>CM042249.1:10811888-11411888 GCA_023566225.1 Romanogobio albipinnatus | reverse complement strand
TGTGTGCCTCCTGTGTGCCTGTTTGTAGCTCTGTACAGCCTTGCTCACGTTTGAATCTTTATCTTGATATTTCCTCTTTATTTTACTGCTAAATATAACTTACTCATCACCATAAATTGTTTAAAAATTGCCTATCACGTTAAATTTGACATCGCTAGCTTTTTATCTAAATCACCATCACACGTTAGCATTTCGCTAGCCTGTTAGCTTGTCATCTCTGCACCCGGGTCTCCTGCTCTCTGAGTTCATTAGTTGGATTAGTAAATAGTGTCCAGCATACGATTGTGGTAAGTGGTAAATTGGATTAATCAACAAATACGGTAAGTCATGTCTTCTCCTGTCATTATCACTTGCACTTCATGCTGCATGTTTAGTATAGGCTTCTCCGCTGGCGAACAGGGCTTCACATGTGATAAATGTAAGGAGATAGTTAGGCTGACGGAGAAGATTTCAGAATTAGAAACACGCATCCATACTTTATCTGAGAGTAGTGAGAATGTAACCGCTTTAGACACTGATTTGGATGTGAATAGCTTAGTGAACTCTGTACATTCTTCGGTTCCGGCTGCAGGGCCCTCGCAGCAGGGCAACTGGGTGACAGTGAGGCAGCATAGTCGCAGACCAAAAAAACGCTTTTCCGTTCCGGTTAGAACATCAAACAGGTTCTCCCCTCTCAGTGAAGCACCCACTGAGTATCCTGTTGAAAGTGCCCTAGTCATTGGCGATTCTATTACACGGAATGTGAAGATACCAGCCACCATAGTCACTTGTTTACCGGGAGCCAGAGCGCCTGACATCAAAGCAAATTTAAAAGTGCTGGCTAAAGCTAATCGTAAATTCTCTAAGATTATTATTCACGTCGGCACTAATGATGTTCGACTTCGCCAGTCGGAGATCACCAAAATTAACATTAAAGAGGTGTGTGAACTCGCTAGTACGATGTCAGAGGCTGTTTATTGTTCTGGTCCGCTCCCCGTTAGAAGGAGTGATGAGATAGTTAGCAGGCTATCATCACTCAATGGCTGGTTGTCTAAGTGGTGTCTGCAAAATAACATAGGGTTCATAGACAATTGGAAAAGTTTTTGGGGCAGACCTGACCTGTTGAAGAAGGATGGCGCCGCTCTTCTCTCTAGTAATTTGGCACATAGTCTTAGAGCTAAACCTTGACTCACTAGGGCCCAGGTCAGGAAGCAGACAAACTGGCTAAACCGACCGTCTGCTAGCTGTCTCACGTCACCGGAGTCAGATAAATCCCAGCACATAGAGACTCTTTCACCGAGATATTATCATATAGAGACTGTGTCTGTTCCCCGAATTAGTAAATACAAAAAAACATCAAAACCATTCAACAGTAAAAATTTAATTGATGTCCAACAAATAAACAAAAGATATAATACAGATGAACAATTGATAAAGCTTGGGTTGCTGAATATTAGATCCCTTTCCCCAAAACCGCTTATTGTTAATGATATTATTAAAGATAATAATCTAGATGTGCTGTGTTTGACAGAAACCTGGCTAAAACCTGATGACTACATTACCTTAAATGAGTCCACCCCCCAAGATTATTGTTATAAACATGAGCCGCGTCTGAAAGGTAAAGGGGGAGGGGTTGCTGTAATTTATAATAATATCTTCAGTATTACTCAGAAGTCTAGTTTCAAATATAATTCCTTCGAAGTTTTGGTGCTTTATGTAACGCTATGTAGTGTACATGACAAAACCCGTTCAACATTGGTGTTAGCTACTGTATACAGGCCACCAGGGCATAATACAGACTTTATCAAAGAATTTGCTGACTTTCTATCAGAATTAGTACTGGCCGTAGATAAAGTACTAATTGTTGGTGATTTTAATATCCATGTAGACAACGAAAAAGACGTATTAGGATTAGCATTTAAAGATACACTAAACTCTATTGGAGTTAGGCAACACGTGTCAGGACCCACTCATCGCCATAATCATACTTTAGACCTAATATTGTCACATGGAATTAATGTTGATACCGTTGAAATTCTGCAGCAGAGCGATGACATCTCAGATCATTACTTAGTATCTTGTATACTTAATTTAGCTAAAGTTGCAAAGCCGCCCCCTCGTTTCAAAAATGGCAGGACAATCACTGCCGCTACTAAAGATTGCTTTTTAAATACTCTTCCTCATCAGTATCATCTCCTCAGCAACCCAGATAGCATAGAAGAACTCGATGTTGCAACAGAAACTATTGACTCTCTCTTTTCCAGTACTTTAGACACAGTTGCTCCTCTGCGCTTAAAGAAGATTAAAGAAAATAGTCCAACGCCGTGGTACAACGAGCACACCCGGGCCCTTAAAACAGCAGCCAGAAAAATGGAGCGCAGCTGGAAGAAAACAAAACTAGAGGTCTTTCGAAATTCGTGGAAAGAGCACATGATCGCATACAGAAAGGCCGTAAAAACTGCTAGATCCGCTTATTTCGCAACTCTCTTGGAAGAAAACAAACACAACCCAAGGTATTTATTCGATACAGTGGCTAAATTAACCAAAAATAAAGCTTCAACTTCTGATGATTGTAAACAGCACAGCAGTAATGACTTTATGAACTTCTTCACATGTAAAATTGATAATATTAGGAAGAAAATTTTAACCATGCAGCCGTCTACTACAGTATCACATCAGACAGAGCATTGTAGTGTCACTGAGGAAAAATTACAATCATTCACTGCTATAGGAGAAGAAGAATTGGCTAAACTCGTTAAATCATCAAAATCAACAACATGTATGCTTGACCCTGTACCGACTAGGCTATTAAAAGAGATGCTACCAGAGGTCATAGATCCTCTTCTTAATATCATTAATTCATCTTTGTCATTAGGATATGTACCGAAAACTTTTAAATTGGCTATTATTAAACCACTTATTAAAAAACCGCAACTTGATCCTACAGAATTAGTCAATTATAGACCAATCTCAAATCTACCCTTTCTGTCAAAAATACTTGAAAAGGCAGTGTCTTCACAATTATGTTCCTTTTTAGAAAGAAATGGTATCTGTGAGGATTTCCAGTCAGGATTTAGACCGTATCATAGTACTGAGACTGCTCTCATCAGAGTTACAAATGATTTACTCTTATCATCCGATCGTGGCTGTATCTCTCTATTAGTGTTACTCGATCTTAGCGCTGCATTTGATACCATCGACCACAACATTCTTTTGAATAGACTCGAAAATTATGTAGGTATTAGTGGAATTGCTTTATCATGGTTTAAATCATACCTATGCGACCGTTATCAGTTTGTAGCAGTAAATGAAGAGATGTCACACCGATCGCAAGTTCAGTATGGAGTACCACAAGGCTCAGTGCTTGGACCGCTACTCTTCACCCTGTACATGCTACCACTGGGAGATATTATTAGGAAGCATGGCATTAGTTTTCATTGTTATGCTGACGATACTCAGCTCTATATTTCTTCACGCCCTGAAGAAATTTACCAATTCACAAGATTAACGGAATGCATAGCCGCCATAAAACATTGGATGACTGGTAATTTCCTGCAACTCAATTCAGAAAAAACTGAATTTTTAATTATTGGACAAAAAAGCTCCACAAGTAGTAACCTAGAATACTGTCTAACACTTGATGGCTGCTCTGTCAAGTCTTCGTCATCAGTGAGGAACCTGGGTGTGCTCTTTGATACCAATCTTTCGTTTGAAAGCCACGTTTCTAGCATCTGTAAAACAGCTTTCTACCATCTTAAAAATATATCAAAATTACGGCACATGCTCTCAATGCAAAATGCTGAACAGTTAGTTCATGCGTTCATGACCTCAAGGCTAGATTATTGTAATGCTCTATTGGGTGGTTGCCCTGCTCGCTTAATAAATAAACTCCAGCTGGTCCAAAACGCAGCAGTTCGAGTACTTACTAGAACCAGGAAGTATGACCATATTAGCCCAGTTCTGTCAACATTGCACTGGCTGCCTATTAAACATCGCATACATTTTAAAATCTTGCTTATTACTTACAAAGCACTAAATGGTTTAGCTCCCCAATACTTGAGCGAGCTCTTAACATATTATACTCCATCACGTCTACTGCGATCTCTAAATTCTGGCCAGTTGTTAATACCGAGAATATCCAAATCAACTGCAGGCGGTCGATCCTTTTCCTATTTAGCTCCTAAACTCTGGAACAGTCTTCCTAGCACTGTTCGGGAAGCAGACACACTCTGTCAGTTTAAATCTAGACTAAAAACACATCTCTTTACTGTGGCATACACATAAAACACTTTATCAATTAATTGATTGTTAGGCTGCATTAACTAGGTCAGCCGGAACCGGGAACACTTCCCATAACACCTGATGTACTCGTTACATCATCAGAAGAATGGCATCTACGCTAATGATATTCTCTCTGTTTTATCCCGAGGTTTACTGCAGTCAGCCAGATCTGGGCCGTATCCTAATCAGATGGTGGACCAGAGAAGACCAACACAGGACCCCGAAGTGTCTGCAGAGACCGTGTCAATTATCCTCCCCCTGCAACTGCCTCATCGACACGGCATCTAAATAAACCCGTCACCAGTGTGATGACTCCGATTGTTCGAATATTATCATTAAATAATACTTAAATCGATATGTCATCCGCAATAAACCCGTCTCCAGCGTGTTGCCTCCGATCATTCGAATATTGCACTTTAATAATTATTTAATCAACATCATCCTCAATAAACCCGTCTCCAGCGTGTTGCCTCCGGTCCTTTGAATATTCCGATCTATTATGACCTCTGACCTGTAAAGCAGCCAGAATAATAATAATAATACGTTGTTTGTAAATTGGCCAGAGGAGAACTGGCACCCCGACTGAGCCTGGTTTCTCCCAAGGTTTATTTTTCTCCATTAGGTCACCTAATGGGGTTTTGGTTTCCTTGCCACTGTTGCCTCTGGCTTGGCGTGCTCAGTTGGGGACACTATATTTTTCATCTAAACATCGAAATAAATCTAATTAATAAACTAAATTAACCATATAAACTAAATTACTGATCTAATTATTGATCTAAAGCCCACACTGTCACCGTATGGAAATTGAAATGAACTGATGACATCAAATGGCTATACAGCTGAATAAAATTAGGCTGCACTATTTTGCTGTTTAACACTGTAAAGCTGCTTTGAAACAATCTACATTGTTAAAAGCGCTATATAAATAAAGTTGACTTGACTTGACACGTTGCCATGGCAACAGTATTTGAAATTTCAGAAATCAATTTCATACGTCTCTATCTGTCATGTTTTCACATTATACTGATGAAGTTTGAAATAAATCGTGTGAAATAAGATGGTGATTCAAAGCATTTTTGAAAGTGACACACTTCCTGCTGCCAGTTGGTGGCGCTATAACTTTGACTCACAAAAGTCATATCCATCTGATCGGCCTCTTACAACGAACACACAGCTGAAGTTTCATCTAAATCAGTCAATGTTTGCACAAGTTATAACACACTTCCTGTTTCCCTTTTCTCGCCATAAATTCGTTGCTTCGCCACGGCCAAACCGTTTGAGATATCACAAATCCGCTCGCAATTTAGCATCCTGAATATGTCCACTTCATGCTGACCGAGTTTGGCAATGATCGAAACAATGGCCTCGGAGGAGTATATTAAATTCCAGAGCATGGGTTTTCCGAACAACCCATTATAGCTCACTTCCTGTTGGGCTGACACGTAACTTAGAGCACGAAAGTTGTTTGGCCCGATGAGGTCTATATGTGTACCGAGTTTCATACATGTACGTGCAAGTGTGTTTGATATATGGACCAAGTTTCAGAATGCATTCTAGGGGGCGCTGTCGAGCCCCCCTGCCACGCCCGGGTACCAGCTTCAGCCCGGCTCTGATGGCCGCGCATTCCGACGTGTGTGCAAATTTTCAAGAGTTTTTGAGCATGGTAAGGGCCCCAAAAGTGCCCGAGAAGTCGATAAAATAATAATAATAATAATAATTAAAGCTGCGAGCAGCGATGACGGGCTCAAGCCGGTGGCACCGCCACGCCGGTGGCATCAGCTTAACTGTGCATGGCAGGCAATATGCATTTAAACAGGAGAGCATTTTAAAAATCACTCGAATATGCCACATTTACTGCAGCAGCTGGTGCCATTATGACCATAAGCCACACCCATGATGTAATTTAAATATAGATGAATTGTAATGTCATAGGATCACATATAGGACCACATCTATGAGATCAATTACATTTAAATTAATTTCATGTCAGATGATGTCAAAGGTCAAATCATAATGAGTTCAGAATACCATACAATCTTAATTTAATTGAAATCAAAATATGATTTTACAAGATATGAGAGAATTTCTGTTCCCCTTTTTTGTCCTTATTTAATCCCTCGCCATGGCAACACCGTTTGAGATATCCAATATTCGTTCGCATTTTAGCATCTTCCATATCTTTGTTTCATGTTGACCGAGTTTGGTGGAGATTGAATAAATCGCCTACGAGGAGAACGTAAAAACTCAGACCCTGAATTATACAAATATTCCCCATCAAATCAAAATATCTGACTTCCTGTTGGTCGGAGCTAATGACTGTAAATTAGAAAGTTGTCCGGCTCGATATCCAATATTCGTTCGAATTTTAGCATCTTCCATATCTTTGTTTCATGTTGACCGAGTTTGGTGGAGATTGAATAAATCGCCTACGAGGAGAACGTAAAAACAGAGAGAGAGAGACAGAGAGAGACAGACAAAGAGAGAGAGAGAGAGAGAGAGAGAGAGACAGACAAAGAGAGAGAGAGAGAGAGAGAGAGAGAGAGAGACAGGGTATCTGCAGGTTTCACCAAGTCAAATTTAAGACTTTTTAAGACCTTTTCAAGACCATTATGAATTAAATTTAAGACCTATATCACGCAATTTAAAAAAAAAAAACGTACAAAAGGAAATGCAGAATCACAAAATTACTTGCAAAGCAAATTAATTTATTCAAATTGAACAAAGTATTAGTAATCTTGCACTTCCTCATAGCTCAATCCCACCAGGATTAATATACAAACACACTACCGGTCTAAAGTCTGAGAACGGTAAGATTTTTAAATGTTTTTACATTCTGCTCACCAATGCTGCATTTATGTTATTAAAAATACAAAAAGCTGTAATATTGTGACAGTTCTGTTGTGACTGTTTTCTATGTGAATATATAGTAAAGTGTCATTTATTCCTGTGATCAAAGCTGAATTTAACATCATTACTCCAGTCTTCAGTGTCACATGATCCTTCACTAAATCACTAATCATTCTCATATGAGGATCTGATGATCAACAAACATTTATGTTTATTATCAGTGTTGAACACAGTTGTGTAAAACATTTTTTTTGGATTCTTTGATGGATAAAAAAAAAGTAAAAAAAAAAAAAAAAGATTTCTGAAGGATTATGTGACTCTAAAGTCTGGAGCAATGATGCTGAAAATTCAGCTTTGAATCACAGAAATAAATTCTATTTAAGATATATATTGAAATATAGTTATTTTAAATAAAAAAATAAAAAAACATATTCACAATAATACTGTCTTTGCTGTATTTTGGATCAAATAAATGCAGCCTCGGTGAGCAGGAGAGACTTCTTTAAAAAACATTTTAAAAATCGAACCGTTCTCAAACTTTTGACCGGTAGTGTGTGTGTATGTATATACATTTTTTTGTGAGATCAAAATTACTGATTTTGTGAAGTTATTTTCAGAAATGTGCATGTTTCTTTTTTTTTTCATAATTAGGATGCCACATTTACCATATCATTATATTAGATGCACAATAGTCACACATGGCAATAAAACAAACACAATGCATGAATCTTGTTTGACAATAGGACAAATAAATACAACTTAAATATACAGATACAAACAGTGCTTTAAGTTTAGGGCTACTGTTTGTTTTTCCCCGTTGTTGTTGTTTGATTAATACTAACGACACAGGCAGGAGGGGGTATAGGCTCGGCTATATTGGGTTGCTTTCACTTTAAGACCTGCAGTAATGATGAGCCCATAGATATGGATATGTATGAATATGCCTAGATTCGGTTCACTCGCGCGAGCGCTGACCGGCGGCAAACGCCTGCAGAATCCGCGGCCAGTCTGACATCAGTCCGTGTGAATGAGTTCGGGGTTTTCACCGCTTTTTAAACTCTTTGTTTAGTGCTATCGGGCATATCAAACTTTTATTTGGTCATTATACGAGATGGCAGGTGAGAAAGATTCGCCTTTGCTATCACGATCGCGTGAACTGGAAGAACTGAAGCTGAAGAGGGGGATTGACGGAAGTGGGCGTGTGTGTACTTTTATTTACTTTTGTTTTATACAAAATATTCAATCAACTATCACAAACTATACATCATTTGAAAGCTAAAACACTCAAGATTCATGTTCTGAACTTGTTTTTGCAATAAATAAACCAGAGAGGAAAGGGTTAAATGAAACGCTAAAGGACCGGCCATGTAAACATTAGCATAATATTAGCGATACTCATCTTTCATCTCCTGTCGTTCAGATCAGATCGGACGAATCCAATAAACACCCGCATACATCTCTGTGTAAGAGTCCACTCTTCAAAATGCATCCCACTTTTTAATCCAAAACAACGAAAAAATAGGGAAAAAACAAAAAATCCTTCGTTGTTTGCAAGGGAGTTTTGAGTTAGCGTAATCAATCATGTCCATTTTCAATGAAATATCGATTCTAATCCTTTTCTGGCAAACTCCCCCTGCTAGAATAGTCTCTCCCACGTATTATAAACCATCCCTCGTTTCTCTCCTCCAATCAGAGACTCTACTGGGATGCATCATAAAGAGGAAGCACCTTACAGGCTTGGTGAGCTGTCAATCATTGCGCCCATGGTTTTCGTTGGATAAAGGCACTCGGTGCCCAGCCAATGCCTTTCCAACAAAGGTTTGATTGATGGACTTAGTAACCAATCAAAAGGCATTATCTTGCGCAGTTTACGTAAGTGGGCTTTGGTGAATACTGTTTGTGCGCAGTCTGCGCGTTCTCAATGGCGCAACTGCAGTGGAGCGCGCAGACTCTTACTGACGCTTCCCATCAGCTAAATGAGTTTTTTTACACTTTGTAATCTCTGTAAATAGTTGCTTTAGTTTTTCAGTAACTGTTTATCCATTATAATTAGCAGTTTATTGCAGATTTATTTGAATGAAAAACTACTCTTTACAATTACACATTTTTCTGAAATAAATGGCCTTTTTGAAATTCGCCTAGACTTTTCTTGACATAAAAGCTCACAGAAGCTACATTACTGAGAGAATCATCCTCATATTTGAATCATGACATGATTAGACATTCAGTTTTATATTTAAGTTATTTTCAGGCTCTTAACATTAAATTATAATATTTTTTTCCCTAAGTAAAAAAAAAAAAAAAAAAAAAACGTGAGTCACTTACATGTATATTTACATGTATATTACTCTGTTCCCATATTACTTTGAGTTATTATGACTCTTGGGTAGCAACATTTCAAGTGTCTAGTTTAAAATAAGACCAGATTTATGAATATAGACCATAGGGTTTAAGAGCTGCAGACATTTTCATTTGGGTATGTCGTTTTCAAAGAATTCTCAAAAAATGGGGCACATGTTAAGAGGTTAAAGACAATTAAGACTTTTTAATATCCCGCGGGGACCCTGGAGAGAGAGAGAGAGAGAGAGAGAAACAAGGTTTTTTCTATCCTGCTTCAAAACTAACACAATGCTGCCATCTTCTGTTCATTGAGGGGAGGGCACACTGGCACATTAGATTATTTAAAGAAATTGTTTATAAAAAATATATATATTCATCTGAAAAATAGTATAGTAATTTTAAATAATCTAAGTTCAATTACCAAACATACAATCTTAATTTAATTGAAATCAAATTATGATTTTACAAGATATTAGACAATTTCTGTTCCCCTTTTTTGTCCTTATTTAATCCCTCGCCATGGCAACACCGTTTGAGATATCCAATATTCGTTTGCATTTTAGCATCTTCCGTATCTTTGTTTCATGTTGACCGAGTTTGGTGGAGATTGAATAAATCGCCTACGAGGAGAACGTAAAAACTCAGACCCTGAATTACACAAAAATTCACCTTCAAACCAAAATATCTGACTTCCTGTTGGTTGGAGCTAATGACTGTAAATTAGAAAGTTGTCCGGCTCGATGAGGTCTATATATATACTGAGTTTGGTGATTGTAGATGAAACGAAGCCCTTCACTTTTGTCAAAAGGTGGCGCTATAGAGCCCCTCATCCCCACTCGTTTCTGAGGCTTTGCCAATGTGTACTGACTGACATGTCTGATGTGTGTGTTGAGTTTCAAGCAGTTTCAAGCAATTTCAAGGATGCTAAGAGCCTCAGAACAGCCAAAAGATTATTAAACTTTGACACGTTGCCATGGCAACATTATTTAAAATTTTAGGAATCCATTCATATGTGTATATCTGCCATGTTTTCACATTATACTGATGAAGTTTGAAGTCACTCAGGTGAAAATAAGACCGTGATTTAAAGCATTTTTGAAAGTGACACACTTCCTGCTGCCAGTTGGTGGCGCTATCACTTTGACTCACAAAAGTCATATCCATGCGATCGGCTTCTTACAACGAACACACAGCTGAAGTTTCATCCAAATCAGTCAATGTTTGCACAAGTTATAACACACTTCCTGTTTCCCTTTTCTCGCCATAAATTCGTTGCTTCGCCACGGCCAAACCATTTGAGATATCAAAAATCCGCTCGCAATTTAGCATCCTGAATATGTTCACTTCATGCTGACCGAGTTTGGCGATGATCGAAACAATGGCCTCGGAGGAGTATATTAAATTCCAGAGCATGGGTTTTCCGAACAACCCATTATAGCTCACTTCCTGTTGGGCTGACACGTAACTTAGAGCACGAAAGTTGTTCGGCCCGATGAGGTCTATATGTGTACCGAGTTTCATATATGTACGTGCAAGTGTGTTTCATATATGGACCAAGTTTTCAGACCCCACCTTAGGGGGCGCTGTCGAGCCCCCCTGCCACGCCCGGGTACCAGCTTCAGCCCGGCTCTGATGGCCGCGCATTCCGACGTGTGTGCAAAGTTTCAAGAGTTTTCGAGCATGTTAAGTGCCCCAAAAGTACCCGAGAAGTCGAAAAAAAAAATAAAATTAAAGCTGCGAGCAGCGATGACGGGCTCAAGCCGGTGGCACCGCCACGCCGGTGGCATCAGCTTAACTGTGCACTGCAGGTAATAGGCATTTAAAATGGGAAAACATAAAAGGACTATGTCAAAGTAATCTGAATTCACCACATTAACTGCAGTAGTTGGTGCTGCTATGACCACAAACCACATCTATGAGATCAATTACATTTATATGAATTTCATGTCAGACTATGTCAAAGGTCAAATTGGAATGAGTTCAGAATACCATTTGAATGCTGATGTTGTTTTATTCTAACACTTCTCTTCATGTGTTTTTGAGCTACCTTAGCTACCGTTTGTGCACCAATCTTATGCACCATAAAGCGTGCTTTCATTTCAATATGGGTGGTCCAATAAAAAAAATTTAATAAAAAAAATTGTAAATGGAGCCAAATCACAGAAACTGCAAAGATGATTTTAATATCAGTGTCAGGTAAGAGTAAGATGCGTGTCTACATTTTATGGAAGTTTATTATAAATAGCCACTTTTATAAAATCATGTGAAATTTATGTTTTAATACATTTATATTATATCAGTAAATAATTCATTTAAAGACATATGCATCATACGTGATCTTAGCAAACACATCACATGATGTTTTTATTTCAAGTGATAGTTATTTGTGATAGCCTATATGAAAGGGTTAAATTATCTTCATCAAGAGAGAAAGTCACACACACACACACACACACACACACAATGATAGAGTGAGAGTGAGGGGGGAGGGGAAGGACAGGCAGAGGGCATTCCATAGACTTAATGGTTTTTATACTAATCCCTCACCATGGCAACACCGTTTGAGATATCCAATATCCGTTCACATTTTAGCATCTTCCGTATCTTTGTTTCATTTTGACAGAGTTTGGTGGAGATTGAATAAATCGCCTACGAGGAGAACGTGAAAACTCAGACCCTGAATTACACAAATATTCCCCTTCAAATCAAAATATCTGACTTCCTTTTGGTCGGAGCTAATGACTGTAAATTAGAAAGTTGTCCGGCTCGAAGAGAACAATATATGTATGGGGACACATGAAATGTCTACAAATGTATGTCCTCAGAAACACACACACGCACACGCACACACACACACACACAGAGAGAGAGACAGAGAGATAGACAGAGAGAGAGAGAGAGAGAGAGAGAGAGAGAGAGAGAGAGAGAGAGAGAGAGAGAGAGAGAGAGAGAGAGAGAGAGAGAGAGAGACAGGGTATCTGCAGGTTTCACCAAGTCAAATTTAAGACTTTTTAAGACCTTTTCAAGACCATTATGAATTAAATTTAAGACCTATATCACGCAATTTAAAAAAAAAAACGTACAAAAGGAAATGCAGAATCACAAAATTACTTGCAAAGCAAATTAATTTATTCAAATTGAACAAAGTATTAGTAATCTTGCACTTCCTCATAGCTCAATCCCACCAGGATTAATATACAAACACACTACCGGTCTAAAGTCTGAGAACGGTAAGATTTTTAAATGTTTTTACATTCTGCTCACCAATGCTGCATTTATGTTATTAAAAATACAAAAAGCTGTAATATTGTGACAGTTCTGTTGTGACTGTTTTCTATGTGAATATATAGTAAAGTGTCATTTATTCCTGTGATCAAAGCTGAATTTAACATCATTACTCCAGTCTTCAGTGTCACATGACCCTTCACTAAATCACTAATCATTCTCATATGAGGATCTGATGATCAACAAACATTTATGTTTATTATCAGTGTTGAACACAGTTGTGTAAAACATTTTTTTTGGATTCTTTGATGGATAAAAAAAAGTAAAAAAAAAAAAAAAAAAGATTTCTGAAGGATTATGTGACTCTAAAGTCTGGAGCAATGATGCTGAAAATTCAGCTTTGAATCACAGAAATAAATTCTATTTAAGATATATATTGAAATATAGTTATTTTAAATAAAAAAATAAAAAAACATATTCACAATAATACTGTCTTTGCTGTATTTTGGATCAAATAAATGCAGCCTCGGTGAGCAGGAGAGACTTCTTTAAAAAACATTTTAAAAATCGAACCGTTCTCAAACTTTTGACCGGTAGTGTGTGTGTATGTATATAAATTTTTTGTGAGATCAAAATTACTGATTTTGTGATGGTCATTTTCAGAAATGTGCATGTTTCTTTTTTTTTTCATAATTAGGATGCCACATTTACCATATCATTATATTAGATGCACAATAGTCACACATGGCAATAAAACAAACAAAATGCATGAATCTTGTTTGACAATAGGACAAATAAATACAACTTAAATATACAGATACAAACAGTGCTTTAAGTTTAGGGCTACTGTTTGTTTTTCCCCGTTGTTGTTGTTTGATTAATACTAACGACACAGGCAGGAGGGGGTATAGGCTCGGCTATATTGGGTTGCTTTCACTTTAAGACCTACAGTAATGATGAGCCCATAGATATGGATATGTATGAATATGCCTAGATTCGGTTCACTCGCGCGAGCGCTGACCGGCGGCAAACGCCTGCAGAATCCGCGGCCAGTCTGACATCAGTCCGTGTGTCAGTAGCGAATGAGTTCGGGGTTTTCACCGTTTTTTAAACTCTTTGTTTAGTGCTATCGGGCATATCAAACTTTTATTTGGTCATTATACGAGATGGCAGGTGAGAAAGATTCACCTTTGCTATCACGATCGCGTGAACTGGAAGAACTGGAGAACTGAAGCTGAAGAATAAAATCCGTTTGATGCGTCTGTGGTATAATCAGAAAGAGCCTCGCGCCAATAACATGAAAGCTGATTGGCTGCTATATAAGATGCATGTTGGTCTCTCACTAGCGAAAAAACGAACTAAGAACACACACACACACACACACACACTCTCTCTCTCTCTCTCTCTCTCTCTCTCTCTCTCTCTCTCTCTCTAAAACATTGCGGGAGCATTTCAATGAGCAATGGAGTAGCGTTACATGGACTTTTGATTTTGAATTTAAAGACATTTAAGACTTTTTAATATCCCGCGGGGACCCTGGAGAGAGAGAGAGAGAGAGAGAGAGAGAGAGAAACGAGCTTTTTTTTTTCCTGCTTCAAAACTAACACAATGCTGCCATCTTGTGTTCATTGAGGGAAGGGCATCAAGGAATCAAGGAATTATTCAAAGAAATATTTATAAAAAATATATATATTCATCTGAAAAATAGTATAGTAATTTTAAATTATTCTAAGTTCAATTACCAAACATACAATCTTAATTTAATTGAAATCAAAATATGATTTTACAAGATATTAGACAATTTCTGTTCCCCTTTTTTGTCCTTATTTAATCCCTCGCCATGGCAACACCGTTTGAGATATCCAATATTCGTTCGCATTTTAGCATCTTCCGTATCTTTGTTTCATTTTGACCGAGTTTGGTGGAGATTGAATAAATCGCCTACGAGAAGAACGTAAAAACTCAGACCCTGAATTACACAAATATTCACCTTCAAACCAAAATATCTGACTTCCTGTTGGTCGGAGCTAATGACTGTAAATTCGAAAGTTGTCCGGCTCGAAGAGAACAATATATGTACCAAGTTTGGTGACTGAAGATAAAACTAACCCCCCCACTTTTGCCAAAAGGTGGCGCTATAGAGCCCCTCATCCCCGCCCGTTTCTGAGGCTTTGCCCTTGTGTACTGACTGACATCTCTGATGTGTGTGTTAAGTTTCAAGCAGTTTCAAGCATGCTAAGAGTCTCAAAAACAGCCAAAAACATTATTAAACTTTGACACGTTGCCATGGCAACAGTACTTCAAATTTCAGGAATCCATTTCATATGTCTCTATCTGTCATGTTTTCACATTATACTGATGAAGTTTGAAGTCAATCGGGAGAAAATAAGACAGTGATTTAAAGTATTTTTGAAAGTGACACACTTCCTGCTGCCAGTTGGTGGCGCTATAACTTTGACTCACAAAAGTCATATCCATGTGATCGGCCTCTTACAACGAACACACAGCTGAAGTTTCATCCAAATCATTCAATGTTTGCACAAGTTATAACACACTTCCTGTTTCCCTTTTCTCGCCATAAATTCGTTGCTTCGCCACGGCCAAACCGTTTGAGATATCACAAATCCGCTCGCAATTTAGCATCCTGAATATGTTCTCTTCATGCTGACCGAGTTTGGCACTGATCGAAACAATGGCCTCGGAGGAGTATATTAAATTCCAGAGCATGGGTTTTCCGAACAACCCATTATAGCTCACTTCCTGTTGGGCTGACGCGTAACTTAGAGCACGAAAGTTGTTCGGCCCGATGAGGTCTATATGTGTACCGAGTTTCATACATGTACGTGCAAGTGTGTTTGATATATAGACCAAATATTAATAGGGGGCGCTGTTGAGCCCCCCTGCCACGCCCGGGTATCAGCTTCAGCCCGGCCCTGATGGCCGCAGATTCTGACGTATCTGCAAAGTTTCAAGAGTTTTTGAGCATGGTAAGGGCCCCAAAAGTGCCCATTTAGTCGATAAAAAAAAAAAAAATAATAATAATAATAATAATAATAATAATAATCCTAAGGAAAACAATAGGGCTCTGCGCCCTTTCAGGCTTGAGCCCTAATAAAAAATAATAATTAAAGCTGCGAGCAGCGATGACGGGCTCAAGCCGGTGGCACCGCCACGCCGGTGGCATCAGCTTAACTGTGCACTGCAGGTAATAGGCATTTAAAATGGGAAAACATAAAAGGACTATGTCAAAGTCATCTGAATTCACCACATTAACTGCAGTAGTTGGTGCTGCTATGACCACAAACCACATCTATGAGATCAATTAAATTTATATGAATTTCATGTCAGACTATGTCAAAGGTCAAGTTGGAATGAGTTCAGAATACCATTCGAATGCTGATGTTGTTTTATTCTAACACTTCTCTTCATGTGTTTTTGAGCTACCTTAGCTACCGTTTGTGCACCAATCTTATGCACCATAAAGCGTGCTTTCATTTTAATATGGGTGGTCCAATAAAAATTTTTTTATAAAAAAATGTATAAATGGAGCCAAATCACAGAAACTGCAAAGATGATTTTAATATCAGTGTCAGGTAAGAGTAAGATGCGTGTCTACATTTTATGGACGTTTATTATAAATAGCCACTTTTATAAAATCATGTGAAATTTATGTTTTAATACATTTATATTATATCAGTAAATAATTCATTTAAAGACATGTGCATCATACGTGATCTTAGCAAACACATCACATGATGTTTTTATTTCAAGTGATAGTTATTTGTGATAGCCTATATGAAAGGGTTAAATTATCATCATCAAGAGAGAAAGTCTCACACACACACACACACACACACACACACACACACACACACACACACACACACAATGATAGAGTGAGAGTGAGGGGGGAGGGGAAGGACTGAGAGAAAGGCACACACACATAAACTCACAGGGTGAGAGAGAGACCCCCCCCCCCCCACACACACACACACACACACAGAGAGAGTGATAGAGAGGGGGAAGGGGAAAGGCAGGCAGAGGGCATTCCATAGACTTAATGGTTTTTATACTGTACAAACTGTACATTCTATCCCCCTACACTACCCCTAAGCCTACATATCGCACACACAGACACACACACACACACACACACACACACACACACACACACACACACACACACACACACTACCCCTAAACCTACCATCACAGAAAACATTCTGCATTTTTACATTTTTATTAAAACATTGTTAAAACATCCCCGCCCGTTTCTGATGCTTTGCCCATGTGTACTGACTGACATCTCTGATGTGTGTGTTGAGATTCAAACTGCGTGTCGCGTTTGGTTACAGTCAGTCAGCTGCTCGGTAAAGCTCACTCCAAGATGATATATTCCCGTTATAATACTTGATATGTAGATAAAATAATTTATCTTCCTGGAGTTTATCTAGCGGTTTCTGAACGATGTTGTGCTCCCTACCCGGGTGACAACACAAGGCATCACACGCACAATAACCGGAATTTAAAACTGTGAAGAAACCGACCGATATACATAGTAGACTAGGATTTGTGCGTTCAACGCTCATCGTCTCTTTATGCCGTGAACTTTTTAATGTGCACTCGCGGTGCACTGCGCCCTCTGACTCCATGTTGCTTTAAGCGCATCATTCTGCACCCGGGATGCGCATAAGCGCATTGTGCCACGCTTTCATATATTTTCATAGTTTTGTGCACTTAAAGATGATTAAAAAAAATCTTGTTCTCACGTATCTATCATATATTTGTTGCCCCTTTACAGAGCTGCACATTACGTTTACAATAAACTATAAATCTTGAAATGTTATATTATTTGTGTAGGCCCATATAATTATTTACATTCATATATAAATTAAATATAAAGTGTTTTTTTTATCAATGTATTTAATAAGAACACAAAGTAATTTGTACCTTTTCATTAACATTTTTAGATTTTATAAAATTAGTCCAGAGATGTTTTTTAAAGAATTACTTTTTGTAATTGCAATTTTTTTTAACTATCCACTCACCTAATTTAATATATATTTTTGTCATAGCTTATGATTATATATTTTTATTTTATTGCTCAACAGTAGTTCTCATCGCCGATGAGGTCTTTAAATATTTTGAGAAGGTCTTAAAAAAGTCTTAAAAAGGTATTAAAATTTGCTTCAGGATTCCTGCATATACCCTGCAATATGCATCATACGTGATCTTGGCAAACACAGCACATGACGTTTTTATTTAAAATTAGAAAGTTTTAAATTAGTTAAATTAGATTAGTTAAATTAGAAATTTGTCCGGCTCGAGGAGAACAATATATGAGAGAGAGAGAGAGAGAGAGAGAGAGAGAGAGAAACCAGTTTTTTTATATCCTGCTTCAAAACTAATACAATGCTGCCATCTTGTGTTCATTGAGGGGCACACACACAGAGACAGAATAGGTTATTGATAGAAATATTTTAAATAAATAAATATATTGATCTGAAAAATAGTACAGTCATTTTAAATTAATCTAAGTTCAATTACCAAACATACAATCTTAATTTAATTGAAATAAAAATATGATTTTACAAGATATGAGAGAATTTCTGTTCCCCTTTTTTGTCCTTATTTAATCCCTTGGCATGGGAACACCGTTTGAGATATCCAATATCCGTTCGCATTTTAGCATCTTCCGTATCTTTGTTTCACTTTGACAGAGTTTGGTGGAGATTGAATAAATCGCCTACGAGGAGAACGTGAAAACTCAGACCCTGAATTACACAAATATTCACCTTCAAACCAAAATATCTGACTTCCTGTTAGTCGAAGCTAATAACTGTAAATTAGAAAGTTGTCCGGCTCGAAGAGAACAATATATGTACCGAGTTTGGGGACTGAAGATAAAACTAACCCCCCCACTTTTGTCAAAAGGTGGCGCTATAGAGCCCCTCATCCCCGCCCGTTTCTGAGGCTTTGCCCATGTGTACTGACTGACATCTCTGATGTGTGTGTTAAGTTTCAAGCAGTTTCAAGCATGCTAAAAGTCTCAAAAACAGCCAAAAACATTATTAAACTTTGACACGTTGCCATGGCAACAGTACTTCAAATTTCAGGAATCCATTTCATACGTCTCTATCTGTCATGTTTTCACATTATACTGATGAAGTTTGAAGTCAATCGGGTGTAAATAAGACTGTGATTTAAAGCATTTTTGAAAGTGACACACTTCCTGCTGCCAGTTGGTGGCGCTATAACTTTGACTCACAAAAGTCATATCCATGTGATCGGCCTCTTACAACGAATACACAGCTGAAGTTTCATCCAAATCATTCAATGTTTGCACAAGTTATAACACACTTCCTGTTTCCCTTTTCTCGCCATAAATTCGTTGCTTCGCCACGGCCAAACCGTTTGAGATATCAAAAATCCGCTCGCAATTTAGCATCCTGAATATGTTCACTTCATGCTGACCGAGTTTGGCAATGATCGAAACAATGGCCTCGGAGGAGTATATTAAATTCCAGAGCATGGGTTTTCCGAACAACCCATTATAGCTCACTTCCTGTTGGGCTGACGCATAACTATGAGCACGAAAGTTGTTCGGCCCGATGAGGTCTATATGTGTACCGAGTTTCATACATGTACGTGCAAGTGTGTTTGATATATGGACCAAGTTTCAGAACGCATTCTAGGGGGCGCTGTCGAGCCCCCCTGCCACGCCCAGGTACCAGCTTCAGCCCGGCTCTGATGGCCGCGCATTCCAACGTGTGTGCAAATTTTCAAGAGTTTTTGAGCATGGTAAGGGCCCCAAAAGTGCCAGAGAAGTCGATAAAATAATAATAATAATAATAATAATTAAAGCTGCGAGCAGCGATGACGGGCTCAAGCCGGTGGCACCGCCACGCCGGTGGCATCAGCTTAACTGTGCACTGCAGGTAATAGGCATTTAAAATGGGAAAACATAAAAGGACTATGTCAAAGTCATCTGAATTCACCACATTAACTGCAGTAGTTGGTGCTGCTATGACCACAAACCACATCTATGAGATCAATTAAATTTATATGAATTTCATGTCAGACTATGTCAAAGGTCAAGTTGGAATGAGTTCAGAATACCATTCGAATGCTGATGTTGTTTTATTCTAACACTTCTCTTCATGTGTTTTTGAGCTACCTTAGCTACCGTTTGTGCACCAATCTTATGCACCATAAAGCGTGCTTTCATTTCAATATGGGTGGTCCAATAAAAAAAATGTATAAATGGAGCCAAATCACAGAAACTGCAAAGATGATTTTAATATCAGTGTCAGGTAAGAGTAAGATGCGTGTCTACATTTTATGGAAGTTTATTATAAATAGCCACTTTTAGAAAATCATGTGAAATTTGTTTTAATACATTTATATTATATCAGTAAATAATTAATTTAAAGACATGTGCATCATACGTGATCTTGGCAAACACATCACATGACGTTTTTATTTCAAGTGATAGTTATTTGTGATAGCCTGTATGAAAGGGTTAAATTATCATCATCAAAAGAGAAAGTCACACACACACACACACACACACACACACACACACACACACACACACACACACACACACACACACACACACACACACACACACACACACACACACACACACACACACACACACACACACACACACACACACACACACACAGTGAGAAAGTGAGAGTGAGGGGGGGAGGGGAAGGAAAGGCAGAGGACATTGCATAGACTTAATGGTTTTTATACTGTACAAACTGTACATTCTATCCCCCTACACTACCCCTACTCCTAAACCTACCATCACAGAAAACATTCTGCATTTTTACATTTTGAATAAAACATTGTTTAGAATGTTTTTAAAGCTAGACAGTGAATTAAAGCATTTTTGAAAGTGACACACTTCCTGCTGCCAGTTGGTGGCCTGGCCACACACACACACACACACACACACACACACACACACACACACACACACACAACACACACACACAACACACACACACACACACACACACACACACACACACACACACACACACACACACACACACACACACAGACAAACCCCTTAGAGAGAAAGAGAGATGGATTTTTTTTTTATCCTGCTTCAAAACTAATACAATGCTGCCATCTTGTGTTCATTGAGGGGAGAGCAGCACACACAGACGGAATAAATTATTTAAAGAAATATTTTAAATAAATAAATATATTGATCTGAAAAGTAGTATAGTCATTTAAATAAATCCAAGTTCAATTACTGAACATACAAACTTAATTTATTGAAATCAAAAAATGATTTTACAAGATATGAGAGAATTTCTATTCCCCTTTTTTGTCCTTATTTAATCCCTCGCCATGGCAACACCGTTTGAGATATCCAAAATTCTTTCGCATTTTAGCATCTTCCATATCTTTGTTTCATTTTGACAGAGTTTGGTGGAGATTGAATAAATCGCCTACGAGGAGAACGTAAAAACTCAGACCCCGATTTAACCAAAAATTCACCTTCAAACCAAAATATCTGACTTCCTGTTGGTTGGAGCTAATGACTGTAAATTAGAAAGTTGTCCGGCTCGAAGAGAACAATATATGTACCGAGTTTGGGGACTGAAGATAAAACTAACCCCCCCACTTTTGTCAAAAGGTGGCGCTATAGAGCCCCTCATCCCCGCCCGTTTCTGAGGCTTTGCCAATGTGTACTGACTGACATCTCTGATGTGTGTGTTGAGTTTCAATCAGTATCAAGCAATTTCAAGCATGCTAAGAGTCTCAAAACTAGTCACATCTACACATACAGAGGGAGTTTCAAAAATAATACAACACTGCCACCTTGTGGTGATAAAGGGGAGGGCACACAAACAGCCAAAAACATTATTAAACTTTGACATGTTGCCATGGCAACAGTATTAGAAATTTCAGAAATCAATTTCATACGTCTCTATCTGTCATGTTTTCACATTATACTGATGAAGTTTGAAATAAATCGTGTGAAAATAAGATGGTGATTCAAAGCATTTTTGAAAGTGACACACTTCCTGCTGCCAGTTGGTGGCGCTATAACTTTGACTCACAAAAGTCATATCCATGTGATCGGCTTCTTACAACGAACACACAGCTGAAGTTTCATCTAAATCAGTCAATGTTTGCACAAGTTAAACCACACTTCCTGTTTCCCTTTTCTCGCCATAAATTCGTTGCTTCGCCACGGCCAAACCGTTCGAGATATCAAAAATCCGCTCGCAATTTAGCTTCCTGAATATGTTCACTTCATGCTGACCGAGTTTGGCACTGATCGAAACAATGGCCTCGGAGGAGTATATTAAATTCCAGAGCATGCGTTTTCCGAACAACCCAAAATAGCTCACTTCCTGTTGGGCGAAGTTTATGACTATGAGTGCGGAAGTTGTTCGCCCCGATGAGATCTATATGTGTACCGAGTTTCATACATATACGTGCAAGTGTGTTTGATATATAGACCAAATTTTAATAGGGGGCGCTGTTGAGCCCCCCTGCCACGCCCGGGTATCAGCTTCAGCCCGGCCCTGATGGCCGCAGATTCTGACGTATCTGCAAAGTTTCAAGAGTTTTTGAGTATGGTAAGGGCCCCAAAAGTGCCCATTTAGTCGATAAAATAATAATAATAATAATAATAATAATAAGAAACCGAGGAAGAACAATAGGGCTCTGCGCCCTTTCAGGCTTGAGCCCTAATAAGAAACCGAGGAAGAACAATAGGGCTCTGCGCCCTTTCAGGCTTGAGCCCTAATAATCCTTAGGGGAACAATAGGGCTCTGCGCCCTTTCAGGCTTGAGCCCTAATAATAAGAAACCGAGGAAGAACAATAGGGCTCTGCGCCCTTTCAGGCTTGAGCCCTAATAATAATCCTAAGGAAAACAATAGGGCTCTGCGCCCTTTCAGGCTTGAGCCCTAATAATAATAATAATCCTAAGGAAAACAATAGGGCTCTGCGCCCTTTCAGGCTTGAGCCCTAATAAGAAACCGAGGAAGAACAATAGGGCTCTGCGCCCTTTCAGGCTTGAGCCCTAATAATAATAATAATCCTTAGGGGAACAATAGGGCTCTGCGCCCTTTCAGGCTTGAGCCCTAAAAATAATAATCCTAAGGAAAACAATAGGGCTCTGCGCCCTTTCAGGCTTGAGCCCTAATAATAATAATCCTAAGGAAAACAATAGGGCTCTGCGCCCTTTCAGGCTTGAGCCCTAATAATAATAATCCTAAGGAAAACAATAGGGCTCTGCGCCCTTTCAGGCTTGAGCCCTAATAATCCTAAGGAAAACAATAGGGCTCTGCGCCCTTTCAGGCTTGAGCCCTAATAATAATCCTAAGGAAAACAATAGGGCTCTGCGCCCTTTCAGGCTTGAGCCCTAATAATAATAATAATCCTAAGGAAAACAATAGGGCTCTGCGCCCTTTCAGGCTTGAGCCCTAATAATAATAATCCTAAGGAAAACAATAGGGCTCTGCGCCCTTTCAGGCTTGAGCCCTAATAATAATAATAATAATCCTAAGGAAAACAATAGGGCTCTGCGCCCTTTCAGGCTTGAGCCCTAATAATCCTAAGGAAAACAATAGGGCTCTGCGCCCTTTCAGGCTTGAGCCCTAATAATCCTAAGGAAAACAATAGGGCTCTGCGCCCTTTCAGGCTTGAGCCCTAATAATAATAATCCTAAGGAAAACAATAGGGCTCTGCGCCCTTTCAGGCTTGAGCCCTAATAATAATCCTAAGGAAAACAATAGGGCTCTGCGCCCTTTCAGGCTTGAGCCCTAATAATCCTAAGGAAAACAATAGGGCTCTGCGCCCTTTCAGGCTTGAGCCCTAATAATAAGAAACCGAGGAAGAACAATAGGGCTCTGCGCCCTTTCAGGCTTGAGCCCTAATAAGAAATTTATGTTTTAATACATTTATATTATATCAGTAAATAATTAATTTAAAGACATGTGCATCATACGTGATCTTGGCAAACACATCACATGACGTCTTTATTTCAAGTGATAGTTATTTGTGATAGCCTATATGAAAAGGTTAAATTATCATCATCAAGAGAGAAAGTCTCTCACACATACACACACACACACACACAAACAAACTCACAGGGTGAGAGAAAAATCGTCATCTGAAATCTGACTAAATATGATCTAGTGGAGTAGTAAAAAACATAATTTACAAACATTGTGATTCTGGTGCATTTAATCTTTTAGTAAATACTCTAAAATTACACGATACCTACAAAAATAGTTAAATAGTAAAAATGTGTAAAACAGTACAAGTTTTGTGTTCTAGGTGAGAAAATTTTGTTTAATGAGTATTACAAAACAATGTTTTCCCTGAGGTTGTGAAATACAGGATGTAGGTTTGAAATGTAGGTTTGTCAAAAGAAAACAAAAAAAGTTTAGTCATACAATTAAAAATATGCTTAAAGTGAATTCATCACACAAGTGATGATTTGCACGAACTTACACTGACAACAAGATTGGAATCTTCACCTAAAACCATATACAGTCCGGCAAATAAAATACGATCAGTGATATTGATAATATGACTAAGACTATGGAAGGGGAAAAAATACCTATCACAATAAATTGGATTTTCTGTATGCACTATGACATCTTTTCTTAAACAATGTCACTGTTTTCTTACTCTAGGCCTCTTGAATTTACAGAGAGTTTTTGTGCACACATAATTCCTATAAAGAACATGTTTGGATTTTATCTGTAGGAAAAAAGGGCAATGATGTAAGCTTTAATCAACATCTATTTATTTGGGCCAAAAATAATAAAGACAGCGGTAATAAACAGCTGAATCAACTTGGCTTGTTATTATCTGGATTCTAATGCATTAGGCACTCGTAAAGACTATTAAAAATGGCAAGTGTGATACTAGAGTACAAATATTGTATAACACATGTTGAAACAATCTGTTTGGTTTCATCTGAATCCTTGTACTGCATGATTGTAACACACCTGAAACTTTGAAAATATTAAACCAACAGCTAAATCTTTGGTTTTAAGGTAAATCAAATACTCTCAAGAGACCCACTGACCCTGGAAGTCACGACTTCCGAAGACCTCGCATGTGTAAATTCACCAGGTTGACAAAAAACAACAACATTGTAGGGTCTTTAACACCCTGCAAAATCGTTGGGGCTCTCTCCAAAGTCTGCTCACGCTGGTCAACAGACAAACTGTCTCATCAACATATGATTACATTTGTAAAATTCACCGTATTTTTAAATAACCGATAGTATATTTTCAATAAAGGGCATGTTTCCGCAATGATAAAGGCAAGTTTGGAAGACACAAGAAAAGTAAAATCATATACAACTTGTACATGCAATACTAGATCATGGCTTCCACAAAATGTCAAATATTATACTAGTGTAAAATATGACCAGTTAATATTTAAAGTAAGATCATTCTTAGACATAAGACGAGTAAAATTAAATATTCACTCAAGACAAACTTTACTTCTGCTGTGTCATTGACCACAGAGGACCAGCTGGTCTTCAAATCACCCCATCACCCTACCCTGAAGCTATCACTAATGATTGCTGAGGACATCAGGTGTGGGGATTTTCTTAAAGATACGTCTCAAACTTCTTTTTACTAATAATCTTTTAAAACAAATGAAATTTATTGAAACAAATTCTGTTTATTTGTGACAAACTTTGTTAACATGTTTCATTGCATGGGGTTCATACATGGTTAAGCGTTATTAATCAAGACCGGCTTGAATCTTTGTATTAATAATATTTAACATTATGTACTGGGCTCTGTTTATTAAAAAATTATGGATTTAAGCACTCATTGGGCATCAGATGCTATCTTTATACATCAGTCTTCTGGGAAGATTGAGAAAATACGATTTTATTAAAACTTTAAATATTTAATTTAAATCTAATTTAAACTTTTAAGATTAGGCTTTGAAATAAAATTAGTACGAACAACATTGGCTCTGGAAAGGCGTCATCTGCAAAGGCCAAGACCAAAGAGCTGTCCAAAGACACTAGAGACAAAATTGTACACCTCCACAAGGCTGGAAAGGGCTACGGGGAAATTGCCAAGCAGCTTGGTGAAAAAAGGTCCACTGTTGGAGCAATCATTAGAAAATGGAAGAAGCTAAACATGACTGCCAATCTCCCTCGGACTGGTGCTCCATGCAAGATCTCACCTCGTGGGGTCTCAATGATCCTAAGAAAGGTGAGAAATCAGCCCAGAACTACACGGGAGGAGCTGGTCAATGACCTGAAAAGAGCTGGGACCGCCATTTCCAAGGTTACTGTTGGTAATACACTAAACGTGTTTGGAGGAAGAACAATGATGAGTACCATCCCAAGAACACCATCCCTACTGTGAAGCATGGGGGTGGTAGCATCATGCTTTGGGGGTGTTTTTCTGCACATGGGACACTGTATTAAGGAGAGGATGACCGGGGCCATGTATTGCGAGATTTTGGGGAACAACCTCCTTCCCTCAATTAGAGCATTGAAGATGGGTCGAGGCTGGGTCTTCCAGCATGACAATGACCCGTGTGAAAAACTACAGGAAACGTTTGACCTCTGTAATTGCAAACAAAGGCTACTGTACTAAATATTAACATTGATTTTCTGAGGTGTTCAAATACTTATTTGCAGCTGTATCATACAAATAAATAGTTTTAAAAAAATCATACATTTCTGGATTTTTTTTTTTTAGATTATGTCTCTCACAGTGGACATGCACCTACGATGACAATTTCAGACCCCCCCATGATTTCTAAGAGGGAGAACTTGCAAAATATCAGGGTGTTCAAATACTTATTTTCCTCACTGTGTATGTGTATGTATATATATATATATATATATATATGTATATATATGTATATATATGTATGTGTATGTATGTGTATGTATGTGTATGTATGTGTATGTATGTGTATGTATGTGTATGTATGTGTATGTATGTGTATGTATGTGTATGTATGTATGTATGTATGTATGTATGTATGTATGTATATGTATATATATGTATATATGTGTGTGTGTGTGTGTGTGTGTGTGTGTGTGTGTGTGTGTGTGTGTGTGTGTGTGTATTGTATATAATTCGTGGTGGGCCGTTATCGGCGTTAACGTGAGACTGTTATCGGGTGATAAAAAAAATATTGCCGTTAATCTATTCTCAAAGTTAGACTTGGGAGCTGGGTCTATACTACGCAAGCTATTATGACTTTCACCTTGATATTTTAGCGTGGATGTACACCTAGCCGAATTGCACTATAGGGGGCGGGAGAACGAGTCTTCAAACCTGTGTGTATGCCTACTAGTGTTGTCAAAAATATTGATATTTCGCTATGTATCATGCTATGTACTGAAATATCTGAAACTATACAATACTCATTTTCTACAGTATCGATATCAGCTGCGCTCTCCGACCACGAGTTGACACACACTCGCCTCCTCTCACTCAGTCCGTTTAATCCTTTGAACATTGCGAATGGGTGTTCTGCTGGACTTTTGTTAGTATTGTTGTGACCGGTCTGAATTTTGCGCGGGGTTGTAGAATTAGTAGAATTAACATCACGGAGAATTCCCGCAGATTTCGTGCTCGCATCTGAAGCGCACACACACATACCGTAATAAAGTCGCCTCTGACATACAAGTGCAAAAATGAGCTCCTTTTTCCAGCAAATACACTCAAAAATGTCTCAATGCCCATCTTGGTGAGTTTTAACGTAAACACAGTCATAACCAGCTCACAGGAACAGTGTTTGGATATGCGTGTGTCAGGTCTTAAAGGGACAGAAATTGTTTATTATTCAAACTACAAAAAGACAAACGATCACTTACGAGCACACATATTCTGAATGCCTTCGGCAGAATTCAAATGAGACATTTTAATCTAGATTAATTTTGGAATTAATCTAGATTAAAAAAAAAAAATCTATGCCCACCACTAATAAATAAATAAAAATAAATAAATAAATAAAGTATGTGAACCGCTTGCAGAATCTGTGAAAATGGGAATAATTTTAACTAAATAAGAGGGATCATAAAAATGCATGTTATTTTTTATTTAGCACTGTCCTGAATAAGATTTTACATATTTTTTTTTACATATAGTCCACAAGACAAAAAAAAAAAACCCTGAATTTATTAAAATAACCCTGATAAAAAGTTTATGAACTATTGATTCTCAGTGCTGTGTGTCGTTCCCTGGATGATTGATGGGTTACTTAACGTAATCCCGGGTTCTTTGATAACAGAGTGAGGTGTTTCACTTATGGGAATCGCTTTGAGCTTGACAGACAGGTCGACCTGAGATCAGGCTCCGCCCCCACCTATAACACTCAGGTCAACCCCTATCGAAGTCATTATAGAGAGATTTCTTCCCGTTCCTGTGCAAGGAGGGAAGTGTTGGTGAAACACCTCACTCTGTTATCAAAGAACCCGGGATTACATTAAGTGACCCATCGTTCTTTTTCTAACTTCGCTCGGTGCTTCACTTATGGGAGATTTAGACCACTCCCGGATTGCACGCTATGCCTAATCATGCGGGTCCCGACATGCTGGCTCCTAGCACTGCATGAGCTAAGGATGGTTCAGACACATCCAGTCTATAAAACTGCACGAAAGTGTGCGGCGTAGCCCAATTTGCTGCCGCACATATCTCCTGAACAGAAACTCCCTTAAGTAAGGCCCATGACGTAACCATGCCCTAGTGGAGTGGGCCCTTAAGCCCTCAGGAGGTTGAGAACCTCTGCATTTATATGCTAGAGATATAGCTTCTGATGCGACAGTGACTACCCTTTGTGAGGAGTAGCCCAAGACACAAACAGCTGGTCATTCCTTCTGAAAACTGCTGTCCTTTCTACACTTACCAATAAAGCGCCCGTACTGGACATAAATAATTAAATCTCTTATCCTCTGGAGAAGAGAACGGAGGAGGGTGGAAAGCTGTAAGTTCTGTAGTCGGACATCTATAAGACGAGTCCACCACTTTAGGTACAAAAGCAGGGTTAGGGCGAAAGGAAACCTTAGTGAGCCCTGGGGAGAACTGAAAACAAGACGGGCTGATAGACAGGGCCTGTAAGTCGCTCGCACGCTTCGCTGTCACCAGTGCTAACAGCAGTGCTGTTTTAAGAGAAAGAAACTTGAACCCTATGCCTTCTAACGGCTCAAACGGGTGTTGAGAAAGGGCCTCTAAAACCATAGACAAATCCCACAGCGGGACCATTCCCCTGGCCACTGGCCTCTTACGCCGTGCCCCTTTCATAAAACGACTTATTAAAGGGTGCTGACCAGCCGTCTTGTCACCAAAACCAACATGACAAGCAGAAATGGCTGCTAAATACACCTTCAGTGTAGAAAAAGCGTTCCCTTTGTCCAACAGATCCTGGAGAAAACATAATATGTTCCTCACTGAGCATTGAAAAAGGACAATATGATTCCGTCCACACCATTCTTTAAAGACTCACCACTTATTATAAAGTGAGCGAGTGGAAAAGGCTCTGGAACTCTGTATAGTGTGCATGACTGATGGGGGCAGGCCTGCTGCACTCAGATTCCACCTCTCACGGGCCAGGTCCAGAGAGCTACCCTGTCTGGGTGAGGATGGTAAATTCCCCCCCCTGCCTGTGACAGGAGGTCCCTCCGGGGAGGGAGGGGCCATGGCTGACCTGACAGTAGCTGAACTATCTCGGCTACCCAATGTCTGGATGTCCAACGTGGAGCTACCAGTATCAGTGATAATCCCATTTCCCTCACCCTGGCTAGAGTGGGTGAAATCAGGCTCAGAGGAGGGAATGCATACAGCAGGACGTTTGCCCATGGGTGGGCTAAAGCATCCACACCCAATGGTGCATTTCTGTCCGCCAGAGAAAAATACAGAGGACATTAAGCATTTTCTTGCGAGGCGAAGAGATCTACGGCAGCCTGACCGTACTTCAGCCATATCTGCTTCACCACCTGAGGATGAAGCTTCCATTCCCCGTATAGAGGATTTCCCCTGGACAATAAATCCGCCCCCCTGTTCAATATCCCTGGAACATGGGTTGCCCTGATGGATAAGAGCCTTGTGTTGCACCACACGATCAGCTTTTTCGCTAACTGGTGCAGTTGAAGAGAGCTTATGCCTCCCTGTCTGTTGATATAAGCAACCACTGTAGAATTGTCTGTTTTCACCAAAACATGCTGGCCCTTGATGAAGCTCAGAAAAATGTTTTAGCGCTAGAAACACTGCCAACATTTCAAGTAATTTATGTGCTTGTAAATCAGCTGTGGCGGCCACACACCGTTCACCGCTCCGCCCATCAGAGTTGCTACCCAGCCCTTTAAATGACGCGTCCGTCGTCATAGTGACTCTCGACGACACCACCCCCAAGGGGATCCCCGTTCTGAGAGTCGAGGGGCTTCTCCAATGTCTGAGCGCTCTGACGCACGCATAAGTTACTCTCACTGGTCGACTGAGATGACGCTGAGAACAAGGACGCAGACGCGCGACCCAGCGCTGAAAATCTCTCATTATGAGTAGCCCCAGATGTACTACCGAAATCACTGAGGCCATTAAACCCAGCATTCGTAGGCATAGCCTGAATGGGACAATTTTCCCTGTCTGAAAACGGGAGAGACACTGAGTGAAGGACGTGATCCTCCCCTCTGTCAGAGTGACCCGATAAGAGAGGGAGTTTATACTGAGCCCCAGATATTCTGTGTACTGTGCTGGCTCTAAGCGGCTCTTTTTCATGTTTATTCTGAATCCCAAGCTGTCGAGAATTAACACAATGCCTGCGTCTCTGATAGCTTGCTCTTTCGACAAGGCGCATATCAGATAGTCGTCTATGTATGACAATATTCTTATCCCTCTGTTTCTCAACGGAAATAGTGCTGCTTCCACACATTTGCTGAAAACTCTCGGTGCTAAAGACAGACCAAATGGGATGGTTTGAAACTCGTAAGCCGTGCCTCGGTATGCAAACCTGAGATATTTTCTGTGAGACGGGTAAACATCTATGTGAAAATACGCGCCTGACAGATCGATCGTCACAAACCAATCGTTCTGGATCAACATTTTGAATGAATACTTCCGTAGGTGTTTGTTTAACACACGAAGATCTAAAATTGGATGCAGAGATGTACTCCCCTTCTTTGGAATCACAAAGTAGCGGGAGTAAAACAAACCCCTGACAGCTCGCTTCCTTTGGTATCACTCTGATGGCTCGTTTGTCTAAAAGAGAGTCCATCTCGGCCGTCAGAACACGAGCTGATTCTCCCTCGGCCACTGAGACTATAATACCATTGAATCTGGGTGGTTTCATGGCAAATTGAAGTCTGTATCCCCGTAAAATTGTGTTTACAACTCACGGATGAGCTGCGCATGCTCGCCAATTGAGTATGCGAGCAGAGATAGCTCCTTTGTATACTTCTCCCTCGCGGGCGCGCTTTGGTGACGTCATTACCGTCTCTGCACTGACCCCTGCTGGAGAAGCGTGCGCTCCCCCCTGCTGTGAAACACTGTTCAATTTTTGAATTCTTTTGCAATCTATCGCCCTCAGCTGACTTCCTGGCTGTGAAAGTGAAACATTTATAAGTGTATTTTTTGTATTCGGGGAGCTTAATGCCCTTAGCCTGTGTTTCCTTCTGGAGCATCAGTGAATGTTTGAACTTTTTTAGTAGTTGTGTTTGAGTCCCTCAATTGTCCTCAGTGTGAAAAGATGGATCTTAAAATCATACAGTCATTGCTGGAGAAGGTTCAAATATGAAAAAGAGGCTGGAAAACTGAAGAATGTGCAGGACCTGGAGGATTTTTCTGAAGAACATTGGGCAGTTTAACTGCTCAGGACAAACAAGAGGCTCATGAACAACCATCACAAAACAAAAAAAACAGCCGTGGATCATCCAGGGAACGACACAGCACTGAGAATCAATGGTTCATAAACTTTTTATCATGGTTATTTTAATAAATTCAGCAATTTTTTTGTCTTGTTGACCATATGTAAAAAAATTTATGTAAAATATCTTATTCAGGACAGTACTAAATAAAAAAAACATGCATTTTGTATGATCCCTCTTATTTAGTTAAAATTATTCCCATTTCACAGATTCTGCAAGCGGTTCACATACTTTTTCATGCCACTGTATGTGTATGTGTGTATGCATGTATGCATGCATGCATGCATGTGGGGATGATTAGGAAGCCATGATGGTCGGGCCAATGGGCAAATTTAGCCAGAATGCCGGGGTTACACACCTACTCTTTATCAAAGGACATCCTGGGATTTTTACTGACCACAGAGAGTCAGGACCTCGGTTTAACGTCTCATCTGAAGGACGTCATCCCTAACATGTTCCTATCTGGTCACCGTATTATTATTATAAAAAAAATGTTTTACCTTTGAAAGGGCAATTTTTATAAATACCTTATATCGGTGTTGATTTAGTCAAATATTTAAATGTAACCAAATAATCAAATCAATCAGAATACTATAGTCTTTTACTTATTAAAATTTGATCAACCTCAACAATCTTGTCATTGCTAAGGTGGCAGAGAAGCTGCATCAGATACGCTGACTTGCTTAAAAGGTGGCATAAATGTATTTACACAATTACATAATATTGTGAGATTAATGTAATTTGAAATGGCCTACATAAAGTATAAATCAGGGATAGACAAGTTCTGTCCTGGAGGGCCACTGTCCTGCGTAGTTTAGCTCCAACCATGATAAAAACTCAGCTGCCTGTAGCATTAGCTGTGTCTCATTTCATTTAATGCATTCTCCGGAGGAAACATCCTGTAAAGGATGCAGTATAAGGAGTGTCCTTAATCAGAATTAAACAAGACGTCCTTGGTAGGACACAAGCAGGAACTAAGGAAGAGCAGGGCACAACCTAACGCTTTTTGACTTTCTCAGTTTGTGTAAATCCACTTGGAGTTCAGAGTATTATTTTTTTTCCCACATTAATGGGTACACATGTCTAGTACAATTATGTGGTTTTGTTTCATTAATACAGTGTATACTTTTTTTGTTGATTTACCCCGAAAGAATTGGAAGTGAAATGTGACAACATGCCCCATACATTGTAACATGTGAGGGGCTCAATGTAACATGACCAAATGACAGCTTAAAATGCTACCTGATATAATAATTTTAAAAAAATATCCAAGACAAACTAAAATATTTTGTCCATAAAATACAATTATTAACTTATTCAAATTTTATCATTAAAAATAAGCAAATTATTGAGTTTAACAAATACATCGCTAAAACACGGCGTAGATAAAAACAATAAAACATTTCTGAACATTTGACAGTAATTATTCACCATTTTCTCATAATAATTAATAAAAGTATAGAATATAATAGTATATTTCTAATAGGGGCTCTTTGTAACGCAATGTTAAAACATTGCACAACTGGGATTTAAACCGCGGCTCATTGTCTTCTGCTGGATAGATCAGCATTAAAGAACAATCTCAACTGTTAAATAACAGCTATAAGATTAAAATATCAGATTTGTCTTATTTTAAATAAACACAAAAAAATGAGATGAAAAATAAACTTAAGAAAACATTTACTTTTTGCTCTGGTTAAATAAATATTCAGTAATATCTTCCAATCTTTTCTCTAAATAACGTTGATATGGCAACGAGTAAATACACCAAGTTTCGTCGTCCTGACATGTGTGGAAAGTGTTAAACCATGTGTGTTAAATTGAAATTACTTAAATTTAAAAACCACATCTTCACTCGCATGTATATCTGCCAGTGTTGCAAACAATTGTGGGTTATCTGCAGCAGCGAAGCATACACCTCACGCACACTCTGAATTCCTGTGAAATAAGGGTGCATTTGAAGGTCACATTCGGAGTGTCCTACTTAAACCGCGTTTCCACCGCAGGAACTTTCCCCAGGAACTAGGAACTTTGGGGTGGTACTCGGTGTGTTTCAACCGCAGGAACCAGGGTCTAAATGAAGTTCCGGGTAAATATTTCCCCCTCCAAACAGCCCTGCTCCCGAGGTAGTACTTTTTCAAAGTTCGGGAACTTTCGGGGGTGGGACTTGGGTGCTGAACATGCTGATTAGTTGAACTCACGCAGCATTTTATTTCAACCAGCATTTTTAAAAGCCTTTTGCGAGGTTCGTTCTGCATTCAGTAAATATCAGTCTTGCTTTTTCTGTCTGATGGCGTGCTTTCGTCTCAGCAATTGCACGGTCAATGTCTGTAATAGCTGATAATATAATACGTTGTCTTATTTTAAATCTAGCTTTACGAGCTTTCAGAATACGCTTTAGTATCAGTGCTTGCCTCTTTTCCGCAGTTTTGTTAATTACCTCTTTAGTAAACCAATACATAACCAGCAAAAGCAGTGCTGCTTGCATCTCCTCCATACTTGGCTGCAGACAGTAGCCAAGTTTACATGCACACTTTTTTGTAATTCCGATTAAAATCATTCCGATTGAAAGATTCGGTGGACTGTTTACATGAGACGTTATCTAAACCAATTTGGTGTTTACATGTGCTGACTTTCAATCGGAATCATTTTGTGACGTGCACAAAGTTTGGCTGTCGCATAGATTCGTAACGTAATGAGACAGCCTTGACAGCCATGCGTATGCAGCCTTCGAATGCGACCTCTGGAGGATGCAGCCTTCGAAATGAGACCGCTATTGATTAGCTTGTTCAGGTGTGTTTGATTAGGCTTGGAGCTAAAAAGTTGCACAACAGTGGCCCTCCAGGGTTGGAAATTTTTTTTTCCACCCCTGATACAAATGATAAAATTAAGAAAAAAAAGAAAGAAAAACAAAACAGGGTCTCATTACACTCCTCCTCCCTCTTTCCTGTAGAGTTTTCCCTCTAACTCCAGTCAAATACACCTGAACAAATTAATCTTCAGCATTACTAGGATGTTAAAGGTCAAGGTTCGAACTAAACTCTGCAGGAAAGTAGACATTGGCTAGGTTTACATGCACAACTTTTGTTTCAATCAGACTGAATTCATTCCGATTGCTGAATCTGAATGTAGTATTTACATGAACGCTAAACAAAGTTGATGTGCATGTTTATACGCTGTCACAAGCTTCAAATCAGAATTGATATTTGACATGCGCACACTGCACAAATATGCAAAGTTTCCTGCTATTTGTGCATAATAACTATTCTCCTACATTGGTTATTTATTTTAAACCGCAGACTTTATATTTATCCATTTCTGGTCATAATTTGGAGACAATGAACATATTTCGTTTTGCCATGCTGCTTATATTTATCACGCAGGAAATGCTCCATCCTATGCCCAAAACCCAAAACCGTCTGTGGATGAGAATCCGAAACAAGGACTGGTGGGACGTTGTCCTGCTCCACTTCACAGATGCTGAGTGAATCATTTTAGAATGACAGGACACTCACTTATATGACACTTTATTCAACAGGAAGAACAGTTTGCTCCGCGGATCATACATCATTACACTATTTCTGCGTCACTGCAAGTGCAGTCCTTTCAGTTTCGGTTTTCAATCTGATCAAGTTTACATGTTCTCTTAATCGGATTGGAAAATAAATAAACCACCCCTTTCAATCTGATCGAGCTCAATCCGATCGATTGTAAGCACATGAAGGCTTTTCAGTCCGATTGAGCAGTCAATCCGATTTCTAATGGATTATTTGGTTGCATGTAAACGTACATGTAAACTGCAGAACTTCGTCAGTGCACACCATCAGTGTTTGCAGCAGATTTCTTTTTTACAGTTGACTAATATACAGTAAATTCCACTGCATTTAAGGCTCATGGATTCCCGATCGATCGACTTAAGGTGGCTTGGGGCAGCAGTGGCTCGGTCGTTCGGCATCGGCTCTGACCAAGTGTCGAGGTGTCCATGAGCAATACACCAAACCCCAGCTGTTTCCGACAAACTGGATGGCGCCTTGCATGGCTGACACCGCCATCGGTGTATGAATGGGTGAATGTGAGGCAATATGTTAAGCGCTTTGGATGGCCATGGGTCTGTTGAAAGCGCTAAATAAATGCAGTCCATTTACCATTTACCACAAGTGTCTATTCATTTTCTCAAGTGATCCATGATGACAAGCAGTTTTAACAACAAGACACCCACCTGCTACAAGATCACCGAAACCAATAGTTGTCAAAGTGACGAAAGAAAAATACAAGCCCTCGATATAGGTCCAGCCTTCTTGAGACATGAATACAAATGGAGGAATCACCAAATGGACCAGCACACCCCATAACAGAAAGACAGCTGTGCAGGTGAACTGTGTTTTCCGCTTTGAGAAGCCAAAAAAAGAAAAAGAAAAAACCAATCAAATTGATTTTCAAAATGCAGTTAGAAGTTCTCATAGCTATTATTATAGTTTTATTCATTTTTAAATACAATGGCTGTGTGTGGTTGTCCCTTACCAATGTTACTCCTTTCTTAGTAAGATATTGGCCAAGGTGTTTAGCTCTTCCACCAAAAAACTTTCCAAGTTCACTGATCCAGGTGAAACACAATGGCACTCCAAAAAGACCATAAAATATACAGAAAACCCTCCCTGTAGGCGTTTTGGGCGCAATATTTCCATAACCTGTGGAAAAACAATTTCTGGTGAAAACTGATTGCACTTTATAGTAAATACAATTTATCTTATTACTTTGATGTTCCATTTACAGTCTGAACACGTATTTCTCAAGTATTAAGCAAACAAACAAAAAATTGTGTGAATGATGGTAGCATAAATATATTAATCAGTTGTTGTTTTTTATTTTTCTAAGAAAATCTATTTTTCCTTTATTTCTCCAAGTTACTGCTTAAATGGACCAGATCCTTACCTATAGTTGTGATAACTGTAGCTGCGAAGATAACAGCATTGGGCCAGTTCCAGTTGTTGAAGGCTTTGTCCCCTGTAATGGTGACGCCTTGTCCTGCAGCATCAGACACCACCTATTTCAAAATTAAACAAACTGATGAAAACAGCCAATTTGAATAAAGGTATATCATCAGAGTTAATTTTCTAGAGAAGCATGATATGTTGTGTCTGAGACCAGAGCTTATATCCTCTTATGCGAGTGATGTTGTCAGCAGCCCCCTGAGAATGCTGATGGGCCTGCCATAGCCAAACAATCTTCTCTAAGACATGAGTGAGCCAAAATTTTCTCGATGATCGATCCGAGTTCAGATCATGTAAAGATATCATAGAGGTATAGTGAACAAGGCTTAATACATCCCTGATAAAAGAATATGTTCAAGTGCAATTATTATACAGAAAAACGCTCCTCTCTCGCGCTCTCTCTCGCGCTCTCTCTCGCGCTCTCTCTCGCGCTCTCTCTCTCTGCCACACAGATAGATAAGATTCCCTAAAGCAATGTGTCTTTTGAAGCATCCTGAAAAAATACAACCATACTGATATAGCAAACAGTAATCATGGAAAGCTTGTCTAAGATGATTATTTGAGAGTAAAATAACCTTTTGTAAACCAGCGCTCACCTAACCATAAATATCTATGGTTCTTAAAACGTACTGGTCTAACAGAACAGTCACTGACAGACACGCGTAACCATTTCTGTGTTCTTGCTCCACTTCATCTGCCAATAAACGCCTCGCTCTAATAGCTCTGCTGCCGCCATGTTTGCAACACCTGGCCTCGCCTTGATGCGATGATTGACAGGGCGGGCGGAGACTTGATCAGCTCGGATTGCATTTTCAATTCCACATTGAATTTTGCTACATTCATTGCGGGACATATAATGAAAATGCAAGTATCTTAACTGTGGTGTAAATGCAACTAAGAAAAAAAACATTTAAATGATAATTTTGCTACAATTTTTGCTTTAAACATCTAATCATTTCTGTAATCCATTTTCATTTTGCAACTTATAAAGCGTTAAAATATATATTTAAATGATATGTTAAAACTAGTGTAGGAAATAGCTAAATGTAAATTATATTACTACTGAAATGTGTTGCATTTTACATTTTACATATTGCATTGCCATTTTGCATCTTGCATTGCAAATTGCAAATTGCTACACATAAGCTTCCATACGATCATGCGAGAGGCAGATCAAATATTTTCATGGCCTACTACCTCCCCTGTCGCAACAAACACATTTCTCCACTGTTATCATCAGCATGTACATACCTATAACAATTGCGTAATGACAATGTCTAGGCCTCCACGCCCAACTCATCTCAACAGCAAACAGAAAATAAAAATGAACTCTTACCTAATCATGAAGGGTACATATGAAATGGAAAACAAAAGTATACTTTGTTTCTACCGAGAAATGTCATTGAGCTTTTTGGTTGAAAAACTATTTTATTAATAGTCACATTCAAGTTCCTGTTCGCATGCATGTTTCTGTGCTGTGCATGCGTGTATAATTATATATATATATGTGTGTGTGTGTGTGTGTGTGTGTGTGTGTGTGTGTGTGTGTGTGTGTGTGTGTGTGTGTGTGTGTGTGTGTGTGTATATATATATACATTATATATATATATATATATATATATATATATATATATATATATATATATATATATATATATATATATATATATATATATATATATATATATATATATATATATATATATATATATATATATATATTACACACACACACCTAAAGGATTATTAGGAACACCATACTAATACTGTGTTTGACCCCCTTTCGCCTTCAGAACTGCCTTAATTCTACGTGGCATTGATTCAACAAGGTGTTGAAAGCATTCTTTAGAAATGTTGGCCCATATTGATAGGATAGCATCTTGCAGTTGATGGAGATTTGTGGGATGCACATCCAGGGCACGAAGCTCCCGTTCCACCACATCCCAAAGATACTCTTTTGGGTTGAGATCTGGTGACAGTGGGGGCCATTTTAGTACAGTGAACTCATTGTCATGTTCAAGAAAACAATTTGAAATGATTTGAGCTTTGTGACATGGTGCATTATCCTGCTGGAAGTAGCCATCAGAGGATGGGTATGGACATGGTCAGAAACAATGCTCAGGTAGGCCGTGGCATTTAAACGATGCCCAATTGGCACTAAGGGGCCTAAAGTGTGCCAAGAAAACATCCCCCACACCATTACACCACCACCACCAGCCTGCACAGTGGTAACAAGGCATGATGGATCCATTTTCTCATTCTGTTTACACAAAATTCTGACTCTACCATCTGAATGTCTCAACAGAAATCGAGACTCAGACCAGGCAACATTTTTCCAGTCTTCAACTGTCCAATTTTGGTGAGCTTGAGCAAATTGTAGCCTCTTTTTCCTATTTGTATTGGAGATGAGTGGTACCCGGTGGGGTCTTCTGCTGTTGTAGCCCATCCGCCTCAAGGTTGTGCGTGTTGTGCACAAATGCTTTGCTGCATACCTTGGTTGTAACGAGTGGTTATTTCAGTCAAAGTTGCTCTTCTATCAGCTTGAATCATCAATTCTCCTCTGACCTCTACTATCAACAAGGCATTTTCGCCCACAGAAAAAAAAACCTTATGATGACCAAAATAAGGAGGACCGTGACGTCGCCCGGTACGGCGCAGCCGGGGCCCCACCCTGGAGCCAGGCCTGGGGTTGGGGCTCGTATGCGAGCGCCTGGTGGCCGGGCCTTCCCCCACGGGGTCTGGCCGGGCTCAGCCCAAAGGAGCGACGTGGGGACACCTTCCCGTGGGCCCACCACCCACGGGAGGGACCGTAAGGGGCCGGTGCAAAGCGAATCGGGCAGCAGTCGAAGGCGGGGGCCTAGACGACCCGATCCCTGGACATGGAAACTGGCTCTTGGGACATGGAATGTCACCTCGCTGGCGGGGAAAGAGCCTGAGATTGTGCGTGAGGTTGAGAGGTTCCGACTAGAGATAGTCGGAATCACCTCCACGCACGGCTTGGGCTCTGGAACCACACTCCTCGAGAGGGGATGGACTCTTCACCACTCTGGAGTTGCCCATGGTGAGAGGCGGCGGGCTGGTGTGGGTTTGCTTATAGCCCCCCAGCTCTGCCGCCATGTGTTGGAGTTTACCCCGGTGAACGAGAGGGTCGTTTCCCTGCGGCTTCGGCTCGGGGATGGGTCTCTCACTGTTGTGTGTGCCTACGGGCCAAACAGCAGTGCAGAGTACCCGACCTTCTTGGTGTCCCTGGGAGGGGTGCTGGAGAGTGCTCCGACTGGGGACTCCGTCGTTCTACTGGGGGACTTCAACGCCCACGTGGGCAATGACAGTGAAACCTGGAGGGGCGTGATTGGGAGGAACGGCCCCCCTGATCTGAACCCGAGTGGTGTTCAGTTATTGGACTTCTGTGCTAGTTACAATTTGTCCATAACGAACACCATGTTCAAGCATAAGGGTGTCCATCAGTGCACATGGCACCTAGGTCGTAGGTCAATGATCGACTTTGTGGTCGTTTCATCTGACTTGCAGCCGTATGTCTTGGACACTCGGGTGAAGAGAGGGGCGGAGCTGTCAACTGATCACCACCTGGTGGTGAGTTGGATCCGATGGCGGGGGAGGAAGCTGGATAGACTCGGTAGACCCAAACGTACTGTGAGGGTCTGCTGGGAACGTTTGGCCGAGTCTCCTGTCAGAGAGATCTTCAACTCCTGTCTCCGGCAGAGCTTCGACCGGATCCCGAGGGAGGCTGGAGATATTGAGTCCGAGTGGACCATGTTCTCCACCTCCATTGTCAAAGCGGCTGCTCGGAGCTGTGGACGCAAGGTCTCCGGTGCCTGTCGAGGCGGCAATCCCCGAACCCGGTGGTGGACACCGGAAGTAAGGGATGCCGTCAAGCTGAAGAAGGAGTCTTATCGGGCCTGGCTGGCTTGTGGGACTCCTGAGGCAGCTGACAGGTACCGGCAGGCTAAACGGACTGCAGCCCGGGTGGTTGTGGAGGCAAAAACTCGGGCCTGAGAGGAGTTCGGTGAGGCCATGGAAAAGGACTATCGGCTGGCCTCGAAGAGATTCTGGCAAACCGTCCGGCGCCTCAGGAGGGGGAAGCAGTGCCCTACCAACGCTGTTTACAGTGGCGATGGGCGGCTGATGATCTCAACTGGGGATGTTGTCGGACGGTGGAAGGAATACTACGAGGATCTCCTCAATCCCGCCGTCACGTCTTCCATTGAGGAAGCAGAGGCTGGGGGCTCAGAGGAGGACTCGTCCATCACCCAAGCTGAAGTCACCGAGGTGGTCAAGAAACTCCTCGGTGGCAAGGCACCGGGGGTGGATGAGATCCGCCCTGAGTACCTCAAGTCTCTGGATGTTGTGGGGCTGTCTTGGCTGACACGCCTCTGCAGCGTCACGTGGCGGTCGGGGACAGTGCCTCTGGGATGGCAGACCGGGGTGGTGGTCCCTCTTTTTAAGAGGGGGGACCGGAGGGTGTGCTCCAACTATAGGGGGAAATCACTTCTCAGCCTCCCCGGGAAAGTCTATGCCAGGGTACTGGAGAGGAGAATTCGGCCGATAGTGGAACCTCGGATTCAGGAGGAACAGTGTGGTTTTCGTCCTGGTCGTGGAACACTGGACCAGCTCTATACCCTCTACAGGGTGCTGGAGGGTTCATGGGAGTTTGCCCAACCAGTCCACATTTGTTTTGTGGATTTGGAGAAGGCATTCGACTGTGTCCCTCGCGGCGTCCTGTGGAGGGTGCTGGGGGAATATGGGGTCCGGGGTCCTTTGCTGAGGGCTGTCCGGTCCCTGTATGACCGAAGCAGGAGTTTGGTCCGCATTTCCGGCAGTAAGTCAGACTTGTTCCCAGTGCATGTTGGACTCCGACAGGGCTGCCCTTTGTCGCCGGTTCTGTTCATAATTTTTATGGACAGAATTTCTAGGCGCAGCCAAGGGCCAGAGGGTGTCAGGTTTGGGGACCACACGGTTTCGTCTCTGCTCTTTGCGGATGACGTTGTCGTGTTGGCCCCTTCTAACCAGGACCTTCAGCATGCACTGGGACGGTTTGCAGCCGAGTGTGAAGCGGCTGGGATGGGGATCAGCACCTCCAAATCCGAGGCCATGGTCCTCAGTCGGAAAAGGGTGGCTTGCCCACTTCAGGTTGGTGGAGAGTTCCTGCCCCAAGTGGAGGAGTTCAAGTATCTAGGGGTCTTGTTCACGAGTGAGGGGAGGATGGAACGGGAGATTGACAGACGGATCGGTGCAGCTTCTGCAGTAATGCGGTCGATGTACCGGTCTGTCGTGGTGAAGAAAGAGCTAAGCCGTAAGGCGAAGCTCTCGATTTACCGGTCAATCTACGTTCCTACTCTCACCTATGGTCATGAACTTTGGGTCATGACCGAAAGGACAAGATCCCGGATACAGGCGGCCGAAATTAGATTTCTCCGCAGGGTGGCTGGGCACTCCCTTAGAGATAGGGTGAGAAGCTCAGTCACTCGGGAGGAACTCGGAGTAGAGCCGCTGCTCCTCCACATCGAGAGGGGACAGCTGAGGTGGCTCGGGCATCTGTTCCGGATGTCTCCTGAACGCCTTCCCGGGAAGGTGTTTCGGGCATGTCCAACCGGGAGGAGGCCCCGGGGAAGACCAAGGACACGCTGGAGGGACTATGTCTCCCGGCTGGCCTTGGAACGCCTCGGTGTCCCCCCGGAAGAGCTAAAGGAAGTGTCTAGGGAGAGGGAAGTCTGGGCATCTCTGCTTAGACTGCTGCCCCCGCGACCCGGCCCCGGATAAAGCGGAAGAAGATGGATGGATGGATGGATGGATGGATGGATGGAGGACTGCGAAAACACCATTTTCCCTTTTCACACCATTCTTTGTAAACCCTAGAAATGGTTGTGCGTGAAAATCCCAGTAACTGAGCAGATTGTGAAATACTCAGACCGGCCCGTCTGGCACCAACAACCATGCCACGCTCAAAATTGCTTAAATCACCTTTCTTTCCCATTCTGACATTCAGTTCAGGAGTTCAGGAGATTGTCTTGACCAGGACCACACCCCTAAATGCATTGAAGCAACTGCCATGTGATTGGTTGATTAGATAATTGCATTAATGAGAAATTTAACAGGTGTTCCTAATAATCCTTTAGGTGAGTGTGTACACACACACACTATATTATATTATATTATATCGTCGCTGTCCGATGAAAACCACGTATGTCCATTTTGCCGATTTTGAGATTTTTCGACGGATTGAATGTCCAGGTTCATTTCCGTATACAGTATGCGTCACATATCTAAATGGCCAATGAAAAGTTGTGAAAACATGTCATCTGATTTTCACGTATATCCATTTGGTGTCAAAGCTGTCAATCACGCCGCGTATCTCCCGCCCTGTGGAAGCATCTCGCTGGTCTCGCCGGTCTCGTGAAATTGTTTCATCGAAGCTCAGCACTGGATAGCCGAAAGTACGACATTGAAGCTCTCCACAGTTTAGTTCTAATCTAGTTCTTCACAGATTAGTTTGCTTGCTAGTATGTAAATAAACTCGGTCTCTTTGATAAGATTCAGCCTTTTTTTTCTCAGTCAAACTGATCAAATTATAGCCTGTAATGCTACTGTCATGATTGTCACTAGAACATGCCTCACTCATACTGCGATCACCGCTTGCCAGAGGCTGAGAATATCCAGCATGTATTCCTCTGTATTCCTCACGTATTCCTCTGCTGAAACGCGACTTTGCCATTCTAATTAATGATCGGAAGAACGCGTATCGATCACTGTTACTGTAAAATATGCACGTATGTCCATTTAAACTCAATTTTGGTCAAATGTGGATTATATCATTACACTGTCAAGAATATGGTTACATGTAAAGATGCTGTACCAAGTATGACAACGCTACATTCAACTGCTTTTGAAATACAGTGTTTTTTTCACTTCCTGAAAAGTAAGCGTTTTGGACATACGTGAGTTTCATCGGACAGCGACGATATTATATTATATTATATTATATTATATTATATTATATTATATTATATTATATTATATTATATTATATTATATTATATTATATTATATTATATTATATATATATTTATTAGAGGTGGGCATACTAAAATGATGGCTAAAAATTTGAGTGACATGATCAGTCCAGATAAAGATTTTGACGAAAGAGAGCAAACGCTGTAAGCAGCTCTGCTCTGAAGCCCTAACTTCAAAGAAATTTGCAGGAATTATTAAGGAGATGAGCAGCAAAGGTTTTAATTCTAATTGGAAAAGTTAATCAGAAACTTAACTGGCTAAAAGCTAAAAGACTGGAAAGATGTTTAATTCCTAACTGTTTGTGAGATAAATTGGCAGAAATCACTGGAAATTATGTAGGATTTGGTCTGTGTAGTCTGAGTACAGGACTTGAAGTTGTTTTTAAAAAAAAAAAAAAAAAAAAAAAATATGGCCAAGAGATGTGTGAGCAGCCAGTCTTATCTGCCCCCTCCCCTCCTGCGCTCTCTTCTCAGAGCAGCTGCAGATATAGTCACGGACACGGAGGGATTTTAAAAAGAGGGGCACAGATTGAACATAATGAAATAGTAATAAGTTCAATAAATGGAAGTCTTAAGGAATTCCTTTTCAAAGGAAAGATCTATGATAATTTTAAAATAAACGATGAGGTTAAAAATGAACAACATAACTATAAAAATGTGAATGGCAGTAACTATATAATTAGAGACATAGTGGGTTTAAATGATAAAAATGTATAATACATTTTCCTGTTCCTCTGACACGTGAAAAGTTCTGATAAAGTTTATTTGACTGGATGTTGGTAAAAACACTGCTCGTGAGACAATAATTGGTGTTTACAGCTAAAAACCCTAGAAGCTGATGTTTTGGTTTCAAAAGATAAGCTCATGTTGAGCTGTAATAAAACAATTCGCCCACCATGTAATTTCTGGTGCTGTAGCTAAAATTGGAAGAGTAACTCAGACTCAATTTGGATGTTTGATGTTTAAATTTATTGTATGGGCAAAAGACAAATATAAAATTATGATCATTTGAAAACGTAATTTCTGGCAAAGGATAGAGTTAAAAGGATCATGTCTGATGTTTATTGGAAAACAAATGTAATCACTAGCCAAGTCTTATGCTGTGCTAGAGTGACAAGTTAAAAGTTTATGAAAATGCAGTACCAGTCCTGAATGCCTAGGAGTCTCTCTCTCTTTCGAAACCAGCTCAAGGCCGATATCTGAGCCTGTGCCACAGATGATAGAAGATATTGATGAGTAAAAGCACAGGGCATCACTTGAAAATAATAAGACATGTTTTAGGTAAAACAGTGTTTAAAAAGGTATAAGAGGTTTTTACACACAGACCTAGAATGAGAATGAATTTAACATTAAATCTTAGAAGACTGTTGAAAAGTTTATCAGAGAGAGACTGCTTGTGGAAGCAGGGATGGTACAATTTGTTGTCACCCTGCTATAGCTGAAACAAAACAAAGAAACGATATCAGAACCAAAACAACCCAGCTGACTTTTGTAGAGACAAATTAATAATGAGCAGACGTAAAAGCTGAGTTTAAATAATAATTTGAGTAAACACTAAAAGCAAAATTTGCAATTCATGTTTAATATGTGTGTGGTGTGACTGCACTTTATGTTTTGTATGTGTTTGTTTCTAGAACTGTTCTGTCCTGATTGGGTGTCATTAACCTCTGGAATGAGTGTTTGACCATTACAGATGGGTTAAGGTAAATGACAACCTTTAGAGAAACTGATAATTTTGAAGGAATCTGGTGAAAAGATGATCCAGAACACGGGACGAGCTTTAAATGGATTGTTATCCAGCTCTGTCTGTTGCGACGACTTTTGTCATTTATGATATTGATTTGAATTACTCTCTGGATTAGTTAAAGTGGAATTGTAAAGTTAAAGATTGCCGTCCATCATGGGTTAAAATCCTTGTCTAAATTCAACTGAGGGCCTAAATTTAAATAATGTAAATTGATTAAAAATGGTAAACGTAATTGTTATAGACTTGACAGCAGAGACAAAGGCCGCATTTACACTGCAGGTCTTGATGCACAATTCCGATTTGGTGACTACCCGCTTACATCATCTTTTAAAAGCGACCCGTATCCGATATTTGCATTTACACTATACACTGGCGAAACAGCCCAAGACGTTCTGAAGTAGCCTAAAACGGCACGATATGCAATGGATGCAGAATAATTGATTGTGTTTTGCTTTCCACACTATAGCCTATTTAAAGGTCAGAAAAACAGTGCACTCGGAGAAAAAAGAGGATTAATGTCATGTGATCGCAGGCAGGGGCGCAACTACCCAGTGCATACCCAGAGGGGTATGCAGCAACAATATATATATGTGTGTGTGTGCCAGACATCATTATGTATGGGCTGTAAATAATAATGGTTTATTTTAAACTATATCAGCCACTGTAGGTCTACCATAATTATGTACATATATATTATTATTAACAATGTTAACAAATAAATAAACAGTCACAAATTGACAAACATTAACATTATGATCGGATTCCAATAAAGAAACTAAAAGAAAGAAAAGAATCGGAGTACCAAACATTCTAGAGTGCTCTTTAGTTCCTAATAAATTGTGACATGGCGTGCGTTTTCACTTGCCCATTAATCTAGTATTGATGGTCATTGCAAAAACTGTCATGCAGATCGGCTGAGGATGGGAACCGATGATGGGGAATTTCAATTTTACTGTAACTGTCATTATAGGCGCGAGCGAGATGATTGACAGGACGATAGCGGAGGCACAAGGGCAAGATCGCTTTTGTTAATAACAAAAAACACAAATTCAGTTTTAAAGGGGAATTTCCAAATATCTTTTATTTATTTTGTTATAATTCGGGTATAGCAATTTTATGTCATCCGTCTTATTCGTTTTTTTAACAAAAGTTTAATATACAAGAGTTTTTTTTATTGTACTATTTTATTGTTGTTGTATTTTCATTAAAAATAGGCTAATAACGAACAAAAAATGTAGCATTCGTTTGAAAGTAATTAAAGTGGAAATTATGAGTTAAGCAATATCATACGAGCAAGAGTGCTGTTTTCCAGAATAGCCTATATCAGCACGATTGCAAAATGCAATATTAATTTTATACAACAGTTCAATAAACAAGTGGTCATTTTTTGTACAGTTTTGCTCTATTTTTCCAACAAAAATAGATTCAAACAAAGTATAGGTTTCGTTCTCGCATAATTCACGCTGCCAACTATACTGGCAGTTTTATAGTTTCATAGGCCTGGAATAATTACCTTTTCCCAACATTTCATATTTCTATAATTAAAATATTATATTTAGAACATAAATCTAAAATTCTCATTACATTATTTAGGCAATTGTAATTACAGTGTAAGTGGATTTTGATAAATGGTAAGATGGATTTTGTTGATACTGATTTAATTTAATTATTATAACAGCCATAGAGTATAGTGGTAAATAGTGTAATTACTTAAAAAGATGGTCAACAATATGTAACTTTACTTTATAAGAGGTGTGCCCTAAAAAGTGAGCATGCAATCTTGAGAACACCAAGGAAAGCGCACGTTCTTTAGTCTGTTTGGATACTTCAAACACAAGTTTGCACTGCCTGTTTAGCCTACACGTTAACATGCGTTTTGTCCGACTCATAGCGCGCGTCCTTGGTGCGTGATTTACCATATAAGCTCGCGTTCTTAACTTCGGAAACGCGCGTTTTCCTTGACCCCAAAGCGCACGTTAAGAACGCGTTTTTGTGGTAAATCACGCGTCAAGGACGCGCGTTTTCGCCGGTGCCCCCGCCAGGCGCGCCCACTAGCGATATTCCATTATTATCCAAAATTCTATTATGGAATCTTATGAGGGCGCCTACTCTAGCCTGTTAGTCCTCTAAAATGTTATATAATATTGAGGAAATACAGAAATTATTTAGAAACGCGCAACAGCACCTACATATAGATTTTTTAAAATTATTATTCCCATCACTTTGGTGCCCCTATGCGCCGCATATAGCGCATACCCACTTTCTGCGCCACTGATCGCAGGTAGTTTGTGTCCACCTGAGTTGACGTCATTTGCCTCCGTCCCTTTTTCAACGACGTTCGACGCGCATTTACTGGGGAATATCCGATTTGACCGCTTACATGGCAGACACAAATGCCCGTTCCCGAATCATATCGGATTTATTACCTCATATGAGTGAGGCCTGAATCCGATCTGAGGATATCGGAATTCATGCGTTTTTTTCCTGCTTACACCTTCACATGTCATATCCGATCTGTGCCACATAAGAGGAAAAAAATCGGAATTGGGTCACTTGAACCATGCAGTGTAAATGCGGCCAAAGTGACAAATTGGCTGAAGTCACTATCTAAATTATCCAGAGACTCCCTCAAAATTCTGAAAGGCCAGAGGGTGACCAAAGAAATAACTTCTAAAAGGAAAAGTTATTTTTTACTTTATTTAAATTGTTCATGATATTTTGATTTATATAGAACCACAATTAATGTTAAAGAAGCAAGAGACTTCAAGTCTCTCTGTGTGACTGGGATTGAGATAATAGGAATATAATATTTTGGTTTCTGCAGAGCAGTAGAGATAAGAAACAATAATGATCATATGGTGCATCTGCAGACCATATTTTTGATAAGAGGAATAATGAGAAATAGCCCAAAGATTAATGTTGTGAGAAATAGAATTTATGAACACCTGTAAAGTTAAATGGAGTTAATATAGATATGAATGAACAAATCATTTTTAAACGGCTTTTAAGAAATTGATGATGACTTATAGTCCAAATTTAAAGTAATATAGGAGATTCTGAAAATTTGTTCTTGGTAAAGTTATGACACTTTTGGTTGTAAGTGGCAAGATAAGGCTAGTGAGGATTTGATGAAGTATCACTGCCAACTGCCAAGTGACATGAATTAAGAGATTTAAGATTTTGGTCATTTGGAGCTTACACCTGAAGAGTTTTAATGAACAAGAAGGGTATTTTAAAGAAAACCCTGATGAATGATCCTGAATGTTTTACTAATAACGTGTTAACAAGCTGATTGGATGTAATAAGAATTGATATCTTGTCATTTTGATGAAAAGGTTTTAACATTAACTGTTTTTTTTTATTTTATTATTGATACGTTCATCAACGGTTATGTGTGCTATGATGGGTGAAAATGGGTCTGTTGGAAATAGTACATTTAACAAAAGGTTTCTTGAGTAAAAATTAGGAACAAGTTTATGTTGAGTGGAAATAATGTGATGGATGATATGAATGTTTTCTTTTATTTTCTATTTTTTGAGAAAGAAATGTATAATGTGTTATGCAATTAAAGTGGTACATGCTATATGAGACTGAATGTATGGATTATTCTGTTGTTTATTTTTATTTATTTACTTTTTATTTTTATTTCAGGCCACTATTGCGTTTTGTACCTGAAAAAGATCTGTTTTGAAAAAATAAAAAAATAAAAAAGTAATTACAATCCCTATTTTTGAGAGATATATCTTGGTGGTAATTATGACATGGGGTGTTAATTTAGTATGTCGTCGTAAGGATGAATATGTGCTTGTTGGTGTTCAATCAAGCCAATGATAAAGTCAAATTATCCCAATTAAATTCTTGAAGGAAAAAGAGCATTTCTGTTTTTCAAAATTATAATTTGACAAGTGGGGCATTGGAAATTAGGAAGCAGCCTAAATTGGTAGACCATTAATACCCCAACATTGGCCTCAATAGAAACTTAAAGGGTGGGTTCTAAAATCCACAGCCTCTCCAATATAATTGTATATATCTTAATTAAATTTATAATCAAAGACTTAATCAATATTTATCTTTCTATATTATCATGAATTTAATGAGCCTCCTTTATATTTTCTAAAGTTTGTATTTGGTCTCTGAGTTGGGACTGAGGGTCCGTCCTAGACGTGTGTGATGTCTCACGAGAACACTCATATCAGGAAAACTGTGTGATCAGGAACTATAATTAACCTGTCTCCATGTTTTTACTATTTTGAAAGCAGACCAGATAGATGGCTCTGGTGACTCTTGAATGCACTTTCCAAAAGGCTCCAGAAAATATCGGATCCTGTTGAGGGTCAAAGATCTCAAGCGATGACCAATGAGCATGAGGTGATTTCCCGATGACGGGCAAGATCCTCTTTTGGCCAGCGGAGGGCAACCTAAGCCAATGGGGGTCACCGCCATTGGGGCACCTCCAAGAAGTGGGTTTTTTTTTATGTGAGGTGTGTATGAGGTGAGGCAGATGTCTGTGAGGCCAGCAGCATCTCTGTTGGGAGGGGAAGCTGTGTTTTGTAAGGGCCAAGGTCAAGACTGGACGCAGCAGCCCCTGCCCTAATATTGGCCCCTCTATACCGCTCACCAAATACCGCATAAATTGAGAGCCAGGAAACACCCTGAGCTATGATGAGATTGGCATTCAAGAGCCAGCTGAGACCATTCTGGTCATCCTTAAACTTGCGGATTTCAGTCATGTGTTCGGATTTTGGAGGCATCACACAACTCGATGGGAATGCAGTAACAGGGACTGCTCATTTAGCCCGGCTTCCAGAGATTAAATATGGATTTGTCTTTCATTTTATTTTATATTTTATATTTCCTTTTACTGAAACCCTAAAGAATTGTATGAATACTATTGTACTATATTGTCTGTTCCTCTCTCAATGAGAGAAAGCACGTTATCAGTATGTTGATCAGGAGTTTTGAGAAAAGAAAACATCAACGCCCTGTTGTGAGTGGAAGGTGTAAGAACCTCAAAACGGGGACTGGTCTTTTTAGTGACCAGCATGTCCGTGATGAGGGAGCATGCGTCACCACTTCACCTTCCGTAGTGACCTCACTTGTAGACCAGACGTAGCGGTATTGGACCCCTACATATGGTCTAAAACGGGGGAATGAAGGGTCAAGGCCAACATCACTTGTCTCTTCATCAGACACATATCCTTCAAGAATGGTTTTATGATCAATATTAAAATAAGAATCAATGATAATCAAGTTATAACCATTTTCTACATTTGATAAACCAGTTCACCTATAACCTCTAACTAGGGTTGGGCCGATGGCTGACAGACATCACAATGTTTAGCCGGGTCATCATCATAAATTAAATCTGACTCCTGCTGCGACTCATGTCCGGCTCACGCTTTAAGCAGACACGTTCCGTTTTTAATTGTAGATCAGATCATCAGCGCCAGCTGCGGCTAATTAACGAGCCTATTTAATGTCTCATCCACCACCTTGTGTTTGTCAGAAAGGTGGCAGAAAGTGCAGAGCCCAACTCGACCGCAGCAGAGAAAGTGATTTTAACCCCCCAAAATCTAAAAAGCCATGTCTGGAAGTACTTTGGATTTTGGTCGGTAGGAGGTAAAATTGTTGAGCTGCGAGATAAAGTTGTATGCAAGATATGCAAGATACAGTTAGCATACCATTCGACCACTAGCAACATGAGGTCACATCTCGAAAATGTGCACCCAAATGAGCATGGCATAATGTGTGGAACTCCAGCTAAACAGTCACGTCTTGACACGTACTTTGCATCGCCCGCCACAAGCGCTTTGTCTGCAACACGACAAGAGGCCATAACGGATAAATTAATTTTGTTCATTTGTAAGGACATGAGACCGATCAGTGTCGTGGATGGGGCAGGCTTCAGGGAGTTCTGTCAAGCATTGGAACCGAAGTACCATATCCCTAGCCGTGGAACAGTCACCAATAGAATCGTACAAGTGTATAACAGCACCTCAGACAAAATAAATGAATCAATCAAAGATGTGGCTCTTACCACGGACGGATGGACATCCCTAGCAACAGTATCCTATGTTACAGCAACGGCCCATTGGATAAACGATGACTGGGAAATGCTTAACAATGTGCTAAAAACAAAAGAGCTTAAGGTAAGCCACATTGCAGAGAATGTAGGCGAATGCATTCAAGAGATCTTGGACATTTTTGGCATAGAAAGGGGATCTGTGGTTGCCATCACAATGGACAATGTCACTAATTACGTAAATGCAGTGGAGAGACATCTTCAAACGGTAAATATACCATGTGTGGTGCACACAATAAACTTGGCTGTGCGTAAAGGGCTTGGGGTCAGAGCCATTGAAATCCCCGTTAGTAGGCTGAAAGTGGCGGCCTCACATTTCAGCAAATCTTCTGCCGACAGCTACCTCCTTCAGCAGATTGCTGATTAACGACTGTCCGACGCGATGGAACAGCACATATGAAATGATCTGCCGTGCATCGGAGCAGCAAGCAGCTGTGTCTGCTGTCATCTTTGAGAAAAAACTGTCAAGAATGGAGATGACCACAAGCGAATGGTCCCTAATGGAAAAGGTGAGCATAGTGTATGAAATATGTACCGTAATCAATCAGTGGTGGAGGAAGTACTGAATCTCAGTAGCCTACTTAAGTAAAAGGACAAATAACCAGAGACGTATACTTTAGTAGCCTAAAAGTAGAAGTACCACAATGAAAACCCTACTTAAGTAAAAAGTACCCAATTTTAAATGTAGGCTACTTTAAGTATTAAAATTAAAAGTACTTGCATTACAATTTATTCTCTTAATGTCAATATTCTAATAATTAGGGCTGTAACATTGAAACTGAAATCGCAACACACCCCCTATTTGAAGTTATCATTATAAATTATAATTTTATAATGATAAAATCCTTTATTTAAAGTTGATTTTATGTCTGGCCATCAATATGAATGCTCACTGTATCACCGGCCATTAGATTGATTGTAGGACTGTGTGCGAATGTATGGGCCGCCGTCAATATGAATGCTCACTGTATAGCCGGCAGTTAGATTGATGTTTGGGCTGTGTGAGAATGTATAGGTGGCCATCAATATGAATGCTGTCTAACCGACTGCCCATCAGTTTCATTGTTCATGGGATGGCCTGTAATTAGAGTGAATGATGACAGTGTGATTGTTGATTGAATGGGCAAACTATACAGAAATATTACATGCAGTGCTAATTCTCATTCCTTTCCTTGCCATTCTACAGGCATCAGGTTGAGTCTTCAGATGAGCTATGGCATCCAAGCACCAGCCAACCAGCAGAAAAGAGAAGAACGCTTTCAGATTCTTCAAGATCTGCACTTGCTGTTGTAGACCTGAATCGGCCAGTAAAAGGCCAGTAAATGTTTTTTTTTTTTACATTTACAAATTGTGTGTGTTTTTATAGCTATATATTTATATTATATTGTTATTTATATTACTAGTTATATTTATAGTTATTATACTTATATTACTTGTTGTATTTTCAGTTTCAAAGAAGTTTAGCTCTTTTTTATTAATATTTCATTTTTATTATATTTTTATAAGTTCTGTTGTACAAATAAATAACTTATACAAAGTCTTATGGTTCTGCCTATTATTTTATAGTTGAAAAAGCATTCAAGCATCATATATGATGGCTAAAACAGCTTGCAGTACCCTTCATAACATTAGGTTATCAAGTCTCCTGTAGGTTTCTTGGCACCTGGACATATTCTTAGAAAAAAGCATGCAGGAACCCCATTTTTCATGATATCTTCGTCAAATTTTAAATATAAACTGATGAGACTTGTGCCTTTCAATTAACTAACTGGATTCCTCCAGGCTTATTTTCATATATTTTTACGTAAAATAATAGTGTTCATTGTAGCACAAATCATCTTCAAGACACTTCAACTTCTATAACTGTTTGTCTTTCTAAGTTTTTTTCTACTTTAATGTTTGGGTAATAAACTCTAAAGTGTCTTCTTTTTAAAGATGTCTAAATTGTGCATGTAGTGCAAATTGTTCAGCAACTGCAATTGTTTTAGTTGGGAGATGTCATTTCTGGGGATGTGCCTCAAGCAGGCGGAGGGAGAAATGGAACAGACATAGTCTTGGAAAAAAGCTTGCAGGAACCACATTTTTCATTATATCTTCCTCAAACTTGAACTATAAACTGATAAGTCGTGTGGCTTTCAATCCATAACTGAACTGGATTCCTCCAGGTCTATTTTCATATATTTTTACATGAAATAATACAACATTCTGTGTAGTGCAAATCATTTTTGAGGCATTTCAACTATTATAATTTTTTATCTGTTTGAGAATTATCAACTCTGATTGCTTTTTAGTAGAGTCCCAAGTGTCTTCTTTCCAAAGATACCTTAATTGTGCCTGTAGCACACTGTTCTCAGGAGCTATAATTGTTTTAATTCAGGTAGGTCGTTTTCAGCTGTGAGCCCCAAAGTGGGGGTGCAGCTTAACAGGTTAACAAAGCGAGTCATCTGGATCCACGCTTTCATCGCCTCGTTCATTTGAAAGAGGAGCAGAGACGGCAGGTGCAGGTGGCTATACTGGAGGAGATGAAACACGTGAATGTGGCAGGAGGCACAGGCAGCGAGGCCGCTGCCGGACAACCCCGTGATCAGCAACCCGCTGAGAAAACTGCGTTATCTGCTATGGGCTGTCTCTTCGAAGACACATATTGCACGGACAGCCCAGACCAGGACATCAGACTGCTGCTTCAAAAAGAGATGTTGATGTATGAACAAAGAGTCTCCAATACCTGCTCAACAGAATCCTCTCATGTGGTGGAACATTTTGGGTTTTGGGAGATACCCTCATGTCGCCCAGATGGCAAAGAAATATCTTTCCATCCCCGGATCCTCAGTGCGCTCTTTTCCTCCGCTGGCAATATAGTAAATAAAGAGAGATCAGCACTGGCCCCTTCAAATGTGGACTATCTTGTGTTTTTGGCAAATAACCTGTAGGCCTTCAGGCCTAAGACCCGACGGTGACAGTGCACTAAAAAGACAATGGAATAAATTGCAGTCAGTTTTTTTAAAAAAAAATTTTATACAAGCACCAAGAATGTAAGTAGCCTTTTTCGTGTTTAATAGCACTTTATTTTTTATTAACCTCAGGGTAAAAGTTATTTGTTGTCACATTTCTCGGAATTGTGTGCCTCATTTTATTTAACGTTAAAAAGAAACATTACGAAAGTCTAGGCTACTGTACTGACTGAATATTGCATGAATAAAGGAAATGCACTGCTTCCACTGGTTTGATTATTTGCCGTTTCACGTCAAGGAAAAGTTCCATGTTTACCACAGCACAGCTCGCTCGGAGCGTTCAATATGCTGTAAAACTTCAATTAATATTAATAATATTTGTTTCAATCACCGTTTGGAACAAGAGTCGCAAACTTAAATTGCATTTACATTTTGAGTGCTGCTGATCAAGAGTTTTGTGTTTGTTCATTTAAACCGTTATGCGCAGAGAGCGCGAGGGCGAGAGAGAGAGTGAGGGCGAGTGAGAGAGTGAGGGCGAGTGAGAGAGTGAGGGCGAGTGAGAGAGTGAGGGCGAGAGAGAGGTCTGCACGGTCTTGGCCATTAGTTGATTTACTTGTTTTTGAGTAGGTAATACGTTGTCAAATATGTTGATACCTATACAAGTAGTTATATCTCTTTGTATTAATTTGTCCTGTTATTGAAGTAATGCGCCACTGACAAAATGCGCAACCAGATGTTCGAATAGTTTGAATATTCGTGTTTTTTTTTGAGGGAATATTCAAACGTCATTTGAGCAATTTTGACAGCCCTAATCCGGACCCCAGCATTATTTGGTATTATTTGGTCACCCGGCATTATGGTTACTGGTAAGAGAATATGGGCTTGACTCCCGTTGCGCATTCATAAAGACAGCAAATTACAGTGCGTATGTTTTTAATGATTTAGTTAGTTATAATAATAATAATAATAATAATAATAATAATAATAATAATAATAATATCAGGACTTGACATTAACACCCGCCAAATGCGGATAGATTTCAGCTGTGGCGGGTAAGGCAGCCACTCCCACTAGCCACTTTGGCGGGTTGAATATGATTTCAGCCTACAGCCAAATGAAATGCCATGACCGTTGATTCACAAAATATTACAATTCACAAAATTACAATTCTTTATCAATAAACTTGCAGTTAGTGAAGGCGGGATAGGCAGAATCATGCTGAATGACACAACAGAAGCTCTCTCGCGTGTGCACACTAGATCTCTGTTGCACGCAGGATCAGTTCTCCTTGCGCCTGAATAGTCAAATACACGCGCACACAGATGTCAATTTCTGTCGTGTGGAGTATCTCGCATGAACACAGTCAGTTATGGCTTAAGTGTACGTAAACAGGTGGGTAATAACTGGATATGTGTCAGAATATTACGTTGTAACGCATTGTGTACAAATTAAAATAGGGATAGCTCACTTAATGTAACTGGAGTTGATGCAAACACAGAGGCGATCGACATTAAACACCCCACACTTTATTCCCTGCAAAACTCTCACAAGAGTGTGTCACAAACTCCATTCCGTCCACAGCATTACTTAATAAAACAAAATAACTAAATGTAAGCAACAGAAAATAATCTGCACACATGTGTGCTCGAGGTGCAGGGCGCACACACACAAAACGCAGGCAGTTCTACCGGGAGCGCACACTCTTAAAGGGGCCACACTGTATTCATACTCGTTACAATGTCATTAATGTTAATCAAACAACTACAGGTGTTAAATATATGTATACATATTAAATAAACCTACATTATCTGTATCTTTTTTTAGAGAAATGTACTATTGTTTTTGTAATTTGCTTCTTTGTTCTTTTATATAGCCTAACAAAAATAACATATAAAATTTCTCATATCAGCCATATTGCCCACCTGCACACCAGCTGATATGCACTGTAGTCTTGATTTGGGTGGTCACTCTGCATTGAAAGTTTGAAAGGGTTTTACATCTTCTAAATCAAGTAAAATGACTCAAAATCAAGTAATTTAAGCAGGCCAAAGTCAACTTTAATCATATAAAATGTAATTTCCAAGCAGTAAAATTGTGGCCAGTGAAAATGCTGAGTGGCTAGTAACTTTTGAAAACCACTAGCCACAGTGGCTGGTGAGCAAAAAAGTTAATGTCAAGCCCTGAATGTTATATCAATATTTACTTATCACTTAGCTACCAAACCATGGATATAAATAGTTAAACTTAAAATGAGGTTATAGAAGTGGCCATTTATAATAAATCAACATATGTAAGCAGAGACATCTAGACAAGTATCTCACCTGACTTTGGATATTAAACGGGTAGTCTTAGCAGTTTATGCAATTTGGCTCTATATATTAATTGTATAATTTGATTTTTTTCATTGGATACCATCCATATTGAAATGAAACGAAAGCAGCATGCGAAAGATTGGTGTGCAAATGATAGTTCAGGTATGTCACAGACAGAGGCAGATTCAGAGAGGATTAAAATCACAAAGTACTCCTGTGAAACCCTTGTGAAAACTAGCCCTGTCCCAAATAGGGCTTTTGAGAAGAAGAAGAAAAAAAAAAAAAAAAAAAGCGTTTTCTGAACTTTAATTTATGTAAATGTATTCTAGCAGACCCCAAAAAGAACTGGTGAACTTGTAAATGAGCACTTTAAAATTAGATGAGTTTAAAAAGTTAGTTTGGGTGAACAAGTCTAACTTTCAAAACTTATCTAAAAAAAAAAAATGCTTTGCAGCTGGTTGCCAAGTTGCTGCATTTGTCTTCCACATTTCACAGAGTGTATGTGGAAATACCAGTATGTAAAATACACTTTGTAAGCACAATTTTTGATGGTCAGGTGAAAGTGGTAACCAAGTGTGAAGTAAGAGACAAATTTTTTTTGCCCTCTAATAAAAAAAAAAATAATAAAAAAAAACTGTTCTGGGCAGGAGTATTCAACAAACAACAGCCAAAGTGGGACTATCCAGAACTAACAAGCAAACTTCTAATTGTCTCTTGGTTATGAATTGAAATGTATTTATAAGAATGTGTTACAATGTGTGAATACAAGATGTCTGTTGCAGTCATTCTTAGCTTTTAAGCGCAGGTGGATATTTAGGTTACAAGTAACACTGTACAATAGGTTACACTGTAAAACCAATGGCCAGAATTGTGTGTTCATGAGGAACATGACAGAATTGCTAACTGGTCAGGAAGATTCATGTTGTAAATAAATCATGCAATCAGTAGGCCTATACTGAATTCAAGCCCACAGAATTCCACAGAAAGCTCAGCAGATTTCAGCAGCAGAATTTTCCACTCTTCATTCTCAGAGTTGTTCCCTTTGCATATATTTAGTTCAATTCAGCAGATTTTCTCCCAAAACCAGCACAAAACGATGAATAGATTCCATGTGGGCCTATCACAGTTGCATTGTCCTTCATTTTGAACAGATGACTTAAGACTTAAGCTAGCCTGAGAGTATAAGGCATAAAATTCTATTCTGATGAGCTGTTGTATTCTTTTTTCCTTATATTTATATCATATGATATAGTTTAACAAGATCACACGAGCGAGAGTGCTGCCTTTTCCCGAATATCTGCACAAATGAAAATTTGATCTTGTTTATTGAACTGTTGTATAAAATCAGTAAGTTAATATTGTGTTGCATATTAAACAGAATATTGACAATGTTGTCCGTTTTTGCTAAATTTTGCCAATGAGTGAGCCATTTATAAAGACTGTCATTTGCTTCTTTCAGCCATTTGAATGACTCGGTTGAATGAATGACTGAATGACTCACTTATCAAGACAGTGACTTGCTGCCACCTACTGCCAGTTTTAGTTTTTTAGCGCATCATTTCATTTTTCATTCAGATTTATGCAACCTCTGAGCTAGCATATAGTGCTGCTTGAAAGTTTGTGAATCCCTTGCAGAATCTGTGAAAATAGACCTGTGTATTAAAAGTTTTAGAACATGCAAGACTAAAAATGTGATTTATATGATTCAATGTTGGTGAAACATTTTCGCTCATTAAAAAGAACAAGTGCAACAAATAGAAAGGATCCAAATAGTCCTGCTAAGACATTTTTGTGAATTTAATTAATTGTGAATAAAATGTCTCCTCCCCCAAATGATTCATTAATTGCTATAGCTTGCTTCAGTCTATGTATGCAGTCTGTTCATTCACCTCACCTCCCTATCCAAATCGTTCTCTCTTTTGTCACCGTGACAGCCTCATATGTAAATGAATACATGCGTCTGGAAACAGAAAAGATTAGTTCATCTCTCGAGTCTTCTCGTTCAAGTCGTTCGTTCAAGTCCCCATAGGCTGAATGCAGAAACAGAAAAGATTAGTTCATCTCTCGAGTCTTCTCGTTCGAGTCAATCGTTCAAGTCCCAGCCCCATTAGGCAAGACATTGCAGTCACTGGAAACAGAAAAGATTATTTAAATCACTCCAGTCTTCTCGTTCAAGTCGTTCGTTCTTTTTTCACGTGACGCTTCCTGGTTCAGTGTTTCGCAACATTACAGACGTATTATTAACTGCATGTTGTAATATATGTATTATTATAAAATCATCAGAAGATGTGCAATAAACATTTGTTATGCCTATCTGTTCTGAACAACCAAAATTTGTCCAGGCTTCATAGGAAAATAAATTATTATACTAGCTAAAAAACTGAAATAAACAAACAAAAAAACTATGCAATTGTTTGTAAGGAATGTTGTGAATTAACCATTGACTGTAAAACTAATTTCTGTATCCAACACGGCTGTCACGTAACGTGACAAAAGAACGAGAGGAGCTGTTTCTGCATTCAGCCTATGGGGACTTGAACGAACGATTTGAACGAGAAGACTCGAGAGATTAAGTAATCTTTTCTGTTTCCAGTGACTGCATAGCCTTGCCTAATGGGGCTGGGACTTGATGAACGAATGACTCAAACCGAGACTCGAGAGATGAACTAATCATTTCTGTTTCCTGTACATAACATATCGGAGGTTGCGCATGCGCAGTCAACACAAAATGAACGGATCGCTCTCTGAGACAACTCGTTCTCGAGTCATATTAAAGATTTGTTCAAAATGAACAAATCATTCATGAACGACACATCACTACTGTTTAGTCGGTGTGGGATCATGACTGATGTGTTACATGAGACAAGACATTCTTCTTCGGTTGCAAAAGTGCAAGCCAAAATTCCTGCATTTAGACCTCCAAAGATTAAACGGGTCATGATTCATGGTTGTATCAAAGCGGAGTGGCATTGTGGTGCCTTGTACTACAATGGACGCTTCAATACAATACAGCATCATCATGCATTTCAGATTTTTTTTTTTTTGACATACAATAAAAAGTTCCCTTCAGCACTTCCTTGTCAGTGTGTATCTTGGACCAATATTTGACCCAGCCTGGTTTCACTGCTTTTTACTTAGGTATTCTTATGTACAGTTTTCATGTACAAAAACATTTTTGTACATTTAGGGAGAAGCTGAAACATAACATGGACGTACTGACGTACTGTAAAAATGCTTAGGTTTTTACAGCTATAGAACTAAAATATTTACGAATCCTTTATATCGGTAGATCCCAACCTGGGGTCCACACCACACTTAGGGAGGCATCAGATTTTGCAAGGGGTGGGAACTTGTATGTAGGAATGCTCTAAATAAACGACCAGAGGTATAACAAATATTAAAAGCTCAGTGATTGTGGCAGTATCTCAGTGTTAAGATGGTAGAGTAAAATAATAACACGGTGCGTTTAACTCAAACTACTGTATTAAAATTCCAACCAATTAGCACTAACAGTAGCTGCTGTTGATTCAGCAGATATGTACTACTCTCCTTCCACCCTCTGCTCTTTGTCATCCCACGAAAACGAGTACTTCTCAATAAAGATCCAGGTGAAAGGCTGCCAGATACTACAAAAATACAACCTCTAATAAATTAAGCAAACCCAGTTATTGTGCTTTGGGTGGGAAATAGTGTTCACAAAACAAGGTCAAAGTATTTTATGCATATACTAGGCATGTGCCAGCATCACATTTTCATGTTGCGATTAATTGCTGAAGCTTTTATCACGGTATACGGCATTATCACGATATTGAAATAAGTTGCAAAAAACTTACTATACACTATAACTTACTTACTAGAAAAAGAACTGAACATTAAAATACAAAAAAGCAATACACAAAAATGTATAAACTAAACAAATATTTAAAACAGATTAAAAGTGCAAAATAATTATAAAGAAAACACTTTACAATAAGGTCTCACTAGTTAATGCATTAACGTTAACAAAAGCGAATAGCTAAATTTTTACAGAAGTTATTTTTCTTTGATAACGTTAGTTAAAAAAGCAACTGTTAGTGTTAGCTCAAATCCATTAAATAATACAGTTACAACTTTTGATTTGAATGTGTTATTAAATGCTGAAATTTACATTTAACTAAGATTAATAAATGCTTTAGAAGCATTTGTCACTGTCAGTTTGTTAATTCATTAACTAATGTTAAATAATAGAGCCTTATTGTAAAGTGTGTGACTGAACAACAAAGAATCAGAACATATTCAAACAATATCTAGGGCATGTCATTTAGTCCAGATTAAAATATAAAATGTTTAAGTTTGAAAATGAATAGCCTTAAGTCTTTGGTTATGTGATGAGCACCATAGCGAATACAGAAATCTGAATGGCCGTGTGTTTAGTAGCAAGTCTGTTTTGTTTACGAGGATTACCAGGGAAACGGATGCATTTCTGCTGTTCTGTCAGCACCCTCTGCTGTCAGAGATGTGCTTTTCATTCAGCATCTACTTCCGCCATGTGCTGCTCATGCACATTGGGTTTGTTTACATCCTCTTTGTCTTGTTCTTTTTAAAAGGTCCCATGGCATGGATTTTTTATTTTATTTTATAATGTATTCTGAGGTGTACTTATATTGTTAGTATGATTTTTACATCATAAAATTAATTTAGAAATAATTTCTAAATAAAAAGGCATTTTTTCTATACGATTTGTTTGCCCTTTGGCTGAATGCCCTGTTTCAAGGGTCTGCTGTGAGACTTCAGTAAAAACGCCCACTGTTGTGATTGGCTGACATCTTTGCATTTGAAATGAGGGTTAGATCTTGTGGCGGAGGGGGCGTTTTAACGAGGTCTACGAGGCACAAGCCTGCAAGAGAGATGGATGGACCCGAGTTCACTTCTCATCATTTCTCTCAGTACGTCTTAGTTCAGTGAACTGTTGTAGTTACTAGCATATTGTTTACAAGGCAACGAAATGCAGTTTAGGTCTAACCAGAAGTGCTGCTATTACACTTCTGGTTAGACCTAAACTGCATTTCGTTGCCTTGTACTTGTGTAATGACAATAAAGTTGAATCTAATCTAATCTAATATACTTCAGTTAATTAGTTTATTTCTAGTCGGAGGGACTGTCACTCATGTCAGAAAGTTAGTAACTTTAGTAAATTATGGATCAGCGCTGACTCGAGACACGAACCATTTAGAACGATTCAGTTCGATTTGGTGAACTGGTTTGAGTTCGCCGAGCCCGCCTTCCTCCTTATTCTACCAACTTTGTAACACATGTAATGTATCATTACAGCTGTCGAGATGAACGAGTTACGAGTAGGTGTTGATTATAGCATTATTTTTAGATATTTTCCCATCATATGAAAAGCGTCAGTGAGTACACAGCGCAAACAAAGCAGCATTGAGTACACAGCGCAAACAAAGACACAACAGCGCAGTAATCGAATGTAATCCAGTTTATTGTGGGGATAGCTGGCTAGCCTGAACCTGTTGGTTATGTTCAATGTAGGGGTTGAGGAGTTCTCATGAAATATGACAGCAAGCCGACTGGGAATTCCGCCCTGCAGCGTCATCTGGATAGAGTTTGTAAGTCACCCGGGCTACTGCAGCCGAGCATCACTGCCTTTGCTAGTACCTCAAGAAAAATCCCTCAGCAGGCCAAACAAAAAAACTGACTAAAAACAATAATGCTTATACAGGGAGTGCAGAATTATTAGGCAAGTTGTATTTTTGAGGATTAATTTTACAACATTAATATTTAAACAACAACCATGTTGTCAATGAACACAAAAAACTCATTAATATCAAAGCTGAATATTTTTGGAAGTGGTTTTTAGTTTTAGCTATTTTAGGGGGTTATCTGTGTGTGCAGGTGACTATTACTGTGCATAATTATTAGGCAACTTAACAAAAAACGAATTTATACCCATTTCAATTATTTATTTTTACCAGTGAAACCAATATAACATCTCAACATTCACAAATATACATTTCTGACATTCAAAAACCAAACAAAAACAAATCAGTGACCAATATAGCCACCTTTCTTTGTAAGGACACTCAAAAGCCTGCCATCCATGGATTCTGTCAGTGTTTTGATCTGTTCACCATCAACATTGCGTGCAGCAGCAACCACAGCCTCCCAGACACTGTTCAGAGAGGTGTACTGTTTTCCCTCCTTGTAAATCGCACATTTGATGATGGACCACAGGTTCTCAATGGGGTTCAGATCAGGTGAACAAGGAGGCCATATCATTAGATTTTCTTCTTTTATACCCTTTCTTGCCAGCCACGCTGTGGAGTACTTGGACGCGTGTGATGGAGCATTGTCCTGCATGAAAATCATGTTTTTCTTGAAGGATGCAGACTTCTTCCTGTACCACTGCTTGAAGAAGGTGTCTTCCAGAAACTGGCAGTAGGACTGGGAGTTGAGCTTGACTCCATCCTCAACCCGAAAAGGCCCCACAAGCTCATCTTTGATGATACCAGCCCAAACCAGTACTCCACCTCCACCTTGCTGGCGTCTGAGTCGGACTGGAGCTCTCTGCCCTTTACCAATCCAGCCACGGGCCCATCCATCTGGCCCATCAAGACTCACTCTCATTTCATCAGTCCATAAAACCTTAGAAAAATCAGTCTTGAGATATTTCTTGGCCCAGTCTTGACGTTTCAGCTTGTGTGTCTTGTTCAGTGGTGGTCGACTTTCTGCCTTTCTTACCTTGGCCATGTCTCTGAGTATTGCACACCTTGTGCTTTTGGGCACTCCAGTGATGTTGCAGCTCTGAAATATGGCCAAACTGGTGGCAAGTGGCATCTTGGCAGCTGCACGCTTGACTTTTCTCAGTTCACGGGCAGTTATTTTGCGCCTTGGTTTTTCCACACGCTTCTTGCGACCCTGTTGACTATTTTGAATGAAACGCTTGATTGTTCGATGATCACGCTTCAGAAGCTTGGCTATTTTAAGACTGCTGCATCCCTCTGCAATATATCTCACTATTTTTGACTTTTCTGAGCCTGTCAAGTCCTTCTTTTGACCCATTTTGCCAAAGGAAAGGAAGTTGCCTAATAATTATGCACACCTGATATAGGGTGTTGATGTCATTAGACCACACCCCTTCTCATTACAGAGATGCACATCACCTAATATGCTTAATTGGTAGTAGGCTTTCCAGCCTATACAGCTTGGAGTAAGACAACATGCATAACGAGGATGATGTGGTCAAAATACTCATTTGCCTAATAATTCTGCACTCCCTGTATACATATTAATGGCAAAAGTGTAATTACACTGTATTCAGCACAAACTGGGCTACCATAATATGTGAGCAACATGTATATGCTTGTATTTTTGAGAGAAAAATGTTTATGCACGATTTTTGAAAAAACTAAAAAAATTGTTTTAAAATGAAGACCTCAAAACGCAATACTTTTGACTCCAGGGTGTATTTGCATTGAGTTTTTGCTTCAAACTGATGTGAGAATCATTGAGCCTATTCATTCACATAAAACAATACACTGATTTAAAATTTTGTAAGACAGTTTTTCTTCACAAAGCCAATATGCGAGGTGTGATATCTAATGAATAATGATGAGTATCACCTGAGAGGACAAAAGAACATAATAGCCCACATAATGAGCTGCATAATGAATGAGCTTCAGATACTTATGTGACTAGTGTGAAAGCAGCAGGACAAAGGACATTATATTGTACTTATCTAGTAAATGCATCTTGATTTAATAATGTTTAAATATTTAAAACAATACAAAAATTACTAAGAGCATTTTCATTTTTTGTACAATTTTTGTTTTGTTTTTGAAAGTAGTCTCATGCTAAAAAATGAAATAAATAATTAAAATGAAGATACAATTTATACAAAACAAAATTCACATTAAAGAAAGCAATTCACTTTCTACACAACAAAACTCAATATTAACTCGATAAAACAAACTTTGATATTAAATTAAAAAAAATAACATTAGGCTATAATATTTAAACATCAATATGAAGAAAAATACGTTTGACTGGTACTATATTTATAGCATCTGAGCAGACATTTGTGAATAAAAGCTTAATTGCTGTGACACTAGGCTCTTTTACAATAAACACGTTATAATCTGTCCAAAACAGGCCAAATAAATCTTGTCTAAACAGTCTTGCGTGTATGACATGCAGCAGGATTCATATTTAAACGGTCTTTATGCGTTTAATATTCAGAGATGCTAACAGAATAAACTTCACAGAATAAAGCCTACCTTACAATCAGCCCTTGCTTTAAGAAATGAACAGCTTTTCATGAGGTTTCTTCATGAGCTTTTTTCTCAATGCGTGTCAAAACGATGTAGCTGAAGTAGGCTATAGTAGGGTTGTGCCGATGGACGATATCATCGTCCATCGTGATGGCTGACTGACATCACGATGGAGCGCCACCATCATGATGCCATGCCCCCCATTGTGAGTCTTGTTGTGAGTGCGACCCACACTAATCCTCTTCTATAGTTAAACTAAAAACTTTGCAGGGATAGCTCTGTAAATTATATTGAGAATATAACTAATGCATATATTCTATTTTAAATACTGTAGTCTTTGCTAGATATAGCCTACATTTTGAAATAATAAACGAGGCTCAAACATCCATTTCATAAGCATGCATGTTTATTTTAGCACTTCCCTCAGTGAAACAACACCACAGCCTGTAAAACATTTAAACGATTATCAGTAAATAATGGTAACCTAAAGAATATAAGAAAATTAAATATTAGTTAAAAAAATAAATAAATCTAATTTCCCCTCAAAGATGCGTCATATACCACTCTGCGCGAGATGAAACGAGCTGTAGACACCTTCTCAAATATCTTCGTCTTCATGTTCTCCTGATGTTGCAAAGCAACACTTGTTCTGAAGAGCGAATTTTATCTTCCACAGGGTCAAGACATTTAAGCTATGTTTGATTATTCACTGCCAGAGAAAACGAAAGTAAAATGGCCTGTGTGTGAAATGCACCATTCAAATAAACTTGACACGCCTTACCAAGTCTAATAACAAGCACAAACTGTGTTAAATAAAAGTAAGTAAAAAGGTAGCCTACTCATCCTACAGTGTTTTTCTACTTTCCCACAATAAAGGAAGGGAATGGGTATAATAGACTTATAAACAAACGAAAGGAAGAAACGTTTATAATTCCCTTTGAAAATGGGTGCGACGCGAGTGAAGATTTGAGAAAAGAAACGAGATGTCCATGTGGGATAAAATGGACTAACGTTAGGCCTATTGTTAAAATTCACGGAAGTCACAAAACAGAATAAAAAAGCTGACAAATCTTAAATTGGGCTCAGCCTACCTCTCTCATTCGGCATGAATCCATTCATGGCTGTGAATTTATTTCCTTTGTAAACAAAGCTTTGTGCTTCACTCGGTATTATTCACGTAAAACAGCATTAACATACAAAACACTGGGTTAGTAACGAAATTATTGTTTTGAAGTAGAAAATAGCATTTATGTAAAGAGATTTATTAAAAGAAAAAGTGCACAACTCTTCTTAAGTGGAAGGAAGCTACTTTTTTCCCTCACGTGCAACCTAGGATGAGTCATTATTTGGGTTAGTAAAATAACGACATTATATATAGTTTTGAAGTAGAAAATACTATTTATGTAAAGAGATAGTAAAATACAGATATAGTCAATTATATATTTGTATTAATTAAAAAAACGACGATATCATCGTCCATCATGATGTTTTACTGTAAACATCGTCAGCTGCCAATTTAGGAGACATCGCCCAACCCTAGGCTATAGCAGTACTTGATGTGTTTATTTGAGTTGATGTGTGGGCGTTGACTCTTGATAGTCAGTATTTGAATCTGAAAAAGGTCGCATTAGCAGATAACTGACATCTATCACTTTTCAACCAGATTACATAAACACAGCATATTTGTTTTCAATTTGGTTTACATTGCTTAAAGCTTGACGTTTCTTTAGACATATGTCTCATGGTTGTGAGACAAGTATTCACTAAGCTAGAGGGTCTTTTTCTGAAGACTATCTGAGTGAATGTCTTTGAGAGAAAGGCTGCAGGTCGCACATCATGTTTGTTTTCTTTACTTTGCAAAAAGCAAAACATTTTGTTTTTATTGTGACTGTACACAAAAAAATAGAAACTTAACAGATTATAATGATGTATAACACTTGCCTGAATGATAAAAAAACCTACTTATTTAAGTCTCTTTGACACTGATAAGAAAAAAAAAGAGCCGATCACGCCGGCGCGACCACCGACTCGAGAGAGTTAAGCTACTTGACCATCAGTTGCTATTTCGTGACACGAACATTTAAAATGATAAGCACTGTATTGACAACTAGAGGTCGACCGATAGTGGATTTTACCAATACCGATAACTAGGTTGGACCACACTTGCCGATAACCGATTAATCGACCGATAGTTTTTAAAATGGATACTGGATTGAAAAAAACTTTATAACAAGAAATAAAAAACAGTACTGATCCATGAAAATGTGCTAAATTAAAAACGTATAAAATATGAATATTAAAATGAGAAGTTCTAACAGAACAAATTCTTCAGAAAATAATTGAAACATTAAAATATTACAGGTCAAATTTGTTTCTTTACCTATAACCTAGAAACATGCATGTACATTTAATAGGTAACACTATGCAAGTCCCATGCAACAAGGATGTATTAGCTTACATGAACTATATGCATTATGCATACATTTTTACAGCATGAATTAATGAGCAATACAATTGTACCTTGATCATTCATGTTAGTTGATGCTCCGACTGTTGCAGACACTTTGCAAGCTACCAAGGCACTGGTCAAATATGTCAAAGATGGGCATAGCAGCTTTGCTGTCAAAAACAGTCACAAGGTTTAGCACGGTATATCTGACCTTAAATTCTGTCCGCTCGGTTTATCAAGAACTATACAAAAAACTAGATGACCGTGCAGAGGGCTGGCGGATTGATGCCATATCTCCAGATATCCTTGACTTTCCTGCAACCATTTTATGATGCCCAGCATGAACTTGAAGGGGACCAGTCCCCAAACATAAACCTGGTGTTTCTGTGGTTTGAGCGACTGAAGAGTCACTGCAACAGAAAAACGACTGACAGCCCCTATCTCAGTTGGATTTTGCGTAAAGTGGAGATCCAAGTTAGGGCTGGGCGATATGGCTGAAAACTGTATCACTATATAAGTGTTTCATATCAGTCGATATAGATAATTATTTACATTTTTATGACCTATTTAAAATAAGGACAAGGAGAAAAATATTTTACATTTAAACATTTTTATTTTAAAAATGATTATATCCTCTGATTATACATTATCTATCTATCTATCTATCTATCTATCTATCTATCTATCTATCTATCTATCTATCTATCTATCTATCTATCTATCTATCTATCTATCTATCTATCTATCTATCTATCTATCTATCTATCTATCTATCTATCTATCTATCTATCTATCTATCTATCTATCTATCTATCATCTTCCTCTGATTATAATCCCCTCAGTTATAAAGGCAGAATCATCATGCGTAAAAGGCAGAAATGGAAAACATTTTTTAAACAAGTCTAAAATTACAATCAACACTTAACAATTATCTCTTAACATTAAGATGCAGTGCCTCCGTTATTTCTTTGTAACCGTTACTGTTTAGATGCTTTGTCATAAGGCACTGATGCAGAGTAACATTACCTCTCCATGTAGTTTCAAAGGCTGAATCCGAAATCGCCCCCTATACCCTTAAATAGGGCACTATTTGAGGGGACAGCCTATTCGTAGTGGTGTCCAAAACGATAGTGGACGTTGAGTGCACTCATTCTATTCCACTTTGCACTGCAATAACGAGTGTACAGCCGATGTACACACAATGGCTGTCTGAATTCGCTCAATTGTTTTAATTCACTCCTTCAAGTGAACTGTATTAGTGGACTAAAGTAGGGAATAGTGATTGAGGGTTTAGGGGGCGATTTCAGATTCAGCCAAAGTAAAAAAATAGCACAACGGCGAGCGCGTCGAGTATAAACAAGTCCCCGAGGCGCGCGAGCTGTCAGCGGAGACTCGCGCTGCGGAGCCAGACAAAAGTATAAACAAGACAGTCTTGCATAATTTGCAGACGACATTGGTCTGACTACGGTCAGACTTATAAAATCCCAAAAACTGCCATACTGGCGAGCTGACTTGTTTTCCTGTTTTATCATTAATTTCCTCGCTCGCTGCGGCGCTCATTTTCCACTCATCACTCCACGCCAGTTCTGTTTACTGAAGAATGAATCCAACACGAGACAACGATATGGCGCAACCAAAATGATACAGTTACTTGATTGACTGTTAGCCTGTCACTCCCTACATTGCTTGGTTACCAGAGAGCGAGTGCCTTTGTTCATGCAACCAAACTTGCTTCGCAACCTCTGGTTTCTTTCGACAAAAAAAAAAAAAAACTTTTATCGAATGCATTTTTTACTGATATCGATTACGTGTCTATCGCTATACATATCATTATCGTTTTATCGCCCAGCCCTAATCAAAGTACTCCAAAAAATTGCAACTTTCCTTTGGCCTAAATATATCCAGCTCAGAATGTTGTCCTCCTCAGAGAGACAACCTTCACCTGGAGGTTTGGAGATAGCTCAGTGACCTCAGCACCAAGGAGACCACCACTGAAGGACCCACACCCAAGAAAGCTGCAGTTGACAGATGCAGATGCCACTGACGAAGTCGAGATGTACTCGACTCAAAATCATGCAATGCAGGACAACAGATTTTTTGGGCTGGTGGAGAGATCAGCAACTCAACTACCCGAAGCTTAGTGTCCTTGCCCGTGGCATCATTGCCATTCCAGCCAGCAGTAGTAGCAGTGAGGCCCCGTGTGCGCTAGGGGTGGCACGGTTCACAAAACCCAAGAAATGTTATTAATTTCACTCTCTGACAGCAGATGGCACTTTACTTGAATGCACTAAAAAATACTTAACCCTCTGGTGCTCTTCGTTTAGGGGTTGCATTGGTTGTCTTCCCGGTCATAAGTGACCGGACACCTAAAAATTAAACTTCCTCCACCCTAGTAAAACCAAATCAATTTATTTTTCTTCAATAATATTTATTCTTTTTAATTTTGTATTTTGAGATGATTTGATGGTATTTTTTAATATTTATGCAATAATTATGGTCTATTTTTGAAGGCCCTCTTTTGGAATTATTTAGGAAATCATGCAACCATGGGTGTAAAGGTCTCTATGGAGAGGCTTGAGAATTCCCTAGTTCTCTTTTGAACACATTTAAAGCTACACTATGTAACTTTTCCGTCCACTAGAGGTCGCCTGTTCAAAACAAAGGCGTAGATTGATGATGCCACATTTAAGCGCAGAATCTTGGGACATGTGGTCTTCACCTCACAGCCAGTGGAAAAGAATCGGGATAGGACTCATAGAAATCATGTTCATGGATGCGATTATTAACATTACTGTAGTATGAAGCAGAGCAGGACAGAGTGTTGTGGAGCTGAGCAAGGCCGCAGGAGCGATTGATAACTATTTATTATAAAGTTTTAGATATTTTTTTTTGTTAGAAATATTTTTTTCTCTGTGAATTGTGTTTTTGCAGATTTCCCATTAATTTCCTATGGTGGTCATTTTTGACCGAAGAGCACAAGTGGGAGTATTTTTTTTTACGACCACTTAGCATGCTCAAATAATGCCCTCAAGTTTTTTTTGTGTTTACATACCTAATGCTAGAAAAGTCACATAGGTTTTTTTAAGTTCATAGGTTCAGTTTTTCATAGGGGTGTGTGTGTGTGTGTGTGTGTATGAGTATAAGTGTGCGTGTGTGAGTGGATGTGTCAATTTCACACTCTCGATGTTTTAGAGTGTCACCCCTTTACTGCTGTGTACTTTTTTTCAGCATCGTGGCCAATTTGTAGATTGTACACACAAATATTCTGAGAATTTTTGTGTTTTTGCCGATTTCCCATTCATTTCCTATGGTTGGTCATTTATGACCGAAGACAATGAAACGCTACTTTAATGACCAATTAGCATGCTCGAATCATGACCCCACTTTTTTTGTGTGTTTACATACCTAATGCTAGAAAAGTCACCAAGTTTCATATCATTCCGATTAAGCAGTGATTTTTTAAATTTCAAAACAGAAAATGTTCCGGTCAAAAATGACCGAAGAGCACCAGAGGGTTAAATACAAGCAAGTACATTTGTACATTCTTATTTTTTGTGCTAAATCAAATTGTAAAAGTTATACACTATAAATACACTAATTAAAAGTATATTTCTACTTCAGTGCACTTGAAAAAGTTTACTAAATACCATTAATACTTTAGTGCATTGAAATAAAGTAAACAAACGCAAAAATATACAGAATTTTAGTATTTGTCTTAAGTGTGCTTTGAATGCTTTAAAAATTATTTCAATCTTAGTAGACTTTTATATAGTAATCCTAAATTTATATTACATTTATATTAAAAATATATTAATGTACTAGTTCCAAGTACATTTTCCCAACTGTGGTAATTAAGTATACTTAATATAAATGCACTACATAATTGTAGCTTGAAGTATAGTCAGATAAAGTAAACCAAATATACAGAAGTGTTTTATAAGTGCATTAAGTGTGCTATGAACGCTTTACATACAATTTTAGTGGATTTTTATATACACTGTCAGTGTCACGTTTGGTTTGTCTTAGTGTTCATGGACTTCTAGGGCCAGATTTACTAAACCGGGCAAATTAGCGTGAGAGCACAATTACAAAAAAGCGCAGATGAGAGTGGAAAGTTCTGTGTGTGATCAGAACCATCCAGTGCTGGTCGGACCAATCGGACTCTATGCTACAGGACTGTTTTGATCACGCGGACTGGGAGATGTTCCGGTCGGCCTCTGATGACGACATCGAGGTCTACGCTGATAGCGTAACGCGTTTCATCAGGAAGTGCGTAGAAGACGTTGTTCCGACCAAAACAATACGGCTGTACCCAAACCAGAAGCCGTGGCTAAATGGGGATGTTCGTGCGGCACTCAATGCGCGGACCTCCACTTTTAACTCCGGTAATGCGGAGGAGCATAAACAAGCAAGTTATGCCCTCCGGAAAACCATCAGAGCAGCAAAACGCCAGTACAGGGACAAGATTGAAGGACAGTTCAACACCACCGACTCCAGAAGCATGTGGAGGGGAATTAACACCATCACGGACTACAAAGGGAACACAAACTCCACCGTGAACACCGCTGCCTCTCTCCCGGACGAGCTCAACACCTTCTATGCTCGCTTTGAGGGAACTAACACCGCCCTCGCGGAGAGAGAGCTCACGGCTGAAGATACAGAGGTTAGTGCACTCTCCGTATCTGTAGCGGATGTAACCCGATCCTTCCGGCGGGTGAACGTCCGTAAAGCCGGGGGTCCAGCCGGCATTCCGGGCCGCGTCATCAGAGCGTGCGCGCACCAACTGGCTGGAGTTTTTACGGACATCTTTAACCTGTCCCTCTCCCTGTCTGTGGTCCCCACATGCTTCAAAACGTCCACCATTGTTCCTGTATCGAAGCAATCAAAAACACTCTGCTTAAACGACTGGCGTCCTGTTGCTCTGACCCCCATCATCAGCAAATGCTTTGAGAGACTAGTCAGAAACCACATCTGCTCTGTTCTCCCCCCCTCACTGGACCCACTGCAGTTTGCATACCGCACAAACCGCTCCACTGATGATGCCATTTCATCAACAATTCACACTGCTCTCTCCCACCTGGAAAAGAGGAACACATATGTGAGAATGCTGTTTGTAGACTACAGCTCAACATTCAACACCATTGTGCCCTCCCTACTTGACATTAAACTCCGGGCTCTAGGCTTCAACAGCTTGTTATGCAGCTGGATCCTGGACTTCCTGTCAAACAGACGCCAGGTGGTCAGAATGGGCAGTAACATCTCCTCACCATTGACTCTCAACACTGGAGCCCCTCAGGGCTGTGTTCTCAGCCCACTCCTGTACTCCCTGTACACACGTGACTGCGTGGCAACCCACAGCTCCAACACCATCATCAAGTTTGCTGACAATACGACGGTGGTAGGTCTCATCACTGACAATGATGAAACGGCCTACAGAGAGGAGGTGCACACTCTGACACGGTGGTGTCAGGAGCACAACCTCTCCCTCAACGTCAGCAAGACCAAGGAGCTGGTGGTCGACTTCAGGAGGAATGAGAGAGAACACCGCCCCATCACCATCAATGGAGCACCGTTGGAGAGAGTCAGCAGCTTCAAGTTCCTTGGTGTCCACATCACAGAGGAACTCTCATGGTCCGTCCACTCCGAGGCCGTTGTGAAGAAGGCTCATCAGCGCCTTTTCTTTCTGCAACGGCTGAGGAGGTTTGGAATGAGCCGCCACATCCTCACACGTTTCTACACCAGCACTATAGAGAGCCTGCTGACTGGCTGCATCACCACCTGGTACGGCAACAGTACCGCCCACAGCCGCAAAGCCCTGCAAAGGGTAGTGCACACGGCCAGCTGCATCATCGGAGGTGAGCTTCCCTCCCTCCAGGACATTTACGCCAGGCGGTGTGTGAAGAGAGCTCAGAGGATCATCAGAGACTCTAGCCACCCGAACCATGGGCTGCTCTCACTGCTGCCATCAGGCAGACGGTACCGCAGCATTAGAACACGCACCAGCCGACTCCAGAACAGCTTCTTCCCACAAGCAATCAGACTACTTAACTCCTGATCCATCAGGATCATAACACACACTGGACAGAATATCACTCAGCACAACCCACTGTAGATACACACACATTATATACACATTTATTTATCATTTATTATTTATCATATAGCACCTATTGTACATTGAATCTCTACTGTGAATAATAATGTATACTGTACATTGTATATTATTATTCCTATAGCTTAATATATACTGTTTAATGTATGTTTAGTGTATATTGTCTAAAGTATATGTATATTGTAAGCATGTGTATATTGGTTAAAGCTGTGAGAACTACACTCACATTGTGTAAATTATTTATTGTTTATTGTAGAGTTTACTGTGCTGTGAGTAATTGTGGGCGCATCAGATGTGCAATCTGATGCTGCTTTAAATGTTGTACATGTCATGTCGTGACTACTATGTTGCTCGGAACTGCACCAAGAATTTCACCTGCTGTTGCACTTGTGTACATGGCTGTGTGACAATAAAGTGATTTGATTTGATTACTGATGACAGGCAAATTAAGGAACACAAACGCAGCTGCATCCTTTCCATAATGACCAAAGCAATCTACCAGTTAGCTTATGGTGTAAGACGTGCTTTCTTGGGGCGGTAAATAATGGTGCAAACACCAGTAAATTGACATGGTACCAAACGTAAATTACCTTAGTAAATCACATTGCGTGATTCATTTAAATACTCTCCTGCCATAAATTGTGTCTGAAAGGGAAACTCCTACAAATGCATATGCAAGTTCAGTCGCAAAAATAACAGAGCTTTTCAGCGTAATTTCAACGCGTGTCTTTAGTAAATCCTGACAGTAGTTTTTAACACCAAAAGAGGGATTTGCGCTGGCGCAAGCTGTTAGTAAATATGGCCCCTATAGTTTGCATTCATGAAGTGTTCCTTTATTTAGATTCCCGCCACTCATCCTTTACCCTGGACACTAATCACAGCTGTATGTCTTTTAGTCAAGTATACAAATCACGATTGTATACTTAAGTCCCTCATGTTCACTCAGTGTTTGTCCAGTCACAGTTATGTTCGTGTTTGCTGCCTGTCTTCGTGGAAAGTATTATTAAAGGTCCCGTTCTTCGTGATCCCACTGTTCAAACTTTAGTTAGTGTGTAATGTTGCTGTTAGAGCGTAAATAATACCTGTAAAATGATAAAGCTCAAAGTTCAATGCCAAGCGAGATATTTTATTTAACAGAAGTTCCCTTTCAAAGCCTACAGCGAACGGCCGGTTTGGACTACATCCTGGTACTTCCTTCATTAATTACGTCAGTCAGTAGAACAGTAGAAGAGACTAACCTCCGCCCACAAGAATACGCGAAAAAGGGGGCGTGGTCTTGTTGCTGTCCCACGTGGAGAAGAGGACGTTCGCGTGGAGAAAAGGAAGTGGTGCGTTTGTCGCCATGTCGTCGAGACGCTGTTATTTTCATCCCGGAGTCAAATCACCTTTGTTTGGCTTTCCCAGGGACACTGTAGAGATCATTAAGCGCATATATCTCCCGTTAAGAGGCGTGACCTTTCCATGCAAGTTACGTGCGCTAAGCTGCGGTCAAATCACAACACGGGAACCGCTGGCACAATCAGAACTCGTTACGTATTTCTGAAGGAGGGACTTCATAGAACAAGGAAGTCATCAGCCGTTTTTAGGAGAGTGAAAACAGCGGTGTACAGATAAGTAAATTATGTGAAAAATACTGTGTTTTTTTACACGCGAAACATGAACACATGTTATATTGCACACTGTAAACACAATCAAAGCTTTAAAAAAAACACGAAGAACGGGACCTTTAAAACTTTTGTCGTTTGGAACTTTATTCATCTGCCTTGCCCGTCTCCTTGCAAACACCCTGTGACAAACTATCACTAAGTTCTATTTTAATGGATTTTCATGAAAAACAGTACTGTAATTAATGTATTAATTACAAGTACAACAACATTAACATATACTTAACTATCATATACAGGGAATATTAACAGTTACAATACATTTGAAATGAATTATCTAATGTATAAAAATATGTGGGCAATACATTATAAATGCATTGTTTACATTTACTTTATATTATTTGTATATTTTAAATAATTCATAAGTCTATTTCTATGTCTGATGAGTATATATAAAAGTGTATGAAAGATGGGTTCAAGTGTACTAAAAAGTTTTTTTTTTTTACTATACTACAAAGGCGTAATATACAGACATAGCATGTTAAAAGTTTATATTCATGGCGTCACAAAATAGCACAGTTGAGTACACTTAGATGTTCTTAAGATTATTTTAAGAAGTAATAAAAAATATTTTTTAGAATATGAAGTACAAAATTAGCACGTGAAAATAGAGCACTTTAAAGGGTAACTTCAGTGATTTAGCATTAGGCTTTGTATCAGTAGAAACCCGGTAGTATATTCAAATTATGGTACTTTTCCCCCTCATATCCCCCTGAGACGAGAGAATTATGCATTTTATTTCTGGAAAAATCCCTTCATTGGTGCAAATATTGTCATTTTGCGTCATCTGAGGATTTTTGGGCCAGAGGCTAAAGACTACAGCCACTAGATGGAGCTGTTCCGCATATTATCAACCCACCCATAGGGGAGAGATCTCACTCACAGAATGTAAGACACAGAATGTAAGACACAGACTGCCGCACGGACATTCATAACGGTGCGATGCAGACCAAAGTGAGTGTTTCAACTTTTCAATGAATTCCTGGTATAGTTTAGCTTCCATATGCGTTCTGAAAACGTGCCAGACTGGTGCTTAACGTTACCTCAGCTCTTCGTGATGAATGAAATCTGACACTGCTGCGTCTGTGACGTGACTTTCGTTCGGCTCACTCACACTTTATTGAAAAGACACGTTCAGTTTTTAATTGTAGTGTTTATTCTCTAACTGAACAAAATTATTATATTACTATGAAGATCAAAACGGTGTACGGAGTGGCCTCGTAGGGGAGCGAAGCAAGTGCATTCTGGGAGTTGTTGTCTTTCATCCACATGAGACAAAAATAAATTCTGACTTTTCTCAGTCTAGAAGGCACCAAATTCAAAAATAATTTCACATTTCTACTACATAAATGACCCAGTTTAAATACAAAGCGTAATGCTAAACCACTGAAGTAACCCTTTAAGTAAATTATGGAAGTATACTAAGTGTACAGAAATAAAGTGTATCTTAGTGCACTTTTTCACCTGGGTTGCAATGGTCTAACTAAACACAAAAAAAGCACTAAACACGTAAATACTTAGACTTAATAGGCTATTTATTTACAAAACTAAAAATGTTTAAATTTTCAAATTTGGACTAAACATGCCCTACATATTGATTAAAAATGTTCAGATTTTTTTATTATTGTTTGGTAGCGCATTACAATAAGGCTCCATTAGCTAACATTAGTTAAAGGGGGGCGGGTGGGGGTTGGTGAAACACTTAGTTTTAGTCAATCTCATGTCAATCTTGAGTGCCTATAGAGTAGTATCGCATGCTTCATATCGCCGAAAAGTCTTTAGTTTTATTATATTTATAAAAGAAAGATAGGCTGTACCGAGTCTTTCCAAAAAAAACAGAGCGGCTGGAGGCGTATCGTGTGGGCGGAGCTAAAGAATCACGAGCGCGCCCAGCTATTCCGTTGAGAGCGTCTGAAAGCGGACATCTTTAACCTTGGGAGAAAAAAAAAACTATCCTAAATAAACCATGGCTATTAATCAGATTCAGCCATACATATATGATCCAGAATCAGATCTAGAGGCTGAAATTTAACAGGAGAAGCAGCAACGACGACTACAACAGGACATCTCAATGGTATGTACTGTAACTTATATACTTGCTTAGCGGCTTGTCATGCGCGGGTTTTACAACCTTTTTGTGTGTTTACTCATGGTTTATGAGGACATAATTTGGTTTATGGACTATTCTATGCGATTTAATGCTAGCAGTAGCAAGCGGAACGATTTTGCACATCAGACTAGTGCGTGTTTACATAGAAAAACAATGGAATAGTGGCGCATTTGAATGAATGAGTCGATAGCTAACAACACAAAGACATTTGAAGCAGTTTTACTCACCGCCTGCTTCCAACACACGACTGTGAACCTTAATCGCTGGAACCACTCCATCTTTCAGCATTAGACCACCGACAAAAGTTGAACTGGGCCTTGTTTATAAACCATCGATGCCGAAATGCACGGAACAAACAAAAACATTTGCACAACTCCGTTGCTGCTCTGGAAAAACAAACTCCATCCACTGTCCCATTAACGCTGGGGTTCTTTGGGACACTGTGCAGGGTTGTCTTGCCCTGACAACCAAAAACACACTTTCGTGAAGTCCTGTGACTGCAGCGTGCAGCCAATGACTTCCCTAAAGCCGAGCAGAGCGCGTTAATGGGCATGCATTTGCTCTCTCGCTCTGGTTGCCCGCGCGCTCTTCCGGAAGAAGAGCTCGTACGGCCCATACAAGGACATTCCGCCCTTGTTGACGTCACTTTGGCCCATACTCGAAAAAAACTTTCAGAAACCAGGAGGAGTATTTTTGGCACAAAAATACTCCAAACGTCCAACTAAAAAAAAATAAATAAAAAAAATAAAATAAAAAAAGTCTTTAACAGTGTAAAAAGCTCACTAAGCATGAAACCGCATTTCACCATTTATTAGTTAACATTAACAATAAATGCATTTAGACTTCTAATGCATTTATTAATCTTAGTTTCAACATTTAATATATTATTAAAACCAAACCATCATAGCTATTGCTCATTTTTTATGTTAGTTAAAGAATTAACTTACGTTAACTCATGAGACCTCATTGTAAAGTGATACATATTGTTCTTTATAATTCTTTTGCAATCGGTTTGAAACCTTTGTTTACGTAATACATTTGTGTATATTTTATTGTATTTAAATATTAAGTTATTTTTGTTAACTGCACAAATGTAGAGTAAAAACATTAATAAACTGATATTACCAAATATAACCAAATATACGTAACTTAAATGGTTAGTTCACGGAGCCATCGGATTTCAACTAAAATATCTTCATTTGTGTTCTGAAGATGAACGGAGGTCTTACGGGTGTCGAACGACATGAGGGTAAGTAATTAATGACAGAATTTTCATTTTTGGGTGAATTAACCCTTTAAATAAGATTTTGTAAATATTTGGTACGTCTGTAAAGCTTCACATAAATGATTTGATTTAGATGCTGTCAATACGTGTATAATTAGTGCTTATGCAAACTTATATACATGCACTGTAAACCCTAATGCTCAAAATAAATAAATGTAGGGCAAACTTAAACAGTTCTATCAACTTAGGTTTTATGATTATATAGAACCTTTTTCTTTTGAGTTCACAAATTTTAAGTAATCTGAATTGTTTCAATTTGTAGCGTTTATAATTAAGCAAAATACCATTGATTTCAAAATTCAAAACTTCTTAATTCTGCTTTGGAAATAGTGTCAGGAAATGATAACGAAAAAAAAAAAAAAACGTCTGGCACGTTTTTTTTGGCTCACTCAGCTTGTGAATGCACTTATCAGCTTATGCTGTAAATGATACACTAGTTGTAGAGGTTCAGTAAAATGGTGCTGGTCTAATATAGAACCACTGTCGAGCATGCAAGATTAATAAACAAGTTTAAGACAATCAATCCCCCATCTTGGACTTAAGCAAATTAGCAAAAGCAGCACAGTTATGTTGCTCTAAATATCCTTAAAAAGGTCATCAAGCTAACCTGTACCCAGTTACTTCTCTTTCCAATGAAATGTCTATACATAAAAATAAAAAAGAAAACAAGACAACAGGCTGATTCAAACCTGCAAAGCATTGCGAATTACAAAGCATTGTGAATCTACTAAATGAATACAAATCATTCATCATGCCAACATCTTTATCAACCTGGACATCCTGTAATGATTGAGGAGTGAATGATCACAGTTTCAAATGGATGGATGCTGCATTTTCATTGCACACTTGGCAGCTATCACTTTAATGTCACATATTCATTGCCTTACATGCCGTCACCGCTTTCACGGAATCACCTTTTTATGGGTTGCGAGGAGATGATGGTATAGTTTCAAAACTATTTCAAACCTATTTCATGGTTTGCGTTCTCCAGGGTTTTCTGTTTTAATGGAGGATGGTGTTGTTTAAAAGGCACCAAATTAAATAACTAATCAGCTTTTACAACAGAAATTAATCAAAACTTTTCTTCAAAAAATTAATTCATTTCCTAATCATCACTGTAAAGATGCTTTGAAGCAATCTGTGTTGCAAAATCGCTATATAAATGAAGGTGACCTTACAGATTCATAAAAGGATGACAGTACAGTCAAGAATGTCGTTAACCCTGAGGGCAGATGAAAGTTAATTATTTAGCAGGTATTATATAACAGGTATTTTACAGATGGACAATTTCAGTGTTATGAATGACACAGTTCAAAGGTTATAGATGAGACTATACACTTTACAGAAAATGTGAATTTAAAAGCAGAACTCATAAACAACAAAACCTATAAATAGGTATATTATAAATTATTTATTATTTAGTATTTATTATAAATAATAAAAAAGCCACCAAAAACCTTACCCTTTTCTATGACACGTTTGACATTTGCATGGAATTGCCTAGATTTCATATTAGTGCCAATTATAACTCCACCACTTGCTTCCCTGGATTTATTTACACTTTGATTTAACAAACCATAAAACCACAGAACATTTTCATAATGGTTCTTTGTTGTTAAAAAATTTAAATGCTTTAAACCAGTGTGACTCAGCATACACCACAAATTATACTCATCCTTGTCAAATGCAGCAATGTTTTTTTTTCTTTTTCAGATTAGTCTACTTTCAAAAAAAGGTTCAAATATGAGGTTTGTTGCTTCTTAAATCATTAAACCGCAACACCTACTATGAAAAACACTGTAATACAAATGGCCAAAATAGGAAACAGGCTAATGTAGGAATCCAGGAAGCCCGTACACAACCCTTTAATCATGTCTGGTTCTTTGTAATAATTATGTGGCCTATTTAATATTTTCCATTGTTGTGAGTTATACATTTAGAAGGTTCTGCTGCTGTAACAATCTTGTCTTGGGTCACACTGGTTGTGTTTTAAAGTCATGTGGCAGACAGCTACCTCAGCTGACAGCCAGCCCAAAATGTACAAAACGGCAAGTCTTTTACCCTACTCTGTCCCTCATACTTTGAAACAAAAGTGAACAAAGATAAGTGAATGTGACCAGAGTTTGGAGAGGGTCATTCTCACTCATCCACTCAAATGTCAGTTGCTTTGGGGGATGGGGCAGGAAAACATAAAACTTGTTTTTTCTTTTTCTGGATTCAAACAATTGAATGACCAGATGAAGAGCCATCTCCTTACACTCCTTTACATTTTGTCCAGTCTTAAAATATTGTAATCAGGTTGATATTTAAAATCAGGTCTTATTGCCACTATCAAATTAATTTATTGCCATAAACATCAAACATTAACATCACAAATCTTAAGGATGGTTCTATTCCCTAAATAGTAGCCTACTACATTATTGTTTCAAATGTTTCTCAAAAGCCCATGAGAGCTGCCTGATATATTATGCTTTTTTCACATAAGGCAAGTGGATAAAATATTTGTAGAAAACGCATTGAGATATTATATAAATCTAATTGGCTAAAAGAGCAGGTGCAATAAACAGAGCAGACCTACTACTCAATTCACAGTACCCATATACACTTTACTCATACTTTTCTTCCTCCTACTATTATTATACCTCATGCATTACAGATTTCTCACAGAGGGCTGTAACCAGTTACATTTATTAATACAATTGGAATGCATTTAGCTTTCTGTTTTCTACATTCCAACGTGAAGACGAGTTGCAACAAGTAATTTTGCTCATTTGTTAGAATTAACGTAGCTCAAACTAGTACTCCTACCTCTAGAATGCGTTCCAGGTCCGCCTTTGTAAGACACGGGAATTGTTTTAATATTTTATCCTTTTCGGCTTTATAGTGGTCCACTGCAATATCCCAGTTCGGTTCTTCGATGACTTGGAATATTGCTGCCCCAATGGACAAGTAGAAAATGATAGCCGAAGTCAGAAGGGGACCCTTGTCCACCATAATGAACTCAAGTTAAGTGGAGTGACTCTTAAAAAAAATAATCCAACAGCGCCCACATTCTCAAAATGAATTAATTTAGCGCGAGCTCAAACTCGTCCGTGCAGATAGGCCTAATCCTTAACGATGGGAAAAAAGGTGCGTTTTGGTGCGAGTAAAGTCGCCGGGAGTGTTTGCGGTCCACGTGCGCCACTCGCACAGCTACTGTAGTTCCCTGATGAAACTCTTGACTCATTTGGTAGCTCAACAAACCATGAGAGAAGGAAGTTGGCCAAGATCCACCCACTATACGCTAGTCCTCCCTCTTTTGCAGTCTCTTTCATCACAACATTTAACTTTGTTTAAATTTCATATTTCCTTATTGATTTATATTTCTCTTTGCTACACGTTTATATTATAAGTAAATAATAAATAAAAGAACGAATGAATGATGCCTCTTAATGATTTGAAAATGAATGAATGACACAACACATGTTAAACAAATAAGTGCATGCCCTACTCCACTGATAGTTTTTCCACGTGAAAATTTTGCCATCATCAAATTTCGAAAACCAAGATCCCTTTCTAAGCTCAACCCTAATCTTCACCTTCTTTTGTGAAATCTGTTTGATAGGGAAGAGTAAAGTAGGCTATGTCACCATTTTTAATGTTTTACTGTCCAGTGACGGCTACTGTTGCAATAGTAACGAACTAAACTTTAACATGTTACCCTGTTATAGAAATGTATATTCATATTTACAAGTAAATACGAAGATAGGCTACTGAAGATGCTTTAAACTCGCACTTTGATAGCACGCAAATAGGCCTATTTCTGCCCGTTTTTGCTAAGGGCCTCTATGTGATTTCAAGTTGACAGCTTCTCATCTGCTTTAAATCTATTTATGGACAAACTAATGGCAGGTTATAGCTTAAGCATAGTGATTTGATGATTTGCCATAGCAACAACAATATAACTCACTCTGATAATGACGAGACCAGAAAATAAAATAAATTAGAATTGTATTTTATTTTATTTTGTTGTTGTTTTATCTATAACACGGTTTGCATATTGTTTTTCACCTTTGTTTACTAACATTCCATGCATGCCATTTTGACATCCTGCAGGTTTTTTTTAGGAATCTCATGTATGTTGATTATGTACAGCAGGGGTCTCCAAACCTGGTCCTGGAGGGCCGCTGTCCTGCAGAGTTTAGCTCCAACCGCAAATAAACACACCTGAACTAGCTAATCAAGGTCTTACACGTCCTAGTAAGTCAGGTGTGTTTAATTGGGGTTGGAGCTAAACTCTGCAGGACAGCGGCCCTCGAGGACCGAGTTTGGAGACCCCTGATGTACAGTACTGCATTACCTACAGTGGCCGAGAGAGCTCAATACGCTGCAAATGAAGAAAACACATGAAAATAGAAAAAACAACTTCATCAGTTTGACAACACATGCGCTGCAAATACTCACAACACATGCAAATATAAAAACGTGCTGCAAATACTCACAACAAATGCAAATAGAGAAACGCTGCAAATACTCACTGTGACGAAGGACGACTCCTTTTCAGGCAGATAAACTGACTGTTTGAGAATCAGCCAATCAGAAGTGTCACTGCGCTCTGCGGCTCGCGGAGGCAGATCATCTTTAGTTTCAGTTTCGAGCCACTTGGAAGAGATTGCTGACGTTAAAAGACTGTGCAGTGTTAATTCATAAATAATATAAGAAAGTTCCGCTGTACTTATTTACAAGTTTCTAGTATTGTGTGCGTGCAACTACCAGTAAGTATACTGAAGTTTGTTGTTAATTTTACCTCACTTTTACCTCAGTAATGTCGCGGCATGTTGCTGTTCATTGTCATACGGTAAAATGGCGGAGCATCGCACCGCTTTTGTGTTTAATTGTTGAGAACGATGTTTATTACTGGAAGTGTTGCTCTGCAAACCTTATGTGCCTTAATTTAAATAATTTCTGTTCCTGCACGATGTGTAACATTGTTTAATTCAAGGAGTAACTCTGCAGTCTATAATTATTATATGTTCAGCTGAATTTAGCATTATGTATATTGTTGCAATTAAGTGCAGTAAAGTAAGTAATCTTTGAAAAGAGATACAATGTACTGATGCATTCTAAGTTTGTATTTTCTTAGTAATAATCATTTATTGTAACACTGTATTCAAGTCATATATAACAAAACTATAACACAATTTTGATTGTGTTTGTTTATTATATACCTGTTAGGCATGTAATAATTCTTTGTTATTTATCTTGAGTTTATATTTGTACTGATTTATGTCTGTATCTTTATTTCAGAACCACACACATATACTTTGAATCTTTATTCCAATAAACATCTGAACAGAACATTTTGTAGGCATTCTAATCGATGCCCCCTGGTGGTCACAACCATCCAAAGACCAGTCAAATTATACAGTCCTTAACAATCACCAAAACATATGGTCCTTCGAGCCGGATTAAGTGTGGTCACCGTGGGATTGTTTAGAGATGTTCTCGGATCAGTATACACGCACAGAAGATGCTCGACCCCGCCGAGCGACCCGGCGACCAGCCTGGATGGAAGACTATGACATTCCCCCACAAGCATTGCAGCAACCCTCTCGTTTACCTCAACAATCGGTTAGTCTGGCAGAGCAACAGCAGCCTTACGACAGCATGGTTAGACTCCCAGAGAGATACGCCAGGATGACGCCTCTCACACCACCATTGCTGTATGAGGACGGGAGTGTCAGTCGGGGAGCGGAAGGCGTCTATTCACGTCAGTTTGAGTATACAGAACCCTTCTTCCAGAGTACACCTGCCTCGGCCCGATTGAGGCCTACCCAAGAAACAGCGCCTGAGGTCCTTGAAGCTCTTCATAAGCTGCAGGAAGATAATCGAAGGCTGCAGCAACAGGTAATGGATATGCACAGGCGACTTGAAGCCCGTACTTCCCTTCCAGACTTACCTGTACTGCGACAGACAGCCCTTTCTCCTTTACCTACAACGGCTCGCCCCCAACAGCAGTATAGCATAGAGCAGGATGGCGGCGTGGACCAAACCAAGCCAATCACGCCACTTGTGCAAGTTAGTGGTCACACTCTGACTACGGATGATGATGACTTCCCACCACCACCACCTCCAGTAACAGACGTTTATCAGACACTATCACAGGACCTTATGGCAGAGCTCATAACAGCAATGAGAGACATTAGGATGACACAACAAAAGGAATCTCCCAGATATCCTGAGCCCCATCATTCAGTACCCGGGGTACAGACACCAAAGTACTGTGTACCCTACACCCCAGAAAGATGTGAGTCGCTGCACGAAGAGCTGCAACCCTCTCAGTACCATGAGGCAGTGTACCGCGGGCCTAAACCCACAATCCCTACATTCACCAAAGGGGATCCGAGAGAGTTTGCCAGACTTAAGGTTGCTCTGGAGAACCTACTGCCTGTTGATGCTACAGAGCGTTTTAAATACCAGATCCTGGTGGATCACCTGAAGTATGAGGAGGCACTTCTAATAGCGGACTCATATACAAACTCACTGCGGCCCTACACTGACACAATGACAAGCCTAATTGAGCATTATGGACAGCCTCACCAGCTAGCTCTCAAGAAAATAGCTGATCTAATGGAGGCCCCCAATATTTCACGGGGTGACTCCAGTGGGTTTAAGCGATTCGCCCTGAAAGTGAGAGCACTCGTGGCGATGTTAGACCAGCTTGGGGACATTGGAAAGACTGAGCTTCATTGTGGTTCACATGTGACACGGCTTATGTCTAAACTGCCACATGATATACGGGCCGAATTTAAGAGATTCCTGTACCCAATGCGTGTTACAATCCCAAGCCTATTGCACCTTTCTGACTGGCTTGACTACGAGCTGAAGATTCAGGAGACAGTGTATGAGCCTCTAACCAGTGAAGCCAAGAGCAGAGCAGGACTTAGAACAGAGCGCCGCCGTGACACTAAGAGTGGTAAGAATACCAACATCATGCACACCACAGACCTACCCGAGGGCAAACTGACAGTAGAAAAGGCCTTATCTAGCACCAAGCAGCCAGAGAGGACAGCATACTGCCCTTACTGCTCGAACACGCAACACTTCCTAGATAAGTGTGCAAACTTTGCACAGCTTACAGTGGAACAGATAACAGCGTGGATTAAAACCAATAAGAGGTGCTGGCGATGTGGTCGCACACATCAGGCGGCACAGTGCCGCTTGAAAATGACATGTCATAAGTGTAAGGGAAGACACCTGCAAGCTTTGCATGAAGTGAATATAAAACCTGCAGCTGAGGATACATCCTGCCTTATCAGCACAACTAATGAAGTTCTGTATGTGGACAGGAGGGCTGGAGGCAGCCAAGTCCTACTAAAAGTGAGCAAAGTGCTGCTGCGCAACGGTGAACACACCTTGGAGACATATGCCATCCTTGATGATGGATCGGAGAGGACTATTCTCCTCCCTGCAGCAGCGCAGAGTCTTAAGCTTACTGGTGAACCAGAAAATCTGATCCTCAGAACTGTTCGGCAAGATATCAGAGTTCTGCACGGCACTGCCGTGTCTTTCTTCATCTCCCCAGTAGACCATCCAAAGAAGTCCTACAAGATACACAGAGCATTCACTGCTGATCAACTGGGTCTGGCTGAACACACTTACTCACTGAAGGCACTTCAGAGGAAGCACAAACATTTAAGAGGCCTCCCTCTCCAGACTATTAACAGAGTGCAACCCCTGTTGTTAATTGGGTCAGATTATACCCACTTAATCACTCCAGTGGAGCCGGTACGTGTGGGACCCCATGGAGGACCAGCCGCAGTGAAGACAAAGTTGGGCTGGACAATTCAGGGGCCGATCAGGTATAGCAAGCATCAGACCACATCACAACAGTGTCTGCACATCTCCACCCTCTCACACCCTAACGAGCTTCTACAGAGTGTAGAGAGATTGTGGCAGCTGGATGTTCTGCCTTACCGGAGTGAAAAGCTTGTCACACGCTCCAGGCAGGATCAGGAAGCAGTCTGCCTGCTGGAGGCAAAGACCATACGAGTAGACGTTGATGGAATTCAGCGCTACGCTACTCCCCTCCTCAGGGTGAAGAACATGCCACTGCTTCAGGCACCTAAGGAGGCTGTGCTAGCTAATCTCCGCAGTACAGAGAGGCGTCTGCGGCGAGACCCTCAAAGAGCAGCAGCATACTGTGCAGAAATCGAAAAGCTGGAAAATGCGGGCTATGTAGTTAAAGTGTCAGAAGATGAGCTGAGCAAGGCAGCTGAGTCCTGGTTCATCCCACATCACATGGTGAGCCATAACGGAAAGAACAGGATTGTGTTCAACTGTTCCTTCAAGTATAAGGGAAACAACCTCAATGATCTGTTGTTGCCTGGGCCCACTTTAAGTTCCAGTCTACTGGGTGTGCTGCTGCGCTTCAGAGAACATGCGGTTGCTATCAGCAGTGATATCAAGGGCATGTTTCATCAGGTGAGGCTGCTCCCCAAAGACAAGCCATTGCTTCGCTTCCTGTGGCGAAACCTGAATTCAGAGGAGCCACCCAGCATCTACACATGGCAAGTCCTTCCGTTTGGCACCACATGTAGCCCCTGCTGTGCAACTTATGCGCTGCAGAAACATGTGTTTGACCATAGTCAGCCAGGTGAAGATGTTCGAGTGTCGATAGAACGATCCTTTTATGTGGATAACTGTCTGCAAAGCCTCCCATCTATTGAAGAAGCCCGTCACCTGGTCGACAAACTGACCTCAATGTTGGCAACAGGTGGATTTGAGTTACGCCAATGGGCCAGTAACACCCCTGAGGTCATCAGCCATCTGCCCAAAGAAGCAAGATCTGAAAGCAGTGAGTTGTGGCTGAACGAGTCAGGTACTGACCCACAGGAGCTGGCCCTAGGTCTCCGCTGGCTTTGCAATTCAGACACTTTAAGGTATAAATACCGTATGCTGGACCAACCTACACCCACCATGCGAAACATATACAGAGTCCTGGCACGCCTGTTTGACCCTCTGGGATTTATAGTCCCTTTCACTACACGGGCCAAGGTATTGGTGCAGCACTTGTGGGACAAACAGAGAAGCTGGGATGACCCTTCACTGCCTGAAGATGTGCTGCAGCCATGGCTGATGTGGGAGGAAGAATTGCAGTATCTCTCCCAGATTCTACTGCCTCGATGCTATGTGAGCCCTGAGATGAACACTTCAAACCTCCAGAGAGACTTACACATCTTTGCTGATGCGTCAGAGAAGGCATACGGCTCAGTGGCCTATCTGCGTACGGAGAGTTCACATGGACGTGTGGAAGTGTCATTCCTGCATGCTAGATCCAGAGTGGCCCCGAAGAAGCAGCAATCAGTACCAAGACTAGAATTGTGTGCTGCCCTGACAGCTGCACAGCTAGCCGCACTACTTCAAAGAGAGCTGACTGTGCACATCCGCAATGTTATATGTTGGACTGACTCCACAACTGTACTTACATGGCTTCAGTCCGACTCCTGTCGGTACAAGGTATTCTTGGGAACACGAATAGCTGAAATCCAGGAGCTGACTGATGTCCGGGCCTGGAGATATGTGGATTCTGCCAATAACCCAGCCGATGACATAACTCGGGGAAAAACACTGCTGGAACTGGCTGGTAAGAACAGATGGAGTCAGGGCCCTTCCTTCTTACAACAGTCGCCTGAAGTCTGGCCTACACAGCCTGTCACAGAAGTGACTGATAATCCTGCTGAGCTGCGAAAACCCACTATCTGCTGTCTCACTACAAGTACACAGATTTCTCTGCTACCAAATGCTGAGCAGTTTAGCTCGTTCCGAGCGCTGATAGAAGCGGTTACACAATCTAGCTCTGTGTCATCGGTGAGCCCGGTCAGTCTTTCTGCTGATGACTACCAAGAAGCAGAGAGAGAAGTACTGAGACGAGCCCAGCAGGACAGCTTTGCTGAGGAGTTCAGTCTCTTGAGTACTGGTAAGCCAGTAGCTGCCACCAGTAGGCTGATTTCCCTAGCACCAGAGTATGACAAGACCATGAGACTCATCCGGGTTGGAGGAAGGCTCCGCCGCAGCGACCAGATAGAACCAGATTCTATTCACCCAGTAGTCCTGGACCATCGGCATAAAGTGACCCAGCTCATCATTCAGGACATGGACAAGAGCCTTCACCATCCAGGATCAGAGCGCCTTTTTGCAGAACTACGTGGAAAATATTGGATTCTGCATGGCCGTGAAGCTGTAAAGCGCCATCAGCGCTCCTGTCCGGACTGCCAGAGATGGAGAGCCTCTCCAGTAGTGCCCAAGATGTCAGATCTCCCACAGTCTAGACTACAGCTGCTGAAGCCCCCGTTCTTCTCTACGGGCATCGACTGTTTCGGGCCTTTCACAGTGAAGGTTGGCCGTCGCCATGAGAAGAGATGGGGCATACTATTTAAATGTCTGACGACGCGTGCTGTGCATGTGGATGTTTTGTCCCGCATGGATTCAGATTCTTTTTTGATGGCCCTCCGCCGTTTTATAGCACGAAGGGGTAAACCAGCAGAGCTCTGGTCCGACCAGGGCACTAATTTTAAGGGAGGTGAAAGAGAACTCCAGGAGGCCTTCAGGTCATTACACCCCACACTCCAAACTCAACTGGCTAAACACCAGATTAGGTTTCAGTTTAACCCCCCAAGCGCACCACACTTTGGAGGAGTTTGGGAAAGGGAGGTGAGGTCTGTTAAAGCTGCACTGTATGCCACCATCCAATCACAGACTGTCCCTGAAGAGGTGCTGCAGACGGTACTTATAGAAGTAGAAGGGATCTTAAATTCAAAGCCACTGGGTTACGTATCAACAGACGTGGCTGATGCTGACCCAGTAACCCCCAACTTGCTCCTCATGGGGCGGCTAGACCCCTCTTTACCACAGGCTGTGTATGCTGAGTCTGAGCTTTTGAGTCGCCGCCGTTGGAGACATACTCAGGTGCTGGCTGACCAGTTTTGGTCCCACTTTATACGACACTACCTCCCTACTCTTCAGACTCGCTCTAAGTGGCACAAGGACCCTGCTCAGCTGCAAACTGGAACCATAGTGATGGTGGTGGACCCACAGCTGCCCAGAGCACAGTGGCCTTTAGGTCATGTCACGGAGGTTATTCCAGGAACCGATGGAAGAGTCAGGACTGCAGTAGTCAAAGTCAAGGACAAAATCTACACAAGGCCTGTCGCTCGCCTTGTAGCTCTGCCTGCCATACCTGACACTGATACGGTCAGTCCTTCTTAGAGTGCAAATATAGTGTAACAAATTTGGGGGCGGCTGTGACGAAGGACGACTCCTTTTCAGGCAGATAAACTGACTGTTTGAGAATCAGCCAATCAGAAGTGTCACTGCGCTCTGCGGCTCGCGGAGGCAGATCATCTTTAGTTTCAGTTTCGAGCCACTTGGAAGAGATTGCTGACGTTAAAAGACTGTGCAGTGTTAATTCATAAATAATATAAGAAAGTTCCGCTGTACTTATTTACAAGTTTCTAGTATTGTGTGTGTGCAACTACCAGTAAGTATACTGAAGTTTGTTGTTAATTTTACCTCACTTTTACCTCAGTAATGTCGCGGCATGTTGCTGTTCATTGTCATACGGTAAAATGGCGGAGCATCGCACCGCTTTTGTGTTTAATTGTTGAGAACGATGTTTATTACTGGAAGTGTTGCTCTGCAAACCTTATGTGCTTTAATTTAAATAATTTCTGTTCCTGCACGATGTGTAACATTGTTTAATTCAAGGAGTAACTCTGCAGTCTATAATTATTATATGTTCAGCTGAATTTAGCATTATGTATATTGTTGCAATTAAGTGCAGTAAAGTAAGTAATCTTTGAATAGAGATACAATGTACTGATGCATTCTAAGTTTGTATTTTCTTAGTAATAATCATTTATTGTAACACTGTATTCAAGTCATATATAACAAAACTATAACACAATTTTGATTGTGTTTGTTTATTATATACCTGTTAGGCATGTAATAATTCTTTGTTATTTATCTTGAGTTTATATTTGTACTGATTTATGTCTGTATCTTTATTTCAGAACCACACACATATACTTTGAATCTTTATTCCAATAAACATCTGAACAGAACATTTTGTAGGCATTCTAATCGATGCCCCCTGGTGGTCACAACCATCCAAAGACCAGTCAAATTATACAGTCCTTAACAATCACCAAAACACTCACAACACATGCAAATAGAGAAACGCGGCAAATACTCACAACACATGCAAATAGAGAAACGCGGCAAATACTCACAACACATGCAAACAGAGAAACGCGCTGCAAAAAGTCCACAACACATGCAAATAGAGAAACGCGCTGCAAAAGTCCACAACACATGCAAATAGAGAAACGCGCTGCAAAAAGTCCACAACACATGCAAATAGAGAAACGCTGCAAATACTCAACACATGCAAATAGAGAAACGCTGCAAAAAGTCCACAACACATGCAAATAGAGAAACGCTGCAAAAAGTCCACAACACATGCAAATAGAGAAACGCAACTGCAAAAGTCCACAACACATGCAAATAGAGAAACTGCAAAAGTTCACAACACATGCAAATAGAGAAACGCGCTGCAAAAGTTCACAACACATGCAAATAGAGAAGCTCGCTGCAAAAGTTCACAACACATGCAAATAAAAAAAGGGTGCAGCAAATAGGCCTGGGGCACGTTCAAAGCTCAAACCGGTGCGCAACGTTTTGCTACGGTCTCCGGTTGAACGTCATATTTCCTGGAAACCTGGATTTGAGATGCATTTTCTCTCATTGGTGGGTGTGTAAAAAATATGAGAGCCCAATCAGTAGCAACATGTATATAAACCGCGTGCTATTAAAGAGACAGCTCGCACAATGGGTCCAAGTAAAGTTGTCTACAAATGTGTCCGCTGCAGCTCAGTATACGCAACAATTGAAGATATTAGAAGATACATACGATCAGAAATGTTAAAATAAACAAAAAAACACCTTTCAGGTGCACCACACTGAGGAGTAAACATTGAACAAGCAATGTACGTCACTTGTTGGTGTTCCCTTATAACACTTTCGTTGTGATCTATGCCAGTCCCGGTGCCAGGACAAACGATTTGGGTTATTATTTTGTGTATAAAATAATAAAAAATATTATTAACGAATTATTAATAATAAATAATATATATTTTAAATAATTTACTTGATTTTATGTCTCAAATCCCAGTCAATTATTCACTGCAGAAAGTGAAACTAAAAACTCAGCGACGAGAGCTCTTCTTCAACATGTTCTGATTACACTATTTTACCTAAATTTATTTCTTAATATTTCCCTTGTGGCTGTCGTGTTGGGTTCTTATTATTTTGAATAAAGACGCAACAGCGCATGTTTACATGGCTAAACCATAGACCGTAAAAAAATATGGATGACGCAACTTCATTGACTTCCGCTGACCAGAGTTGAAGCTTTCGTAGGCCCACACACGGCGCTGACATCTTGGGACCGAGTCTGCGCAGTAGCGATCTCAGGATTGGAGTTGTGCAGTAGAGCAGGAAGTAGAAGCGCGATTATCAAAAGCCTGCCCACACTCTCACAGATGCAGAACAATTCATTATGTTGGTGTGAAATAAACAGTTATAGAAATGTAGAAATTAAAGCTAAAGCTCCAAAATCCAGAAAAAAGTCAGTTAGTGCCTTAGTGACAACTTCACTCAGAGAAGCCGTCAATCTCAGCTGTCAATCATGACGTCACACCACCCGTTTTTATAGTATCAAATAACTAACTAAAATTAAACTTAAAAAACGAACACTTGAAATTAAATCATCCTGATAAAAACTTCCTAAAATGACAGAAACCATCCTTAGGAAACAATTATTTGAAGTGTAATTTAATTGTTAAGTGTGTCACGCGTCCATTCTAATACATGGAGAGGTGGGGTTTAGGAGCTGTACTGGGACCAACCACCGGGGGCCAATCGAGGCACGGAGGCTTCAGTTTCTGAGAGGAGTGCTGCAAGCTTGGGCTTAACACTCATTTATTCACTGACGAACTTCCCCGCTCTCTTGCTAGGAAGCTCTCTACTGCCCCTCAGCGCCCAGGCATGTAACATTATTATAGATCACACCACATCTCCCTTTCTGAAAAGCAATAAACTGTGACCCACATCTTTTACCACGTTACATCAAACTCTTAATCTCACATTTTTAACACTGTGAAATATCAGGTCTATAACATTTCAATACAGAGCCAATTTAACTCTTTCCTTTCCCGCTAACTCACATAGAAACCAGCTTAAACTCAAGAATGAACTCTTTTAGGTCTCTTTAGGCTAGATATGAACACGCAGCAGCCTCCATAAACATTTAACACCCAACAGGATTCAACTTCCCATTAAAACCCTTATAACAGGGGTTTTCAAACTTTTTGTGTGTGTGGACCACTAGTTGTAATCAAGAAATTTTGCGGACCACCTCATAATACACATAATAAAATATATGTCTACACACAGACCTACCTGAATTAATCCGCACCTCTAAATAGGCTTACTAGCACTAAAACTATAACTGGTCATCACATCAGTACAACAGGCTTGTTAAAAGAAAGTTTACTGTATACAACGGCTGCCACATATTTATTTTATTTATTTACTCAAGTGCATAATCGGGTTCATTTAAACAACGGGCTTATTTTGCAATGGAGTATGAAATCTATACAGTAATAAGAACACTTGGATATAGTCAACATTTCAAAACCTTTGGCAAATTTAGGGGATTATTAGAGTCATTATTTAAAGTTTACAAGTCCTCAAAAAGTGAGGCACTGAACTTGAACGTCACGGCCGAGCGCCACTAGCCTATTTTAGTAATCACACAATAACTTGGCAATTTAATTTAAATTTTATATCAATATAGGCCTACATATTCTTTTTACTTTTTATTTTTATGGGAATTTCCTGGTAAAATGAAGGTAAAAAAATAATATGTTGCCTTTCCACGGACCACCTGCAGTACCCTCACGGACCACTAGTGGTCCGCGGACCACAGTTTGGGAATGGCTGCCTTATAAGACTATTAAACAAACCACCCTGCATTGCCCCCCAATACATTTCACATTTGTTTTTGTTTTTTCATTTCACTTTTTCTTCTCAGTTCTCACAGGTCCAGTCTATCTGGCTTTTTAATAGATCTGCCAGACCTGGTTCTCACAGTTTGAGGAGAGCCCGGGGGCCCCTCCGGAGACACCTGACCAGAGTCTGTCGAAGTATCCTGCAGGTCGACCCCTGCAGCATGTTCAAGTGTTTTACTGCTGTTGTCCGCCGACATTGGCACAAGGTGGCGGTGATTTCTCCTTAAAGTACCCTGTGGTCCACTGACCAGGTATGATCTTGGTGTTTCATGTGCCGATGTCACAGTACCTGTAGATCTTGTATCTGTAATCCACACCTGATCCCCTGGTGACAGGTCAGAGAGGTTTCTCACTCTGTCTGCAGTCATAATTGCTCGAGTCCATCCATCTCTTCTCTCTTTCCTTACGCTGCAACGACTGAAGGTCTGGGATGGCTGGCTCCAACACTGCCGGGAGAACAGGCACTGTTGTGCGCAGGCGGTGCCCCATGAGCAGCTGGGCCGGACTGAAGCCATTGCTCAAAGGAGTGTTCCTGTAAGCCAGCAGCACACGGTAGGGGTCAGTTGCTTTCTTTAGCAAGTTTTTGATGGTTTGGACTGCACGCTCAGCCTCTCCGTTACTTTGAGGGTATCTTGGGCTGTTCGTTACATGCTCAAACTCATACTCTCTGGCGAAGGCTGTCATGTGAGCCCCCGCGAACTGAGGCCCGTTGTCTGTGACTAGAGTCTCCGGTATGCCGTGCCTGTCGAAAATTGACTTAAGGTGCTTTACCACATCCACACTTCTTGTCGGGCTCAGCTGGGCCACCTCAACATACCTGGAAAAATAGTCCACAACAAGCAAGTAGTCTTTGTTTTTCAATGTAAACAAATCAGCCCCTAGCTTCGGGTAGCTTGGAAGGCATAAGAGGCTCAGTCACACTCGCACGTTCTTTAACACACGCCGTGCATTTCAACACCAGCTCACCTATCTGGCTACTTAGCCCCGGCCACCACACGGATTGTTTAGCTCATTCACGGCATTTAACTATTCCCTGGTGCCCTTCGCCCTCTATTCCTCATCACTGAAGGGATAACTAGCCTAGTACCCCGCAATAATAGTCCATTGTGAGTGCTGAGAACAGCCCTTTCAGTCCAGTAAGGTCTTACAGAGTCCACATAAATGTTAGTTTCCTCCATCAAGCCATCTCCATCAGTCTCCCCACTCTTCAGCGGCGCCCGTGACAGTGTGTCTGCTGTAGTGAGGCTTTTTCCTGGGACGTGCCTGATTGTGTACCTGTACCTCATGAGTAAATGGTAAATGGAATGGACTGCATTTATATAGTGCTTTTAATAGACCAATGGCCATCAAAAGAGCTTTACACATTGCCTCACATTCACCCATTCGCACACCGACGGCGGTGTCTGCAATGCAAGGCGCCATCCAGCTCATCAGGAGCAGCTAGGGTTAGGTGTCTTGCTCATGGACACCTCGACCACCAACCTTCCAGTTTGTAGACAACCTACATGAACCACTGAGCCACTGCCGCCCCAACATCCACACACAACATCCATGAGTCTCATTCTGAATCTTTGTAGTCTAGGTGGGAGGGAATCCAGCGCTTGTCCGCCCAGCAGGCTCACAAGGGGTTTGTTTTCTGTCTCCAGCTCAAAATGGAGACCGGTGAGGAAGTCACTGAATCGTTTATATGCCCAGGTTAGCGCCAGTGCTTCTTTCTCCACTTGAGCATAACGCTGTTCTGTGCTTGTGAGCGCCCTGGACGCATATGCCACCGGCGCACAGGTTTCCAGGCATTTCTGCAGAAGTATGCTGCCTAGACCATACGACGAGGCATCAGCTGAGATTTTCAGTTATTTGTTTGGGTCATACAACTGCAGGACCGGAGTGGATGCTAACTCTTGTTTGAGGCTGGTGAATGCCCTCTGCTGATCAGGCCCCCGATACCACAGATTCTTTTTACACAGATGGGAAGATGAATATGAGCTTAATTGTGAACTTTTCCCTGCACACTGCTTCGTTGAGGGGAGAGAGATCTACACAGATCCTGATTTCATCCTTAGATTTCTTTGGTGCGACCACCATGCCAGAGCACCACTCTGTCGGCTGCTCGATCCGGCTGATAACTCCTAGCTGCTCCATGCGCTGGAGTTCCTGCTTAACTTTTCCCATCAAGGGCAGTGGGACACGGCGAGGCACTTTCAAAGACACAGGCTTGGCATCTGGTCTGAGCTTAATTGTGTACTGCAGCTGTACTAAACCTAACCGCACAGTTTTGGATATTGCTGTTTTACAGAGTCTAAGTCCATGCAATCTACTCTGGCTACCAGTCTGAGGCTAACTGAGGCGGGTCTACTCAGCAGAGCTGTGTTCAGGTGTTCCACAACATAAATGTCCTCTGTGCTGCGTTTATCACCACATTTCAGAATTTCTCTGTCTACCCCCACTACAGAGAGAGGTACACGGCCTGGCCCAAACAGTGCTTTGTTGCTTGGAGTGAGATTGTATGCGGGGCCACGGCATATCTGTCTATACACCTGCTCTGATCAATCTTGAATCTCACATTAGCACGCCTCACTTGTAAGTCTACAGTCCATGCATCATCTCCTGCATCAACAGTTCCCAGAAATATGTCATTGTCTTCCGTGACAGCACTCACACTTTTGGTAGACTTGCACACTTTGCCATAATGTCCTCTCTTACCACAGTTGTGGCAGTCTGCATTCTTTGCTGGGCACTGGAATTTAGCATGTGACTTTTCACATTTAGGGCATGACCTATGCTCTGCTCCTGATTGTGCTTCATGCTTGTCTTGCTGGCTGTCTTTTATTTTTCCAGGCTTGCTGTTTTGCTTTCCTAGTGTGCACTGCATCCACTGTAGTTTTAATAGCATGTGCAGCATCTCCTCTCAGATCAGTTTGTTGCCGTTTGATGTCCTTATTAATGGCTTATTGATGGCTTTTGCCAGATCCAGCCTGCTCTCCATCTGCATTTTCTATTAAAGCACAGTGTCTCTAATGCCAACTACAATCCTGTCTCTCAACAGTTCATTACACAGTGCCCCATATTTGCAATCTTCCGCCAGTGCATATAATGCAGTTATGAACGAGTCTGCAGATTCGGACAGCCCCTGAGCTCGCTGGTTAAATTTAGCTCTTTGGTAGATCACATTTTTCTTCGGCACGAAAGCAGTTAATGTTAGCCCTTTTAACACATCATCTGCCTCGTCCCCCATGCAATATATCAGCATGTTCACCTGATTAGCGTCTGATGACTTATCCAGATCACTAGCCACTCTGAAGCGCTCAAACCGTCTTTTCCACTTTTCCCAGTCTTGTGGCTTCGAAAAGTTTAAGGATTCCGGTGGATTTATTGAGAACGTGGAAGCTGTGGAGGATTGTTCAGTTTAGTTTGCTGTCCTCGTTGTGCGTGCAACATGCTTGCTAAATTTTCATGAGCTTCTCCACTTACAGTTTTTTTTTTACTTTCACCCTCTTCTCATATACTGTCCACTATCCTTTCACTCTGTGTAGCACCACTTCTGACACCATGGCTGCGTTCGAAACCGCATACTCATTGAGTAGGTACTCATTTTCAATAAGTACTTACTTAACGAGCTCTAAAAGAGTAGGTACTATATTGCCTGATCTCGTTAAGTATGAATGCGATCCGCACTTTATGCGCCATGTTGACGTTATCATGTGACCTACGACGTTATCTCAAGCGCAACGACTTGAAAGACGAGTGACAGGTTTAATTCATCGATCTATAAATATCTTAATATTGATTAAACTTGCTAATTTTGTGGGCTTGTTGAAGAAACAGCTGCCCATTTATTTTGTGATATTAACCCTTCTAATCTGACCCAGTTTTATCCTTACCAAAACCCACAATCGTGATCTCTTAAATATGTTGTTAATTTCTTTATTTTATATGCAAAACATTTCATCCACAAGCAAAATTGGCCTAAATCTCCTTTATATTTTCCTTTTTAAATTTAACTCCTGTTTTATCCCTCAAGCTTATGAAATAAAATTTAATTGCATTATGATGAATTATTCAAAGATATCTAACCTTGTTCTTGTTTTTTCTTTGTATATAATGTATGCAAACCCATGATATTTGTTTTATTATTAGGATTGTTAAAGATACAACCATGTAATTATAAAATAAAAGATAGGCCTATGAGTGAAAGGTGCAGTAACACCTCAAAGCATCAATAACTCCACAGCCCGACCTGTGCGGTTTCCCTCGGAGTCTGCAACGAGGACCTCTTTCAGCTGCTCGAAGATCTCACCTTGGGAGAACACTGTTGATTTTATACTCTTAAAATGTAAGTTATCACTATTCAAAATTAAGATTGCCCCAGAATGAATTGCATTGCTAGCCCACTAAAACACTTACAATAATAATAATAACAAATGCTGACCAATACTTAATTATATTACTTTTTTTTTTTTTACTGAAAATTATATTGTTTTAGTAAACCAAGCAAAATGCAACTTGTTGTCATATGACATAGCGATGCATGAATACACACTAGCCAAATGCAGCCGATGTGAATTACCTATTTTCAGTCAAGCAATGAATAAATGCATGAGTTAATAAAATATTTTATTTACTGACAACAATACGAAACATGAATTAATGAGTAAAAGAATGAATAAAAGTAAACATCACAAATGAATAAGTCACCATGAAACAAAGCTTTATTCAAACGTATTGTTCTAACAAACCATCACGCATTTACAGACGGTGAACACCACATCTGCTGCCATCTCAACACAGCTTGATGAAGCAGTTGACCACCGTGAACACCTTCGCCTGTCCTAGCCGTCCATCATGTCCCTCCTGTCCCTTCTGAACCCCACAACCTTGAAGCAAGAGTGGAGAACATGTGCGGGACAATCTGACTGCTGATGTCTGCTCCAAACATCCGTGTGCCTGCTCTCCATCAGCATGACTACTTAAAACGTTTTACAATTCATGTTGTCAGCATCCCATTTCTTGCCATATTTGATTTAATATTTTTACAATTACATGCTATTTGTATTGTAGCTTTATGACTTTTGTCGTGTAGTGGGCTAAACACTGAACTGATAAGCAGAAGGTTTCTGCTTGGATCTCCGCAGCCGTCACCACCAGTGTGTCCTTGAGCAAGGCTCAACCACAGAAGCTCTGCAGCAAATGCACAGACATCAAGAATCAGAAAAGTGCTAAAAATAACTCTGTTTGAAATTAAAATAAAATACAACTTAATATTTAAATGTATGTTTTATTCATTTCTGTAGTATACTCAAAGCCTTTGATGACAGCCTTCCTTCATCACCCTCTCTCCAGTCTCCACCAGATAAACACACACGTGCTCTTCTGCCCCTGTAACATCAGACAACTTTCATGTTACCTGTATCTTAAACAACACCTTGATAAAAGCATAAAAGTTTATGTGCTCAAAAGCCTTAAATGTTGAGGTAGTTGCTGATGTGTTAATGTTCCTCAATTCATCAACAGTATAATGGACAAATAAAAAAGATAACTTATGTTTAGTTACTTTATGTAGATTTATTAACATTACTGACGTTCATGTAAAGTAAGCAGTGTTGACCACAGTGAACTCTACATTATAGCACACACACATCACTCTTATCAGATGTCTATTTCATGCTGTGATGTCATCTGCAATACTTATCGAAAATGTTCCTGTCAGATGTTAAATAAACATTTAGTAAGCATCTTTATCTTTAAGTATATCGTTTATGTAAATCCACTTTGGATTACATAATAAAACGTGTTTTTACAGCCCAATCACAACTACACTACTGTCTGTCGTCTTTACACTTTCAACAATTCAACAGTTTAACGTTACTCTACAGTAGTCCAACAAATGCGATTTTAACACAAGGAACCGTGATTTTGGTTTGTAATACTCACATTTGATTGGCTTTTCTCCGCCTGACGTATCCTTTCCTGTGGCCTCATGGGAAGGCAGGGATAGAAAAGTATCCGACGATGGGTGCTTCACAATCTGGGCGGAATCAGTAGGCCATCCGGGAACTTCTCGCCTACTCTTTTATGATTACTGAGGTTTCGAACATACTACTCCTTTCACGTACTGTTTTCGCCTACTATATAGTAGGTAAGTAGGCATATTCGAACGCAACATCAGTATACGCACGTCCGAATCCCGCGAGAAATAGTCCAAAACCCTGGTAGTTCTCGCCTACTCTTTTATGAATACTATGGATTCGGACATACTATTCTCTCGCCTACTGCTTTTTACATACTATATAGTAGGGAAGTATGCGGTTTCGAACGCAGCCACTGTCGTGTTGGGTTCTTATTATTTTGAATAAAGACGCAGTAGCGCATGTTTACATGGCTTAACACTCATTTATGCACTGACTTCCCCACAATCTTGCTAGGAAACTCTCTACTGCCCCCTAGTGCCCACGCATGTAACATTATTATAGATCACACCACAGTGGCCGGTAGTTAAAAGAAATGAGAACAGATAGGTGTTAAACAAGTTGTTTTTTTTTTTGTTTTTTTTAAATGAGTTAGCTAATCTTATTACAGCGCGTCGGTTATGTGATGCGCTATAAATTATTGCAGTGCAAATTATTAATTTAACTCTAAAAGTAGCCTAATCATCATCATCATCATCATCATCATCATCATCATCATCATCATCATCATCATTCAGATCATCACAGAAGGGGCTTAGATCACCGGGCCTGGAATGTGTTATTTGCAGCACGTATTTGCATGTGTTGTGGACTTTTTGCAGCGCGTTTCTCTATTTGCATGTGTTGTGAGAATTTGCAGTGTTTCTCTATTTGCATGTGTTTTGAGTATTTACAGTGTTTCTCTATTTGCATGTGTTGTGGACTTTTTGCAGCGCGTTTCTATAGTATTTGCAGCTGTGAGTATTGCGAGTATCTGTGAGTATTTGCAGCGTTTCTCTATTTGCATGTGTTGTGGACTTTTGCAGCGCGTTTTGGTATTTGCATGTGTTGTGGACTTTTGCAGCGCGTTTTTGTATTTGCATGTGTTGTGGACTTTTTGCAGTGTGTTTCTCTAATTGCATGTGTTGTGGACTTTTTGCAGCGCACGTGTTGTCAAACTGATGAAGATGTTTTCTTTATTTGCTGGTGTTTTTACTATTTGCATGTGTTTTCTTCATTTGCAGCGCGTTGAGCTCTCTCGGCCACCGTACCTTTCAGAATCACTTTGATTCCTTTTAGACTGACATTTTAAAACTTGCTCTGTGAGCACTAAAACATTTGGATATTGTGAGTATATTATGATTATTTTTTATATAGGCTATACTATGAATTCTACATTGTAATACAGTACAATACTCTTAGTATATTCTATAGCGTTTTTTTTATTTAAGGAAATTAAAACAAAGACTGAAATTTCATCTCCTATTTTAAATTTAGGTCATTGCCTAAATGTGCCACAGAAAAGCTTCATAGTTCTTTAAGACAGCAGATGTTTGGTCAATATTAAATGCACATTTGTGTACAGTATAGGCTACACTGATCTCTTGAAGTTAGGCTTATAGTCATGCACATACAAGTTACAGAGCTGCCAACTTTTCAAAAAAGCTTAGAGTGAGATTTGGTGGGGCCAACCAAAATTTTACCGCGTACAAAGCAAAAATTGCAACAACAAAATAAAATAAATAATAATTATATATATATATATATATATAGGCCTATACAAAATGACGCTATACAGTAGCCTATATCCTATAGACACACACACACACACACACACACACACACACACACACACACACACACACACACACACACACACACACACACACACACACACACACACACACACACACACACACACACACACACAATTTTAAAGCACTATGTAGGCCTAGAGGCATGGTTTTGTCTAAATAGAACAAATTGATTATACATCAACCTACAGGGTTGAAACTTTTACAGGGAAGAAAAAGGAAAAAAACTGTCTGTCCTGTCTGTTGCTCTTCTGTCTGTTGTGTGGTTCTTTTTTTGCTGTGGCTGATCTCAAAAAACAGTGTTGTAGTAAAAACTACTTTGAGTAGTTAAGTTACATTCAAGCTACCCTTTTGAAAAAGTAGCTACACTACAAGTTACTATCAAAAAGTAGCTGGCTATATTGAAACCACTTTTTTCTTTTTCTTTTACAATGAGATTGTTACAAATAACTGAATAATTGTTAATGAAGAATGTTATAATATTTGGGGTTTTAAGCTTCATAGTGCAATGTAATTATGATTTCAAAGAGTATAGGGTGAATTCAGGGTTATTGGGACACTTTTCCCCAGTCATTTCTATGGAAAAAAAACTGTCAGAATCATTACACACAATACTCAAATATAGCCTATATCTCAAACTGGCTGCCAAAGTGCAAAATGGCTACACATTTAACATCAGTGCAAGAACAAAATATATGCAAATCAACTTTGCGATGCTGTTTGCGAACGTTCGTTGATACTATGGTTTTACGACTTGTTAAACTATGCTTATAATGACGGAACTTGTGACCATAGTTAGCGAACAGATTTCGGGAAAAGCACCCCTGAGCGTCACAGCGCTCCACAGCGCTCCACTTCTCTCATTACAGGCTCGTTCTCGTCAGAACCCAAAACGGAATGTAGCTTTAGGTCGCGTGAAACACCGTATTTCTTTGCCCATTTATCTTGAACCCCCCTCACCGAGAGCATAACTAATCGATCAACATGATCGGCTCAACATGTAGATCTATAGATAAACTCATCTTTCAGGCATTTGACTGACCGGGTTGACACTTCAGCGTGAGAAATCGGGGGTGTGGCGTGTGAGCGTGTGAAACCAATCAAATGCGTGTGTCTCACGGCCAATGCGTGAGAGTTGGCAGCTCTGAAGTTATGTTTCATTTTTTATAAATTCAACAAAACCTGTTTCAGATCATGTTTACAAAAGGTGTGTGGGTGAATCACCTTTCTTAAAGAAATACTTGTTCTTGTACTTGCATGGAATCAGACTTCTCAGGAACCAGTTGAATTCAGCCCTATCCAAACAGGACTAGTCTAAACATTTCGCACGAGATTAGTATTATCTGGGGATCTCGTAGGGTTGCCACAGGGTTGCCAAAATAAGGGACACCCATTCACGACCCCCCCCCCCCCCCCCCAAAAAAAAAAACCAATTGCTTAAAGGACAGAAATAAAGAATACGTCATGAATGATTATTTCAACAATGTTAACTTGACAGCTCAATAATAAACCATAAGAAAACATGAGATCAAGTATGTGAACTTGCAACAGAACACATTTTATATTATTTTACATTTGATTATTTTATTTATTTCTAAAGAACTCTTTAGTCAACACAGTCTCACTCCCACTCGTCACATATTGACGCTTGGTCAGGACCCCTCGTCGTCACTTTTTTACGTACAGGGTACCCCTTGAAAGGCATTTTTCGACGTTAAGGGTACTGCAGTGATTCCAATGAGACACCTTTGGCGTCATACACAGACGTGTTGGGCATGTGAATGTTATCACGATGTAACTATTTATTGGGTTATAATTTTTCCATTATGACATGTTGGAGTATGATTCTCAATTTAATCAGCCAGCATTATTTTATTTACATTTATTGATTTGTATTTACGCTATTCAGACACGGTTTGAAAGTAGCCCAACCCCGCCCCTTAACCTACCCATTTGCGTTATATGATATAAAACACAGAATATAACAGACAACATGCACACTTTATTGAAAAATGTCAAGTATTCCAACTGTTCCGAGGCCAAACGATTGATTTGTGTGAAGAAAAGACCCAAAAGCGATCTGCGTTTCCATCCGCCCCGCGCCGTCATATTGAAGACGCCACAGGTACGGCCATACCCCCCGGCGTCAGACTATAGACGAACTGGGAACTCCATTGCTTTCAATGGGAAACCTTTGCCGGTATGAAATCTCGCTGAAGAAGTCTCATTCAGAATACATCGCGATGTTTGGCATCAGTGCACGTGGGCCACATGTTGGTGAGTAGCCATGCATGTTTGATATAAAGGATTTTCTGTCGTTATTCATCAGATTATGTTCAGTCACCGCATTATATCTTTCATTTCCACCCAGGCTTCGCTTTTCTTTGCTTTCTAAATCAACACACCTTGCTAATAGGGCGATTAAACACTGTCACGTGACGTGCTATAGACCTTTTAAACAGTTATTCATATTTAATAATAGTGTAGTTCCAACGTGGCATTTGTAGTAGAAGCACAATAAAAACAACCTTAGTTGTAATGTGATGTTTGTTGTAAATAGACCATAACCACAACACTCACCTTTTACCACAGTATTGGTAGTTTTAATGTGATTTTTGTTGTAAATAGACAGTAACCACAACACTTACCATGCTTTTAATGCCTTTTAATGTAAAATCCAAATATTGTGATGTAAATAGTACTTTGTCCTGTATATAATGTATGTGACTTTTTCTCTTTTTTTTTTTAACCTGAAAAGACCAAAAGGGCCTTTCGGACTCAGTCAGCCCATTCTTGTTCATGGAAAAGTAATGGAGAAGACCGAAAGCAGCAACAGCAAATATTTGCAATGGTAAGTATGTGTTGGTTTGAACTCTTTATCAAGCATTTGTTGTTTCTTAAACATATTCTTACAAACCCCATGGCTCAATCAGTGAGAACATATTCTTAATAATTCACAAGATTTAACAAGCTGTCAAATTCATATGATACTCGTACATATTTGTACAAATACTCGTACATAATCCTGCAGCTTTTACTCCGACTCCTGCCATTGGCTACAGCCTCAATTCCTGTACATATTTATCATGATTTTTGTAAATCAGTTGCGCCCCTTCTTGGAAAACAGTCCCAGAAAGAAAAGTTTATATTAGGTCCAATGTATTCTTTAAAATGATTACAAATTGGGCCATTGGGGAGGTCTCTTCACACCTCATGACCTACCTCTGTTTGCAAGAGTGGAAATGCTCACATAACATCAGATATTCTATTATTTTGTCATCAGTTGCACTGCTGATAACGTCCCGTTTGCATGTAAATAATTTACGTGATCAAAAGATTAAGTGAATAATCAACATTTTTTAACAAATTCATATGTGCTATTAAAAATATACTTTAAATAATGGAAATGCACACCTATCAGTGAACTTGTTACATAAATGTATTTAACATTTAATTATGCAACACTTTTTACAGAAGGAAATCCTACAGTTATGTAAAGGGACAACATCATCATCATGTCCTGTCCTGGGCACACTGGGCAACATGTGTCCTCCAACATATTCGATCTGTGGCCACGTTCTTCACATCTTCTAATGGAACACCTGCATTCTTCAGGTCTTCACAAAACATCTGTCTCATGTCTTCCTTGGTCTTCCCTGTCTCCTGCGTCTTCCTGGTGGTGTCCACTTCATAACTGTTTTGGGGTGTTGTTGTTTGGGCATGCGTAGGATATGTCAGGTAGGCTAACATAGATGACAAAGCAGAGTCAGATTCAGAGATAAAACGTAGTTCATCCCCTTTTCCTATCAGTTTAGTGTTCTTAGGATTATGCTGAAGTGCTAGGAATAAATTGATACATAAGAAATGTGAGGTCATGTGACCGCGAGTAAAACATATGCAATATATCAGGATAAACCCAAAAACAAACAAAAAACAAAACACCTCTATCAGGTTTAAACTACCGCTTTAATAATATCAAATTCCCATAGTGCCTATAGCTTTAAAGGTCCCGTTCTTCGTGATCCCACTGTTCAAACTTTAGTTAGTGTGTAATGTTGCTGTTAGAGCATAAATAATACCTGTAAAAGTATAAAGCTCAAAGTTCAATGCCAAGCGAGATATTTTATTTAACAGAAGTTCCCTTTCAAAGCCTACAGTGAACGGCCGGTTTGGACTACATCCTGGTACTTCCTTCATTAATTATGTCAGTCAGTAGAACAGTAGAACAGACTAACCTCCGCCCACAAGAATACGCGAAAAAGGGGGCGTGGTCTTGTTGCTGTTCCACGTGGAGAAGAGGACGGTCGCGTGGAGAAAAGGAAGTGGTGCGTTTGAGTGTGTTTGTCGCCATGTCGTCGAGACGCTGTTATTTTCATCCCGGAGTCAAATCACCTTTGTTTGGCTTTCCCAGGGACGCTGTAGAGATCATTAAGCGCATATATCTCCCGTTAAGAGGCGTGACCTTTCCATGCAAGTTACGTGCGCTAAGCTGCTGTCGAATCACAACACGGGAACCGCTGGCACAATCAGAACTCGTTACGTATTTCTGAAGGAGGGACTTCATTAGAACAAGGAACTCATCAGCCGTTTTTAGGACAGTGAAAACAGCAGTATACAGATAAGTAAATTGTGTGAAAAATACTGTGTTTTTTTACACGCGAAACATGAACACATGTTATATTGCACACTGTAAACACAATCAAAGCTTCAAAAAAAACACGAAGAACGGGACCTTTAAGAAAAGCCATATTCCCAATAGTGCCTATAGCTTTAAGAAAAAGCATATTTCCGAATTTCCAATAGCTACTATAGCTTGAAGAAAGCATTTCCAATTTTATTTATTTAATTTAATTTATTTCCTGAGTCTAAGGGTGAATTAGTAATCTGTGCAAGTTGATACACCGGAAAAATAGTGTTGTGGTAATCTTTAATCAAATCTGAAAAGTACCTCCAAAGTTCTACTCTAAAGTTAGTTATAACTTTAAGACAAGCGTGTTTCCAATAGCACCTACAGCTTTAAAAACAAGCACGTTTCCAAACTCTACTATAGCTTACGATATCACTTTAAGACAAGCCCATTTCCAAGATCTATAGCTTAAGAAAAAGTAGTTTTCCAGTAGCTATATCGCTTGAAGACAAGCATGTTTCCAACACTATAGCTTTAACAATAAGCGATTTCCAATATTAATAATAGCTTTAAACAAGCATATTCCCAATATCAACTATAGCTATAACAACAAGCACTTCCAATATTATTTACAGCTTTAAGAACAAGCATTTCCAATATTAATTATAGATTTAAAGACAAGCATTTCCTATATTAACTATAGCTTTAAGAACAGCACTTCCGATATTAACTATAGCTTTAAAGGTCCCGTTCTTCGTGATCCCATTATTCAAACTTTAGTTAGTGTGTAATGTTGCTGTTAGAGCAGTTAGTGTGTGTGTGTATGTATTTTCTTACCTGTTGGTGGTGGTTCCTCACGTGTACACTAGCTCCTCCCACTTGTTTCGGTAATTGTTCACCTGTCGTGTCTCATCAGCTGTTCTCTTTTAATAGCACTCTGTCCTGTCTCTCGTCGCGCGCTCATTGTCTTGGTTGGTCTCAGTCACGCTGTCCAGTCGGAAGCTTTTGATTCTGACTCTCTTCAGCTCTTATCAGGTTCGGTCGCAGGCATCTGGATGCTTGTCAATGTCCGGAGTTCACACGCCTGTGGATGTACGTGAACTTGCCCTTGAGGGAACTCTGTCCTGTTTTTCCGGTGTGACTGGTGCGCTTTGTTTTTAGGTGAGATCCAGTCTCATCCAGGTTCCAGTGAGCTGCCTTTTATGTCGGGTGTTGTTTTGCCTTCTGTCCAGTGTATGGATGATATCGTCAGTCATCTGTCGTAAAAGGATTTCTCTCCGGTCACTGACCAGAGTGGATTACATTGTTGGAAGCCGCGTGTTGTCTTTCTTCTGTGGACTGTGACTTTTGTGCTTTGTCTAACCCTCTCTTTATCTCTTCTAAATAAACATTGTGAACTTGCATTTGGCTCCGAGACTCATTGTGACACAAGCACTTCCGATATTAATTATAGCTTTAATAACAGCACTTCTGATATTAACTATAGCTTTAAAGGTCCCGTTCTTCGTGATCCCATTATTCAAACTTTAGTTAGTGTGTAATGTTGCTGTTAGAGCATAAATAATACCTGTAAAATTATAAAGCTCAAAGTTCAATGCCAAGCGAGATATTTTATTTAACAGAAGTTCCCTTTCAAAGCCTACAGCGAACGGCTGGCTTGGACTACATCCTGGTACAAACATTTCCAATATTATAGCTTTAATAACAAGCACTTCCAATATTAATTACAGCTTTAAGAACAAGCACTTCCAATATGAATTATAGCCTTAACAAGCACTTCCAATATTAATTATAGCTTTAAGAACAAACACTTCCGATATGAATTATAGCTTTACAAATGAGCACTTCCAATAGGAATTATAGCTTTAAGAACAAGCACTTCCGATATTAATTATATTAATTATAGCTTTAATAACAAGCACTTCCAATATTAATTATAGCTTTAAGAAGGAGCACTTCCAATATTAATTATAGCTTTAATAACAAACACTTCCAATAGGAATTATAGCTTTAAAAAAGGAGCACTTCCAATATTATAGCAGCTTTAAGAACAAGTGCGTTCCCAATCTCAACTATAGCTTAAAACAATATTTCCAATAGCAACTTTAGCTTTAGAAATGAGCACTTCCAATATTAGCTATAGCTTTAATAGCAAGCATTCCAATATTAGCTATAGCTTTAAGAACAAGCGCTTCCAATATTAATTATAGCTTTAATAACAAGCATTTCCAAAACAATTATTAGATTAGATTCAATCAATCAAATCACTTTATTGTCACTCTACCATATGCACAAGTGCAACAGTAGGTGAAATTCTTAGGTGCAGTCCGAGCAAACATAGTAGTCATGACATGTACAACATTTAAGCAACAACAGATTACACATCTGATGCGCACACAATTACTCACAGCACAGTATACACTACAATAAACAATAAATAATTTACACAATGTGAGTGTAGTTCTCACAGCTTTAAACAATATACACATACTTACAATATACATATACTTTAAACAATATACATTACGCTATAATAATAATAATATACAATGTATAGTATACAATATTATTCACAAATTGAAATCCAAAGTGCAATAGATTCTGTATGATAAATAAATGTGTATATAATGTGTGTGTATCTACAGTGGGTTGTGCTGAGTGATATTCTGTCCAGTGTGTGTTATGATACTGATGGATCAGGAGTTAAGTAGTCTAATTGCTTGTGGGAAGAAGCTGTTCTGGAGTCGGCTAGATTCAACTTTATTGTCATTACACAAGTACAGGTACAAGGCAACGAAATGCAGTTTAGGTCTAACCAGAAGTGCAATTGCAGCAAGTGCAGGATATACAATGGTTGCATAAGTGCAGGACATGGATATGTACTATATATATATATATATATATATATATATATATATATATATATATATATGGTTGTTACTATAAACAGAATTTACAGGTGAATGTGTACAGTGAATAAATATACAGACGGCTATTACTATAAACAGAATTTACAGGTGAATATGTACAATGAATATAATATGGCTATTACTTTAAACAGAATTTTACACATAGAGGTATACAATATTAATTATATTAACAATATTAAATATTAATTATAGCTTTAAGACAAGTGCTTCCCAACCCAGTAAACACAGAACGTTCCCATAACGTTCCCATATGGTTCCCGTTTGGTTCTCTTTTGGTTGTGTTTTTGTAACCAAAAGAGAACGTTCCCTGCAGGTTATTTTTGAGGTGTTATTTTATAACCTAAAGAGAACCTTCCCAGAACGTTCCCTGCAGGTTATTTTTGTGGTTTATTTTATAACCTAAAGAGAACCTTCCCAGAACGTTCCCTGCAGGTTATTTTTGAGGTGTTATTTTATAACCTAAAGAGAACCTTCCCAGAACGTTCCCTGCAGGTTATTTTTGAGGTGTTATTTTATAACCTAAAGAGAACCTTCCCAGAACGTTCCCTGCAGGTTATTTTTTGGGTTTGTTTATAACCTAAAGAGAACCTTCCCAGAACGTTCCCTGCAAGTTATTTTTGAGGTGTTATTTTATAACCTAAAGAGAACCTTCCCAGAACGTTCCCTGCAAGTTATTTTTAGATTTATTTTTTTTATAAGGTTTATTTCGTTAGGCCTACTGCGCGCGCTTCTCCAGCACGCGCTTTCTTCCGTCTTCCACAGAAAGACGCGCACTCGCGTAATTTAAAAATTAACGGTCATTTCGTTTTTACCGACTGACTAACATTAGTTTATCGATCTTTATTGAATAATATAATTAATAAATATACCAGTGTAAATAGTGTGATTTCAGAGAGATTTGACACGTAATTGAAGACAACATGTTAACCGAGGAGTTTTGGTTTACTGACCAAAAGAGAGAAGCTACGTTCCGTTAATTCAGTGGTAAGAAAATAATGCAATGTCATCCAAGTTAAAGTAATCTTTATTCATTATTAATGTCTGTGAATAAAATTCATATTTTAAAACCACATATTGTGTTGAAGTCATTGTTATTTGGCACTTAAACATACAACCTGGTTGTGGTAGTAGGTGTCAGTGATACAATTTACGAAATGTACATATTAATGCATAATTCAATTTTATTTAATCCTCCATATGAAGGTTTATGTGTTTGAATTATTTCTATTGATTAAATAAGTTCAAAACAAGACATGGATTGTAGTAGGCTACTGATTATTGACGTCCATTCATCCTTTTTCCATGCCGCTTATACCCTATGGGACGGGCATTGCTAGCAGGGTAAATGATATCGGAGTAAAGAGGTTAGGGGAACGTTCCGGGAACGTTCTGGGAAGGTTAGGGGAACGTTCTCCAAACCAACAGGGAACGTTCTATTTACGTAAAGAAAACTTTCCTGGCTAAACAATAGAGAACGTTAGGATGCCTGTTCTGGGAACGTTCTGAGAACGTTCTGGGAACCAGAAACTAACGTTCCCAGAACGTTCTCTGGGAAAAATTGTTATCTGGGAATATTAATTAATATTAATAGTGCGTTCCCAATTTCAACTATAGCTTAAGACGATATTTCCAATAGCAACTTTATCTTAAAACGAGTTACAAATACCAACTACAGAGACAAAAACAATATCCATAAGCCTAGCATTTTACTGAAAATGACTAAGCTTAAGCAATGCAGGTACCATTGTCAATTACGTTGCCAATGACCTGATAGTTTTAAACTGTGTTTAAAAATAAACTTAGCTTCGTGAAGACAGATGAATGAGAGTGAAATTGCCAGCTGAGACATATGCTTAAATACTTAACTTGTGGAGTGCAGATTTCTCTGAAATTGTTCTGTAGTCAGTCACATAATGTATAGTATAAACGTATAAAATAATGAAAACGCGAGTTCAAGTTTACAAACTGAATGAATGTAAGGTGAACCGTGTGGGGTGAATTGCTCTCGCTATATTTCGTACTTGCACAATTCCTTGTGATATGATTCTGTTTTGCCTGCCGAATTCCCCATTTAATTAGCTCCTGACAAATCTTGCAAAAGCAAAACATGCATTTGAGCAGTGAGTGATTTTAACTAATAAATACCTCTCTGACGGCCACCTCTCAGGATCACGTTCGTGACGATCGGCCGCCGCCCAGAGCCCGAGACACAGAACCTAGTGAAACTTTTGCCAAATGATAAAATAACAGGCTCATCAAGCGGGGTTGCTTTCGTTGAGAAAATAGCTTGTAACATTAGAACTTGAACCTCCACACTTAAGTAAGCTGAAAAAAAAAAAAAAAATCTTACGAGACAGCAGTTAGTCTAGTAATAAGCTGACGAAAGTAGCCTATCCAACACATGGTCATAATTGTTGTTTCTTCCATAGTTATGAAATAGTATATGTCCTGGTATAATTCTGCTGAAAATGCAGCTGCTCGCATTCGTCCTATCCTAAATATCTAAATATCCTATAAACTGTAAATATTTAATACATATTTGCAAAAATAATGCTCAAATTGCGTGATTGAATCATTAGCCAACACATAGCCTACTTATCTCACTCAAAACAAACATAGAATTGCTGTAGCTCCATTTGATATATGAAAACAAAGTGAAAGGAAATTGCACTTTAAAGAGCCTTGTGTATGGTTCGATGATTTGATAAAGTAGACCGCACAAAATGCATAGTGATAAAGCATAGGAAAACCATAAATTCTTATCCTGATTGCAAAGCAGCTTGCAGCAGAAGCGTCCAAGCAGGCATATTCTTCTTCTTTTGGCTTTTTATGGCGGTTGGCAAACAAACGATAGGTGCATTCCCGCCACCTACTGGACTGGAGTGTTTCCCATTGACGAATATGGAAGAACTAAGTAATTATATCAATAAATGATAAAAAGAGAGAAAAAATAAATAAATAAATAAACAAATAAACTTTACAAAAAAAAAAAAAAAAACATTCCCTTTTAAATCCTATTAAACACATCTACCTTTCTTAAGAAATCCATTAATGCATTGTATATTCTATGATGGTTTAGTCCATTATTCAGCATTCTTTTAAGTGTAAGTTTGCCTATCCCCAATTCTTTTAATTCTTACAATAGAAATACTCGTTCATTTTCATAAGCATTACAATATAATATTACATGCTCTACGGTTTCTGCTGATCCACATAAACTACAATTCCCAGACTCATGTTTACTCATTATATAGAGAGAATAATTTAAAGCCGTATGCCCAAGGCGAAGTCTGGTAATAACTGTATCTTCTCTTCTACTACCAAAATTAGCTCTTTCAACCCCTACTTGATTTTGGATACGAAAAAGATGTCTTCCTCTTCCCTCCTCATTCCAAAATTCTTGCCACTTTCTTTTAATTTCTGTTCTAATTTTAGCCTTAACTTCGTCTTTACTTAGTGGTATCTTGATTTCTATATGTGAAAATTTCAAAGCCTGTTTTGCTACATGATCAACTTCTTCATTTCCATCCACTCCCACATGTGCTGGAACCCACAGGAAACACATCTTAATTCCCAACTTATTCACTCTATACATACTTAAAAGAATTTCATATAAAATATCTTGTCTTGAGGATCTTCCACTAATCAGACTTGATAATGAAGAGAAAGAATCTGAACATATCACCACATTCATTGGCCGATTATCCTCCATCCACCTGATAGCCAATAGTATTGCTACCATCTCTGTTGAATATACTCCTACTTGATCTGATACTCTTTTGCTCATTTTAACTCGAAAATGTGGGACATATACAGCTGCTGAAGCTCGACCTGTTTCAGGATCTTTGGAACCATCAGTAAAAATTTTGATCTCGGAGTTATAATTCTGCTCAATATACTGCTTAACCATAACATCCTTTGCCATTACTCGACTTCCATCAATAATCATTTCTTGCAAATTAAAATCGACCAATGGCAAAGGGAATAGCCAAGGGGAAATGGGTGACACTACTACAGTAGGACTCAATTCTATATTTATTATTCCACATGAATTGGCTACTTCTTCTGCAATCCATCCAAAACTACTTAACTTGGCCGACTCATATTCCCAACAGTTTTCTAATACCTTTTTAATTGGATGATTCTCATAATGTCCCTTTACCGAAATCCAATAATTCAACATTCATTTTAATCTTCTTATATCAAGAGGCATGTCATTCATTTCTACCTGTAAAGCAGGAATAGGAGAAGATCTGAGAGCACCACAACATATACGTAATGCCTGTGACTGAATCATTTCTACTTTGTGTAGCAAAGTTTTGGACGCAACCCCATATGTTATACATCCATAATCTATTGTTGATCTAATTAACGCACTATATATTCTTTTCAAAGAATGACGTCTAGCACCCCAATCCACCCCAACTAAACATCTTAAAATATTTAAAACTTTTTTTGCATTTATCAACAATTTTTTAAATATGAATGGCAAAAGTCAGTTTTGTGTCTAACCATACCCCCAGATATCTTATCACATTTACTTGTTCTAATTGTTCGCCATATAATTGTAATCTTATACTTGGACATTCTCTCTTTTTTGAAAAACAAATAACCTGTGTTTTCAGCACTGACAAACGAAATCCCCATTTATCTGTCCACTTTTCCACCTCATTAATTGCATTTTGCATACTTTTAACCACATGCATAACATTCCTTCCTCTCTTCCACATCATCAGCAAACAGAGACTTTTCAACTCCTGCACTAACTTGGGCAAATATGTCACAAAATATATACATTAAATAATATAGGACTACAAACACTTCCTTGTGGAGTACCATTTTCGATATAATATATTTTGGAGTATGTTGATCCTACCCGGACTTGAATAGATCTATTAAAAAGGAAACTATGAAACCAATTAAACATTCTTCCTCCAATACCCATCTCATCCAGTTTAATTAAAAGCCCCTCTTTCCATATCATAGGCTTTCTCCACGTCAAAAAAAAACCCCTAATAAAACTTCCTTATTAACTTGAGCTTTCCTGATGTCAGACTCTAAGCATAAAACCGCATCCATAGTATTCCGACCTTTTCTAAACCCACTCTGGAAAGGAGACAAATATCTTTTACTTTCCATCACATGATTTAATCTAAAAATAACCACTCTCTCCATAATTTTACACAGATTAGACGTTAATGCAATAGGTCTATAGACGCTTCTGACTTATCCTTTCCTGGTTTTGCAATTGGAATAATTATCCCATGTTTCCAAGTATTTGGTAAAATCCCCCTTTCCCATATTTTATTAAAAAGACGTAACAATATGTATAGCGAATTATCTGAAAGATGCTTTACCATTTCATAACAAACTTCATCCTTCCCTGGCGAAGTTTGTTTAACTCCAGAAATAGCCCTTTTTAGCTCATATAAAATAACTCATTATCTAATGTAGTTTCTGACGATCCCCTATGGAATAGTAACTCTGACTTTTCTCTTAAACAACTCTCTCTACACCTTCTCATAATTCCTGAAATATTATCATTGCTATGCACTTTAACAAAAGCTTTGGCTAACACTTCAGCTTTTTCAATGTCCAAAACAGCTGGTTTATTTTCACTTATGATAACTGGAATGCTATTATTTCTTTGTATCCCATTCATCTTCTTGATCATTCCCCACACTGAACTGATTTCGGTCTCTTCTCCAATACTGTCACAATATTGTCTCCAATAATTTCTTTTTGCAACTTTAATCATTTTCCTAACAACTGCTTGTTTCCTCTTATACTCAATAAAATCATTAAAAACATACGTTTTCCTAACCTTTTTTAGTGCTTTATTACGAAGTGCTATTGCATTACTGCACTCATCAGTCCACCAAGGGACTGCCTTCTTCCTGCTACTTATTATACTTTTACCAATCACTTCCTCTGTTGCTTTACAAAGACTACTACTAATTTTATTATTCAGTTCTTCAATATCCTCTACAGATTCTTCTATTTCTTTCATTAAAATCTCACTTATCTCCTTATATTTATCCCAGTCAGCTGACTTAAATTTCCATCTAGGCATTTTCCCCTCTACATTCACCTCCAAATCAATTCCTATCTTGCAAATAATTGGAAAATGATCACTACCTATTAAATGTTGATCCAATGTATCCCACACACACCTTGCCAGGTTTCCAGTAACAATGGTTAAATCTATTGCAGAAAACTTCCCTTTTGCTAAATCAACTCTTGTTGCCCTTCCATCATTTAAACACACTAAATCACACCCATCTAACATATCTTCGATTTTTTCCACTCCCCCATAGCGTACTATGCCCATTAAAATCTTCGCACCAAACCAGACTATGATCATTTACTCCCCTAATTTCCTCCAGAATTGCTTTGCTTAACTTTTCACATGGGTTAGAGTAGTATAATTCTTAAATTCTGTTCCCCAACCCACACCTCTACTTCTACTACTTCACATTCATTTCTTACTTCTACCCTTCTAAATTTTACTCCTTCCATTATAAACGTAGCCACTCCCCCTCCTACTCCAATAATCCTATCCCTACGCACATTATTATAACCCTGCACTTTAAAATCCAAATGAGGCTTAAGCCAAGTTTCCTGAATACAAATTACATGTGGCTTGTAATTCTGTTCATCAATAAAAAAAAATAATTCTTGACCATTCGCAATTAAGCTCCTTGCATTCCACTGCAAAATCAATATTAAAATCCACCACATGGTTCCTGCGAGCTTGCCATTTGCATCTTTAATTTATCATTAATCTGTTCTACTGATACCCCCTCAACATCCAAATACTTTTCTGCTGCTCTAATAATAATTTTAATCCTTTCTGTTCTACTCTCGGTTTGCGCTGAACAGTTAACTACCGCAGCAAATAAGACAAATGCAATCTTGTCAACTACCATTCGTTTTTCATTCACATTTACTTTGCTGTGGACTGACTCATTAACTGGAGAACTCAGTTCAGTTCTATTATCTCTCTTAGGTTTTGATATCGGAACCTTTTTGAGAGCCTCAACATAAGTCAGACCTTCTGTCGCTCTCACATTCTGGACTTTCACAGCTTCTTTCCTGTACTGGCAGCCCCCATACCCTGCACTGTGCTCCCCACCACAATTACAACACTTTGGCTTCACATCTTGTTCACATTTGCCATATTCATGATTCCCTCCACATCTGGCACACCGTTGTTTTCCTCTACATACAGCAGCAACATGTCCATACTTCTGACATTTATAGCACCTCAGTGGTGGAGGAACATATGGTCTAACGGCATAACTTATTAATCCAATATAAACTCTTTCGGGAAGTTTATCTTCCTCAAATTGCAACATAACCGAAAGGCTGTCAACCCTTTCTTTGTCCCGTACACACTTTAATCATCTCACCTCCTTCACCATAGCTCCTTTTAACCCTTTCTGGATTTTTCAACCGATATATCAGTTGAAACGCCATATATTACTCCTCTAACCCAATTCTTTCTTTCTACCACTGTGCATACTACCTTCTGACCAAGCAATGTTTTTAGTCCAAGCGCTGCCTTTTGTTGGCAACTATCTTTACATATTATCAGTAATTTACCATCCCTCAGATTTTTTGCGCTATCAACCTGTCCAATCGATTCCCTAATAGCTTTGGTAATTTTCAATGGATTATTGAAATTCAGCCGAGACTAGGCGGCTGCAGTGAGGGGAGGAGTGAAAAAAGTGCAGGCAAGCCGGACAGTTCTCTCTTCTCGTAGTGGATCAGACACCTGCGAGATCAAAGGCGGATATTGCCGGATTCACACTCGTCCACTTTGTTGCTGATAAACTGGATGTAATTTAAGTTATGTTACTTTTATATGAAAATAAATATTATGAACAAGACACCCAAAGTTTTTGTTATTTATTTCCATTTGAAAGACGTGTTTATCAATCATTTTTACTTTAATTAGGCCTACATACATGTTTATATATATATATATATATATATATATATATATATATATATATATATATATATATATATATATATATATATATTTATAAATATGACAACAATCACATAACCCACAGAGAGATCGCCTTTGTTAGAGAGTTTGGGAATATTCACATATAAAAACATGATATCAGAGTTATAAAATCAAACATTTTAAAAAAGAACCATGCATCACGGTTGTTTAGACCAATAAGCATTAAGCTGTGTCGTCAGCAAGTCGTTTCCCATCATGCTTTTGCTCCGCGCAGTCGGTGGAGAGCATAGACCGTAAACAAATATGGACGACGTGACTTCATTGACTTCCGCTGACCAAAGTTGAAGCTTTCATAGGCCCACTCACGGCGCTGACATCTTGGGACCGAGTCTGCGCAGTAGCGATCTCGGGACCGGAGTTGCGCAGTAGAGAACAGGAAGTAGAGGCGCGATTATCAAAAGCCCGCCCACACTCTCGCAGATGCAGAACAATTCATTATGTTGGTGTGAAATAAACAGTTATGGAAGTGTAGAAATTAAAGCTAAAGCTCCAATCTCCTCCCAAAAATCCAGAAAAAAGTCTGTTAGTGCCTCAGTGACAAGTTCACTCAGAGAACCCCCCCGTTTTTATAGCATCAAATAACTCACTAAAACTAAACTTATTTAAAAAACGAACACTTGAAATGAAATTATTGTAATAAAAACTGCCTAAAATGACAGAAACCATCTTTAGGAAACAATTATTTGAAGTGTAATTAAATTGTTTAGTGTGTCTCGCGCCCATTCAAATACACGGAGAGGCGGGGTTTAGGTATACTGGGACCGGCCACCGGGGGGCGATCGAGGCGCGAAAGCTTCAATTTCTGACTGGAGCACTACAGGCTTGGTGGAGAGCAGCTGCGCTCGACTGCAGAATCCGACACAGGGGGCGGTGACAAGATGGCGGAGAGAGCGGACGCACTGTGAATAGCTCAGAGTAGCAAAGCCTTGTAAATCAATGGAATTAACTTTTAACTTAACCAAACCCTGAAATATCAGATAGAACTGTAGAGAACTCGTCATAATAATTCAGAATCCTGTAAACGACCCTGCGAACCTCCTGGAGGACGATATTGCAGACCATAACATGTCTAGCACGAAAGCTAATGCTAAATTGAAAGCTCTCCAAGAACACGACTATGGTGGACCAGAAAGGATGGAAACTAACATCAGAGGTACTAAAAACACCTTAACATCCCCTTCCAAAACACCAGCACCACAGAAAAAGTCCAAACCAGAGGAAGTTATGACTGCTGGCGCCCATGTTGAAGACGCCTCTAACGCTGCGATATTGGCTGCTATCGGAACTCTTCAAAACATGATGCAGGACTTCAAAGCGGAGCTAAAGCAAAACACTCTGACCATAGCAAACATCGCGAAAGCGGTAGAGTTTAACTCTGCCGAGATCAAAGATTGTAAAGTACAGTGCCAAAAACTGCACGCCGAGGTGAAACAACTGAAAGAGGAGAACACGGATCTGGAGAAAAAAGTAACAGAAGTGGGAAAAAGAGCTGTAGAGTTGGAGCGTTATAAGAGAAGATGGAACCTGCGTTTAAATGGATTACAGGAGGAAAAAGACGAAAACACACGACAAATCATCTCTGATATCATCGGGAAGATTGCGCCACACTGGAGGGAGAAGATGGATTTCATCCTGGATTCGGTGCACCGACTGGGGCCGAGTAACACCAACCGCCCTCGTCAAATAATCATGCAGTTCACAGGACGCCACTTCAGGGACGAACTCTGGCGGATTACCAAACTTCACCGCGTATGCAAGGATCTCAACATCCGCTTCGCAGAAGACCTCACCAAGGAAGACAGAGAGGCACGGAGTGCTGTATGGCCAAAAGTTGAACAAGCAAGGAAGGCAGGTCTAAAGACAGTGTTCCGGGGCCCTCATGCTTTCATTAATGGTCAAAGAGTCTCACCATAGTCACATTTGTCCAGGGTTTTTTTGTCTCCAGATGCTTTCATTAATGGACAGAGTCTCACCATAGTCATAACTGTCCAGGGTTTTTCTTTTTGATTCCCGAAAACAAGTGAGTTTAAATGAATACGTATTCTCAGGGTTTTGCTACTATGTTCCTGTTAGGAAGCTTCTACTGTTGTTCTAAGTAAGTTCAGTAATCCTTTGTTCTAGATTTATATATATTTTTTTTATTAACATATATTTTTATTTTTCTATGTTCAGTTTAAAGAGTAACATTTCATTAATTTCTGTTAATGCAAGGGGTTTAAGAGACATGACAAAAAGAAAAAGTATTTTTTTATTTTGTAAAGGGAAGAAATCAAATATAATTTTTTTGCAGGAAACCCATTCTAAGGTTGATGATGTTATATTTTGGTCTAAACAATGGGGAGATGAAGTTTACTTTAGCCATGGCACTTCAAGATCAGCAGGTGTCGCCATCCTCCTAAATAATTTCAAAGGTCATATTGTGTCCCATATGCTTGGAGACACTTAAATCCAGAAATATCTAAATACTCCTGGTTTAGTTCAAGCCACAAATATAAATCCAGAATTGATCACTGGTTAATTGCAAATAATTTGCTAGTTTATAATATTAGTTCTGATATTTCTGCTGCACCACTAACAGATCATAGTGTTATTCTACTACAGATCAAACCCAATGATAACAATGTCCACACACACACATATTGGAAGTTCAATTCCAGTCTGCTCAAAAATAATGACTACTGCCAAAAAATCAAATTATTAGTGAAAGAATATGCCAATTCTGAGGACCTAACAACTGCTACCAAAAAATGGGAATTCCTAAAATATAAAATACGCCAATTTACCATCTCATTCAGTAAAATGCTTAAAAAAGATAGTGAAAAACAACAAGTAGACATTATTAATCAGTTAAATATGTACTGCAATAAACCAAACCCAACTGAAGACGATAAACAGAAGATATTAAGCCTCCAACCTAAACTAGATGAAATTTACAGTCGTAAGGCCCAAGGGGCATTTATTAGATCCAGAGCTAAGTGGATCGAGGAGGGGGAAAAAAATTAATCGTATTTCTGTGGTCTTGAAAAAAGAAGACAAGAAAAAAATAGCATCAGATCCCTGATGATTGATAATAATGAGGTCACAAATGAAAGAGTAATATCTTCAGAAATCTGGAAATTCTATAGCCAACTCTATAGCTCTAAATTCTCTAGCATGGACTGTCAGAATTTCTTTCAGGATATAGCAAAACATATTCCAAAATTAGAGGATGGCTTCAAACAAACATGTGATAGTCAAATAACAATTACAGAACTAGACGCAGTAATTGGTCGTCTCTCTCTTAACAAAGCTCCCGGATCTGATGGTCTCACAGGTGACTTTTACAGACATTTTTGGGTTGATTTAAGAGTCCTGCTGCTACAAGTCTTTACTGAAATATTCGAAACATGTGTGCTTCCACCAACAATGAGACATGGAGTTATCATCTCTATCCCAAAACCTGGAAAAGATCCCAGAATTATAGATAACCGAAGACCCATTACACTCAGAAATTCAGACTACAAACTCCTGACTTACATCTTTGCTTCTCGTCTTCAAACAGGGATTTCAGATATTATTGCAGATACACAGTCAGGATTCTTAAAAGGAAGGTCAATTCATAACAATATAAGATTGGTAATGGACATTATTGAGTATAGAAGCCAAATAGAAGATGATGGTTTCCTTCTATTTCTAGACTTCTATAAAGCATTTGACTCTGTGGAACACCCATTTATTCTCTCGGTGCTCAAACACTTTGGGTTTGGAATCAAATTTAGAGAATGGGTTGGTGGCTTATATCTAGATATTAGTAGCTGTGTCCTATTACCTAGTGGTGCCACCCCAAGCTTCAAGATTAATGTGGGTATCCCTCAAGGTTGCCCCATCTCACCATACCTATTCATCCTAGCCACAGAAATGCTAGCAATCTATATTAAAAACTGTAATGATATTAAAAAACTTAATGTACTTGGCACAGACATAATAATCAGCCAACTAGCGGATGACACAACGATATTCTTAAAAGATAGATACCAAATTTCAACAACTATTGCCAAAATTGAAAAATTCTCAAAAGCCTCAGGTCTAACATTAAACTTAAAAAAATGTGAATTGCTTGCTGTACACGACACTTCACTGAAAAACATCTGTAATATCCCTATTAAATCAGAAATCAAATACCTGGGAATTTACCTTTCCAAAGACCAAAAGCAAAGCCAACTTCTGAATGTAGAAAATAAAATTAAAGAATGCAAATCAAGATTAAATAGATGGCTACAGAGGGACTTATCAATCATAGGTCGTATTTACCTAACTAAAATGGAATGTTTATCAAGATGTATTTACCCAGCCTATTCCAATGCCATTCCAAACAAATTTATTAAATCTATCAACCAAATCAACCTAAACTTCATTTGGAGAAACAGACCACATTATATGAAAAAAAGCCATATGGTTAAAGACACAAAAGATGGAGGACTAAAAGTTATTGATTTCGATTGCCTTAATGGAACCTTAAAAATAAATTGGCTAAAATCTTGGATCAAACATAGAAACTCTTTCTGGTATTGTATTCCAAAGACCTTATTCAAGAAAATTGGAGGATTAGAATTTCTTCTTAGAGCGGACTTTAATATTAATAAATTACCTATATCATTGTCAGAGTTTCACAAACAAATACTCTTGTATTGGAAAATGCTATACACACATAACTTCTCACCCCATACATGTGTACTCTGGAACAACAGATATATTTTGCACCGCAACCGATCTCTGTTCTTTGATGATTGGTATGGGAAAAACATATGGTCCATGTCCGACTTAATGGATACCAATGGACATTTTTTTAATTATGAACAATTTTGCATTAAACATAAATTCAATCCCTCAAAATCAGACTTTTTAAAATTACATAAAGCAATACCCCAAGGTTTTGTCCTTCTAACAAGAAGCATTTTAACATATTATACGATTCAACCACAATTTGCCCCACTATCAATTCAAGGGATCTATATTCTGGATAAAAAATGCACTAATCACTTTATTAGAAAATGTTTTATTGATTATCTTTACCCTAACAGCCAAAATAAAAATAGCATCCTACAAAAATTTGATAAAGTTTCAATCATTAAGCTGAGAACAATGTATCTAACACTCCCTATACCTCCTAAAGTGAAAGAAACACACTTCAAAGTAATGAACAATATTTACCCCTCTAAAGATTTACTGAATTTTCGCTTTGGTATAGTTGATAATGTATGTACATTCTGTGAAAATGATGTTGAAACTACGGACCATGTATTTTTCTCATGTAATGTGCTTCAGACATTTTGGTGTGATATGTATAATTGGGTTAAACTAAAGATGTCTTCACTCCCAACCTCTTTCTCTAGAGACGACATAACATTTGGATTGATATTACAAAACAAGGGCGATGAGCTTTGTATTAATACAATCGTATGTCTAGCTAAATTTTTCATTCACAAATGTAGAATTGTGAAATCATCTCCCAAATTTGTTGTTTTTTTAAATGAATTTAAAATGTATATGAAATCTTTGAAAATCTTAAAAGGTCCTAAAGCACAAAAAATATTTGATACCCTAAAACACTTCCCAACTGAGGTTAGTAACTGAACAATGACTGAAATCTCCTTGTGTCATATTATAATCTTTGTTTTTTTTGTTTTTATTATGGTTTTCTTTCTCTTCCTAATAATTCACCTTATTTTTATCACGAAGACTGTTTATAATTTCCTGTTTGTATTAAGAGCTGCTCTCTCAGGCTATGTATTTTCTGTATTCTATTCTGAAGAAACGATTTCTATGCAGCCATGTTTGTTTTGTAAATATTATTTTCAATAAAAAAAATAAAAAAAAAAGAATCCGACACATCCGCCTTTCGCTCGCGAGAGTTTTTGAACATACGTCAGCATGACATCAGAGCAAGGCGGACCGCCCTCGGACACTTTTCTAACCTGCATGCATCTCGCGCTGATCACCGGTGATCGGTTCTGCGCAGATTTCGCTCATCTCAAACAAGCCTATTGTTTTGTCACTTGCAACACATCCACATAATTTCTGCTTAAAATAAGCCTAAAATGCAAAACAAGACCAATTTAGGATAGTAAGACTTATTTTTAAGCACAAGCTTAATAAAACATTTGAAGTAGGCCTAAAACATTTTTTTAAAATTGATTACTTATAGTAGTATAAACTTGTGAAATTTAAAATATAAAATACAATTATAAAATGTTAAAATATTTGTTAATTAGTTTTATTTATCATATTTATGTTATTTTTGTAATGTGTTTTTGTTAAATCATGTTATAATATTGTTTTGAACTGTTGTTATTTACAATGGCAACTATTAACCGTTTAAATTATTTTTTTTTTTTTTGCGGGTGCGTTGAATTGTATTAAAACCACATAAAAATCCTAATAATTAAACTTTATTTAACTAAATCAGAATAACAACCCGTTCTCACTCCCAAAGCGTCGAAAAACGAAGCATGGTCAAGTGTTTTCCGCGTCACAATAAAGACGCTAAAGGCACCCCTAGGCGTCACTATATCGACGCGCTGAGTGCTCCATTAATTTCAATGAGAAACCTTTGGCGTCAGACACAGACGCGTTGGGCATGGGAACGTTATCGTCATGCTGATCATATATTGGGTTATGATTTTGCCATTATGACATGTTGGACTGTGATTTTCAATTTAATCAGCCAGCATCATTTTATTTAGGCTATCTAGACACGTTTTAACATGTAACCCAACCCTATTCCATCCCTAAACCTACCCATTTGTGTGGTATAAAACGCAGATATAACAGGCAGAGTCGACTGCATGCACAATTTATTACAAAAATACAAATATTCCGAGGCCAAGCGATTGATTTGTGTGAAGGAAATCCCCAAAAGCGATCAGCATCTCCATCCGCAGAAGATCACGAACACAAACAATTTCAAATAATAGGCTTGTTTGAGATGAGCAAAATCTGCGCAGAACCGATCACCGGTGATCAGCGCGAGATGCATGCCGGTTAGAAAAGTGTCCGAGGGCGGTCCACCTTGCTCTGATGTCATGCGACGTATGTCAAAAAACTCTCGCGAGCGAAAGGCGGATGTGTCGGATTCTGCAGTTGAGCGCAGCTGCTCTCCACCGACTGCGCGGAGCAAAAGCATGATGGGAAAGGACTTGCTGACGACACAGCTTAATGCTTATTGGTTTAAACAACCGTGATGTATGGTTCTTTTTTAAAATGTTTGATTTTAAAACTCTGATATAATATGGGGTTATTCCCAAACTCTCTAACAAAGGCGATCTCTCTGTGGGTTATGTGATTGTTGTCATATTTATAATATATATATATATATATATATATATATATATATATATATATATATATATATATATATATATATATATATATATATATATATAAACGTGTATGTAGGCCTAATTAAAGTAAAAATGATTGATAAACACGTCTTTCGAATGGAAATAAATAACAAAAACTTTGGGTGTCTTGTTCATAATATTTATTTTCATATAAAAGTAACATAAGTTAAATTACATCCAGTTTATCAGCAACAAAGCGCACGAGTGTGAATCCCGCGATATCCGCCTTTGATCTCGCAGGTGTCTGATCCACTACGAGAAGAGAGAACTGTCCGGCTTGCCTGCACTTTTTTCACTCCTCCCCTCACTGCAGCCGCCTAGTCTCGGCTGAACTGCAGGCGAGGCGAGGCGCATCTCAAACAAGCCTATTGGGTAAACAACTGAAATGAATGGAGCACCCAGCGCGTCAAAATAGTGACGCCTAGGGGTGCCTTTAGCGTCTTCGTTGCGACGCGGAAGGCACTTGACCATGCTTCGTTTTTCGACGCCCTGGGAGTGAGAACGGGTTGAGAATAATTATAAATGTTAATAATAATATAGAGAGCCCACAACAACAACAACAACAAATAAACAAACAAAAACATAAAAAATGTATAGTCCAGTTTTTTTAATTAAAAGATAACAAATGAGATTTTAGTGATATTTTGACCACTCAAAGAGGAAATGTCCCCTGGTTTCCATTTCAGAAATCTGGTCACCCTAAACCACATATTAGGCTAATGTTTAATATAGGCCTATTGTTTTTTTAAATCTAAAAAAAAAGAGGCAGGGTTGTGTTTTATACTTCGTTTTGTTATAAATATATAAGATAATCAGTCCTTCCAGAAAAATGCGGCTTTTTTTTGTGATTGTTGCGGGCAAAAATCCTTGATTATGTGGCATGTTTTCTTAAAAAATGCGATGGAAAATGCGGGATATTTATGCAATTTTATGCAATGAAATTGCGGGAACTTGCAAAAACTGCGGTTTGATGAAAAAGAGAAAAAAAGCACTACATCACAGAAAGTGCTGGGAATATTTAAGTTCTCATCTTGTTTTATTGAAGACCTTAATAAACACATGGCTCAAATTTACAAAACATTGAGTCAAACAAGTTTGCTACAACTTCTGAAAAATGAATAAATAACTAAGGTAGCTATACAAAACAGACATTTGAGTGCTTCCAATGCACAAAGTGCAATCTCTTAAAGGGTTAGTTCATCCAAAAATTTAAATTCTGTCATTAATGACGTCCCCTCATTTCGTTGGACACCCGTAAGACCTCCGTTCGTCCCTAAATAACGACTTATATAGTGATGACCGATTTCAAAACACAGCATCATGATGCTATGAATCAGCGAGTCGATTGATGATCGCGTGTCAAACTGCTGAAATACGTGACTTTGGCGATCCAAACCACTGAATCGACTCATTGATTCATAACGCTTCAAAGCTTCATGATGCTGTGTTTTGAAATCGGTCAACACACCGGGAAACTGCTTTGCACGGTCATTTTTTTGCTGTTATTTTTGTTGGCAAATGGGAGTTTGCACTTCATCATGGTTTCACCGATATCCATGGTTTCACCACGGTTTCACCACCATGGTTTGCAGCTTTTCGATGATGTTCACGTCGGGTAATTACGTCACTTCAAAACGTTCCCATGGCAATAGGCTGAAATGGCGGCTCTTGTGTGAAGTAAACAAAATTTTTTTAACTTTCTGCTAATATATATATATATAACGTTTTTTGCAACGAAAATGCGGGGATTATGAAATCATGCCAGCCCCGCATATTTTGCACGCGGAAATAGGCAATTTATGCGGCGAAAGTGCGGCGTATTTGAAAAAATGCGGCCCCCGCATAAATATGCGGACTTTGGCTGATTATGCGTTAAATCACGCGATCGCATAATCACGTTTTTCTGGAGGGACTGGATAATCAATGTAGCTGCCTGAACGACATTTGTGTGGCTAAGATTTTTTTGTAAATATAATGAAAAGAGGCAGTGGTGTTTTATGACATATTTTGTTTTATTGTAGCCTAAAATATACGTTTCTCTATACCAAGTAGGCCTTCGCGAACTTCTGACTTGCGTCCGTGGAAGTTAATTCAGGCTCGCCAAGTTCAACTCCGGAGAACGAACTCCCGAGGATGGGAGGACAATAGTCCGGTACTCTGCTAATGGAACAGCAGCGTTCTTGATAGTGTTATTCAGGGTATATATGTATATTTTAGGCTACAATAAAATGAAATATACAGGTCCTTCTCAAAAAATTAGCATATTGTGATAAAGTTCATTATTTTCCATAATGTAATGATAAAAATTTAACTTTCATATATTTTAGATTCATTGCACACCAACTGAAATATTTTAGGTCTTTTATTGTTTTAATACTGATGATTTTGGCATACAGCTCATGAAAACCCAAAATTCCTATTTCAATAAATTAGCATATTTCATCCGACCAATAAAAGAAAAGTGTTTTTAATACAAAAAAAGTCAACCTTCAAATAATTATGTTCAGTTATGCACTCAATACTTGGTCGGGAATCCTTTTGCAGAAATGACTGCTTCAATGCGGCGTGGCATGGAGGCAATCAGCCTGTGGCACTGCTGAGGTGTTATGGAGGCCCAGGATGCTTCGATAGCGGCCTTAAGCTCATCCAGAGTGTTGGGTTTTGCGTCTCTCAACTTTCTCTTCACAATATCCCACAGATTCTCTATGGGGTTCAGGTCAGGAGAGTTGGCAGGCCAATTGAGCACAGTAATACCATGGTCAGTAAACCATTTACCAGTGGTTTTGGCACTGTGAGCAAGTGCCAGGTCGTGCTGAACAATGAAATCATCTCCATAAAGCTTTTCAGCAGATGGAAGCATGAAGTGCTCCAAAATCTCCTGTTAGCTAGCTGCATTGACCCTGCCCTTGATAAAACACAGTGGACCAACACCAGCAGCTGACATGGCACCCCAGACCATCACTGACTGTGGGTACTTGACACTGGACTTCAGGCATTTTGGCATTTCCTTCTCCCCAGTCTTCCTCCAGACTCTGACACCTTGATTTCCAAATGACATGCAAAATTTGCTTTCATCCGAAAAAAGTACTTTGGACCACTGAGCAACAGTCCAGTGCTGCTTCTCTGTAGCCCAGGTCAGGCGCTTCTGCCGCTGTTTCTGGGTCAAAAGTGGCTTGACCTGGGGAATGCGGCACCTGTAGCCCATTTCCTTCACACGCCTGTGCACGGTGGCTCTGGATGTTTCTACTCCAGACTCAGTCCACTGCTTCCGCAGGTCCCCCAAGGTCTGGAATCGGTCCTTCTCCACAATCTTCCTCAGGGTCCGGTCACCTCTCCTCGTTGTGCAGCGTTTTTTGCCACACTTTTTCCTTCCCACTGAGGTGCCTTGATACAGCACTCTGGGAACAGCCTATTCGTTCAGAAATTTCTTTCTGTGTCTTACCCTCTTGCTTGAGGGTGTCAATGATGGCCTTCTGGACAGCAGTCAGGTCGTCAGTCTTACCCATGATTGCGGTTTTGAGTAATGAACCAGGCTGGGAGTTTTTAAAAGCCTCAGGAATCTTTTGCAGGTGAAATTCGTTGATTCAGATTAGGTTAATAGCTCGTTTAGAGAACCTTTTCATGATATGCTAATTTATTGAGCTGTATGCCAAAATCATCAGTATTAAAACAACAAAAGACCTGCAATATTTCAGTTGGTGTGCAATGAATCTAAAATATATGAAAGTTTAATTTTTATCATTACATTATGGAAAATAATGTACTTTATCATAATATGCTAATTTTTTGAGAAGGACCTGTATGATAAAACACCACTCTGCCTCTTTTCATTTTTATTAAAAATATATTAAACATATTATAGCCACACAAATGTAAAGCAGCCAATGTTATTGCATGTATATTTATAACAAAACGAAATATTAAAAACCCTGCCTCTTTTCGTTTAAAAAAACCCCCAAAAACATTAATATGTGGTTCAGACAAGTGTGATTATCACTGTAATAAAATTAATTATGACATAAAACACAAGCCAGTCTATTTTTGTTAAATGTCAGTTTATGTGTTTAATAGCCTAAAATATAAAGTTATGAAACTTCACTTTGCCCTCAGTCAAAACGATTTACCAGGGAACAAATTATAGATTCATGAGACCAAAGATCGCCTGTGTTACGAACTGCTCCGTGACAGAAGGTGGATCCAAATGCAGCTTTATTACAGGGCAATCCAGAGGCGTAATCCAAAGTACAGGCAAGGGTCATGCACAGACAGGCAGTCCAAACAAAGAAACAAAGAAACAAAAACAAAATAGGCAGGGACCAGAGGCAAGAGAGTAATCCAGGGAACAGGGCAAGATATCCAAAACCAACAGACAAGAAAAACACGAGAATGCTCGGAATTGCAGCGTAACACTAAACAAGACTTAGCGGAGTGTGAATGCATGACCATGGTATAAATAGACAGATACTAACAGGATGGTGAGACACAGGTGAATGCAATCAGTGAATGAGGGACAGGTGAATGTGATTAGTGATAAGTGATGATGAGTCCGGGCAGTGAGTTATGGGAAATGTAGTTTGTGAGTGATAATAGTCTTATGTGTGGAGTGCCCTCTGGTGGCTCTCAAGGGCACTCCAGCTGGTGATCGTTACATAGCCCCCCCTTTAAGGAGCGGATTCCAGACGCTCATAAAACTGTCACGGAGGGAGGAGGAGCGGAGGCGGACCCGGGGGCGGGATGGAGGGCCAGGCCCGTGGAGCGGATAACGACCTGGAGACTGCGGCAAGCTAGGAGGCCACGGCGGATCAGGCTGTGCAGGCGACCAGGGCGGATCAGGCTGTGCAGGCGGCCAGGGCGGAGACGACCCTTCAGGCGGCCAGGGAGGAGACAACCCTTCAGGCGGCCAGGGAGGAGACCATGGCACAGGAACAGACACCGGCTCAGAAACAGGACCAGACACTGGCTCAGGAATAGGAACAGACACCGGCTCAGGAACAGGAACAGACACCGGCTCAGGAATAGGAACAGACACCGGCTCAGGAACAGGAACAGACACCGGCTCAGGAAGAGGAACAGACACCAGCTCCGCGAAGACCATCTTGTCCTGGGACACTGGTTCGGCGAAGACCATCTTGTCCTGGGACACTGGCTCGGCGGTGGCCATCTTGTACAGAGACACTGGCTCGGCGGCGGCCATCTTGTACGGAGACACTGGCTCGGCGGCCATCTTGTACGGAGACACTGGCTCGGCGGCGGCCATCTTGTACGGAGACACTGGCTCGGCGGCGGCCATCTTGTACGGAGACACTGGCTCGGCGGCGGCCATCTTGTACGGAGACACTGGCTCGGCGACGGCCATCTTGTACGGAGACACTGGCTCGCCGGCGGCCATCTTGTACGGAGACACTGGCTCGCCGGCGGCCATCTTGTACGGAGACACTGGCTCGCCAGAGGCCATCTTGTCAGGAGACACAGGTGTGGAGTCGGCCATCTTGTCCGAAGACACAGACACGGGAAGAGGAAGAGGAACAGATTCAGGCTCGGCGGGACGAGACTCTTGACGGGCAGACATGACGTGAAGCTCAGTCTCTGGATCGGCAGAAGTGACGTGAAGCTCTGTCTCTGGATCGGCAGACGTGACGTGAAGCTCTGTCTCTGGATCGGCAGACGTGACGTGAAGCTCAGTCTCTGGATCGGCAGAAGTGACGTGAAGCTCAGTCTCTGGATCGGCAGACGTGACGTGAAGCTCTGTCTCTGGATCGGCAGACGTGACGTGAAGCTCTGTCTCTGGATCGGCAGACGTGACGTGAAGCTCAGTCTCTGGATCGGCAGAAGTGACGTGAAGCTCTGTCTCTGGATCGGCAGAAGTGACATGAAGCTCAGTCTCTGGATCGGCAGAAGTGACGTGAAGCTCAGTCTCTGGATCGGCAGAAGTGACGTGAAGCTCAGTCTCTGGATCGGCAGAAGTGACGTGAAGCTCTGTCTCTGGATCGGCAGAAGTGACGTGAAGCTCAGTCTCTGGATCAGCAGAAGTGACGTGAAGCTCAGTCTCTGGATCGGCAGAAGTGACGTGAAGCTCAGTCTCTGGAGCGGCGACCATGACAGGACGAGACTCTGGAATGGCAGCCATGTCATCCGAAGACACATGCATAGCAGATGCAGTGGGTATGTCACTATCCCCCACTGTAAAAGCAGAGCCGCTCAGTTGCAATGCAATGTCAATATACTTTTTTAGAGAGCAATTAGGATCATGCAAAGGCATGATAGAACTGAGCGGCTCAGATAGTCCTCCTCTGAAAAATATCATGAGGCATACCTCGTCCATTGAAGTCAAATGTGCCAGTTCAATGAAGTCCTCTACATAGTCCTCGATGGGGCGATCTCCCTGACGGAGACGCATTAACTGTGCTGCTGGATTCATAGCGGCTAAGTCTTCTGTTACGTACTGCTCTGAGTCAGAAGGTTGAGGATCCAAACGCAGTTTTTAATAAAAGGGTAATCCACAATCGTAGTCAAAAGTACAGGCAAAAAGGTCATACACAGAAAAGCAGTCCAAACAGGCAAAACAGGCAGGGACCAGAGGCAAGAGAGTAATCCAGGGAACAGGGCAAGATATCCAAAACCAACAGGCAAGAAAAACAGGAGAATGCTCGGAATTGCAGCGTAACACTAAACAAGACTTAGCGGAGTGTGAATGCATGACCATGGTATAAATAGGGCTCGGGCGTTGCGTTGCATTCTGGGACGTGGCGGCCATGTTGATGGCCTCGCGAATGTAAACAAACAGCAAATCGAACGAGGAGAAGAAGCAGAGTAGGGAGAAAGAAAAGATTGAAAAAATATGTTAAAATCTCGAAAAGGATGTGGAATTTACCGGGACACATTAAACAGGGAAGCCAGGGACCGGTATATGGAAAAAATCGGAACTATTAACGGTTTGGATCCATATGAAATTCCCAACAAAGAGTGGCGCACCGACGACGACTTGCTGCCACAGTTTAGCATAACAGACATCTTCGGCTACCTTGTTTGTGGTGTGAGCGCCTACACTTCTGAACAGTTCCGAAGCTACAAGGCATTGGAGTCTCATGTGCAGTGGTACCACGTTTCCTGTGTTGGACTTGAGTAGTGTATATAAGATACCTTGTGTCAAGTTGATTGATTGCGACCTTTGACCTACCACGCCCCCTTTGACCTTGACCACCCACATCGTTCCCCTCCCCCCCGTTTGACCTCGACCACCCACGTTGCAGTCACCTTTGACCTTGCGTATCCTCCGGGGGGTGATATGACCTTTGAGGTCACATATTTGCAATAGCGATGTCAGGGTACGACCTCTAGGCCACCAAAGTGAAGAATGATTGTATTGAACTTTGACACGGCTATTTGAAGGAATGATTTCAGGGGTACATCTGCCGGACACGTGAGGGGTTGGTGCATTCCATAGACGGGAACATTTTTCACAGAGGAGTTGAAAATTGTCATTATGGTACATCACAATATGCACACTCGAAGTATCATGGTCACACACACACACACACACACACACACACACACACACACACACACACACACACACACACACACACATTGTAAAATACCCAATTGGGTTTATAAAAGGAATGTATTTATATTTAAATGTGATGAATAGAAACAAAATACACAATATTACATTGTATAATAACAATTATCATACTAAAATGTAAATGTGAAAATGAACTTACATTTTCAGGGAGCCGGGAAAAGTAGGGGTAAAACACCCTTTAAAGAAATATAAAATCACTCTCTCTCTGGCTCTCTCTGCCTCTCTCCAAGAATGTCAGCAGCCCTGGTGGGGGTGTGAAATTTAACACACTCACAGAAGTGATAGGTTGGAATCAGGGGGGACACAATCTTTTCTTTAACTTCTTGTCCCAGAGAAATGCTAGCCATAATAAATCTTTTAATAAAGTACTATCTTCTCTATCGTCCTATAAGATTGTTGTAGCCAACATCTGACACTCTACGATCTTTAATTTCATCATAAACCATATTTTTATATATACCTCATTTATACAAATAGTTAACCAGGTCTTAATCAATATCCTTGAGCCAAATTTTTGATGAACAGTATTCCGTGTATTCGACTACATATTTCATAAAGTATCTCGAATGGTCACTCTCTACATGACTGACATTGTATGATTTTTAAATCCCGCATAAAGGATTGTTTTCACTAAACAGAGAATGTTCCATTACCTTATGTTTTAGAGCTTATTCATACAAAGATGTCATTTAAAAAAGGACTAGTTGTTTTATGTTAGTTTCTTGTGTTTGGCATCACCTCAAACAATGTAGTTAGCTTGGTGGAAATATATATTACCCTAATAATGTGAATACATTGAATGATTAATTTACCGAAACAGAGGTAATCAAATATTATAGTTTTAGGTAGATGAAACTATATATTACATACATGTATAATCATAACCACTTTTAGTTATAGTTTAGCTAAATATAATAATACATATGTAAATAATAATAAATAAATATGAAAATACCTCACATTTTTTTAGAGAGATGAAGTAGTTCTTTATAAAATGATAAAAAGCAAATATTTTAACCTGTATCAAACTAAACAACAAGAACAAAGTTAGCAAACGCCTTTCCAGAGCCAATGTTGTTCGTACTCATTTTATTTCAAAGCCTAATCTTAAATACTAAATTAAATATTTAAAGTTTTAATAAAATCGTATCTTCTTAATCTTCCCAGAAGACTGATGTATAAAGATAGCATCTGATGCCCAATGAGTGTTTAAATCCATCATAAACCATCATTTTTTACTAAACAGAGCCCAGTACATAATGTTAAATATAATTTCTACAAAGATTCAAGCCGGTCTTGATTAATAACACTTAAGCATGTATGAACCCCATGCAATGAAACATGTTAACAAAGTTTGTCACAAATAAACAGAATTTGTTTCAATAAATTTCATTTGTTTTAAAAGATTATTAGTAAAAGAAGTTTAAGACGTATCTTTAACATACGTATACATATCTTTAACACATGTCCTCAGCAATCATTAGTGATTAGTTCAGGGTAGGGTGATGGGGTAATTTGAAGACCAGCTGGTCCTCTGTGGTCAATGACAGAGCAGAAGTAAAGTTTGTCTTGAGTGAATATTTAATTTGTAAGATTTAAATTTAAAGTAAGAATGATCTTACTTTAAATATTAACTGGTCATATTTTACACTACTATAATATTTGACATTTTGTGGAAGCCATGATCTAGGATTGCGTGTACAAGTTGTATATGATTTTACTTTTCTTGTGTCTTCCAAACTGGCCTTTGTCATTGCGGAAACACACCCTTTACTGAAAATATACTATCGGTTATCTACTCAAAATACGGTGAATTTTACAAATGTAGCCTTTTGTTGATGAGACAGTTTGTCTGTTGACCAGCATGAACAGACTTTGGAGGGAGTTGATGATTTGGAGAGAGCCCCAACGATTTTGCAGGGTGTTAAAGAGCCTACAATGTTGTTGTTATTTTTTGTCAACCTGGTGAATTTACACATGCAAGGTCTTCGGAAGTCGTGACTTCCAGGGTCAGTGGGTCTCTTGAGAGTATTTGTTTTACCTTAAAACCAAAGATTTAGCTGTTGGTTTAATATTTTCAAAGTTTCAGGCGTGTTACAATCATGCAGTACAAGGATTCAGATGAAACCAAACAGATTATGTTTCAACATGAGTTATACAATATTTGTACTCTAGTATCACACTTGCTATTTTTAATAGTCTTTATGAGTGCCTAATGCGTTAGAATCCAGATAATAACAAGCTAAGTTGATTCAGCTGTTTATTACCACTGTCTGTATTATTTTGGGCACAAATAAATAGATGTTGATTAAAGCTTATACATCATTGCCCTTTCCCTACAGATGAAATCCAAACATGTTCTTTATGAATGAATGAATGAATGAATGAATTAATTAATTAATTAATTTATTTTTATTTCGAGCAAAAGACGCATAACAAAGGCAATAAAGAAGCATTATGATTAGTCTGTACAACTAGTTAAATTCATCATACTTTAACGTAACAATTCCAACTGTTGCTCGAAAAGGAGTGGGTAGAAGTTAACTTATTTAAACCCACCCCGGTTACAATTTAAAACAGGAAAAACAACAAAACAAAAAAAAAAAGGGAAAAAAAACAAAAAAACAAAAAAAAATTACAAAGATAAACAAGGGTAGTGCTTCCTTAATTATTGACATTATCCAACCATTCCATTACAATTTGATATATATTCATACGAGAAAAACTTCAAAAAGAAAAGAAGGGGAAATCCCCCCAAAAAGCAAAACAAAAAACACATTCCTTAGATACACACCATATATTACCGCATGTAACAATTATGATAATATCAACAATGATAATCAGAATACCTACGAGGTAAGATACCACAGACTGTGAATTCATAGATCTATACTTATTAGAGTAATACCAACAATGGTAATCAGAATACCTAAAAGGTAGGATAACACAGACTCTGTATACATGATTTTACACCACACAATTAAACCACGCACTCCTTATAATGAGACCAGACCTTCTGTTTATACAGTGCCTTAAATTGATGAATGCTTTTACATTTTTTATGTTCGAGCCCCAGACTATTCCATAGCTTAACTCCACATACAGACACACAAAAACTTCTCCTGGTGGTTCTGATTGTTGGTAGTAAAAAGTTCCCATAACCCCTCAAACTATATAACTGCTCTCTCTGCGTGAATAACTTTTGTATGTTATCAGGTAATAAGTTGTAAAATGCTTTGAATAAAAATTGTGCTGTATTAAATTTAACTAGGTCATGTATTTTTAATAATTTTGATTTAAGGAACAGTGGATTTGTATGTTCAAGGTATTCAGCTTGTGTATTCATATATGTATTCAGTATTCATATATGTATGGTACGTATAGCCCTTTTTTGTAAGATAAATAGTGATTGTATTAAGTTAGTATAATTATTTCCCCATACTTCCACGCAGTAAGTTAAGTACGGAAGAATTAGGGAACAGTACAAGGTACGGAGTGTATTCTCATCAAGGACCTGTTTGGCTTTATTTATTATTGCAAGGCTTTTGGAGACTTTGGTTTTTATGTGTCTGATGTGAGTTTTCCAAGTTAGTTTGTTGTCTATTATAACTCCTAAAATTTTTATTTCAGAAACATTTTCAATTTGTATCCCATCTATCTCAATCGTCTTATCCTTTTTTTTTATTGTAATTACCAAAAAATATAGTTTTAGTTTTTTCTAAGTTTAAAGATAATTTATTACTATCCATCCATTTTTTTATATTCATTAGTTCCGCATTTACCACATTGATAACCTTATCATAATTGTCATCACAATAGAAAATATTGGTATCATCTGCAAATAAAACACACTTAAGTAGTTTTGAAACATTAAATATATCATTGATGTACAAATTGAATAATTTAGGGCCCAATACTGACCCTTGGGGGACACCACAATGAATTTCACGACAATCAGATACGGCCTCACCCATCTGCACATATTGCGATCTGTCACTCAAATAACTTTTTACCCAGTTTCCAGCCACCCCTCGTATCCCATACCTTTCAAGTTTCTTAAGTAATATTGAATGATTGATAGTGTCGAAGGCTTTTTTCAAGTCAATAAATATTCCAATGGTACATTTTTTATTGTCCAATGCCTTTGATAATTCTTCAGTTGCATCAATTATAGCCATAGATGTAGATCTTTTGCTTCTAAATCCATATTGACTGTCATTAATCAGATTATATTTATCAACAAATTTTTCTAATCGAATATTAAATATTTTTTCTAAAATTTTTGAAAATTGAGGAAGCAATGAAATTGGTCTATAATTAGTAAATGTCTGTTTATTGCCATTTTTGAATAGAGGAATAACTTTTGCAATTTTCATTTTCTTGGGCCATCTTGGATTTATAGGAATCATGTGTGCACAAAAACTCTCTGTAAATTCAAGAGGCCTAGAGTAAGAAAACAGTGACATTGTTTAAGAAAAGATGTCATAGTGCATACAGAAAATCAAATTTATTGTGATAGGTATTTTTTCCCCTTCCATAGTCTTAGTCATATTATCAGGATCACTGATCGCATTTTATTTGTCGGACTGTATATGGTTTTAGGTGAAGATTCCGATCTTGTTGTTGTCAGTGTAAGTTCGTGCAAATCATCACTTGTGTGATGAATTCACTTTAAGCATATTTTTAATTGTATTACTAAACTTTTGTTGTTTTCTTTTGACAAACCTACATTTCAAACGATTTACCTCCTGTGTTTCACAACCACGGGGAAAACATATTGTTTTGTAATACTCATTAAACCTATTAAACAAATTTTTCTCACCTAGAACACAAAACTTGTACTGTTTTACACATTTTGACTATTTAACTATTTTTGTAGGTATCGTGTCATTTTAGAGGATTTACTAAAATATTAAATACACCAGAATCACAATGTTTGTAAATGATGTTTTTACTACTCTACTAGATCATATTTAGTCAGATTTCAGATGACGATTTTTTCCAAGCATAATCTTTATACAACAATTATCCGTTCACAATTTAATACAAATGTGTACGGCGGGTAAGAAAAGAGACATTTAGCTATAATTAAAACATAATACAGAAATCATCTCTTCTGCTCTATTGTAAAAGTTTGCAAAGTTTATTTTTGCCATCGCCAGTAGATGACAGTTTTACATTTTGTTTCTTTGTACAGTTTTTAGATGACGACTGCTCTTTGAGCACGGTCAAACAAAATACAACATAAGAAAATTAAACTATGAGGTTCTTTCAGATCGTCTTTCTGCTCTATCTAGGAAGTGGTCACAAGCCAAGACACATTTCTGTTACATTTACAACTATTGCGCTTAAAACACACCCGTCTATTACAGTTAGTTACAACATTTTACATTTGAGAACGATGTGGTACCACTTTTTTTTTTTTTTTATAATATGCGAACTTCAATAAAAAGTAACCTTGATAAGTAGTCATTCTAAGTAAAAAGTTAGATGATTCAGGCTGTTTTATTTTCCCCACGCTCCAATATGTGTTTAATATGTCATTGAACGCGGATGTTTATCATTGCTGAAGTTGCTTAAACCTTTAAAGTGATTATAAGTATTATAGGTTTCTGTAAGTGCTTGTTATTTCTTCTTAATGAGAATGAACTGCACATTGTCACAGTATTATTTTGTCACATTATAAGAGTAACATTTTAAATTTAAAATAATTACAAGCACTGCAAGTAAAATGTATTTAAAGAGCAAATATTTTGTGTAATTATATTAAATACATCAGATTTGTAAGTAAAAATGACTCTATATAATTTAACAGGCCAAGTTATATTTACTTGTCCACTTTGTTAATTTTACTTCACATAGTTAAGTAGATTTATTTAATATCCATATGTGTAAAATGTACATAGTTGTTTGCAAGTTTATGCACAAATATTTTTGGAGAAAATCTAATCTAAACCATTTTTTCATTGTTTTGAAAATATATAAAACAAAGACTGAAACAACTTATTTTAAGTAGCATATCTTTGAAATATTTTATCTTGTAAAACATAGTGTTAAAAATCATTGTTGAAGTTATTTCCATTACTTGAACTTACAGTAAAATAGGACTCTATTGCTTTAAATATTCAAGTACTTTAAAAATAAAAAATCTAGTGTAATTAATAAAAAGTTGAAAATTGCTTAACTTATTCTGATTAGTTAAAGCAATGTAAAAACATATGCTGTCATATCTTATTGATCATATAAGTTTTACAGTGTACAGAGGAGTGGAGGGAGAGGAGTATTAGGATCAGAACAATGGGTGGAAGGAGAGGTAGAGGAGAGAAGGAAAAATATGTACATTCTTGGCAACATACTATCTAAAAGTGAACGAGTCAATACTTAATAGGACACATTCAACGAAATTGTAGAATGGCTTACCGTAAAAGAAACTATATCATATATATATATATATATTAGGGGTGTAACGATTCGTTTTAAGAACGATTCGATTCGTATCACGATTTGAGGTTGTCGATACGATTCAAGGACGATTTTGGTTCATTTAGAACGATACGATCCGAAACGATTCAGTGACTTGAAATCGATTCAGTAACTTTTTAGCCAAAAATTGTGTGACTGAAATAAATATCTGGATACTGGTCAGTGCAGGTGAAGTTTCCTAGATTCCTGTTGTTTCTTGTAAGGGAATCAGGTATCAATTAATTATGGATATAAACAAACAAGTAAACAACAATAAAAAAAAAAATTATTTGAATAAAGTGCAACCAACAGTTTAGGTTGAATTAACAGGAAGTTAACCTTTTCTGCTCTCATTTTCAATATTCAATACATTTTCAATAAAAGCACAGTAAGTGCAACCAACATTTCAACAGTAGGTACCTGCTACTTTTGCTTTTGTTTTCCAACATAAATATTACAATATTAATATCAAAAATAAAGTGCAACTAACTTCTCTTCAGGTTTAATTAATAGTAGGTTTACCTGCTACTTTTGCTGTTGTTTTTCAACATTAAAATAATACAAATACAATATTAATATCAAAAATAAAGTGCAACCAACATTTCTTCAGGTTGAATAAACTGGCGAAACCTGCTACTACTCTCAGTTTAATAAACAAACAATATTTAACAAAATGTACAATGTAACCAACCACTCTTCAATGACTCTCTTATACCAACATTTTGAGGGATCAGACCCAAAACCCAAACTTCAGAACGTTAACCCGCAAGGCCTGGACAAAGGATTCACCAGAGATTCCAGGAACTATTAGAATCTTTCAGCATTGACTGCACCGTATACAGTTCTGAAGAAGACATCTTCAACGGTGCGGATTTCTGGAATGGCTACGCAAAAGCTGATGGAGAACAACTGCCCGTTGAGCTCTGGCAATGCTGTGCACAATTGTCCAGGCCTTGTGGGTTAACGTTCTGAAGTTTGGGTTTTGGGTCTGATCCCTCAAAATGTTGGTATAAGAGAGTCATTGAAGAGTGGTTGGTTACATTGTACATTTTGTTAAATATTGTTTGTTTATTAAACTGAGAGTAGTAGCAGGTTTCGCCAGTTTATTCAACCTGAAGAAATGTTGGTTGCACTTTATTTTTGATATTAATATTGTATTTGTATTATTTTAATGTTGAAAAACAACAGCAAAAGTAGCAGGTAAACCTACTATTAATTAAACCTGAAGAGAAGTTAGTTGCACTTTATTTTTGATATTAATATTGTAATATTTATGTTGGAAAACAAAAGCAAAAGTAGCAGGTACCTACTGTTGAAATGTTGGTTGCACTTACTGTGCTTTTATTGAAAATGTATTGAATATTGAAAATGAGAGCAGAAAAGGTTAACTTCCTGTTAATTCAACCTAAACTGTTGGTTGCACTTTATTCAAATAATTTTTTTTTTTATTGTTGTTTACTTGTTTGTTTATATCCATAATTAATTGATACCTGATTCCCTTACAAGAAACAACAGGAATCTAGGAAACTTCACCTGCACTGACCAGTATCCAGATATTTATTTCAGTCACACAATTTTTGGCTAAAAAGTTACTGAATCGATTTCAAGTCACTGAATCGTTTCGGATCGTATCGTTCTAAATGAACCAAAATCGTCCTTGAATCGTATCGACAACCTCAAATCGTGATACGAATCGAATCGTTCTTAAAACGAATCGTTACACCCCTAATATATATATATATATATATGATATAGTTTCTTTTACGGTAAGCCATTCTACAATTTCGTTGAATGTGTCCTATTAAGTATTGACTCGTTCACTTTTAGATAGTATGTTGCCAAGAATGTACATATTTTTCCTTCTCTCCTCTACCTCTCCTTCCACCCATTGTTCTGATCCTAATACTCCTCTCCCTCCACTCCTCTGTACACTGTAAAACTTATATGATCAATAAGATATGACAGCATATGTTTTTACATTGCTTTAACTAATCAGAATAAGTTAAGCAATTTTCAACTTTTTATTAATTACACTAGATTTTTTATTTTTAAAGTACTTGAATATTTAAAGCAATAGAGTCCTATTTTACTGTAAGTTCAAGTAATGGAAATAACTTCAACAATGATTTTTAACACTATGTTTTACAAGATAAAATATTTCAAAGATATGCTACTTAAAATAAGTTGTTTCAGTCTTTGTTTTATATATTTTCAAAACAATGAAAAAATGGTTTAGATTAGATTTTCTCCAAAAATATTTGTGCATAAACTTGCAAACAACTATGTACATTTTACACATATGGATATTAAATAAATCTACTTAACTATGTGAAGTAAAATTAACAAAGTGGACAAGTAAATATAACTTGGCCTGTTAAATTATATAGAGTCATTTTTACTTACAAATCTGATGTATTTAATATAATTACACAAAATATTTGCTCTTTAAATACATTTTACTTGCAGTGCTTGTAATTATTTTAAATTTAAAATGTTACTCTTATAATGTGACAAAATAATACTGTGACAATGTGCAGTTCATTCTCATTAAGAAGAAATAACAAGCACTTACAGAAACCTATAATACTTATAATCACTTTAAAGGTTTAAGCAACTTCAGCAATGATAAACATCCGCGTTCAATGACATATTAAACACATATTGGAGCGTGGGGAAAATAAAACAGCCTGAATCATCTAACTTTTTACTTAGAATGACTACTTATCAAGGTTACTTTTTATTGAAGTTCGCATATTATAAAAAAAAAAAAAAAGTGGTACCACATCGTTCTCAAATGTAAAATGTTGTAACTAACTGTAATAGACGGGTGTGTTTTAAGCGCAATAGTTGTAAATGTAACAGAAATGTGTCTTGGCTTGTGACCACTTCCTAGATAGAGCAGAAAGACGATCTGAAAGAACCTCATAGTTTAATTTTCTTATGTTGTATTTTGTTTGACCGTGCTCAAAGAGCAGTCGTCATCTAAAAACTGTACAAAGAAACAAAATGTAAAACTGTCATCTACTGGCGATGGCAAAAATAAACTTTGCAAACTTTTACAATAGAGCAGAAGAGATGATTTCTGTATTATGTTTTAATTATAGCTAAATGTCTCTTTTCTTACCCGCCGTACACATTTGTATTAAATTGTGAACGGATAATTGTTGTATAAAGATTATGCTTGGAAAAAATCGTCATCTGAAATCTGACTAAATATGATCTAGTAGAGTAGTAAAAACATCATTTACAAACATTGTGATTCTGGTGTATTTAATATTTTAGTAAATCCTCTAAAATGACACGATACCTACAAAAATAGTTAAATAGTCAAAATGTGTAAAACAGTACAAGTTTTGTGTTCTAGGTGAGAAAAATTTGTTTAATAGGTTTAATGAGTATTACAAAACAATATGTTTTCCCCGTGGTTGTGAAACACAGGAGGTAAATCGTTTGAAATGTAGGTTTGTCAAAAGAAAACAACAAAAGTTTAGTAATACAATTAAAAATATGCTTAAAGTGAATTCATCACACAAGTGATGATTTGCACGAACTTACACTGACAACAACAAGATCGGAATCTTCACCTAAAACCATATACAGTCCGACAAATAAAATGCGATCAGTGATCCTGATAATATGACTAAGACTATGGAAGGGGAAAAAATACCTATCACAATAAATTTGATTTTCTGTATGCACTATGACATCTTTTCTTAAACAATGTCACTGTTTTCTTACTCTAGGCCTCTTGAATTTACAGAGAGTTTTTGTGCACACATGATTCCTATAAATCCAAGATGGCCCAAGAAAATGAAAATTGCAAAAGTTATTCCTCTATTCAAAAATGGCAATAAACAGACATTTACTAATTATAGACCAATTTCATTGCTTCCTCAATTTTCAAAAATTTTAGAAAAAATATTTAATATTCGATTAGAAAAATTTGTTGATAAATATAATCTGATTAATGACAGTCAATATGGATTTAGAAGCAAAAGATCTACATCTATGGCTATAATTGATGCAACTGAAGAATTATCAAAGGCATTGGACAATAAAAAATGTACCATTGGAATATTTATTGACTTGAAAAAAGCCTTCGACACTATCAATCATTCAATATTACTTAAGAAACTTGAAAGGTATGGGATACGAGGGGTGGCTGGAAACTGGGTAAAAAGTTATTTGAGTGACAGATCGCAATATGTGCAGATGGGTGAGGCCGTATCTGATTGTCGTGAAATTCATTGTGGTGTCCCCCAAGGGTCAGTATTGGGCCCTAAATTATTCAATTTGTACATCAATGATATATTTAATGTTTCAAAACTACTTAAGTGTGTTTTATTTGCAGATGATACCAATATTTTCTATTGTGATGACAATTATGATAAGGTTATCAATGTGGTAAATGCGGAACTAATGAATATAAAAAAATGGATGGATAGTAATAAATTATCTTTAAACTTAGAAAAAACTAAAACTATATTTTTTGGTAATTACAATAAAAAAAAAGGATAAGACGATTGAGATAGATGGGATACAAATTGAAAATGTTTCTGAAATAAAAATTTTAGGAGTTATAATAGACAACAAACTAACTTGGAAAACTCACATCAGACACATAAAAACCAAAGTCTCCAAAAGCCTTGCAATAATAAATAAAGCCAAACAGGTCCTTGATGAGAATACACTCCGTACCTTGTACTGTTCCCTAATTCTTCCGTACTTAACTTACTGCGTGGAAGTATGGGGAAATAATTATACTAACTTAATACAATCACTATTTATCTTACAAAAAAGGGCTATACGTACCATACATATATGAATACTGAATACATATATGAATACACAAGCTGAATACCTTGAACATACAAATCCACTGTTCCTTAAATCAAAATTATTAAAAATACATGACCTAGTTAAATTTAATACAGCACAATTTTTATTCAAAGCATTTTACAACTTATTACCTGATAACATACAAAAGTTATTCACGCAGAGAGAGCAGTTATATAGTTTGAGGGGTTATGGGAACTTTTTACTACCAACAATCAGAACCACCAGGAGAAGTTTTTGTGTGTCTGTATGTGGAGTTAAGCTATGGAATAGTCTGGGGCTCGAACATAAAAAATGTAAAAGCATTCATCAATTTAAGGCACTGTATAAACAGAAGGTCTGGTCTCATTATAAGGAGTGCGTGGTTTAATTGTGTGGTGTAAAATCATGTATACAGAGTCTGTGTTATCCTACCTTTTAGGTATTCTGATTACCATTGTTGGTATTACTCTAATAAGTATAGATCTATGAATTCACAGTCTGTGGTATCTTACCTCGTAGGTATTCTGATTATCATTGTTGATATTATCATAATTGTTACATGCGGTAATATATGGTGTGTATCTAAGGAATGTGTTTTTTGTTTTGCTTTTTGGGGGGATTTCCCCTTCTTTTCTTTTTGAAGTTTTTCTCGTATGAATATATATCAAATTGTAATGGAATGGTTGGATAATGTCAATAATTAAGGAAGCACTACCCTTGTTTATCTTTGTAATTTTTTTTTGTTTTTTTGTTTTTTTTCCCTTTTTTTTTTTGTTTTGTTGTTTTTCCTGTTTTAAATTGTAACCGGGGTGGGTTTAAATAAGTTAACTTCTACCCACTCCTTTTCGAGCAACAGTTGGAATTGTTACGTTAAAGTATGATGAATTTAACTAGTTGTACAGACTAATCATAATGCTTCTTTATTGCCTTTGTTATGCGTCTTTTGCTCGAAATAAAAATAAATTAATTAATTAATTAATTCATTCATTCATTCATTCATTCATAAAGAACATGTTTGGATTTCATCTGTAGGGAAAGGGCAATGATGTATAAGCTTTAATCAACATCTATTTATTTGTGCCCAAAATAATACAGACAGTGGTAATAAACAGCTGAATCAACTTAGCTTGTTATTATCTGGATTCTAACGCATTAGGCACTCATAAAGACTATTAAAAATAGCAAGTGTGATACTAGAGTACAAATATTGTATAACTCATGTTGAAACATAATCTGTTTGGTTTCATCTGAATCCTTGTACTGCATGATTGTAACACGCCTGAAACTTTGAAAATATTAAACCAACAGCTAAATCTTTGGTTTTAAGGTAAAACAAATACTCTCAAGAGACCCACTGACCCTGGAAGTCACGACTTCCGAAGACCTTGCATGTGTAAATTCACCAGGTTGACAAAAAATAACAACAACATTGTAGGCTCTTTAACACCCTGCAAAATCGTTGGGGCTCTCTCCAAATCATCAACTCCCTCCAAAGTCTGTTCATGCTGGTCAACAGACAAACTGTCTCATCAACAAAAGGCTACATTTGTAAAATTCACCGTATTTTGAGTAGATAACCGATAGTATATTTTCAGTAAAGGGTGTGTTTCCGCAATGACAAAGGCCAGTTTGGAAGACACAAGAAAAGTAAAATCATATACAACTTGTACACGCAATCCTAGATCATGGCTTCCACAAAATGTCAAATATTATAGTAGTGTAAAATATGACCAGTTAATATTTAAAGTAAGATCATTCTTACTTTAAATTTAAATCTTACAAATTAAATATTCACTCAAGACAAACTTTACTTCTGCTCTGTCATTGACCACAGAGGACCAGCTGGTCTTCAAATTACCCCATCACCCTACCCTGAACTAATCACTAATGATTGCTGAGGACATGTGTTAAAGATATGTATACGTATGTTAAAGATACGTCTTAAACTTCTTTTACTAATAATCTTTTAAAACAAATGAAATTTATTGAAACAAATTCTGTTTATTTGTGACAAACTTTGTTAACATGTTTCATTGCATGGGGTTCATACATGCTTAAGTGTTATTAATCAAGACCGGCTTGAATCTTTGTAGAAATTATATTTAACATTATGTACTGGGCTCTGTTTAGTAAAAAATGATGGTTTATGATGGATTTAAACACTCATTGGGCATCAGATGCTATCTTTATACATCAGTCTTCTGGGAAGATTAAGAAGATACGATTTTATTAAAACTTTAAATATTTAATTTAGTATTTAAGATTAGGCTTTGAAATAAAATGAGTACGAACAACATTGGCTCTGGAAAGGCGTTTGCTAACTTTGTTCTTGTTGTTTAGTTTGATACAGGTTAAAATATTTGCTTTTTATCATTTTATAAAGAACTACTTCATCTCTCTAAAAAAATGTGAGGTATTTTCATATTTATTTATTATTATTTACATATGTATTATTATATTTAGCTAAACTATAACTAAAAGTGGTTATGATTATACATGTATGTAATATATAGTTTCATCTACCTAAAACTATAATATTTGATTACCTCTGTTTCGGTAAATTAATCATTCAATGTATTCACATTATTAGGGTAATATATATTTCCACCAAGCTAACTACATTGTTTGAGGTGATGCCAAACACAAGAAACTAACATAAAACAACTAGTCCTTTTTTAAATGACATCTTTGTATGAATAAGCTCTAAAACATAAGGTAATGGAACATTCTCTGTTTAGTGAAAACAATCCTTTATGCGGGATTTAAAAATCATACAATGTCAGTCATGTAGAGAGTGACCATTCGAGATACTTTATGAAATATGTAGTCGAATACACGGAATACTGTTCATCAAAAATTTGGCTCAAGGATATTGATTAAGACCTGGTTAACTATTTGTATAAATGAGGTATATATAAAAATATGGTTTATGATGAAATTAAAGATCGTAGAGTGTCAGATGTTGGCTACAACAATCTTATAGGACGATAGAGAAGATAGTACTTTATTAAAAGATTTATTATGGCTAGCATTTCTCTGGGACAAGAAGTTAAAGAAAAGATTGTGTCCCCCCTGATTCCAACCTATCACTTCTGTGAGTGTGTTAAATTTCACACCCCCACCAGGGCTGCTGACATTCTTGGAGAGAGGCAGAGAGAGCCAGAGAGAGAGTGATTTTATATTTCTTTAAAGGGTGTTTTACCCCTACTTTTCCCGGCTCCCTGAAAATGTAAGTTCATTTTCACATTTACATTTTAGTATGATAATTGTTATTATACAATGTAATATTGTGTATTTTGTTTCTATTCATCACATTTAAATATAAATACATTCCTTTTATAAACCCAATTGGGTATTTTACAATGTGTGTGTGTGTGTGTGTGTGTGTGTGTGTGTGTGTGTGTGTGTGTGTGTGTGTGTGTGTGTGTGACCATGATACTTCGAGTGTGCATATTGTGATGTACCATAATGACAATTTTCAACTCCTCTGTGAAAAATGTTCCCGTCTATGGAATGCACCAACCCCTCACGTGTCCGGCAGATGTACCCCTGAAATCATTCCTTCAAATAGCCGTGTCAAAGTTCAATACAATCATTCTTCACTTTGGTGGCCTAGAGGTCGTACCCTGACATCGCTATTGCAAATATGTGACCTCAAAGGTCATATCACCCCCCGGAGGATACGCAAGGTCAAAGGTGACTGCAACGTGGGTGGTCGAGGTCAAACGGGGGGGAGGGGAACGATGTGGGTGGTCAAGGTCAAAGGGGGCGTGGTAGGTCAAAGGTCGCAATCAATCAACTTGACACAAGGTATCTTATATACACTACTGACTTGATGCAACCACTGCAGCAAGTGACTCCTGGTTCTGTGATGCATGTCTGTAGTCACACAGCTGTCCAAAGACATATATTGTATATTATATATTATATATACACATATATTATATATTGTATAGATACCTATTTATTTATAGCGTGGAAAGATTTTTTAAAATATATTTATTATTATTTTCACATAAAGTGCACTACCTCCATTTTTTTTGTATCCGTTATTGTTTACTGTATTTATTCTTTGCACTACCTCCATTGTTGTTATTTTATAGATACCTATTTATTTATAGTGTTGAAAGAATGTATAAGAAACTTATATTTATTATTACATAAGAAATTGCACTACCTCCATTTTTATTTGTATACCTTTTTATTTATAGTATTGAAGGAATGTATAAGAAACGTATATTTATTACATACGAAATTGCACTACCTCCATTTAATTTGTATCCGTTATTGCAATGTTATTGTTTACTGTATTTAATATTTGCACTCTCCATTTTCTGTGTCAATTGTTGTTATTTTATAGATACCTATTTATTTATAGTATTGAACGAATTTATAAGAAATTGCACTACCTCCATTTTTTTTGTATCCGTTATTGCAATGTTATTGTTTACTATATTTACTACTTGAAAATAAACACTGAAAAACATCTGATTATGTGACACTTCTTACTTTTGCACATCATACTGTTATTGTGGGTATGGATGCAACAGACACTTATGGTTGTATATAATGCACATTTATTTTAGCACAACACTAGGGCTCAGGTTTGTCAGAGCACAACATACAGACACAACCTTATCAAGAAATGTCATGTCTTCATCCTTGCACGGCAACACCATGTGAATCGGTAATTTGTCTGCCAAAATAGTGTACTTGTTGCGGACGGTTCCAATCACCCTTTCCACGTGAATTCGGAGGTGGGCAATTTTTCTTGTGCTCTCCACATCTCTTGCATCCAGCTGACAGCGTCCTTTTGTGAAAGCAGGGATCTTTACCTCGGCACACATAAGTCCCACACTGTCCTTTATGTCAAAGCCGCGATCAGCCAACACCATATCTGAGAGGAAGCACGTCTATAACCAGTGCGCAGTAGTCCGAGTAGCAGCAAATGAGGCCATCAACATGGCCGCCACGCAAAGTAATGACGTCATACGCCCGAGCCCTATAGACAGATACTAACAGGATGGTGAGACACAGGTGAATGCAATCAGTGAATGAGGGACAGGTGAATATGATTAGTGATAAGTGATGATGAGTCCGGGCAGTGAGTTATGGGAAATGTAGTTTGTGAGTGATAATAGTCTTATGTGTGGAGTGCCCTCTGGTGGCTCTCAAGGGCACTCCAGCTGGTGATCGTTACAGTCTGTTAGAAGACGAATTATATCTGAAGACATCAGAGCCAGCAGCAGGCGTCAGAAGGACTAGCCGTGTTAAGTCTGCTCTGGGCGGGGAGAGTTCTGATCCACTGATGGAGCTCACAACTCCGAAAACGCCAGATCACATTTTCTATAATGCGCTCTCTTTATAAATAAACCACAGATTTGAGCTTTAAACAAGTACATTCTCGCCTGAAAAAGTCCTAAAACCACTGAAGCACCACTGCAGCACCAAAATTGGTGCTATATAGCACTTTAAAAGGTTCCCCTATGATTACGAGCCAAGAACCATTTTTGGTGCCATATAGAACCTTTTTTTTTTTAGAGTGTAAGGCTGAAACTACAGCGTCTTTCTGTTTTTAATACATTTGTTGAATATATGTCTTAATTACAGTAGGCCTATTATAGATAGTTATGATATTTCTGGCTGCACCGGGGTCCGTTATTTACTAGTTCTGAGAATTTCAGAAATGTGGAAAGTTATTAAAGGTCCCGTTCTTCGTGATCCCATTGTTCAAACTTTAGTTAGTGTGTAATGTTGCTGTTAGAGCATAAATAATACCTGTAAAATTATAAAGCTCAATGTTCAATGCCGAGCGAGATATTTTATTTAACAGAAGTTCCCTTTCAAAGCCTACAGCGAACGGCTGGCTTGGACTACATCCTGGTACTTCCTTCATTGATTACGTCAGTAGGACAGTAGAACAGACTAACCTCCGTCCACAAGAATACGCGAAATAGGGGGGCGTGGTCTTGTTGCTGTCCCACGTGGAGAAGAGGACGGTCGTGTGGAGAAAAGGAAGTGCTGCGTTTCAGTGTGTTTGTCGACATGTCGTCGAGACGCTGTTATTTTCATCCCGGAGTCAAATCACCTTTGTTTGTAGAGATCATTGAGCGCATAGCCGCATACATCTCCCGTTAAGAGGCGTGACCTTTCCGTACAACGTGCGCTAAGCTGCTGTCGAATCACAACACAGGAACCGCTGGCACAATCAGAACTCGTTACGTTTTTCTGAAGGAGGGACTTCATAGAACAAGGAACTCATCAGGCCGTTTTTAGAACAGTGAAAACAGCGGTATACAGATAAGTAAATTGTGTGAAAAATACTGTGTTTTTTTACACGCGAAACATGAACCAAACAAGTATTCCGTTCCTGGGCCATGTAATTTCTAAAGAAGGACTACGTCCCAGCCCAGATCACCTGACTGCCATTGCAGAAGCCCCTCGACCTACAGACATGGTAGCTTTACGTTCGTACCTAGGGCTCACTTCATGGTTCAACAAATTTCTTCCGAACTATGCTACTGTGGTTGAGCCGCTGAGGCAGATGCTCAGAGCTGATGCACAAACACCACTACAGTGGAGTAAAGAAACTGTTGATAGCTTTGATATGCTTAAGAGAATGCTGCTGGAGAGCCCTGTTCTGTCTATTTATGATCCTTCCCTGCCGACGTTCATTACCACAGATGCTTCAGATTACGGCCTTGGTGCTGTTTTGACGCAGCTACATCCTGATGGTGTTGAACGTGTGATAGCTTTTGCATCCAGGACGCTATCAACAGCTGAGAGGAAATATTCTACTGTGGAGAAGGAGGCACTTGCGTGTGTTTGGGCGGTAGAAAAGTGGAGAACGTATGTGTGGGGACATCGTTTCAGCCTAAGAACTGATCATCAGGCCCTTACCACTCTCCTCTCCACAAAGGGCATGAATAGAGCAGGCATGAGGGTAGCTCGTTGGTCTGCTAGGCTCATGTGCTTCCAGTATGATCTACAGTACCGTCCAGGTAGTAAAAACTGTGTTGCGGATTGTCTCTCACGTATGCCACTGAACCACACAGACACCACTGTATCCACTGAAGAGGATTTGATTTCTGAAATCGCAGAAATTCAGCCATTTCTGACTGCGTTGCCGCTAGTGGATTTTAAAGCTGAATGCGAGGACTGTCCAGAGCTGTCACAGTTACGCCAGACAATTCAGTCAGGTTGGCCTAAACTGCAAAAGTCTGTCTCCAGTGACTTGCGTCCATACTTTCCTGTTAGACATGAACTGGCTGTTGAATCTCCATTGATTTTCAGAGGGAGTCGTTTGATTGTTCCTATTGCACTGCGGGAACGCCTCATCCACCTGGCACACGAGGGACATCAGGGGCTGGTGCGAACCAAACAGCGTCTGAGGGAGTTGTATTGGTGGCCAAGGATGGATGATCTTGTTCACACAATTCTATCTGCATGTGTGACCTGCCAGGCCAGTGATAAATCGGCCAAAACATTCACAGCTCCAATGCAGCCAGTGGAGTTCCCAAAAGGCCCATTTCAACATGTTGCTATTGATATAGTAGGACCTTTCGAGAAGGGAGCTAATGACTGTAAGTTTGCAATAACACTGATTGACTATTTCAGCAAATGGCCAGAAGTTGGTTTTGCTTCATCAGTAACAACAGAGGCTGTTCTGAAATTTCTGACCACTATCTTTGCTCGAGAAGGAAACCCCTGCACTATCACGACAGACAATGGACCGCAGTTCACTTCGTCTGAATTTGCTGATTTTGTGAAAACACAGGGAATAAAGCACATAAAGACCAGTGTTTATCACCCTCAGGCTAATGGTGCCATTGAAAGATTCAACAGGGTGCTTAAAGAATGTCTTCAGGCAGCTGAGATAGCTCGTAAGCCCTGGAAATCTGCAGTCCTGACCATGTTGAAGAACTATCGAGCAACACCCCATGCTACAACGGGTGAGACCCCTTTTCTGCTCTTAAGGGGCCGACCTATGAGAACAAAGTTGAACATTCTTCTGCCTGAGAAGAGCCCTGATCACTTTGCTCAGGTTAGAGCTCGTGTGACACAAAAGCAGAACAAAAGTAAACAATACACTGATCGTAAGAGAGGTGCTAAATTTCTGAAAATCGCGATTGGCGATAAAGTGAGAGTGAGGAAGCCTTTTCACGTGAAAAAAGGAGAAGCCCGGTTCACTGATCCGTTGTCAGTACACCAACAAACAGGACAGAGTACTTTCATCTTAAGTGATGGGAAAAGATGGAATTCAGCACGTCTTTCGCTATGCCCAGAAAGAGAGGAACACTCTGCACAAGGTGAAATATCCGAAAGAGGCTGTACAACGGAGAATGCTACTTTGAGTTTGAATAGAGGCTTGAGACAGAGACGCCCACCCATGTGGACTCAAGACTATGTGATGGAGTAATGTGTCTGAAGAGAGAGAAATAAGTCAGACGAGGATATGTAAAGGGTGTAGGCGGATCGCTGCCCTATTTAAAAAAAAAAAATCAATGTACACTGAAATGTTTGATGAATGTTATGTGTTACCTTAAAGTATAAAGTGCACTAAGATTTAATTATTCTCATTTGAAATGCCTAGTTGAGAGTTTAGTTGAGACTGTGTTTGAATGCACAAGTGTTCATTTGAAATTTTGTTGTTTGAGTAAATAAGACTTGAATTTCATTATCTTATTGGAAAAAAAAATATTATAAGAGAAGCAATTCTGTTTGAGTAACAGGGGAGATGTTGTGTTGGGAAGTATAACACTTCATTCATAGTAATGGCTTACTATAACACATGTAATGTGGAACTGCACCACTAGGGGCTCTAGTGAGAAACTGTGTTGAGTAATAGGAAGAAGAAGAATAAAGTTTGAGTTTTGGTTGTACAACGCATGGAGTGTGTTCTGTGAAATGGTGAGAACACCACAGACTTGACTTGACTTGACTAGTGTTGTGGCATATATCTGGCTTTTTAAATGAAAGGCTGCCAGACAGACACAGAGCTGGCCTATGAACTATTAAGTTCTACTAGAAACTAGTAAGTTGCTATTAAGCAAAAAATAATATATAAATAGAATAAGAGTAGAATAAGACTCAACTGTTAATAATCTGTATTTATGGTACAGTGTGAAAATTTGCACACAAATCATCCCTTGCCCCCATCGATTTATCTTAGACTAGGCTGTATACATTTGGTAAAGTTTAGATTGTGATCATGTCTTTGGATTATGTAACATTATATAAAGAAACATTACTCAGTGTGTAATCAAATACAATAAGTAATAAGTTAAATAAAATCTTCCCAAAGAGGGTTTCTGTCATTTAGGTAGCTCTTATCACACTGATGTATGTAAGTGTTCGTTTTTCTTATAAGTTTGGTTTTCTTACGAGAGGTTCTCTCATATTGCGTAAGTTCCTTACGCTACGGGAAAGTATTCTTTCTTCGAGATTTCTGAAAACCCCAAATTATCCTTAATTTTGTAACATTGTCAACGCAGTGCGGCAGCCTGGCAGACCATAGCAGGCTAATCCAACGTGCTATTGGCTGCTCTGCTGGCATCTTCGGTGAGCCCGCGTGACGTGGCGACCAATGAGGGCGCTTCACGCCCACCTTGCCTCATTTGCCTACAGGTGGGGCGTGGCCACGTGTATATAAGCGGGGCTCGCAGGCTGCATATTCGATTTTCTTTTCTTCAGCGAAGCCCTTCGCATCGCTGGATCTCTGGACCCGCCGCCGTTGAATCAAGCAACAGCAAGCAGAGGACAGCGCCTGAAGAAGCCGGCTGAATTCGCCACCTTCAGCCATCCGTGCCTGCTCTGCTATCCGGCAGCATAATATCCTTTCATTGCACGTGTTCTCGCCGTTGCGTCACACGTTTCATAAAAGAGCACGAGCATTTTTATCAAAATGCCTCGTTCCACCTGCGGCTTGTGCCACGTGCCGCTCAGCACCAGAGACCGCCACGTATCTGCGCTCTCTGTCTGGGCCGTGACCACGCCGCCGCCGCCGCACTCCTCGCGGGCGGATGCCCCGAGTGCGAAGAGCTCTCGATGTCGACCCTGCGGGCTCGACTCGAGCAGTTTGATGACGACATCACTCTCTCTCTGCTCAAGCCGCGCTACTGCGCCGCTGACAAGGGACGGTAGAAAATAACGGTCTCGGAGCGAGCCTCCTCCCCCTCTGCTCAAGCCACGCTACTGCGCCGCTGACAAGGGATGGCGGTCCTGCAGCTCTCTTTACGTTACAAGAAAGCTACTCCGCCCTCGCGCACATTTCTCAGTCCCCTCATGAGTTCAGGCGACTGGAATTGTTCATATTGCTGTATATGAGCCTGTTTAATACACGCACGCCAGCAAACTAACCCCGTCATGAGACATGACGCTGACATATGCTCTCCCAGAAACGAACCCGCACTTCCCCTTGTTGGACCGCGCAGATTGCGCCGTTCACAAGGGATGAAAGAGCGCACGGTCACGAGCACGGTCGTGTGTAATCAAATACAATAAGTAATAAGTTAAATAAAATCTTCCCAAAGAGGGTTTCTGTCATTTAGGTAGCTCTTATCACACTGATGTATGTAAGTGTTCGTTTTTCTTATAAGTTTGGTTCTCTTACGAGAGGTTCTCTCGTATTCAGCGCGCGCGTGCCTCACTCACCGGGAAAAGAACAGAGGGTGTTTTCGTCCCGCTGTGGCCGGACGAACCGCCATTCTCTAACATTTCTCAGTCCCCTCATGAGTTCAGGCGACTGGAATTGTTCATATTGCTGTACACAAGCCTGTTTAATACACGCACGCCAGCAAACAAACCCCGTCATGAGACATGACGCTGACATATGCTCTCCCAGAAACGAACCCGCACTTCCCCTTGTTGGACCGCGCAGATTGCGCCGTTCACAAGGGATGAAAGAGCGCGCGGTCACGAGCAACGTTCAGCGCGCGCGCCTCACTCACCGGGAAAAGAACAGAGAGGGTGTTTTCGTCCCGCTGTTGCCGGACGAACCGCCATTCTCTAACATTTCTCAGCCCCCTCTTAAGTTCAGGCGGCTGGAAAATATTACTATTGCAGTAAACGAGCCTGTCTTTTATGCACGCACGACTGCTAACAAGCACGAGGACGTACTCTTGTATGCTCGCGCTAACCGAATGCTAATGTGTCCCCCTCCGGTAGCACTGTGGCAAAATCAGCGGCTGAAACGCCGGAGACCCGAGTTTGAGCCCAGCTCTCGCGGCAGATTAAAAACCTTTTTACTGTCCGCTTACCCGAGCTCGCGGCCAGTTTTTCTTACATACAGAAAGCGAACTCGCCTCTCGCACCACGTGGTGCTCGAGTATTTATGGGCGTCTATACACGAGGAGAGAAAAGACGGTTAAGTCCCGCTGCGGCCAGACCACCGTTAAAACTCTGTTTTCCTGTCAGTCCCCACTTCTGTGGCTACTGCAGATGTTTTCCACGCAGCCAACGAGCCGGCAAAACTGCCCTCTCGCCTGTCTACAACCGCCGTTTTTACGGCGAACCAGAGAAATCACAAAAGTTGCATTATTTCTGGTTGCACGGCTCACGCCGTATGTGTTTCAAATGCAGTAAATGTGCCCACTTTTCTGTGTTCACCCCTGCACCCAAGCACTATAAATCCCGTGTCTCTCACTCACATAAAGCGGCCGCCGGCCGCTTGAGTGCCAGAGTTAGGTCACGTGTCCGCTTATTTGCGCACACACCTAACCACCACACACGCTGTTACACAGCCCCTCTTAACCGGTCATGTTCCACGCGTAAGAGATGTGCCCGCTCAAATGCGTTCACACTTTTTCGCGAACATTCTGCCCCCGGCGCTACGCGCCGCGCCACACACCATTTGTTCCATGCCCAAGGTGGCCGGGACGCCGAGTGTAGGGCCGCACACAAAGCTCTCCCCGCTCGAGGCGGTAGAGACACAATGTGTAGGGCGGCCAGCCATCGCAAGCGATCGGCTGGCCCAGAGCACAAAGAGTGCGCGCACCGCGCCCGCCCCTCCCATTCAGGCCATCGAACCCGCGAAGCGCTGCGTTCAGAGCCCAGAGGCCGTTCTGCCCCGAGTGGCACACGCGAGAGCGTGGGAAGCCATCCCGGGTGTATCAGAATGGGTGCTGAGAACAGTGAAGCACGGCTATACTCTGCAGTTCGCTCGCCGCCCTCCGCACTTTGTTGCGCGTACAGAGACGAGAGTGAGCAAGGAAGTAGCACATCTACTTCGAGCGGAGATAGCCACGCTGCTGTGCAAAGGGGCTATAGAACCGGTTCCCCATTCTATGAGCGAGTCAGGCTTTTACAGCCGGTATTTTCTCATTCCGAAAAGGGTTGGGTCGCTCAGACCGATTCTGGATCTGAGGCGTCTGAACAAAGCTCTTATGAGAAGATCGTTCAAGATGCTTACGACCAAGCAGATCCTCGCGCATATTCACCCGAGAGACTGGCTGATTTCCCTAGATTTGAAAGATGCATATTTTCAAATCAAGATAATACCGCGTCACAGGCCATTCTTGCGATTCGCCTTCGACAGCCAGGTTTATCAATACACCGTCCTTCCATTCGGCCTGTCGCTAGCACCCCGTACATTTACGAAGTGCATGGACGCTTCGCTCCCCTGAGAGGGCAGGGGATGCGAATTCTGAATTATTTGGACGATTGGCTCATTCTGGCCCAGTCAGAGGCCGAGCTCCTCGCCCATAGGGCAGTGCTGCTCAGCCATCTGGACAGCCTGGGGCTCACGGTCAGTTGGACCAAGAGCTCATTGGTGCCCACGCAGTCAACCTCATTTCTGGGCTTGACTCTGGACACTGTGGCAATGTCAGCCCGCCTGTCACCCCAACGCGTGCGTCGAGTTTGACGCATGGCTGCGTACTTCCGGCCGGGCAACACCGCACCTCTCAAAGCTTTTCAGATGATGCTGGGATGTATGGCCTCAGCTGCAGCAGTGCTCCATGCTTCCGGATCAGGGTGACTCAGAGCTGCGTTACAGCTCTGAAGCCCTGGTTAGTAGCCGACTGGTACCAGCAGGGAGTGACAATGGGAGCCATCTCACACCGCAAAGTTATCTCGACGGACGCCTCCACCTCAGGTTGGGGCGCCGTTTTCGAGGGCAGACCGGTTTTTGGCATATGGTCAAGCCGGGAGAGACTCCTGCACATAAACTGTTTGGAGATGATAGCGGTCGAGAACGCGCTCATGCAGTTTCTCCCTCTCATACGAGGGCACCACTTGCTTGTCCGTTCGGACAATACCACGGTGGTGTCCTACGTGAACCGGCAGGGCGGTGTCAGGTCCAGATATCTAGGCACTCTGACAGAACGCCTGCTCGTGTGGGCACACGACTCGCTGCGCTCGCTAAGGGCCAAGCACGTGCCGGGCCGCCTCAATGTCGGCCCGGACAAGCTGTCCAGGGGCCTCATTCACCCAGGCGAATGGTCCCTACACCACCAGACAGTCCAGCTGCTATGGCGCCTATTCGGCAGAGCGGAGCCCGACCTCTTTGCAACGAAAGAGAACACCCGCTGTCCGATGTTTCTATCCAAAAGCGAGGATGCGCTGTCCCAGCCTTGGCCCAGCCTCCCGCTGTATGCTTTCCCGCCGATTTCCCTATTGACTCAGGTCATAGCGAAGATCAGGGAGGCGCGCCGCCCGGTGCTCCTCATAGCACCGCGCTGGGTGAACCAAATTTGGTACCCAGAGCTGGTGAAGCTGTCGCACTCACCCCCCTGGCCAGTCCCGCTGAGAGCAGACCTCCTCTATCAAGCCGGAGGGTCGGTTTGGCATTCCCATCCAGAGCGATGGTCTCTGCATGTATGGGTGACCAACGGATACCCGTTGACCTGCCCGAAGGGGTTATGAACACGATCTCACACTCTAGAGCCCCCTCTATGAGGCGGTTATATAGTTCTAAGTGGTCGGTGTTTACTGAGTGGTGTGTTTCCAAGGGATTGGATCCACAGCAATGTTGGGTCCAGCGGGTGCTCTCCTTCCTCCAGGAGCTTTTGGAACTGGGCAGGTCCCCTTCCACGCTCAAGGTGTATGTAGCGGCTATAGCAGCGTTCGCTCGGACGACGCTAGGCAGCACGCTAGGAAGGAATGAGCTCATTATCCGTTTCCTCAAGGGAGCTAGACGGATGAATCCCCCACGGCCCCCATCGGTTCCTATATGGGATCTGGCCTTGGTCCTAGAGGCCTTGAAGGCTCATCCCTTCGAACCGCTCGAAGCCGTGGAACCGAGGTTCCTTTCGCTCAAAACCGCGTTCCTGATAGCTCTGGCTTCAGTGAAACGTGTGGGGGATCTACACGCGCTCTCAGTGAGCCCGACGTGTATGGAGTTCGGTCCAAATGACTCCAAGGTCATTCTTAGGCCGAGGCATGGGTATGTCCCCAAAGCGATTGGCCTTCAGGGTGCAGATTATCTCCCTCTCGGCTCTGCCAGCATCCGACGAGGGGGACGGTGGCAATGTCCTCTGTCCTGTCAGGGCATTGAGGGTTTATGTCACACACTCCGCCGCCTTCAGGCGTTCTGAGCAGCTATTCGTTTCGTTTGGAGGGCGCACTAAAGGTCTCGCCTCCTCGAAACAGACCCTGTCCAGGTGGATAGTGGACGCGATTGCAGCAGCTTACGCTTCCAAGCAGTCAGAGCACACTCCACTAGAGGCATGGCCTCTTCGTGGGCTTGGGCCAGAGGGATTTCCATCCACGATATTTGTATGGCGGCAGGCTGGGCCTCCCCGTCTACATTCGTGAGATTCTACAATCTGGAAGTTCCTGCCTTACAGGCGAAAGTGTTATCAGTTTAATAGGGCTGTTAGCTCTGCCCAGTGATTCTGTGCAGACATAGCTCACATACTGGTAGTAAGTTCGGTACTATGCTTATGTGAATTTGAAGGAGACCGGCGGTGCCGCTCCCTCATTTACGAGACAAGCTGTTGTGAGTTTGAAGGTGACCGGCGGTGCCGTTACCTCACTCATAAAACAAGGTATTGTGAATTTGAAGGCGACCGGCGTTGCCGCTCCCTCATTCATGAGACAAGGTGTGGTGAATTTGAAGGAGACCGGCAGGTGCCGTTCCCTAATTCATGGGACAGGGTGTTGTAACCACCTGTCAGTTCAAATGAAGTGTCCGTATATGTGGTGGCCCGTTTCCTTACCGGCCACCCTGCCCGAGCAGTGTTTCTTTCCCCGGTTCCCTGGGATACATATGCTGTATGCGAGGCGCGCACGGCGTTGACAATACGTTCCCGTAGCGTAAGGAACTTACGCAATACGAGAGAACCTCTCGTAAGAGAACGATACTCGGTTACTTAACGTAACCTCGGCTTTTACGCTTCAGAACTACGAAAACCGAATATGCAGCCTGCGAGCCCCGCTTATATACACGTGGCCACGCCCCACCTGTAGGCAAATGAGGCAAGGTGGGCACGAAGCGCCCTCATTGGTCACCACGTCACGCGGGCTCACCGATAGGCTGCTGCAGATGCCAGCAGAGCAGCCAATAGCACGTTGGATTAGCCTGCTATGGTCTGCCAGGCTGCCGCACTGCGTTGACAATGTTACAAAATTAAGGATAATTTTGGGTTTTCAGAAATCTCGAAGAAAGAATACTTTCCCGTAGCGTAAGGAACTTACGCAATACTCGTTCCCTCTTCTAGAGAGAACCGAGGTTACGTTAAGTAACCGAGTATCGTTTTAATGAGTTATTTGATGCTATAAAAACCGAGTTTCACGTCATGATTGACAGCCGAGCCCTGCAACGGCTGCTCCGCATCGCGCACACACACAGCAGGGGAGAAAATTACGAATTAGCCCAGCTAACGTTACTCATTTCAGATGAATTTACTCTACCTTTGCCCTAATACACAACATAATTTATCTGGTTGATAATAACACATAAATAATGCCTACGTTAAGGCTTACCGTACAACTTTATTCCCCAGTGGTCACGCATAAAAATGCTGTGGGGAAAGAGAGAACGCTGTTAAAGTAAGAAAAGCATAAAGCAAAGCTAAAGTTAAATTCTCGACGGTGTTACTAATGTCTCAAAGTTACTAATTTACGTAACGTTACAACCAACGTCTGTTCATTCAAATTAGCGCGCTCAAACCTACTCGAGCTCACTCCAGCTACAAAAACATACTCATAACAACAGAACCTACAATTAATGCTAATTTGGTTGATACTTTTAAATAAAATGTCTATCATATCAAAAAATTTTGACAGTTTGACAATTAAACACTTACTTCTGCTGAATCCATAGACCACGGAGGAGACGAGAGAGCTCAGATGGCAGCGCGAAAAAGCCTATTTGAAATTCACAGTAGTTTCCTGTAATGGCCCCGCCTGCATTATTTTCACAGTAAAATTATGATTACGGCATTATATTGTGAATATTACAGTTAAAGCCTGTGAAGTGATAATAACGTAATTTACTGTGAAATATTACAGTTAAATATTGTAAAATCCTGGAATTTTTTTAGTGTGGCTTTCAAATGAAAGATTGGTATCAAAGAGCACACCCTACCTAACTGACGATGAGGACTTGAAAGAGTAGCCATCAAGTGTTAGACAGTATTCTGGGTTACTACTGCAGAGTTTTTTTTTGTCCAAAAATTCAAAATTAATTTTTTTTCAGAATTAAGTTGTAGGAAATTAATAGTCATCCATTTTTTATATCAGCTATGCATTCTGTTAATCTTGTGAATTGGTAAATTTAGATTAGATTAGATTCAACTTTATTGTCATTACACAAGTACAAGTACAAGGCAACGAAATGCAGTTTAGGTCTAACCAGAAGTGCAATAGCAGCAAGTGCAGGATATACAGTGGTTGCGTAAGTGCAGGACATGGAAATGTACTGAATATATATAAATATTTATAAATAGAGAGATGGTTATTACTATAAACAGAACTGAATTTACAGGTGAATATGTACAGTGAATAAATATACAGATGGCTATTACTATAAACAGAATTTACAGGTGAATATGTACTATGAATATAATATACAGATGGCTATTACTATAAACAGAATTTTACAGATAGAGGAATACAATAATATGTTAGGCTAATATGAGGAATAGCAGTGGATTAGGGTAGTGCAATAAATTATGGACAGAGCTATCCGAAAAAGAAGAAAAAAGTGTAAAAGTGCAGTGGAAAGTGGTTGCATATTACAGTTAGAAGTACGGTGCAAAATGCAAATGTAAACATTGGTACTATAAATACAGTCGGCAGTGCAAATGAGCATAATCCAGTTAAGATATGGCAGTGCAAGATGCATAAGTAAACAGTTGTTACTGTAATAAACAGTCGGTAGTGCAAATAACAAAGTGAAGGCAGATGTGAGGTAGGAGAATTAGCAGTTTATGAGGGAAGTGGATCAACGGGGGTTTGAGTTCAATAAAGAGACAGCTCTGGGGGAAAAAACTGTTCTTTAGTCTGCTGGTCCTGGTCCAGAGGATCCTGAAACGCCTGCCGGAAGGCAGGAGAGAAAACAGTCAGTGGGCTGGGTGAGAGGAGTCCTGAGTCCCTGAGTCCCAAACTGGAGACACGCTCAACAGCCATTCCATTGATGTGGATGGTGTCGTGTGTGCCTCTTGACTCTTTCATGAAGTCCACGACGAGCTCCTTCGTTTTGGTGGTGTTGAGGAGCAGGTTATTATTAGCACACCATGTGGCCAGGTGCTGGATCTCCTCCCTGTAGGCAGTCTCATCGTTGTTGCTGATGAGACCAATCACCGTAGTGTCGTCCGCAAACTTGACGATGGAATTAGATCCATACACAGGCTTGCAGTCGGAGGTGAAGAGGGCGTAGAGAAACGGACTTAGCACACAGCCCTGTGGTACACCAGTGTTGAGTGTGATGGACGTGGAGCAGGTGGATCCTGATCGAACATTCTGTGGTCTGTCAGTTAGGAAGTCCAAAATCCAGTTACACATTGAAGTGTTGATGCCCAGGTCTCCAAGTTTGGCTATTAACTTGGATGGGATAACAGTGTTGAATGCTGAGCTGAAGTCAACAAACAGCATGCGTGCATAAGTGTTCTTATGGTCCAGATGGGTGAGCACAGATTGCAGTGCCATGGAAACTGCATCCTCTGTGCTCCTATTGCTGCGGTAGGCAAACTGGCGTGAGTCCAATGTGGATGGTAGAGAGTCCTTTAGGTGTTCCAGGACCAGCCGCTCAAAGCACTTCATAATGATGGGTGTGAGTGCTACAGGGCAGTAGTCATTAGGGCACCTCGGGCTAGAGTGTTTCGGCACTGGCACAATGGAAGTGCGTTTGAAGCATGTTGGTACAGCTGCTTGGGCAAGAGACAGGTTGAAAATGTCTGTAAAAACCCCAGCGAGCTGCTCCGCACATGCCCTGAGAACACGTCCAGGGATGTTGTCTGGTCCAGCAGCCTTGTGCGCGCTGATCCGGCTCAGTGCCTTGCAGACATCTGTGGAGGAGAGTGTGATTGGTGGGTGGTCATCTGAGGGTTTGAGCTTGGTGGCAGTTTCTCTGTTGTCTCTTTCAAAACGAGCATAAAAGTAATTTAGCTCGTTCAGGAAGTTGACATCAGTGGCTGCGGGGGTGGAGTGGGTGGGTTTATAATCACTGATGGCCTGAATGCCCTGCCACATGCGTCGAGGGTCAGAGTTGAAAAAGTGTCCCTCTATCTTTAGCTTGTAGCAGTGCTTGGCCTTTTTGATGCCCCTCTTCAGGTTTGCTCTGGATGTGCTGTAGGCTTGTGCATCACCTGATCTGAAGGCAGTATTGCGTGACTTCAGCAGGAGTCGCACTTCCCTGTTCATCCAAGGCTTCTGATTTGGGTATGTGGTGATCTGTTTCTGGGTTGTAACACTGTCAATGGTGGTATTGATATGGTCCAATACAGAGGAGGTGTATGAGTCAATGTCCATGTGAGCGCCACTGGTGGCCTGAGAAGCAAACATACTCCAGTCTGTGTTTAGAAACCTTTCCTGGAGTGTGGAATCTGCCCCCGCAGGCCACACCTTGATGGTCTTCACTGATGGCTTCACACGGTTGATGAGGGGTGCATATTTGGGTGCTAGAAACAAAGAGAGGTGGTCTGACTGTCCCAGGTGGGGGAGGGGTGTTGCAACGCAAGCTCCAGCCATGTTTGTGTAGACATGGTCTAAGGTTTTGTTTCCTCTGGTGTGGCAGGAAACATGCTAGTGAAACTTGGGTAGCGCTGACTTTAAGTTTGAGTGATTTAAGTCACCTGCAACAATAAACGCAGCTTCCGGGTGATCAGTCTGTTTTTTACTGATGGCTGCGTGAAGTTCTTTCATAGCAAGCTGCAGTGATAATGGTGGAAGTGAACTCCCACGGTAGATATAACGGTCTACATTTAACCATGAGAAACTCCAGGTTAGCTGAACAATGACTCCCAACAATAGCAGAGTTTGTGCACCAAGCTTTGTTAATATAAATGCACAATCCACCGCCTCTGCTCTTCCCGGAGCCATCTAATGTTCTATCTGCCCGGAGTGTGTGGCGTCCCGCTAGCTCAATAGCGGTGTCCGGTATTGATAGGTATCTATCAAATCCTGTCCTACTCAATGCCCTTCTCAGTATCTCTCGGTGATTCAAGGATAATATCTGCTCAGATCTGAGGGAAGGAAAATCTCCCATTTATTGAACGGTATTCCGCTGTATAACCAGGTTTCAGTGAAGATTAGGACGTTACAGTTCAAAAGTTTCTTACTGTGTGTGATGCTGAGTCGAATCTCCTCCATTTTGTTCACTAGCGATCGTACATTAGCAAGGAAAATGCTGGGTAAAGAGAGCCGATGAGGAGAAAGCGTTAGCTTAGCACGCAATCTTCCGCGCTTCCCTCGCCTTTGTTTACGATCACTCCGCCTCCTGCGTGCACTTCCACCCGGCCGGGTAGAGCGCATCGCGTCCTAGCGATCTCAGGAAGGAGTGGAAGATTGTCCATAAAACTGTCGTCAATTCGCAAACCAATATCCAAAAGCTCACAACGGGTGTACGATGTAAAGGCACAACTGTTCTGTACGAACAGACCCGAGATGAGCAAGAAAAATACCGCAAAATTGCAGAATCTGGAGAGAACCTGAGCCGCCATCTTGGAACATCATCAGGTTTCATCAGGGAGCAAAGAGATATAGAGCTGAGTATTCTCAGCATAATGAAAACTAACGCCATGCTTCCTAATGATATCTCCCAAGGGTAGCATGTGCAGGGTGAAAAGCAACGGTCCTAGCCTTGCGGTACTTAATACTGAACTTGTGATCGATATGACACCTCTTCATTTACTGCTACAAACTGATAGCGGTCAGATATGTATGATTTAAACCATGCCAATGCAATTCCACTAATGCCAACATAATTTTGGAGTCAATTCAAAAGAATGTTGTGCTAAGATCAAGTAACACAAATAGTGAGATACAACCACAATAAATCTAATGAGAGCAGTCTCAGTACTACGGTCTAATGGTCTAACGTTCCACAGATACCATTTCATTCTAAAAAGGAGCATAGATGTGAAGATACTGCCTTTTCTACACTGTAAAAAATGCTGTAAAAAAACTGCCAAATTTTGACAGTAACATGCTGTTTTCCATTAAAACAGTAATATACCGTAGAAAACAATGCATTCTGGGTAATATTTGTAGTTTTCAAGATAATAGCCAACAGGAATATACTGTGAATTAACAGTGCTCGAAGTCGACACTCAGAGGCTGTGCCCAAATCACACCCTATACCCTTATTCACTATTCCCTACACTAGTTTACTGATATAGACCACTTGACAGAGTAAGGGAAAAGAAGTGAGTGAAATCAGTCACTCATGAGCACCTGCTGTTATCACTGAAGGAAAGAGAGACAGGAACAGAAATAAGTTGTTCTCTTACGAGAGGTTCTCTCGTATTGCGTAAGTTCCTTACGCATCGGGAAAGTATTCTTTCTTCGAGATTTCTGAAAAACCCAAAATTATCCTTAATTTTGTAACATTGTCAACGCAGCGCGGCAGCCTGGCAGACCATAGCAGGCTATTCCAGCGTGCTATTGGCTGCTCTGCTGGCAACTGCAGCAGCCTATCGGTGAGCCCGCGTGACGTGGCGACCAATGAGGGCGCTTCGCGCCCACCTGGCTTCATTTGCCTACAGGTGGGGCGTGGCCACGTGTATATAAGCAGGGCTCACGGGCTGCATATTCGATTTTCTTTTCTTCAGCGAAGCCCTTCGCATCGCTGGATCTGGAACCCGCCGCCGTGATCGCGCAGACAAGCAAGCAGAGGACAGCGCCTGAGGAAGCCGGCAGCATCGCGCCACCTTCAGCCATCCGTGCCTGCTCTGCTATCCGGCAGCCCATATCCTTTTATGCTCAAGTGTTGTCGCCGCTGCGTCACACTTTCTCAAAAAGAGCCGAGCGTTTGATACAAAATGTCTCGTTCCACCTGCGGCTCGTGTCACGCGCAGCTCAGTTCCGGGGACCGCCACGTGATCTGCGCTCTCTGCCTGGGCCGTGATCACGCCGCCGCCGCACTTCTCGCCGGCGGATACCCGGAGTGCGAGGAACTGACGATGTCGACCCTGCGGGCTCGACTCGTCCTGTTCGATGATGATATCCCTCCAGTCCCTGCAGAAAGAAGCGCCGCTCGCAGCGGACTCCGGAGTTCGCCGAGAGAAGCTCGCCGGAACCCTTCCCGCCCGCTTCACTCTCGCCTTCCCCGCCCCCACCCCAGGCCGCCATTTCTGTTGCCGCCTCCGGGGATGAGGCGGATGCGGCCGCGGAACGCGCCGACAGCTGCTCCATCATGGCTTCCGACAGCGAGGACTGGTCTTCCGCGACCTCTTCAGTCCGGGGCTCCGGACGCTCTCGAGCGGGTGAGGACGCCGAACTTTTGCGCCTTCTCACCCGGGCTGTCGAGCAGCTAGGCCTCGAATGGGCCCCGCCCAAGGTGGCAGCGCCGAACCGACTTGACGGATGCTTCCTAAACAGTCGCCGCCGTGCGCCCACCTCCAGGACTGCACCCTTTCTGCCAGAGCTTCACGAGGAGCTCGCAAAGTCCTGGAACGCGCCATTCTCCGCGAGGGTCTCATCTCAGGCTTCTTCGACGCTCTCACAAGTTGACGGCGCGGCTGAGAAAGGCTACAACGCTATCCCTCCGGTGGAAGAGGCGGTCGCAGCGCACCTTTGCCCGCCTTCCGGTTGGCGCTCAAAGGCTGCCCTCCCGTCTAAGGCCTGCAGAGTGACGTAATCGCTGATCGGCCGCGCTTTCGCTGCCTCCGGTCAAGCTGCGTCTGCTCTGCACTCTATGGCCGTGCTGCAAATCCTCCAAGCTAATCTCCTCCGCGACCTGGACGAGAAAAGCTATGACGCTGAGTTGATCACGGATTTGCGAAGCGCGACGGATCTCTCCCTTCGCGCCACCAAGACCGCAGCACAGGCCCTCGGACGCTCTATGGCCTCCCTCACGGTAGCTGAGCGCCACCTCTGGCTCACGCTCGCGGACATGCGAGAAACAGAGCGCGCGGCCTTCCTAAACGCCCCGCTCAAAACTCTCTTTCCTGTCAGCCCCCACCACTGTGGCTGCTGCAGATGGATTTCACGCAGCCAACGAGCCACCGGCCGCTCGAGTGCTAGAGTTAGGTCACGTGTCCGCTTGTTTGCGTCCACGACTAACCACCACACGCGCTGTCACACAGCCACTCTTAACCGGTCATGTTCCACGCGTAAGAGTTGTGCCCGCTCAAACGCGCTCACACATTTTCGCGAACACTATGCCTCAGGCGCCACGCGCCGCGCCACACACCATTTGTTCTCCGCCCAGGGTGGCCGGAGCGATGAGTGTAGGGCCGCACACAAGCCACTCCCCGCTCGAAGCGTCAGAGATGCAGTGTGTAGGGCGGCCAGCCATCGCGAGCGATCGGCTGGCCCACAGCACAGAGAGCGCGCGCACTGCGCCCGCCCCTCCTATACAGGCCGTCAAACCCGCGAAGCGCGGCGTTTCGAGCCCGGAGGCCGTTCTATCCCGTGTGGCACACGCGAGAGCGTGGGAAGCCATTCCAGGTGTATCAGAATGGGTGCTGAAAACAGTGAAGCACGGCTACACTCTGCAGTTCGCTCGCCGCCCTCCGCGCTTCTGTGCGCGTACAGAGACGAGAGTGAGCGAGGAAGTAGCACATCTACTTCGAGCAGAAATAGCCACGCTGCTGTGCAAAGGGACTATAGAACCGGTTCCCCATTCTATGAGCGAGTCAGGCTTTTACAGCCGGTATTTTCTCGTGCCAAAAGGGATGGGTCGCTCAGACCGATTCTGGATCTGAGGCGTCTGAACAAAGCTCTCATGAGAAGATCGTTCAAGATGCTCACGACCAAGCAGATCCTCGCGCATATTCGCCCGAGAGACTGGCTAATCTCCCTAGATTTTAAAGATGCATATTTCAAATCAAGATAACGCCGCGTCACAGGCCATTCTTACGATTCGCCTTCGACGGCCAGGCTTATCAATACACCGTCCTTCCGTTCGGCCTGTCACTAGCACCCCGTACATTTACGAAGTGCATGGACGCGGCCCTCGCTCCTCTGAGAAATCGAGGGATGCGAGTATTGAACTATCTGGACGATTGGCTCATCCTGGCGCAGTCAGAGGCCGAGCTCCTCGCCCACAGGGCAATGCTGCTCAGCCATCTGGACAGCCTGGGGCTCACGGTCAATTGGACCAAGAGCTCATTAGTGCCCACGCAATCAACCTCATTTCTGGGTTTGAATCTGGACACTGTGGCAATGTCAGCCTGCCTGTCACCCCAACGCGCGCGCCAAGTTCGGCGCATGGCTGCGTATTTCCGGCCGGGCAAAATCGCACCTCTCAAGCTTTTTCAGAGGATGCTGGGACGTATGGCCTCAGCTGCAGCTGTGCTCCAGCTGGGCTTAATGCGCATGCGCCCGCTGCAATGCTGGTTAAACGCCCGAGTGCCTCACAGAGCCTGGGCGTCCGGAGGCTTCAGGATCAGAGTGACTCAGGGCTGCGTGTCAGCCCTAGAGCCCTGGCTAGTAGCCGACTGGTACCAGAGGGGAGTGACGATGGGAGCCATCTCACACCGCAAGGTCATCTCGACGGACGCCTCCACCACGGGTTGGGGCGCCGTTTTCGAGGGCAGATCAGCCTCGGGCCTCTGGTCGAGCGAGGAAAAACTCCTACACATAAACTGTTTGGAGATGATAGCGGTAGAGAACGCGCTCAGGCAGTTTCTCCCGCTTATACGAGGACACCACGTGTTAGTCCGGTCGGACAATAACACAGTGGTGTCCTACGTGAACCGGCAGGGCGGTGTCAGGTCCAGATGTCTGGGCAATCTGACAGAACGCCTGCTCGTATGGGCACACAGCTCGCTGCGCTCGCTGAGAGCTGCGCACGTGCCGGGCCACCTCAATGTAGGCCCGGACAAGCTGTCCAGGGGCCTAATTCTCCCAGGAGAATGGTCCCTGCACCCCCAGACAGTCCAGCTGGTATGGCGCCTGTTCGGCAGAGCGGAGCTCGACCTCTTTGCAACAAAAAAGAACGCCCGCTGCCCGACGTTTCTGTCCAAAAGCGAGGATGCGCTGTCCCAACCTTGGCCCAGCCTCCCGCTGTATGCTTTCCCGCCGATTTCCCTATTGCCCCAGGTCATAGCAAAAATCAGGGAGACGCGCCGCCCGGTGCTCCTTATAGCACCGCGCTGGGAGAACCAGATTTGGTACCCAGAGCTGGTGAAGCTGTCGCACTCACCCCCCTGGCCAGTTCCGCTGAGAGCAGACCTCCTCTCTCAAGCAGGAGGGTCAGTTTGGCATCCCCATCCAGAGCGATGGTCTCTGCATGTATGGGTGACCAACGGATACCCATTGACCTGCCCGAAGGGGTTATGAACACGATTTCACACTCTAGAGCCCCCTCGACGAGGCGGTTATATAGTTCTAAGTGGTCGGTGTGTGGTGTGGTGTGAGTGGTGTGTTTCCAAGGGATTGGACCCACAGCAATGTGGGGTCCAGCGGGTGCTCTCCTTCCTCCAAGAGCTTTTGGAACTGGGCAGGTCCCCTTCCATGCTCAAAGTGTATGTGGCGACTATAGCAGCTTTCGCTCAGACGATGCTAGGTAGCACGCTAGGAAGGAACGAGCTCATCATCCGTTTCCTCAGAGGAGCCAGACGGATGAATCCCCCGCGGCCCCCGTCGGTTCCTATATGGGATCTGGCCTTGGTCCTAGAGGCCCTGAAGGCTCATCCCTTTGAACCGCTCGAGACTGTGGAACCAAGGTTCCTTTCGCCTTAAAAGCTGCGTTTCTGATAGCTCTGGCTTCAGTGAAACGCGTGGGGGATCTACACGCGCTCTCAGTGAGCCCGACGTGTATGGAGTTCGGTCCTAATGACTCTAAGGTCATTCTCAGACCGAGGCATGGTTATGTCCCCAAAGCGATCGGCACTCCCTTCAGGGCGCAGATTATCTCCCTCTCGGCTCTACCAGCATCCGATGAGGGGGACGGTGGCAATATCCTCTGCCCTGTCAGGGCATTGAGGGTTTATGTCACACGCTCCGCCGCCTTCAGGCGTTCTGAGCAGCTATTTGTTTCGTTTGGTGGGCGCACTAAAGGTCTCGCCTCCTCGAAACAGACCCTGTCCAGGTGGATAGTGGACGCGATTGCAACTGCATACGCTTCCAAACACCTGCAGTGCCCGCTAGGTGTCAGAGCACACTCCACCAGAGGCATGGCCTCTTCGTGGGCTTGGGCCAGAGGGATTTCCATCCACGATATCTGTATGGCGGCAGGCTGGGCCTCCCCGTCTACGTTTGTGAGATTTTACAATCTGGAAGTTCCTGCCTTACAGGCGAAAGTGTTATCAGTTCAATAGGGCTGTTGATTCTGCCCAGTGATTCTGCGCAGACATAGCTCACATACTGGTAGTAAGTTCGGTACTAGGCTCATGTGAATTTGAAGGAGACCGGCGGTGCCGTTCCCTCATTTACGAGACGAGCTGTTGTGAGTTTGAAGGTGACCGGCGGTGCCGTTACCTCACTCATATAACAAGATATTGTGAATTTGAAGGCGACCGGCGTTGCCGTTCCCTCATTCATGAGACAAGGTGTGGTGAATTTGAAGGAGACCGGCAGGTGCCGTTCCCTCATTCATGGGACAGGGTGTTGTAACCACCCGTTGTAACCACCCGTCAGTTCGAATGAAGTGTCTGTATATGTGGTGGCCCATTCTCCTTACCGGCCACCCTGCTCGAGCAGTGTTATGGTCCCCGGTTCCCTGGGATACATAGGCTTTACGCGAGGCGCGCACGGCGTTGACAATGTGTTCCCGTTGCGTAAGGAACTTACGCAATACGAGAGAACCTCTCGTAAGAGAACGATACTCGGTTACTTAACGTAACCTCGGTTCTCTCTAGAAGAGGGAACGAGTATTGCGTTCCTTGCCGTGCGCCCCGCGGGCTTTTACGCTTCAGAACTACGAAAACCAAATATGCAGCCCGTGAGCCCTGCTTATATACACGTGGCCACGCCCCACCTGTAGGCAAATGAAGCCAGGTGGGCGCGAAGCGCCCTCATTGGTCGCCACGTCACGCGGGCTCACCGATAGGCTGCTGCAGTTGCCAGCAGAGCAGCCAATAGCACGCTGGAATAGCCTGCTATGGTCTGCCAGGCTGCCACACTGCGTTGACAATGTTACAAAATTAAGGATAATTTTGGGTTTTTCAGAAATCTCGAAGAAAGAATACTTTCCCGATGCGTAAGGAACTTACGCAATACTCGTTCCCTCTTCTAGAGAGAACCGAGGTTACGTTAAGTAACCGAGTATCGATTTCATCAACTGAAGATAAAAGAAGACATTAAATCTCTGAAGATTTCATCAGAGGAGTATTAAACAACTCCACAAACAGCATTACCAGCTTCACACATTACTAAATCAAGCATACAGCATTAGTTCTGGCAGGCCACGTATTCAAGCTCTGCTATCAGCTGATTGGGAAATTCTAAATCCGCCCCTTTCAGTTGATCCGAATCAGCTGATCCTATGCACTCAATTGGCTTCTCTCAAACAGGGTGCCTTACTTAAGCATAGCTTCACTTCAATCTGCCTGCTTTTCGCATAGGACACACAGGGTTAAATTATAGTTTACATAAAATCAATAAACATCCTACAGGGAGGTGCAATAAGTGTAATGAACCAGAAACAGTTGAACATGTTCTCATTAATTGCATAGCATATAAAAATAAAAGACAAGAGTTAAGGGATAAGATGAAGGAAATGGAGTATAATATAATGTCATTGGTTAAAAAAAGTGGACGAATTCCTATGCAATATGCAATATTGAGGTATTTAAAAGGAAATAGGAATTGATGTAAGAATATAGTAAGGAAAAAAAAAAAAAAAAAAAAAAAAAAAAATATATATATATATATATATATATATATTATTATTATTATTTTTTTTTTTTTTAAAGGAACTGTATGTAAGAAATGTATTTCAATTAATCATAAAATGGCCCTAATATGTCAATAGACATTAAGAAATCATGTTAATTTCAAATACTTATATCACTGACAACAGTTGTCCGGCCAAGATATTGTCATTTTAAAATTGAAGTTGCAGCCCTCAACTGATGTTGATGTTGACATGTTGTGTCATGCCTGAAGCGCCGCCCTCCACCTATCTACCAATCACGAAGTCAGTAGTGTTTCTGCATTCGGGTTGCCAGCTCTGCTAGTTACCACAGCTGCAGCTACAAACTTTTTGGATAAACAATGTCTAACTTTACGAAACCTAAACGACCCTCGATATGAATCAGAAAAACGTTGTGACAGTGTCCGAAATAAAACAAGGATTTGTATAGGAGATGCCTTTGAAAGATGGAGACGGCTGAAAACGGAGAATAATTTGAAGACTGACGCCAACGTTGCTAATTTTCTCCTGGACAGGTACGGTTCATCTATGTTTGGCTAACTTGTACTTAATGTAAATGGTCATTTCAAATACAGAGCTGCCAACTTTTCAAAAAAGCTTAGAGTGAGATTTGGTGGGGCCAACCAAAATTTTACCGCGTACAAAGCAAAAATTGCAACAACAAAATAAAATAAATAATAATTATATATATATATATATATATAGGCCTATACAAAATGACGCTATACAGTAGCCTATATCCTATAGACACACACACACACACACACACACACACACACACACACACACACACACACACACACACACACACACACACACACACACACACACACACACACACACACACACACACACACACACACACACAATTTTAAAGCACTATGTAGGCCTAGAGGCATGGTTTTGTCTAAATAGAACAAATTGATTATACATCAACCTACAGGGTTGAAACTTTTACAGGGAAGAAAAAGGAAAAAAACTGTCTGTCCTGTCTGTTGCTCTTCTGTCTGTTGTGTGGTTCTTTTTTTGCTGTGGCTGATCTCAAAAAACAGTGTTGTAGTAAAAACTACTTTGAGTAGTTAAGTTACATTCAAGCTACCCTTTTGAAAAAGTAGCTACACTACAAGTTACTATCAAAAAGTAGCTGGCTATATTGAAACCACTTTTTTCTTTTTCTTTTACAATGAGATTGTTACAAATAACTGAATAATTGTTAATGAAGAATGTTATAATATTTGGGGTTTTAAGCTTCATAGTGCAATGTAATTATGATTTCAAAGAGTATAGGGTGAATTCAGGGTTATTGGGACACTTTTCCCCAGTCATTTCTATGGAAAAAAAACTGTCAGAATCATTACACACAATACTCAAATATAGCCTATATCTCAAACTGGCTGCCAAAGTGCAAAATGGCTACACATTTAACATCAGTGCAAGAACAAAATATATGCAAATCAACTTTGCGATGCTGTTTGCGAACGTTCGTTGATACTATGGTTTTACGACTTGTTAAACTATGCTTATAATGACGGAACTTGTGACCATAGTTAGCGAACAGATTTCGGGAAAAGCACCCCTGAGCGTCACAGCGCTCCACAGCGCTCCACTTCTCTCATTACAGGCTCGTTCTCGTCAGAACCCAAAACGGAATGTAGCTTTAGGTCGCGTGAAACACCGTATTTCTTTGCCCATTTATCTTGAACCCCCCTCACCGAGAGCATAACTAATCGATCAACATGATCGGCTCAACATGTAGATCTATAGATAAACTCATCTTTCAGGCATTTGACTGACCGGGTTGACACTTCAGCGTGAGAAATCGGGGGTGTGGCGTGTGAGCGTGTGAAACCAATCAAATGCGTGTGTCTCACGGCCAATGCGTGAGAGTTGGCAGCTCTGCAAATATTCACGACAGTCGAACAAAGTTGTGCATGTTCATGCAAAGTAACGTTAGGTTAGCGCAGATGGAGGAGGTGGGTCATTGAATTGAAAAGGTAACGTTAAGGAATTGTTTGGTAAATAAAAACGGTGAGTCGTCATTGCTAACATTAGTAATGCATTATCAGAGCCCGTTTCTCTGTCATTATGCTGAGACGCTGATGAAAACAACATTAGCACGCCTATTATGGCAATGTGAAAACGTATTTGAGACAGTAGCCTAACGTTACCTCGGTAAAAAATTATTCCTCATTCTTTCTTCGTATATATAGTGGATAAAACATGCTGCAAGTTGACCTGTATGACCATTGCAAATGTTATTTAGTTACTCTCAATCGTTTCTGATGGGACTGAAATCAACCATGTGATAGCCATTGTTGATATTGAACGCTGACATGGCGTAATTTGTCCCGCGTTATACTTGCTGTCCCGCATGAAAAAAAATACTATAGTATATTATAGTAAAATTACTCTAGTAAATACTATAGTGTTTTTGAACAGTCCTATAGTAAATATACTACAGTAAATTAACAAAGTGTAGTATATACTATAATATAACGTTACTACAATATACTGTAGCATCTTTACTACAGTATGGTTCAAAAACACTATAGTATTTACTAGATTAATGTTGCTGTAATTTTAATATAATATACTATAGTATTTTTCATGTGGGAATGTACTGTCACGGGCGTTCATATTTACGATTATATTTGGCTAATCGCCATTAGTAAATTTTTGCTATTCATAATTACTTCACAAAACATCGCTCTTGAAGCATAAACATAATAAAAGGAAAGAAAAAAAACTTACTGTGTACGACTCGTCACTTGCCATTGAAAGCTCCGTGTAGCAGCTTACTTTCCCGCTGGATCCTGCAGCCTATCTGGCAACCTCGAGTCAGGGGGGAGGGGTAGAGGGATACACCGCACTACAGTAATTTGAAAGTGATTGCAGTACCAGTTTTGGCCACAGTCCTACATACAGCTCCTTTAATTAATTAATTTTTTTATTTTTTATTTTTTCTCATTTCCCATCGATGCTCCACACTCCAGTTCAGTTGGTGGCGGTAATGCAGCGAAAGCTGGTCTGCCAACCGCCAATAAATCAAGAAGAAGAAGAAGAATCTGCCTGCTTGACGGGCGGATCATTCCGGTAGAGACCGAGGCCGTTTCTCAATACCAAGTACGCGAACTTCTGACTTGCGTCCTTGGTAGTTCAGACTTGCAAGTTCGACTCGGGAGAACGAACTCCAGAGGACGGGGGGAATCACCATCAGTCGTCAATTGTGAAACGTCATCAGTTGCTGCCAAGTCCTGTTCCAATTCAAAGTTCACATTTAGCCAAGTACAGTTCAAATCCCCGGATGTGTCCTTGATCCGCCCCTTTTATCAAGGATGCATCGAGAGGAGACTTGTGGACTTCAGACAGACCGGTATCCCAGAATGCATCTCGCACCAACCAGCAAACGTCAATAGCGGATAAGAAACCCCTCGTAATTTAAAAATACTGTTAATGTTTCACAAAATGTAGTTCTTCAGCGGTTCTTCAGAGTTTCTTCACCGGTTCTTTGACTTACCCCCAATTTCCACCGGCTGCGTTACGGCTCCGTCACGGCAGCGGAGTCAATAGGTTTCCATTAAAGTCAATGAGTGTATTTCCACTGAATGCGTTACAGCTGCGTTCCGACTCCGGCGAGCCGCAGCGCTCCGCATCAAATATGCAGAGCTTCTATTTTTGCCGGATGCCGGAGCGCTCCGCAGCACTACAGGGCAGAGTACGCAGGACAGGAAGTCGAGTGACAAAACAGAACAGCCAGAAACAAAATAAAAGATCCATTTAATTTTCAAAATAAAATACACCGCGCTCATATTTCCCTACACTACACCTTGAAAACGTCATAATGGGCGGAGACAGGCTTGTTTTAACCCCGTTGACACGATGGATGAAGAAATGCTGATTATTGAGGTACAGAATCAACCCATCATCTATGACCCCTCACATCCTTTTTATAAGGACAACATTAAAAAGGATGGAAAACTGTTCCTGGTTTGGTAGTTCTGTTTATAGAAACTACATATCGCGCGATCACACCAGAATTCGCGAGATTACATGGGGCCTCGTGACGTCAGCTGTCAGTCATGACCGCAGCCGTTCCGCAACAAATCCGGACCTGGTGGGTATTGACGGACGACGGAACACGGAGCTGTCACGCAGCGGAGCCGTTCCGCAGCCGTAACGCAGCCGGTGGAAATGGGGGGTAAGGTGCTATATAACACCGCTAACTATGGTGCTATATAGCACCGCTGCCATATACAGAACATGTTAAGATATGGTGCTATATAGCACCAAAAGTGGTTCCTCTATGATTATGACGAAGAACCATTTTTGGTGCCATATAGAACCTTTTTTTTTAGAGTGTATGGCTACTCAAAGGCCGCGGAAACAATGCCATTGACGTGCATAACGAACCCACTGCATTGTTTCTGCGGCCTTTGAGTAGCCATAAGGCTGAAACTACAGCGTCTTTCTGTTTTTAATACATTTGTTGAATATGTCTTACATTTTTTAAATAATGTTTTACTTTTTTTAAATAATTGTTCTTCTTCTTCTTCTTCTTCTTCTTCTTCTTCTTCTTATTATTATTATTATAAATAAAAAAGGGGTATGATCATTTATGCTTTGTACTGTAACTGTAACTGCAACCTTTCAATGGGGTAAAGTGCTGAAACCGTTTTATACTTTATTTAATGTTGTCAAAACTGACAAAGAATGATAACACAACATGAAGCACACACCAACTCTTGCTTACTGAAATGAACAAGTGATTTATCTTTCATCCAAAGCCACACATGAAGCAATTTTGAATTTAGAATCATAGTTACAACTATTTAATGGACACTTTTCACATTTCTGAAGTGATATAATTGTAGCTGGGTAAACAGCATAGATTTAGTACGCTGCGGAGCCACATCCTTCGTGGAAGGAGAGGTGGAAAAACGCATCAGGACTAACCGAACAGGGTAGTGCAACTATGGAAGTCTCTGGGGTGGACCCAACCTGGTCCCAGGGGGGGAAGAACATGCCCAGAGACGACAGAGCGGGGTCTGTCAAGGGAAAGACACGGGGCTAGCCGAGTAGGCAGCGGGTACCGTGGAAGAATACACATATGGGGTAGCCGTTAGGGGACCGCAACATATGGATCCCAGCCTACACACACGTTCCACAAGCATACGGGTGCAGGCCTGGCGCCAGACGGCTGCAACGTCTGGCACAGCAGGGGTGACGGAGGAACTCGACAGGGTTAGCCGTTTCCGGGGAACACAACTGGAGAAAATGGAAGCGCGTATCCGGCCCAGAGGGCGGGAGTGGCATTGCAAGCTGACACTAGAACGGGTACTTAGCGCTACTGGCCCCGGGGGGCGAGGATGTGGGAAGATACCGGCTCCACACGGAGGCTATAAAATCTAGCGAACGTGTTAGGTGTCGACCAGCCTGCAACTCTACAGATGTCTGTCAGCGAGGCACCTTGAGCCAGCGCCCAGGATGAAGCAACACTCCTTGTTGAGTGTGCTCGCACCCCGAACGGGCAAGATACATCTTGGGACTGGTAAGCCAAGACGATGGCATCCACTATCCAGTGGGTCAACCTCTGCTTGGAGACAGCCTTTCCCTTCTGCTGACCTCTGTAACAGACGAAGAGCTGCTGTGAGGACCTGAAGCTTTGAGTCCGGTCAACGTAAGCACGAAGAGCGCGGACGGGACATAACAAAGCCAGGGCTGGGTCTGCCTCCTCCGAAGGCAGCGCTTGCAAGACTCAAGATGGCGCCGAGGATGGCTGTTGTGTTGCGAGCTCCGTTACAACATTGTAGTTTTTTGTTTGTTCTGTCTATAGTTTTTGTGTTTTTTGTCTTGGATGTTGTCTGCCTTACTGCGTACGACAGACAGACACTTTTGGACATTGGTTCGGCAATCGCACACCGAAAACCGGACTTTAAATTCTTCAGTGACGACCCGCTGTTTACAAACACGGCAGCGGAGCCCTTTGTCTGGGCAGTCCGACCGTGGAAACGCAGCTGGAGAAGGGGAAGCAGAGCCGGCGTGCTCATCAGAGTAAGACGCCGCGCAAACCGACCCCCGCTTCCCAGTATTTTACTGGCTAATGTTCAGTCTCTGGACAACAAACTCTGCGAGCTGAGAGCACGGATCTCTTTCCAACGAGAGACGAGGGACTGCTGCATTATCTGCCTTACAGAAACTTGGATGTCTGCTGAGATTCCAGATTCGGCCATCGACACCACGGGGTTCTTCGTGCATCGAATGGACAGAGAAAAAGAACTCTCAGGGAAAAGCAAAGGCGGGGGTGTGTGTTTTATGATCAACAGATCCTGGTGTGATCAGAGGAACGTACATTCTAGTCTTTCTGTTCTCCTGATCTGGAACTTCTCATGGTTCTAAGACTGAAACAGGAAGCACCCGCCCTCAGAACCATCCAGTGCTGGTCGGACCAATCAGACTCTATGCTACAAGACTGTTTTGATCACGCGGACTGGGAGATGTTCAGGTCGGCCTCTGATGACGACATCGAGGTCTACGCTGATAGCGTAACGTGTTTCATCAGGAAGTGCGTAGAAGATGTTGTTCAGACCAAAACAATTCGGCTGTACCCTAACCAGAAGCAGTGGCTAAATGGGGATGTTCGCGCGGCACTCAATGCGCGGACCTCCACTTTTAACTCCGGTAATGCGGAGGAGCATAAACAAGCAAGTTATGCCCTCCGGAAAACCATCAGAGCAGCAAAACGCCAGTACAGGGACAAGATTGAAGGACAGTTCAACACCACCGACTCTAGAAGCATGTGGCGGGGAATTAACACCATCACGGACTATAAAGGGAACACAAACTCCTCCTCCGTGAACACCGCTGCCTCTCTCCCGGACGAGCTAAACACCTTTTATGCTCGCTTTGAGGGAACTAACACCACCCTCGCGGAGAGAGAGCTTGTGGCTGAAGATGCAGAGGTTAGTTCACTCTCTGTATCTGTAGCGGATGTTACCCGATCCTTCCGGCGGGTGAACATCCGTAAAGCCGCGGGTCCAGACGGCATTCCGGGCTGCGTCATCAGAGCGTGCGCAAACCAACTGGCTGGAGTTTTCACGGACATTTTTAACCTGTCCCTCTCCCTGTCTGTGGTCCCCACATGCTTCAAAACGTCCACCATTGTGCCTGTACCGAAGCAGTCAAAAATCATCTGCTTAAACGACTGGCGTCCTGTTGCTCTGACCCCCATCATCAGCAAATGCTTTGAGAGAATAATCAGAAACCACATCTGCCCTGTTCTCCCCCCCCCCTCACTGGACCCACTGCAGTTTGCATACCGCAAAAAACGCTCCACTGATGATGCCATTTCATCAACAATACACACTGCTCTCTCCCACCTGGAAAAGAGGAACACATATGTGAGAATGCTGTTTGTAGACTACAGCTCAGCATTAAACACCATTGTGCCCTCCATACTTGACAGGAAACTCCGGGCTCTAGGCTTAAACAGCTTGCTATGCAGCTGGATCCTGGACTTCCTGTCAAACAGACACCAGGTGGTCAGAATGGGCAGTAACATCTCATCACTGACTCTCAACACTGGAGCCCCTCAGGGCTGTGTTCTCAGCCCACTCCTGTACTCCTTATACACACATGACTGTGCGGCAACCCACAGCTCCAACCCCATCATCAAGTTTACTGACGATACGACGGTGGTAGGTCTCATCACTGACAATGATGAAACGGCCTACAGAGAGGAGGTACACACTCTGACACGATGGTGTCAGGAGCACAACCTCTCCCTCAACGTCAGCAAGACCAAGGAGCTGGTGGTCGACTTCAGGAGGAATGAGAGAGAACACCGCCCCATCACCATCAATGGAGCACCGGTGGAGAGAGTCAGCAGCTTCAAGTTCCTCGGTGTCCACATCACAGAGGAACTCTCATGGTCCGAGGCCGTTGTGAAGAAGGCTCATCAGCGCCTTTTCTTCCTACGACGACTGAGGAGGTTTGGAATGAACCGCCACATCCTCACACGCTTCTACACCAGCACCATAGGGAGCCTGCTGACTGGCTGCATCACCACCTGGTACGGCAACAGTACCGCCCGCAGCCGCAAAGCCCTGCAAAGGGTAGTGCGCACGGCCAGCTGCATCATCGGAGGTGAGCTTCCCTCCCTCCAGGAGATTTATGCCAGGCGGTGTGTGAAGAGAGCTCAGAGGATCATCAGAGACTCTAGCCACCCGAGCCATGGGCTGCTCTAACTGCTGCCATCAGGCAGGCGGTACCGCAGCATCAGAACACGCACCAGCCGACTCCAGAACAGCTTCTTCCCACAAGCAATTAGACTCCTTAACTCTTGATCCATCAGGATCATAACACACACTGGACAGAATATCACTCAGCACAACCCACTGTAGATACACACACATTATATACACATTTATTTATTATATAGCATCTATTGTACATTGGATTTCAATTTGTGAATAATATTGTATACTGTACATTGTATATTATTATTATTATTATTATAGTGTAATGTATATTGTTTAATGTATGTTTAGTGTATATTGTTTAAAGTATATGTATATTGTAAGTATGTGTATATTGTTTAAAGCTGTGAGAACTACACTCACATTGTGTAAATTATTTATTGTTTATTGTAGAGTTTTACTGTGTTGTGAGTAATTGTGGGCGCATCAGATGATGTAATCTGATGTTACTTTAAATGTTGTACATGTCATGTCATGACTGCTATGTTGCTCGGAACTGCACCTAAGAATTTCACCTACTGTTGCACTTGTGTATATGGTTGAGTGACAATAAAGTGATTTGATTTGATTTGATTTGCAGGTTCACTACCTGGTCCCGGAAGGGAGTGGTAGGAACCTTGGGCACATATCCAGGCCGGGGTCTCAGGACAACGTGAGAGTTGGCCGGCCCAAATTCTAGGCACGATTCGTCGACCGAAAGTGCATGCAGGTCCCCTACCCTCTTGATTGAGGCCAATGCGGTCAGGAGGACTGTCTTCATGGACAGGATTTTTAGCTCAACTGACTGCAAAGGCTCAAATGGAGGACCCTGGAGTGCTCTAAGCACCAGGGCTAAGTCCCAAGAGGGTATCGAGGTAGAACGAGGAGGATTCAGTCTCCTCGCACCTCTGAGGAACCTGACAATTAAGTCGTGCTTACCTAAGGATTTACCGTCTACTGCATCGTGATACGCCGCTATTGCAGCGACGTACACTTTGAGGGTGGAGGGAGACAGCCGTCGCTCCAACCCATCCTGCAGGAAGGAAAGCACGACATTAATCGAACACTTCCGGGGGTCTTCCCGGCGGGAAGAGCACCAGACGACGAACAGGTTCCACTTCAGAGCATAGAGGCGCCTCGTAGAGCTGAAGCGATGGTGTCTACCACAGCTTGTGGCAGGCCACCTAGGACCTCCGCGTCCCGTCCAGGGACCAGACATGGAGTTTCCAGAGGTCTGGACGCGGGTGCCATAGAGTGCCAAGTCCCTGAGAAAGAAGGTCCTTCCTCAGGGGGATCGGCCAGGGAGGGGCTGTCACGAGGAGTGTGAGTTCGGGGAACCAGGTCCGGTTGGGCCAGTAGGGCGCAACTAACAAGACCTGCTCCTCATCCTCCCTGACCTTGCACAATGTCTGTGCAAGAAGGCTCACTGGGGGAAACGCCTATTTGTGTAGGTTCCGGGGCCAGCTGTGCACCAGTGCATCTATGCCTAAGGTACCTCTGGTCAGGGAGTAGTACCACTGGCAATGGGTTGACTCCGGGGAAGCGAACAGGTCTACCTGTGATTAACCCCAAAGTGGTCCCATATCAGCTGGACGCTCCGGGGGTGGAGTCGCCATTCTCCCGGAGGTGTCGACTGACAAGAGAGCTCGTCGGCTGTCTGGTTCAGCGCACCTGGGATGTGTATGGCACAAAGTGACCTCACAAACTTCTGACTCCACAGGAGGAGATGGAGGGCGAGCCGGAGCATGCAACAGGAGCGTAGACCACCCTGTTGGTTGATGTACGCAACGGCCGCAGTGCTGTCCGAACGGACCAGTACGTGCTTGCCCTGGAGCGGTTTCTTGAACCGGGCCAGGGCAAGACGTACCGCCAGAAGCTCTAGGCAATTGATATGCCAACGCAGTTGAGGTCCCGTCCACAGACCCAAAACTGCGTGCCCGTTGTACGTGGCCCCCCAACCCGTGGATGAGGCATCCGTGAAAACCACAGCATGCCTCGACACCTGTTCTAAGGACACACCGGCCCGGAGAAACGAGGGGTCTGACCACGGGTTGAAGGTTTGGCGACAGTAAGGAATCACTGGGACCCGGTACTGACCGCCCTGCCACGCCCATCTCGGGACTCGGTTGTGTAACCAGCGTTGAAGCGGTCTCATGTGAAGCAATCCGAGCGGCGTTACCGCGGCTGCAGAAGCCATATGCCCCAGGTGCCTCTGAAAGAATTTCAGTGGGACCGCCGTACTGCCTTTGAACGTATTCAAGCAGTTCAACACTGACCGGACGAGCTCCGGAGTGAGGCGCGCCGTCCGGCTGACCGAATCCAGCTCCATACCGCGATAAGAGATCCTCTGCGTGGGACAGAGTTTGCTCTTCTCTCGGTTGACCCGAAGTCCCAACAGGCTGAGGTGACTGAGCACCATGTCCCTGTGTTCGCACAACTGCTCCCGGGACTGGGTGAGAAAGTTGAGAAGCGAACGCCGCGTTCTCTGAGCGGAACAATGGCTGCCTCTACGACTTTCGTGAAGACGCGAGGCGACAGGGACAGCCCGAAGGGCTTCAGGTCGATCGCTGCAACCAATCTCGGGGACGGATGCATTCGGGAATGCAATTCTGCGTTAACATTCTGAATGGGAGCTTGCGCAGGGCCCGATTCAGAATGCACAGGTCCAAGATTGGCCCTAACCCACCACCTTTCTTGGGTACAATGAAGTAGGGGCTGTAGAACCCCGACCTCATATCGGCTGGAGGAACCGGCTCGATCGCACCCTTCGCCAGCAGGACATCGATCTCGGACTGCAAGACATGGGCATCGCTGCTCCGCACTGAGGTGAAGAGGATGCCCCTGTACTTGGGTGGCCGGCGTGCGAATTGAATCGCATAGCCGAGTCTGATGGCATGGATGAGCCAGCGTGATGGTCTGGGGAGGCCAAGCCAGGCCCCCAGAGACCGAACAAGCGGGGTCAACGGTACCACAGACGTACCCGGGGTGAGGCAGCGAGGTGGAGCACTCAGACCCGACTCGGGAGGCCTGGAGGCGGCCCGGAGTGTTGTCTGAGTACTCCAGGTGGGGCAGAGTGTGGGTGAGAAGGCCTGGGGGCGTCCTCAGTGCCCACACTGCTGCCCCCTGGCGAAGGGGGAGAGGGGAGGAAAGGAGTGGCAAGGCCCGGGTGCGTCGCACACTGCCAACCTGACCCTCTCAGGGCCCAGGGAGGGAGGAAACTGCTCTGAGAATGTGGGTACCGCTGGACTCCGGAGAGCCAGCGGCAGGACCAAACCGAAAAAATATTCTCCCCCCCGTCCTCCCCCGGGGGAGGGAGGGGTGCGGGCACAGTCTCCCCGAGCAGTTTGCCATCTCGCTGGGCTGCCCGTTCCAGGTCCACTGGCCCTTGTGCTTGCTAGCGGACTCGCGGGACCCTGGGCAGGTTGGGCACATCCCCTGCGCCCGGCCCGGTTAAATCTCCCGTGGACCGATCCCGGAAGGACCGAACGGAGAGAGAGCTTCAGCGCACGAACGCTCGGAGAAACGCAACGCACGCATCTTGCTTTACACAACACAAAGAAACCATGCAAGTATCAATTCTATTGAAATTTAGATGCGTTTGAAAATAATTACTCCCTGCTGGCTCTAACGGTTCTGGTTGGGAAATGTCTGACCGGACCATTCCCTTCTTACCTTCCTTGTCTTCCTCCCCTCTCTCCTCATCCTCCCTCTTTACCTTCTTTTATTCTGTATATACATGTATCCTTTATGTAGTCGTATGTAATCGTAGTAGCTATCACTATTAAAACCATTGTATCCACGTTTTAATTGTCATTGTTGTTGCTCATTAAAGAGTCCCTTTAATGTCAGATCTAAGCTACGAGCTCTTATAAGTATCATTGAATGCTTTAATTAATACCATAACTCGGAAAGTTTGTCCTTTGTGGCCAGAGGGATAAACTTCCCGAAAATGGGTTGAAGACCAAGTTAAGTATTGTACTGCTCGTTCGTTAAACCAAACGGAGTAGAGGAATTCTGAATCACTTCCTTAGAGGCTATTCTGTGATTATTTAATATAGATATATATCCAGAGTTGATTGCAATAAATTGTTGTTAACCATATATATATATATATATATATATATATTGCATAAATACCTGTTAGGTATTCCCTTTTTTTAGGTACCCCGGCACCTATAAGTCTCGGCCCTCGATGCCAAGCTGACGACCCACCAGAGAGTGGCCAGGGCTACAACAATGGCTCGGGGAGGGACTTCAAAAGAGATCCCTATCACACACACACACACACCCCGGGCGCCTAGCTCACACCTTCCTGGTGCAGAGTGGCCGAGAACTGACCCCCACACACACAGGCAGCCTGTGCCAGGTTGCCTGAACTATTATAATTGAACTATTCCAGAAATTACATATATGATGATTTCCTAAGGATATGCATGCTCCCTATGTTCCTTATGTTAATGTGATGTAAAGGCCCTCTTTGAATGCTCAAAATGGCTCTGTTAAAGAGATACACTGTCTTTTATGCGTTTAAGTCACGGCATGTTTGATGTTCACAGTTTTCTCTCTCTCTGTCTTAGCCAATGATGCAAAACATATGATTATGAGATGTACCGTTAATATGCTTTGCCCTTTTGGAGCGAAACCGTATTCGTTCAGCCTGCCAAGCAAGAACATTCCAGTAGTGATAAAAGTCAGAACAAAGGGACTTTTCCCGCCTCCAATCCACATCTACGATTGGTCATCTCAGAGAAGATGGGCGTGGGTTAGCGGGCTTTAAAGGACAATAACTCGAGCACATCAGTGCTCAGTCAACTTGCACGGACTCGGACGAGACAAAACTTCCCTTCCATTACGCCAGTGCGGCTCGCGGGGCTTCGGCCCCGATCCCGCGCGGCCCGGCCAAGCTGATCGCTCCCTTTGAAGATGACGCACTCCGCGACACCGGCGCGCTCCATCTGAGCACGCACATCACTGCGCGAATGTTCTTGGCGTGAACGAGATGTCTTTTCCCTTCCAAGACAACCGCTCCTACACGCCGTTAAATCTCCCGTGGACCGACCCCGGAAGGACCGAACGGAGAGAGAGCTTCAGCGCACGAACGCTCGGAGAAACGCAACGCACGCATCTTGCTTTACACAACACAAAGAAACCATGCAAGTATCAATTCTATTGAAATTTAGATGCGTTTGAAGATAATTACTCCCTGCTGGCTCTAGCGGTTCTGGTTGGGAAATGTCTGACCGGACCATTCCCTTCTTACCTTCCTTGTCTTCCTCCCCTCTCTCCTCATCCTCCCTCTTTACCTTCTTTTATTCTGTATATACATGTATCCTTTATGTAGTCGTATGTAATCGTAGTAGCTATCACTATTAAAACCATTGTATCCACGTTTTAATTGTCATTGTTGTTGCTCACAAAACATGAGTCCCTTTAATGTCAGATCTAAGCTACGAGCTCTTATAAGTATCATTGAATGCTTTAATTAATACCATAACTCGGAAAGTTTGTCCTTTGTGGCCAGAGGGATAAACTTCCCGAAAATGGGTTGAAGACCAAGTTAAGTATTGTACTGCTCGTTCGTTAAACCGAACGGAGTAGAGGAATTCTGAATCACTTCCTTAGAGGCTATTCTGTGATTATTTAATATAGATATATATCCAGAGTTGATTGCAATAAATTGTTGTTAACCATATAGGTATATATATATATATATATATATATATATATATATATATATATATATATATATATATATATATATATATATATATATATATATATATATATATATATTGCATAAATACCTCTTAGGTATTCCCTTTTTGGGTGATTTTGGAGATTTGTGATTCAATTATAACCCGTTATGATTAATCATAAATCCCTAAATATTAATACCCATTATTCCCTATGAGCTAAATTTAATTTAATAATATATGTAACCCTAAAACGTTACATTACAATGAAATAAGTAAAGTCCCACCCCACGACTGACAAAAATAAAGTGGGTTTAAAAGGAGTGGGTTTAAAAGGAGCTCGCGGGCTGCCGTTTCCTCACGTGTAGATCTGTTATTCTCTCGCTGGAGTGATTTACTGCACGAGCAAGCATCCGTTGTGCGCTCAGTTATTAATGGCATTAAAATGCCGCCATATATAAATATGTGACATACATATTTGTTTTCCACATATTTAATAAATGTATTTAAACATACATGCATTTCATACTGATGCATTTTTAAAGCTGTGGCATATGGTTATGGTACTTAGTCGATGTATTTGTCAAATATGACAAAGAAAACACTGCATTATTGTATTAAAAATACTATATTTGGTATTCACACAATACAGACAAAATCTCCAACTATATGCATTTAATTACAACACTGTAAAAAAAATCCTAATTTTACGGAAAATAACTCTAAATTGTTTACAGTATTTTCATGTAATTTTGAATTATGTTTAAAACTATGTAAAATTACAAACAATATCTGTAAATAAACAACTTGACTGTTATTTTAAGGATTATATCATTAATGACAATTTCCAGTAATTCTCATTTTTATACAGGAAAATTACTGTATTATTTATACAGTATTTTTCTGTTTTCTTAAATTACATACAAATGTATGTAAAATTACAGAACTAATCTGTAATAAAATATTTAGCTCATTATATTAAAGGTTTATGTCCATACTAACAATTTAACATTATTCTTTGTAATTTTAAAGTAAATCTTATTAGTTTCACTTGTAACAGTATTGATTCACTCAAGCCAGATGGCAGGATGTCCAATCTTGAACAAATCATCAATATCCCTGACTCTGCTAATCAGATCATACTAAACAGAGGCTCTTTATTTGACTGGCTATCTAGAGTTAATGAACAGCTCAAGAGTTGAATAGTTTGACTTCACAGCCTCAGGCAGTCATGTGACTCCTCAAACGAACACACATATCCTGTGTGCAATAGGCACAATACATAGACGGGACTGTTTTGCTGACTTCAGCGCACACACACACACAGATGACCACGTGAAGTTTTGAAACACGCACACACACACACCCATTCAGCCATGAATGGACTTTTTCCCCAAACGGCCTCAATAACGTTTAAATATATATATTTTGTTGTGGTAATGTCTTCATAGGATGGATTAGAATAGCTAGGATGTTTACTGTATGTAAAATTGATTTGGTATGCCACTAATTGTAAAAATGCTTGTACCTCTGTATTCTCAAATCACAGAACGATAGTGTTTGGTACCTTCTCGATCGCAGAAACCTGACTGTACCGAATCTCATTCACAAATTACTACAAGATGCATTATTACAAAAATACCAGCTTTCTGAAGAAATAGAGGCTTTAGAATTTCCACCCTACTGATTAACTCAGAGCAAGGGGGTGTCCACGAACAAAGAACAATGAAAAACTTGCGCCTTTGGTCTCTCGTGCGCGATTGGATCACTCCAGGATAAGGGCGTTGGTCATTGTGTCCATAAAAACGAGAACTGACCATTAACCCCTTGCATTCTGCCACTGAGAGGAAGGGCCACTTGGCGTTCTTGCCATTGAGAGAGACTCGGCGCGCTCCGCCATTCCGAGAGAGACCTGCAACTTCTGGAGCGACTTTCCTGAACTTCACCGAAATTCTCCGGACTCACCTCCTTAGCGAACTTCCACGACGATTCGAACTCAGACACGTACACGAGAGAGCCTAATGCAAGTATTATATTTCACCTTTAACTGCTTGTACGAGGTTGTCTTAATTAATCCTGATTGACGAAATCATAAATGTCTGAAGGGTTTTGGTGAAGTGATTGAACTGTCTGTTCAACTCTCTCTCTCTCTCTCTCTCTCTCTCTCTCTCTCTCTCTCTCTCTCTCTCTCTCTCTCTCTCTCATCTCTCTCATCTCTCTCTCCCTCGTGGACTCTCTCTTTCCATCATTCTTTTCCTTTTGATTTGATTCTATTAAGTTAGATTTTTCCTTGTTTGTACCATATCATTTGTTTCTCCTAGATATATATGCATATTTACCCCCGTGTGATTCGTAGCTTTGTATTCTGTAGTTGTTTTATTAAAACCCAATAATTGCATTAAATTGAATCCGTATTGTTTTGCTCACAAATCTCGAAGTCACTGAAGCGTAAGATCTAAGCTACCCATTTAAGCTTGATTTTCATGTATTACTACTTTAGTAATATAAATTGTGCAAACATAAGAGATATTATTTGTCCTGATCAAACAAATCAATGTTTCTTAAGGTTTGTAAGATTGATAATTGATGAAGAAATCAATTTGGATAAAGGTTACTTTTAAATGATTAAAGGTTCCGTTATACGTTAATTTTTCTGTACAACAACCTAATAATATTCATAAACTCATGAATATTCATACCATTTGAATTAATTATTCCCCAGAACTTATTGTTGTTACAGAGTGGTGGAGATTATTCGAGCAGTTTCAAACTTTGTTTTTGTGAGCAATATTAATATTCATATTCATGTGTATTTTTGGGTATTAATATTATGCACGCGCGTTCCCGTTCATTTGATTGAACTGTGAGACATCGCGAACTCACTCACTGACGAGGCACAACGCCGAGCTCAGTTTAAGCATATTAACAAATGCTAAATTGACAATATTATACGTCTGGCAAAGATAAGGAAATCTCTGCACAGTCCGTACATGAGTAATATTGTTTTGTCCCGCTTGACTTGAACGACGAAATCTTCTTGCAAGCGGAAGATTGAAATTGAGCGAGTTTCCTCTTTTCAATAATAGGCCTAATATAATATTATATCGTTAAGATAAACGATAACTCCTGGTCGAACATTGGCCTAGCTAACCAATTTAATTTGACCTAAAACATTTAACTCATACATGCTGAACGATCAGCCAGTTTAATAAATGTCTATTGGAGTTCTGTTAAATGTGAAGTAAGCAGATGTACATTCCTGTATCCACATTTTCTTTCTGTGCAAAATAGTGCACAAAGAGACCCGCCGCGGTCTGAAGGGTAAATGGTGATTTGTGTTTTAAATATATGTGCAACCATTATTCGATTTTGGTCACATAAGCAGGTGCAACTCTGCGTGCTAGACACCAGAGGGCAACCTGACAGCTCTCGAGTAACACTTCACCCTAACTTTATCCCGAACGGGCGCAACAGCGCCATCTGGTGAGCAGTCCTCCTAACTAACTCTAGTTGGGTGGACTCGACTGCGCCATCGCGTGGAGGATTACAGATAGTTCTCTCCGCTATTAATTTTTGTCTTAACAAAATTTCATGTGTAGAGCATGTGAATTGTTTATTGATTACTGTTAGAAACGTTTTCATTTATGCAATTCTACTAGCATTAGGCAGCAACCAGGTCTCATTCTCGCTGATTAAAAACACTTATTTGAATTTGAGTGTAAAAGGAAAAATGAATTTCCTTTAACTTAAATTGAGATAAGATCTCTTCAAATCACTGACAGTCCGCTTGGAAGGAAGGACGCCAGCTTTCTCTCTCTTTTCCACTTTCTTCCAATTCTGTGTGAAGTGCTTATTCCTGTTTCCCTTGCTGATTATTAATTTTTTTTTGGTTATTAAGGATACTCCAACTTAGCATTAAATTGTTATAGGATATTATTTGGACTTGCTTTCTTTTATTTACATTCTCCCTACAGGCTTATTTAAATTTAAATTTTAAACTTGTTTTGAATTTAATTTGAATTAAGTTTGTCTTGTTTAATTTTAATTTTAATTTTCCATTTAATTAAATTTTATTAATTTTTTTTTTGTTTTGTTAAATTTTTATTTATTTATTTTCTTCCTCTCATTTGGGTTAGGTTCATTTTGATAGTTACCAACATTATCAAAATTGCCTTTTGTTTTATCATTATTTGATAGAAACCTTTGCCTTTTTCTAAATCACTCTTGATATAGGATTTTGCATTTCCTTTTCGCCTACAACCATGAATCACTTGATCCGGTAAACAATAGAGTCTTAATTAATTTTGAGTTCGCCTGTTTACCCTCTTTTGTGTATTTATTGTAAGGCTCACAAGCATCTGTGGTGAACTGAGAATCGTCTCAACGTGGTCTCCACGAGCAAGGTTGTCCAACCAACGTGACCTGCACCGGCTGTGTGTGAATCTCGGTTTCTTTTACCTCTGTTCGCCGTTGCGGCACGCAGTGGCGACATCAGCAATCTGACACTCCAAAACCGGTCAACCAGTTCAGCTGACACACACAAGGCAATGTCTGGTGCCCGTACCTGCACCATGGCGTCATAGGGACCCACTCTTGAAAAAGAGGGTTCTGGGGAGCGTGCCGACTTTGCTGTGCTGGCTGGCGGTTGACGGGTTGGTGTTGTCAGGTTGTGTTTAAAGTCATAAGCTGTTTGAGTGGGCGTAACGCGATACAGAGTAACGAAGGACCGAGGACACGGCAGTTGGGTGTTTGGGAACGCCCGGAAGGCCGACTGCGCCACTGGTTTCCCACCTGAGTGACCTCAATTCGCCCCCGGATAGATTAAATGTGTTAAAACCCACATTATAAGCCAAATATTAGATACTCCCCCGAGTATAGCCTAAACGTTTGGCCCACCTTTCCTCTCTAAGCCGCACCCTTTTCCTAGGTTTCCTACCCCGATGGCCACACATGCTGTAGGCCCTATCAGAAACCCTTACGAAAGGTAGCAGGCTTAACCCCTTTAGTGCTTCTCTAACACTCCCAGCGTTCGCGCTTATTCTCCTTGTTATTGCAGACCAATTCATTTTGTGTTTGTTTTCACTGTGCTCTTTCCTACCTTCACTGTCCGGACTGTCATAATCTTGTTTCTTTCAGTTCACCAAGAGACCCCAAGGAAAGCAAATTAATAGAGTGACAACCAAGCAGCCGGCGTCACCAGGTGACCCACAGGGCTACCGCCCGTCAAAGCCTCTATTTCAGGCCGATCCAAAAATTGGCCCGCCTAATTGCCTAACTGTCTAACTGTCTACATCAGTTAGCCAAAATTCTTGTCGACGGCATAGTCCGTACAAGAGCTCGTAAACCTTAGAACAAACTTGCATTGGCCTCTTTGTGTGTGTGTGCTGTGTTCCTCTCGCCCACAGTGAACCAGTATGTCCCGTTCATCCAGTCCCGCTGTCCCTTGGGATCGCCTAGCGGTATGGCTGGAAGCGATGACGAACACTGGTCCGTCTGAGGACACCAGTGATCTGCAACAGCTGAACCAGGAGGAACTGGACACAGAGCTAGACAAGCTGACGGCACACGACCCGACGCAGAGTTACTCTCACAAAGAACTGGCCAAGATCCTCGGGAGCCTCGCCCACAACCTTGTCGCCCAGGCACGGCTAAGAGAAAAGAGCCACACCGACCTGGAACAGGAAGCGGCAACACTAAAGCTCCAAGCCGAGGAGGCCCGGAGAAACCAGGCCCTCACCCAGCGTCATCTAGATCAACTACTTCTAGAGACCGAGAAAGAGGGTGAAACGGACACAGAACGTGAGAAAGAAGTAGAAAGACTTCGAAAGACCCTGGAAAATCTGCGTCTAGACACAGACCGCAGAGAGCAGTCAGAGAAAGACACCAGGGAAGAACTCAACGAACAGCTCCGACAAGGCAAAGCTCTCCTAGAGAGAGCCAACACTGCACTTAAAGACAAAGATGCTAGAGCCAAAGCCTCCGAAAAACACTTGCAGGCTGCCCGAGCCGAGATCAACGAGCTTGTCCAGCAAAGACATGATCTCAAAGATGAACTTGACCTTGTTCACAGAGAACTGAAACATGCATATAAACTGCAAAGTGACCGGGAAGGGGAAACACACCACACAGAGTTTCCCCCAACCAGCTGGTCCGCACCTTTTAGCCAAGAACCAAGAGCTAGAAAGGGGGGTGACAGCCCACCACTCAGACTGTCACCCACGAGCCTCCACGAATTCCCGCCAGCGGCTGAGGAAGGGAAGCCCTTCCAGGAAGTCAGGGTCAGCAGCCACGTAGCTCATAAAGACCTTGACAAGCTGGCCAGGAATATCCCTACGTTCAGCCCAGACCCTGCAGGAGGACACGACGTTCACGCCTACTTGCAAGACATAGACTTTCACCTGCAGACTGTCGCTAACGCGAACACCTGGGACAGATTGTACCTACTCAGAATCACGTCTAACCGGGACGTACGTAGCTTTCTAGACCGTCAACCAGAGGTTGTCAAAGCGGACTACGGGCAGCTACGACGAGCTTTAATTCGTGAATACTCTGATCCAGAATCAGTCCAGGGGCTCATCGCTGCTGTGGACCTCAGGCAAGGTCGACTTGAAACCCCACAGAACTTTTATAATCGACTGCGACATACCTACTTCGGCGCACAAAACGAACCAGGTATGGAGGAGGACCTCAGCTTCAGAACCCTGTTCCTCCGAAACCTCCACCCCACGATTAATCACCATCTGGGAGTTCTGGTTTGTCCACGCAGCATGTCCACCCAACAGTTAAGAGACTTAGCTCACAAGGCTTACACCAAGCAAAAGGCTATTTCTGAAAAGACTGTAAAACACCCAACCATTTGCCCTGTTTCTGAGCATCGCCCAGAGCTGACCCTAGAGGGCGCCCAACAGAACCACAGTTACGGACCCGTCAACAGAGAGTCTACACCGTTCCAAGCCAGCAGAGGGCAGCATGATCGTGGTAATGCCCATCCAAGGTGCCAGAACGATCGCTCTGGAGGATCCTGGGACCGGCCTCGCCCCCTCCACAACCAAAAGGGGAGGGGCACATGGGAAGCTGGCCGGCAACCCAGAAGGAGCCGAACCCTCTCTCCCAGAACGCCAAGCCCAGAAAACCGACGGAGGGACCACTCTCGACGTGGTACTGGTAAGCGCGGATCTGAGACCACGGCTAACAAGAAAAGTACGGTCGAGTCCGAAGCTGCAGAACTGCTGAAGGTACTGAAGGAGTTGCTACAAAAGAAACCCCGCAAGACAGACAAGAAGGACGAACCAGACACCGCATGACTGGAACGGACGCCTGAAATCAACCTTCCTGACCTTTCTGCAACTGAACCTAACACACAGAACACTGTTTCCCAACCACAGACTCTCGAACTAACTGTTGCACCCCCACACGTCAGCAACACCCACTCACTCCAGCTGACGGCAACACTTCCTGACCGAGACAGTGTCACTCCGCACACCAAGGTACATGAAAGTGCTGTCCTGGTTATCTGCACTCACAGTGAGACACAAGAGACATATCCCGACTGCCTACCGATCAACACACAGGCCCCAACACCCAGACTCTTGGGGAACCTGATCGAGAAGGGAATGGCTCGAAAACTCTACCTAACCATCACCTTGGAAAAGGAACTGAGGCTCGAAGCCCTGGTCGACACCGGCTCCGACCTAACGTTGATATCCGTTCAACTTTTTGACAAACTCAAATTTGAAGCACAGAGACAGAATCGCACTCTTAACCTTCACACGTGTAAGCTGAATGTGCAGTCGTACAGCCAAGACGACATCCAGCTCAAAACCATAGCTCCCATTCACCTGACAGTTGGGCCTATGAGTCTTGTACATCCTGTCTATGTGTCACCTATGAACACTTATCCGTTTCTCATCGGCAAAGACCTGCTGGACCGTTTCGAACCTTTACTGGACTTCAAACAGCTGAAATTCTGGGCACAAGTGCGAGAACCTCTTCCCCTCCAGACACACAGGTCTTCTGAGCAAGACTGTCAGGTCACAGAGGTCACGGCAACCCCAACAGAACCAGACTGTCAAGTCACAAAGGTCACGGGAACTCCTGCAGCCAGCCGTGAGAACACAGTCTCAGACCCAGAGCAAACTTCAAGTTCGCTACTCTGCACATTTCAGCTCACCATAGACTCTGATACCTACAGCCCCAAGGTCATGACTGACCTGCAGCTGAATGATATCACCACAACGAACACTATTCTAGCATTATGGGCAGACAACTCAGCCATTAGTCTCTCACTGTTCAATGCACTCAAGGAACACGCACCAGACCCGCCTTATGCCAGCAAGCGCACCCGTTTCCCTTTGAACTCACACCCCTCCTCTATGGTGTCCGCCAGAGGAATCTGTGCGCTGCGCTTGACATGGAATCATCGGTGCCTGACCCATTACTTCCTGGTCCTTCCGGACCCGCCCCACGATGTTTACATCGGAGCAGACATTTTGGTTCGCCTCCGGGCTCATGTGGACACATTTAACGAAGCGGTATGGGCCCCATTGACTTTACAGCCACATGTTTCCATCAGCCATGACAACCTCATGTCAGGACAGACCATCCCTGAGGTCTGCACCCTAGTCAACGAACAGGGAACGGTGGTACCAGCATACACCAAAGGGGTCGCTGTTCGGCTCAACATGCGATGTGGTCAAACCTTAAACCACACGCTGGGCTTCTTCCAACCCTCACCTGAATGTGTGGAACTCGGACTCACACTTGAAGCCACACCCCTCACTGAAGTGTCATCTCGTGTAGTCTACATCCTCTTCAACAACTGCACAGCAACTGACATCAACATTCCCAAGGCCTACCGGCTGGGATGGCTAGTGAGCCATGACTTTCATGACTTTGAACTTGTACTACCCATCATTGGGCCCATTCCACCTGCACTGATACCCGAAGGGAGCACAGATAACACACTGTTCACCGCACCCTTCAAATTCATTGCCATCACGTCTGTCATGCCAATGACCAAAGACCAGGTGTGCCGAACGGAGCTGACTGAGGACAGTCACCTCGCGGTATACACAGTCTCCCACCAGCCTGTCAGTGAGACTGATGACCCTGCCACACCTCCCAAGATCAACCTGACTGATGACACACATACGGAGGAACCGTACCCAGGTTTTGAGTCTCAAGTGCAGCAAATTCTACGAGACGCTGACGCGCTCCAGAGCGAGACAGACCGTCAAAGACTCAAACAAGTCCTTTATAAGTTCAAAGAATCCTTTGCCAAAGACTCTTTAGACTGCGGTCTCACCAACCTCCACACGGTGCGCATCCCAATGCACCCTGATGCGCCTCCCACTTTTGTCAAGCAATACAAGATTCCCATCGCCTCACACGAACCAGTGCAGGAGATCATCGAATCCATGCTTGAAAAAGGTGTCATCCGTCCTTGCAACAGTACCTATTCGAGTCCGATATGGCCGGTTCTGAAAGCCAGCGGGAAATGGAGACCCACGATAGATTATCGGAAATTGAATCAACAGGTACCGTTGTCAAGATGGCCTATGACCCAGCTAGAACAAGAAATACCCCGAATCAGGGGAGCCACAATCTTCTCTACACTTGATGTGGCCTCTGGATTCTGGACCATTCCGGTGCACCCAGAAGACCAACACAAGCTAGCATTCACATTCGGCAACTGACAATACACCTTCAACAGGTGTCCGTTCGGCTATGCCAACTCACCAGCTGAGTTCAACATCTTTCTGAACAAAGCCTGCCCAGACGCCAGAGTAAGAGGCAACCTGATTTATGTAGACGATGTTCTCATGAAGAGCACAACGGTGGCCGACCACCTGAATGAAATAGACTATGTTTTGAACCAACTGTCCGCAGCCGGTGCCAAGATCGCCCTCCACAAAGGACAGTGGTGCCGGACCAAGGTCAACTACGTGGGCCTGCTCATCGGATCCCAAGGCATTGAACCTCAATCAAACCGTATTCATGCCATTCAAAACATCAAGCCTCCTACAAACGTCTCTGAGCTGCGCAGTTTTCTAGGGGTATGCAATTACTCCCGACAGTTCATCGAAAACTACTCAGACATTGCTAGACCTCTAACAGCCCTGCTGAAGAAAGACTGTCCTTTCGTCTGGTCAGACGCTCAAGAATACGCCATGACGGCACTTAAAAGACATTTATGCACAGCTCCATGCCTTGCTTACCCCGATCCACAGAAGGAATTCTACCTGGAAGCCGGGTTTTCCGACCAATGTCTCAGTGCTGGCCTATATCAACGACATGACCACGACAAAAAGGTGGTCGCATATGCCAGCAAAACGCTTCTCCCACCAGAGTGCAAGTTCTCAGACTGTGAAAAAGCTCTGTTCTGCACGGTGTGGGCCATTCAGCGATTCTCCAAATACATTGGGGCACAGAAAGTTATCATTGAGACTTGCCACCAGCCCGTAATGTTCCTCAACAGCCAACGCATCCGAGATGGCGTTGTCACTAATTCACGTATAGCCACGTGGTTAATGGCCCTCCAGGGACGCAATGTTGAGGCACGGTATGCACAAAATCACAAGTCTGCACTGGGTAATGGCCTGGCTGCATGCCAAAACTGCTCTGATAACACGCCTGCTGCTGCAGCGGATGCACAAGAACCCCAACAACAACAACTGACCTGCCACAGATACTTCGAACCGAATGCGTGCCAGGGCATGCCCACGGCCTACGTCGATGGGTGCTCCTACAACCACGACGGCGTCCTAAAGGCAGGTGCAGGAGTGCTGTGGGTGAACGATCAGCCGTGCCCACCACAACACTTCAAGTTGGGCCCCCAGTCATCGCAATATGCAGAGATAGCAGCTATTCTCATAGCCCTACAGATCGCATCAGCCAATGACATCAGAGAACTGCTCATCTGCTCAGACTCTAACTATGCCAGACTCAGTTTCGTGTGCCACCTTCCAAGCTGGAAACAGAATGGTTTCAAGACCGCTAACAACAAGCCAGTCAAACACCAACACCTGTTCCAGGAATGTGACAACATCACAAGAACACATGACCTGACAGTGTACTGGAAGAAGGTAAAAGCACACTCGAAGCTACCAGGTCTCGACAAAGACTTGAATGACCAAACAGACGCCCTCGCCAAGACGGGCGCACTACACGGCGACATGTGGGTACCCCCAAACCCCACATCCAGCCCCAACGTTGCAGTGCTAACCCGCAGCAAGCGACCGACACCGGCTACAATGCCCGCCTCGCAGCCGCTATCGCTAACTCCGCAGATTTCCAACAATGACATTGCGGATATGCAAGCCTCTGACACTGCAATAAAGACAATTATCGACCACCTCTCTGACCCCTCCTGCCACCCTATCGCTGACTCTGAGCTCACTGATGACTCAAGCCTCAGACATTTACATAACTCCAGACACATGTTGCGTCTACAGGACAACATTCTGTGGTTTGCGCCCGATGACAGCACAGCGCCAAGGCTTGTGGTGCCACGGTCGCACAGGGGGGTGATGCTAATGTACGCCCACGACACACCATGTGCTGGACACCACGGCACCAGAGCCACGTATGACACCCTGAAGCAGGTGGCATATTGGCCCGGGATGCAACAAGATGTGGCAGAGTATGTCAGAGAATGCCTGGTTTGCTGCCAGTTCCAACCAGCAAACCCGAACCACAAACCACAGAGCCCCACTGCAACGCAGAGGGATCACGTTCCCGTGGTCAGACCTACAAATCGACTGGGTGGGACCCCTGCCCAGGTCCGCAAGAGGCAACAAGTACTTCCTCACGGTGGTGTGCCAGTTTACCAAATGGGTAGAGTGCCTGCCAGCACCCAATGACACCGCCCAAACCACAGCATACCTCCTGATGAACCACATCTTCTCCCGGTTTGGATTGCAACTGAAAGTCAACTCAGACAGAGGCACCCATTTCACGGCCGAGATCATGCAACAGATCTGGAAATGCCTAGGGGTACGGGCTAGACTTCACATCAGCCACCATCCAATCTCGTCCGGCCAGGTCGAAAGATCCAACCGAACGGTGGTCGCCATGTTGAAAAAGTATGTGTCTGCTAACCAGAAAGACTGGGATATGAAACTCCCCCTCGTTCTGATGGCTCTCAGAGCGACCCCGCAGGAATCGACAAGGGTGTCCCCCTTCGAGCTCATGACTGGGCGGCAGATGACTCTGCCACTTCACTTGCTGTACCAACCCGGAGACTCCAATCTTGTCACCGCGTACACCACATTCCAGTACCTCGAGGAGCTCCATAGACACTTAAAAGCAACCTTCGCGTTTGCCCAACAACACCTGCAGAAAAGCGCTGAAGGTCAGAAAGCATACTACGATCGGAAAGCATCACACCAGGAACTGGATGTGGGCGACAAGGTCTTGTACTACAGCTTCAATCCGCCACCTTTGACAGGCCCCCGGCGGCTGTCGAAGAAATTTCTGCCTCACTGGACGGGACCCCATGAGGTTATGAACAAACTCTCCCCAGTAGCGTACCAAATCCAGCTAAACTGGGGAACCAGAGAACCAGTTCTCAAATGGGTCCACCGGAACCAGATTAAGAGACATGTGGCCACTAGCAGAGAAAGACAGGGAGGGGCCAATGATGCGGCTGTGGATCACCCTCCTGTGCCTCCTGTCAACCAGAGGCCAGCCGCCACCCGACCTCATCACACCAGGCCCCGCCTCGGGCATTGTATTGAGAGAACAACCGGGGCTCCTGATCACTAATTGCCGGACGCACACCCAGAAAGTGTACGTTCGACTCGACCCTCGCAACGTCTACAGAGCACACTACCCCAAAGCAGTAGCCCAGTACAGCTGGGCCGGTGCCCGATGGACAGAAGACTCTCTCCTCCATGCCGAGGCCGATGTCAAGCACATGCTCAACCAACTGGAGAAGATGACAGTCACCCAAGCGGAGTTAGGCGGACACAACCGCCGCTCCAAACGGTTCCTGGGAGCGTTGCTCGGAGCCGCCGCCGTTGGAACTCTGTTTAACATTGGCATGTCCAGTGTCAACGCAGTAAACGTAGCCACGATAAGACGGCATGTGGCTGAAATTCAGACGGAACTCCCACAGCTAAAAGAGCAACTCACCACACAGAGTGCAGCTTTACAAACCGTCGGCCAGACATTAAGAGGAACGGTGGTAATTCTGAACACCCACAGTGTCCTGTTGAACCAGACCGTGAACTCCATGAAACAGCTGTTTACAGTCTTCCAGAATGACTTTGCTCAAACGCAGCTGGTCACAGCCTTAATGACTGACATGCTACGGGAAATAAGCTCCTCCATCGACAGCTTAGCCATGGGTAGAATACCACCATACCTCATACCCTTAAGCCTGGTGCAAAGTGTGCTGGCGTCTGCTGTCAACACACCCGCCGACCCTCTGCAGGTACACCTGGCCTACTCTCTGGGTAGCGCCATTCCCCTTTATGTGGACCCCGAGCAGAAGGAGATGGGTTTCCTTCTTAACTTACCCATCATCGAGTCGAGCCGAATCTACCGACTCAAAGACATTGTCAATGTGGGCTTTTGGAAGGGTAACACACACCTTAAGGTGCGCACTCCTGAGGTGGTCGCCTACCACGACAGCGATACACAGCTGTACTTGGCCCCAAACCTGCACATGTGTACCCTGACTAAAGACATTCACTACCTCTGCCCTAGCAAGCCCTTCCTCAGAGACAACACCGAAGGAATCTGCGGACTGCAACCGATGATCAGCAACACCCGCTGCCCTACCGATGCCACGCCTCGTACCCAAGTCACCGAGACGCAGGCAGAGATCGTAGGTGACAGGTGGCTCGTCAACACTCCGGTGCGTACCGCTATGCTGATCTACGACCAGCATGACACCGCCACCCGCATCAACTTGCTGGACCAGAGCATGTGGATCCAAGTACCACGAGGGGCCATCCTCCACCTGGACGATTTGGCTTTGTACCATCTCCCAAGTGAAGAATATCAGTCAGAGCTAGAAATCCCAGCCTTTTTCAAGGACCCCAACTTCACCCTAGCTCCCGAACTAGAACGGTGGATTGAAAAAGGGGGGGGCCTCAGCTCATTGACATTGTTCCCCTCGACACAGCCCTCCAAGCATTGTCTCGATTACCTATCCTGAATACCTCACCTGTTGTCCAAACCTGGACCGCCGCTGACACTGCGCTATGTATCTCCATGATCATCGGCAATACCCTAACCCTGGGCATAGCCTTTCTCCTGAACAGGAAGTTCAACGAGATGAAAACCTCTACAGCCAAACTCACGACAGCCGTGTCTGGAGGTCTCAGATGGAAATCCCGGAGGGAGGTTCCTACGCTAGAAGCAGATGCGAAGCTCATCGAGCTGGCTCCTCAGCCATAACAAACATCTGCTCTCCAACCGTCCCGATTCACCTGCCATCCGACCACTGTGATGAGGGGTTGTCCGATAATGTCCATCGGACATCATCCGACAAAAAGGGGGACTGTAACAGTATTGATTCACTCAAGCCAGATGGCAGGATGTCCAATCTTGAACAAATCATCAATATCCCTGACTCTGCTAATCAGATCATACTAAACAGAGGCTCTTTATTTGACTGGCTATCTAGAGTTAATGAACAGCTCAAGAGTTGAATAGTTTGACTTCACAGCCTCAGGCAGTCATGTGACTCCTCAAACGAACACACATATCCTGTGTGCAATAGGCACAATACATAGACGGACTGTTTTGCTGACTTCAGCGCACACACACACACAGATGACCACGTGAAGTTTTGAAACACGCACACACACACACCCATTCAGCCATGAATGGACTTTTTCCCCAAACGGCCTCAATAACGTTTAAATATATATATTTTGTTGTGGTAATGTCTTCATAGGATGGATTAGAATAGCTAGGATGTTTACTGTATGTAAAATTGATTTGGTATGCCACTAATTGTAAAAATGCTTGTACCTCTGTATTCTCAAATCACAGAACGATAGTGTTTGGTACTAGGGGTGGTTAATCTGTCTGATTTCCCGATTCGATTCGATTACGATTATTGAAGTCCCGATTCGATTACAGTCGATTTTCGATTATTAACGATTCTCGATTAGCGATTATTGATTTTCCATTTCACAACAGTAAACGAAAATACACTACAAAGTGATTGCAGTATAAAAAAAAGTCAGCTACTGAATTACTTAACTCTTTTATTGAGTAACAACAACTCAAAGCACTTGTCGTGTAGTGTCGTGTAGTTACACAGAAATTAATACATCACATTGTGTTGTGACTCATCAAGTTGAACTAAACAATAACAAATAAATGAAAGGCTTATTTCCTTTAGGAAGTAGATCAGAACCAACATACTGTAGAAATTGGACAATTTTCTTCTAGAAAGACAACGTGTTCAGGTGGAGGAAGACTGCAGGTTGCAGTCGAAACATGTCAAGGTAAAGAAGAAGTTTTTTCTCCAAACACCTTGTCTTTCTAGAAGAAAATTGTCCAATTTAATCATTAAGAAGACAAAATGAACATTTTTGAACAACTTACTGTAGCTTCAGCTTATATACTGTACTGTAGAACACAGTGACAAAATGTCAAGAGTGATGGATGCGTGCGCGCGTGAGGGGGGCTGGAACGCGACGCGTGGAACGATCGAGCTCCTCTCGTTCGTTTCCTGACGTGAGAAAGACAAAAGGGGAAAAAACGACAGAAGAAAAACGGGTTCGTGTCGGAGGAGTGTCGAGGCCCGTTCGGTTCCGTGAGCGGGAGCCGCGGGTCGGAGCGGCGGTGTTTCCAGCATCAGTCCGGCTGTGTGTGTGTGTGTGTGTGTGAGATCCGCTCATCGCGTCCTCAGGATCGCCTTAATTCCCGCGAATGTGCGCGTCGATGTGTGTCGCGCTCGCTCATCTGAAACGCTCATAAATCTGCGGATTGAAGGCGTTTATTCGGTGTTTGTGCGCGAATCTGAGCCGTGCTAACGCGCTAATGTGCCTGAGCTCCAGAGGAGGCAAGGCAGGAGGATTTCTAGAGTGTTCCCTCAGAATCATCTCAGCATTAACGACAGATTTACATTCATCTAATGAACACACACACACACACGGTGGTAGAGTCAGGTTTAGATAAATAAAAAAATCGATTTTTGAAAATTTAATGATCGATTCATGCTCGTCCATAACATACTCGCGATTAATCGATAATCGATTTTTTTCACCACCCCTATTTGGTACCTTCTCGATCGCAGAAACCTGACTGTACCGAATCTCATTCACAAATTACTACAAGATGCATTATTACAAAAATACCAGCTTTCTGAAGAAATAGAGGCTTTAGAATTTCCACCCTACTGATTAACTCAGAGCAAGGGGGTGTCCACGAACAAAGAACAATGAAAAACTCGCGCCTTTGGTCTCTCGTGCGCGATTGGATCACTCCAGGATAAGGGCGTTGGTCATTGTGTCCATAAAAACGAGAAATGACCATTAACCCCTTGCATTCTGCCACTGAGAGGAAGGGCCACTTGGCGTTCTTGCCATTGAGAGAGACTCGGCGCGCTCCGCCATTCCGAGAGAGACCTGCAACATCTGGAGCGACTTTCCTGAACTTCACCGAAATTCTCCGGACTCACCTCCTTAGCGAACTTCCACGACGATTCGAACTCAGACACGTACACGAGAGAGCCTAATGCAAGTATTATATTTCACCTTTAACTGCTTGTACGAGGTTGTCTTAATTAATCCTGATTCACGAAATCATAAATGTCTGAAGGGTTTTGGTGAAGTGATTGAACTGTCTCTCTCTCTCTCTCTCTCTCTCTCTCTCTCTCTCTCTCTCTCTCTCTCTCTCTCTCTCTCTCTCTCTCTCTCATCTCTCTCATCTCTCTCTCCCTCGTGGACTCTCTCTTTCCATCATTCTTTTCCTTTTGATTTGATTCTATTAAGTTTGATTTTTCCTTGTTTGTACCATATCATTTGTTTCTCCTAGATATATATGCATATTTACCCCCGTGTGATTCGTAGCTTTGTATTCTGTAGTTGTTTTATTAAAACCCAATAATTGCATTAAATTGAATCCGTATTGTTTTGCTCACAAATCTCGAAGTCACTGAAGCGTAAGATCTAAGCTACCCATTTAAGCTTGATTTTCATGTATTACTACTTTAGTAATATAAATTGTGCAAACATAAGAGATATTATTTGTCCTGATCAAACAAATCAATGTTTCTTAAGGTTTGTAAGATTGATAATTGATGAAGAAATCAATTTGGATAAAGGTTACTTTTAAATGATTAAAGGTTCCGTTATACGTTAATTTTTCTGTACAACAAGCTAATAATATTCATAAACTCATGAATATTCATACCATTTGAATTAATTATTCCCCAGAACTTATTGTTGTTACACACTGTAAAAATAAAATCTTAAAAAAAATGGTAAATGACCTGCCAAACAAAAACCGTAAAATTAAAGTAAAATATCTTAATTCAAATAAAGTGCAAAAACTTTACGTAAATTTACATTAAAAGGTTGAGAGAGAACTGTTATTTTACAGATTTTTCCTTATTTAAATTAAGATATTTTACTTTAATTTTATGTTTTTGTTTGGCAGCCGTAGCTGCCAATCATTTGACTTTTTTAACTATTATTTTTTTTTACAGTGTAGTTGTATTTTTACATTCAAACTGTAATTCTGGATACAAATATAACAAACTATATATCAAACTAAATATCAAACAATAATCTGTTTTTAAAGAGTACAAATCTGCACTGCTCTCCAGGTTGAAACTACCACAAAACACCAACTAATTAAATATAACAGCAAATAAATAGAAATATACACATTTGCTAACTGTAGTTTAAAACAAGTCATTTCTATAGTTGCAAGGTTATTTGCTGTCTTTCCGTGTTCACTTGAGCGTGATTGGTCAATCTGAACGTCATCTAGAAATCTGGCCAATGACAACTGTGCGCGCCTTCTACCGATCAGGTTTGAATATACACCCGTGGCGTTGGAGTGCTCGCGGGCGCGGCTTCTAATCTGAAACAGGACTGCTTCAGTCCATTAATGGCATTACATGGATCATTTTACATCTGTTAAAATCTTATTTTGGACGAATTTTGATTGTGGGATGACGACTGAGAACGAAAAACATGAATATGAACACACATTTAAGTTACCAATGGCGGACAACAGACGGCAGAAGGTAAATAAATCCCTTTATATTTTTTACTGTCACATCAATATATAGTGCATTGAAGTTATCATTTCTGCTAATCGCGATTACTTTAAATATTAAGTTTCTGCGTTTTGTTATGTTGTAATGCTGTTAAGATAGGGCTGGGTGCTATGAGGATGATAGTGAGAGATTTTACAATTATGTTAACTTTTTATATCGCAGAATGGAAATATATCCGCATAGCACTGTACTAACGTTACTTACAGTTATTGACATTTTGATAAAGTAATGTTAAGCCGCCTCTCTCAGACAGCATGCCATCCTGAAGTCAATTATCCTTTCGGTAAAATGCACACAATTATCTCAAAATCCCTGTCATGTGAGGTATTCTCTTGATTTAAACAGTCAGTTAATGTTATGTTTAGAGTTAAACAGTTCAAGTTAACGTGGGGAATCCCGGATGCGTGTCATTGTGCATCCGTTCTTAAAGGGGCAGCAGATTAATAAACTGCCGTCTCAAAATTTGAATCAAACAACAAAAGACTAGAGAAGACCTTCTGCGTTTTTAAGAATCAAGTGAAATTAATGCATAGAATATCATACAGTGAAGACAGTGAAGACTAAGACTTAATAAAATATCTATAAAATGAAACAACTATATTGTGATATCGTTATTGTGAAATAAAATGTCTCACGTATGTAGAATAATATGGTCATAATGCCCATCCCTACTGGTAGTTTTAAGATCTAGTTTTAAGATCAAGCTTGTCATAAAAAGTAAAGGAGCTTTGGAAAGAGTAACACTGTCATGTTCACTCGTTCGAATGAGGACAGGAAACCGCCATTCTTGGACTCTGAAGAATTATAGGTAAACCAGGATTTTGGATCTACTGTGAAGTTTTTGAGTACATTTTTCAAGTCCATGTCTCTGTCACATGGGCGGCGCTAGGGAGGGGCTAGCAGGTGCTTCAGCACCCTCAAGAAAGATCAAAGCACCCCCATAGCACCCCCAAACATTTTTGCTGGAAGCAATTATATACAGGCTGTATTCTAATTAATACATAAGTAAATAATTTAAAACAATAAATGAAAAAAAAAATAACCATTTTAAGCGTGCGTAACATATGTGACGTAACGTGTCACGTGAATTATAGCTACGCTGTCGCGCTTAAAAGCATTTCATTCACACAAAAAATGGAGCGGTTCCTTCTGCCAAGTAAGCGATCTCGTGATTCAAATATAGATCCTAGTAAAAACGAGAAAATAAACTTGTCTCAGCCAGAGGTTGAAACCTATTCAGATGATTTTATGGAGTCTGACACGGAGCAGTCCGCTGACACGTTTGCCGCGGAAACAGAGACGGCAGGTAACGTTAATATAACTGGAACGTCCATTCAAAATAGCAATACAAGCTCGAGTGTTAACGGGCCTATGGATTTAAGCCAGAAACCAGACGAAGGACCAAGGCGCCCTATCCGTAAATACCCATCCCAGATGTTTGGAAACCAGCAAAGAAGCTTCCAATCTGGATGGTTTGACCAATTTGACTGGCTGGAGTATTCTGTTAATAAGGATGCAGCATTTTGTTTTTCATGCAGACATTTTGCGGCTGCGGGTTGCCATGGTTTCCGTCTAGAGCCAGCGTTCACAGTGTCTGGATTCCAGAACTGGCGTAAAGCACAGCCGAGTTTTAAAGCACACAATGTTAGTGCTGCACACAAGTTTTCGATGGAGGCATGGTGTGAATTTAAACAGAGGATGCAAGATGGCTCAAAAATACTGAACATTATAGATAAGGGACATTCTAAAGTAGTTGAAGAAAATCGCCACTATATGAAGGCAGTTGTTGAGAGTTTGCGCTACACGGCTTGTCAGGGCATCGCTCAGCGTGGCCACAGAGAGGATGAGCAGTCAGCGAACAGGGGAAACTTTGTCGAACTCCTCAATGTCATCAGCATTTTTGACCAAACGGTTGCAAAAAAGATAGCACACAACCCGTCAAATGCTAAATATACTCATCACAAAGTGCAAAATGAGATAATCGGTATTATGGCTGATATGGTAAGAAAACAGATAAGTGATGAAGTGAAGGATGCTGGCTATTTTGCATTAATCGTTGACGAGAGCAAAGACATAAGCAAAAAAGAACAGATTTCCGTAGTAGTCCGCTACCTTTATGCCGGGAATATTATGGAGGAGTTTTTAAACTTTACGCCAGCTGATGGATTGGATGCAGATTCTCTTCTACAGTGTATTAAAAGAACTCTCAGTTATTGCAACATCGATGTCAACGCATGCATTGGCCAATGCTATGATGGAGCTGCGGTGATGTCGGGGTGTAACAACGGGGTGCAGGAAAAGTTCAGAAAAGAGGTGCCTCACGCATTATATGTGCACTGTCATGCACATAGACTAAATCTGGTTCTAGTGGACTGTGTACGAAATACCAAGCCTGCTGCTGAGTTTTTCGAGATTGTGCAGATGCTCTACAATTTTTTTTCTGGTTCAGTGGTCCATGACATTTTCAAGAAAAAACAGAAGGAGCTTGAACCATCTGAACAGCCAGTCGAGTTGAAGAAACTTAGTGAAACACGTTGGGCATGTCAGCACTCTGCGTTGTGGGCAATCAAAAAATCACTCCCTGCCATTCTGGCCACTTTGCAGGATGTTCATGTACACACGAGTGCGAAGCGAAAAACTGATGCCAGGGCAATTCAGGGGCTTATCGACCAACAGTTTGTTTTGCACCTCATTTTATTTGATTTTTATTTGTCACCCAATCTGGACATCTCATCAGCAAGTGATCTGATCCAATCTGTCGTCACAGCACTGTCCGAAAAACGTTCAGAGGAATATTGGAGTGACATACAAAACCGTTCAAATGAGCTGTGTGCCAGGGTTGGCCTAGAATCGGAGAGCTTAACACCACAAAGAAGAAGAGATGCCCGACAACAAAGCCAGCGATTGAATGACTTTATCGTTGAGGCTCACACCGCGCGCACACCTCTGATGATGATCTGCGCACCGGCTGCTTTTATCAAGTTGTTGACAGGCTGGTCAGTGAATTGACGAGACGCTTCTCTAAAGATGCTGACGATGTAATGATGGGGGTCTCAGCCCTCAGCCCCCAACACAAGTCATTCTTAGACAAGAATTGTCTATTGCTCATGGCACAGTTTTATGGCATCACAGAGGAAAATTTAAACGCAGAGATGCACCAAGTCCGGCGTTTGCTTGAAAGAAAAACAAAACAAGGACACTCGATTAAAAACACTTCTGAATTCCTGTTACTTATGGAACCATACAAAGATGCGTTTATGGACTTGCACAAACTCATCTTGATATCCCTGACACTCCCTGTGACATCTGTGTCATGTGAGAGATCGTTCTCCTGTCTCAGACGCTTGAAAACGTATCTGAGAAGCAACTGTGGGGATGCCCGAAACAGTGACTTGGCACTTTTGGCCATCAATACACGAAGAGCGAAGGATTTGGATGTTCAACGCATCATTGATGTATTTTCCTTCAGTCACAACAACCGTCGCATCGTCCTGATTTGAGACATAGTAGATATGTAAATAGTTTAAGTGTCATCAATTTGGTGAATACTACACTGATATTTCCCCGGTGCTATGGGTGTTTTTTTGATTGCATATTGTCCTCGACTGAATTTTTTTTCAATGAATATAGGCCTATGCAAAATCTTTAAGAATATTTGATTGTATAATGAATTTTGTGCTTGTTCAATTGAATAAAATTAAAACTTAAATTGTGATAAATAAAATAACTGAATGTTAAAAATTAAGTGGCCAAGTTTTGCTCATATTTATTAATAGTATTTATAAATATGTAATTGCGCAGCTCCCCCTGTCAATGATTTAGCGCCCCCTCAGCACCTGCGTTCAAAATTCTCTAGCGCCGCCCCTGCTCTGTCAGTAAGTTGATCATTAATAATTAGACTCCTTAACTCTTGATCCATCAGGACCATAACACTCTGGACAGAATATCACAGCATAACCCACTGTAGATACACACACATTATTGTAACAACAATAAGTTCTGGGGAATAATTAACTCAAATGGTATGAATATTCATGAGTTTATGAATATTATTAGCTTGTTGTACAGAAAAATTAACGTATAACGGAACCTTTAATCATTTAAAAGTAACCTTTATCCAAATTGATTTCTTCATCAATTATCAATCTTACAAACCTTAAGAAACATTGACTTGTTTGATCAGGACAAATAATATCTCTTATGGTTGCACAATTTATATTACTAAAGTAATATAAATGAAAATCAAGCTTAAATGGGTAGCTTAGATCTTACGCTTCAGTGACTTCGAGATTTGTGAGCAAAACAATACTGATTCAATTTAATGCAATTATTGGGTTTTAATAAAACAACTACAGAATACAAAGCTACAAATCACACGGGGGTAAATATGCATATATATATAGGAGAAACAAAATGATATGGTACAAACAAGGAAAAATCAAACTTAATAGAATCAAATCAAAAAGGAAAAGAATGATGGAAAGAGAGAATTCACGAGGGAGAGAGAGAGAGAGAGAGAGAGAGAGAGAGAGAGAGAGAGAGAGAGAGAGAGAGAGAGAGAGAGAGAGAGACAGTTCAAATCACTTCACCGAAACCCTTCAGACATTTATGATTTCGTGAATCAGGATTAATTAAGACAACCTCGTACAAGCAGTTAAAGGTGAAATATAATACTTGCATTAGGCTCTCTCGTGTACGTGTCTGAGTTCGAATCGTCGTGGAAGTTCGCTAAGGAGGTGAGTCCGGAGAATTTCTGTGAAGTTCAGGAAAGTCGCTCCAGAAGTTGCAAGTCTCTCAGTCTTGGCTGGGTGCCAAAGGAATCTCTCTCTCAATGGCAAGAAATGCCAGGGTGGTCCTTTCGGAATGGCAAGGATGCCAAGTGGCCCTTCCTCTCAGTGGCAGAATGCGCAAAGGAATCCCTCTCTCTCCAGGGAAGGTCAAAGGCCAGGGAGGTCTTCTGAGAATGGCGGAGCGCAAGGTGTTAATGATAAACTTCTGCTCTTATAGACGGAGTGGCCGAGCCCGTTTTATTGAAGGATCCAATCACGTCCGTGGAAAGAGAAGGCGCGAGTGTTCCATTGTCCTCTGAACCCCCTCCTCTGAGTTAATCAATAGGGTGGACATTCTAAAGCTTCTATTTCTTTAGAAAGCTGGTATTTCTGAAATTATGCATCAAAATCTGATTTCTGAGCAAGATTTGGCCTAGTCATATTTTTGCGATAACAGAGATACTAAGAATGATCATTCTGCGATTTGTGCGTCCAGATATCCAAGATTATCGCAATTACTGGAATACAGGTTTTTGATTTACAACAGTAAACATCCTAGTTATTCTAATACATTGTATAAAGACATGAACTCAACAGAATATATATATTTGGACATTATTAAGACAGTTCTTTTAGTCCATGTGTATGTGAGATGGGTCCGAAAGTTCAGTGTGTTCAACTATGTGTGTGTGCGCTCATTCGCACAAAAGACTATGTGTGTGTATTGTTTCGAAACTTCACGTGGTCATCTGTGTGTGTATTGTTTGCCTATTGCACACAGGATATGTATGTTCGTTTGAGGAGTCACATGACCGCCTAAGGCTGTGAAGTTTGTGAAGAACTATTCAACTCTTGAGCCGTTCATTAACTCTAGCTAGCCAGTCAAATAAAGAGCCTCTGTTTAGTATGATCTGATCAGCAGAGTCATGAGATAATGATGATGAGTCCAAGATTTGGACTTCCTGCCATCTGGCTTGAGTGAATCAATGCTGTTACAGTCCTCCTTTTTGTCGGATGATGTCCGATGGACATTATCGGACAACCCCTCATCACAGTGGTCGGATGGCAGGTGAATCGGGACGGTTGGAGAGCAGATGTTTGTTATGGCTGAGGAGCCAGCTCGATGAGGTTCGCATCTGCTTCTAGCGTAGGAACCTCCTTCCGGGATTTCCATCTGAGACCTCCAGACACGGCTGTCGTGAGTTTGGCTGTAGAGGTTTTCATCTCGTTGAACTTCCTGTACAGGAGAAAGGCTATGCCCAGGGTTAGGGTATTGCCGATGATCATGGAGATACATAGCGCAGTGTCAGCGGCGGTCCAGGTTTGGACAACAGGTGAGGTATTCAGGATAGGTAGTCGAGACAATGCTTGGAGGGCTGTGTCGAGGGGAACAATGTCAATGAGCTGAGGCCCCCCCTTTTTCAATCCACCGTTCTAGTTCTGGAGCTAGGGTGAAGTTGTGGTCCTTGAAAAAGGCTGGGATTTCTAGCTCTGACTGATACTCTTCACTTGGGAGATGGTACAAAGCCAAATCGTCCAGGTGGAGGATGGCCCCTCGTGGTACTTGGATCCACATGCTCTGGTCCAGCAAGTTGATGCGGGTGGCGGTGTCATGCTGGTCGTAGATCAGCATAGCAGTACGCACCGGAGTGTTGACGAGCCACCTGTCACCTACGATCTCTGCCTGCGTCTCGGTGACTTGGGTACGAGGCGTGGCATCGGTAGGGCAGCGGGTGTTGCTGATCATCGGTTGCAGTCCGCAGATTCCTTCGGTGTTGTCTCTGAGGAAGGGCTTGCTAGGGCAGAGGTAGTGAATGTCTTTAGTCAGGGTACACATGTGCAGGTTTGGGGCCAAGTACAGCTGTGTATCGCTGTCGTGGTAGGCGACCACCTCAGGACTGCGCACCTTTAAGGTGTGTGTTACCCTTCCAAAAGCCCACATTGACAATGTCTTTGAGTCGGTAGATTCGGCTCGACTCGATGATGGGTAAGTTAAGGAGGAAACCCATCTCCTTCTGCTCGGGGTCCACATAAAGGGGAATGGCGCTACCCAGAGAGTAGGCCAGGTGTACCTGCAGAGGGTCGGCGGGTGTGTTGATAGCAGACGCCAGCACACTTTGCACCAGGCTTAAGGGTATGAGGTATGGTGGTATTCTACCCATGGCTAAGCTGTCGATGGAGGAGCTTATTTCCCGTAGCATGTCAGTCATTAAGGCTGTGACCAGCTGCGTTTGAGCAAAGTCATTCTGGAAGACTGTAAACAGCTGTTTCATGGAGTTCACGGTCTGGTTCAACAGGACACTGTGGGTGTTCAGAATTACCACCGTTCCTCTTAATGTCTGGCCGACGGTTTGCAAAGCTGCACTCTGTGTGGTGAGTTGCTCTTTTAGCTGTGGGAGTTCCGTCTGAATTTCAGCCACATGCCGTCTTATCGTGGCTACGTTTACTGCGTTGACACTGGACATGCCAATGTTAAACAGAGTTCCAACGGCGGCTCCGAGCAACGCTCCCAGGAACCGTTTGGAGCGGCGGTTGTGTCCGCCTAACTCCGCTTGGGTGACTGTCATCTTCTCCAGTTGGTTGAGCATGTGCTTGACATCGGCCTCGGCATGGAGGAGAGAGTCTTCTGTCCATCGGGCACCGGCCCAGCTGTACTGGGCTACTGCTTTTGGGTAGTGTGCTCTGTAGACGTTGCGAGGGTCGAGTCGAACGTACACTTTCTGGGTGTACGTCCGGCAATTGGTGATCAGGAGCCCCTGATCATTCTCTCAATACAATGCCCGAGGCGGGGCCTGGTGTGATGAGGTCGGGTGGCGGCTGGCCTCTGGTTGACAGGAGGCACAGGAGGGTGATCCACAGCCGCATCCTATTACAGGCAGGAGAGTGAGAGAGGTAGGGAGGAGCAGGGGAGAGAGAAAAGGAACAGGTCAGCAAGGTTTGTCCCGGGTTGGATGGGACAGTCTTTTCGCTTCGGTGACGGCGGTTGAGTTTTAGCTTGCATTGGCCCCTCCCTGTCTTTCTATGCTAGTGGCCACATGTCTCTTAATCTGGTTCCGGTGGACCCATTTGAGAACTGGTTCTCTGTGTCCCCGGTTTAGCTGGATTTGGTACGCTACGGGGGAGAGTTTGTTCATAATCTCATGGGGTCCCGTCCAGTGAGGCAGAAATTTCTTTGACAACCGCCGGGGGCCTGTCAAAGGTGGCGGATTGAAGCTGTAGTACAAGACCTTGTCGCCCACATCCAGTTCCTGGTGTGATGCTTTCCGGTCGTAGTATGCTTTCTGACCTTCAGCGCTTTTCTGCAGGTGTTGTTGGGCAAACGCGAAGGTTGCTTTTAAGTGTCTATGGAGCTCCTCGAGGTACTGGAATGTGGTGTACGCGGTGACAAGATTGGAGTCTCCGGGTTGGTACAGCAAGTGAAGTGGCAGAGTCATCTGCCGCCCAGTCATGAGCTCGAAGGGGGACACCCTTGTCGATTCCTGCGGGGTCGCTCTGAGAGCCATCAGAACGAGGGGGAGTTTCATATCCCAGTCTTTCTGGTTAGCAGACACATACTTTTTCAACATGGCGACCACCGTTCGGTTGGATCTTTCAACCTGGCCAGACGAGATTGGATGGTGGCTGACGTGAAGTCTAGCCCGTACCCCTAGGCATTTCCAGATCTGTTGCATGATCTCGGCCGTGAAATGGGTGCCTCTGTCTGAGTTGACTTTCAGTGGCAATCAAAACCGGGAGAAGATGTGGTTCATCAGGAGGTATGCTGTGGTTTGGGCGGTGTCATTGGGTGCTGGCAGGCACTCTACCCATTTTGTAAACTGGCACACCACCGTGAGGAAGTACTTGTTGCCTCTTGCGGACCTGGGCAGGGGTCCCACCCAGTCGATTTGTAGGTCTGACCACGGGAACGTGATCCCTCTGCGTTGCAGTGGGGCTCTGTGGTTCGGGTTTGCTGGTTGGAACTGGCAGCAAACCAGGCATTCTCTGACATACTCTGCCACATCTTGTTGCATCCCGGGCCAATATGCCACCTGCTTCAGGGTGTCATACGTGGCTCTGGTGCCGTGGTGTCCAGCACATGGTGTGTCGTGGGCGTACATTAGCATCACCCCCCTGTGCGACCGTGGCACCACAAGCCTTGGCGCTGTGCTGTCATCGGGCGCAAACCACAGAATGTTGTCCTGTATACGCAACATGTGTCTGGAGTTATGTAGATGTCTGAGGCTTGAGTCATCAGTGAGCTCAGAGTCAGTGATAGGGTGGCAGGAGGGGTCAGAGAGGTGGTCAAGAATTGTCTTTATTGCAGTGTCAGAGGCTTGCATATCCGCGATGTCGTTGTTGGAAATCTGTGGAGTTAGCGATAGCGGCCGCGAGGCGGGCATTGTAGCCGGTGCCGGTCGCTTGCTGCGGGTTAGCACTGCAACGTTGGGGCTGGATGTGGGGTTTGGGGGTACCCACATGTCGCCGTGTAGTGCGCCCGTCTTGGCGAGGGCGTCTGTTTGGTCATTCAAGTCTTTGTCGAGACCTGGTAGCTTCGAGTGTGCTTTTACCTTCTTCCAGTACACTGTCAGGTCATGTGTTCTTGTGATGTTGTCACATTCCTGGAACAGGTGTTGGTGTTTGACTGGCTTGTTGTTAGCGGTCTTGAAACCATTCTGTTTCCAGCTTGGAAGGTGGCACACGAAACTGAGTCTGGCATAGTTAGAGTCTGAGCAGATGAGCAGTTCTCTGATGTCATTGGCTGATGCGATCTGTAGGGCTATGAGAATAGCTGCTATCTCTGCATATTGCGATGACTGGGGGCCCAACTTGAAGTGTTGTGGTGGGCACGGCTGATCGTTCACCCACAGCACTCCTGCACCTGCTTTTAGGATGCCGTCATGGTTGTAGGAGCACCCATCGACGTAGGCCGTGGGCATGTCCTGGCACGCATTCGGTTCGAAGTATCTGTGGCAGGTCAGTTGTTGTTGTTGGGGTTCTTGTGCATCCGCTGCAGCAGCAGGCGTGTTATCAGAGCAGTTTTGGCATGCAGCCAGGCCATTGCCCAGTGCAGACTTGTGATTCTGTGCGTACCGTGCCTCAACGTTGCGTCCCTGGAGGGCCATCAACCACGTGGCTATACGTGAATTAGTGACGACGCCATCTCGGATGCGTTGGCTGTTGAGGAACATTACGGGCTGGTGGCAAGTCTCAATGATAACTTTCTGTGCCCCAATGTATTTGGAGAATCGCTGAATGGCCCACACCGTGCAGAACAGAGCTTTTTCACAGTCTGAGAACTTGCACTCTGGTGGGAGAAGCGTTTTGCTGGCATATGCGACCACCTTTTTGTCTTGGTCATGTCGTTGATATAGGCCAGCACTGAGACATTGGTCGGAAAACCCGGCTTCCAGGTAGAATTCCTTCTGTGGATCGGGGTAAGCAAGGCATGGAGCTGTGCATAAATGTCTTTTAAGTGCCGTCATGGCGTATTCTTGAGCGTCTGACCAGACGAAAGGACAGTCTTTCTTCAGCAGGGCTGTTAGAGGTCTAGCAATGTCTGAGTAGTTTTCGATGAACTGTCGGGAGTAATTGCATACCCCTAGAAAACTGCGCAGCTCAGAGACGTTTGTAGGAGGCTTGATGTTTTGAATGGCATGAATACGGTTTGATTGAGGTTCAATGCCTTGGGATCCGATGAGCAGGCCCACGTAGTTGACCTTGGTCCGGCACCACTGTCCTTTGTGGAGGGCGATCTTGGCACCGGCTGCGGACAGTTGGTTCAAAACATAGTCTATTTCATTCAGGTGGTCGGCCACCGTTGTGCTCTTCATGAGAACATCGTCTACATAGATCAGGTTGCCTCTTACTCTGGCGTCTGGGCAGGCTTTGTTCAGAAAGATGTTGAACTCAGCTGGTGAGTTGGCATAGCCGAACGGACACCTGTTGAAGGTGTATTGTCGGTTGCCGAATGTGAATGCTAGCTTGTGTTGGTCTTCTGGGTGCACCGGAATGGTCCAGAATCCAGAGGCCACATCAAGTGTAGAGAAGATTGTGGCTCCCCTGATTCGGGGTATTTCTTGTTCTAGCTGGGTCATAGGCCATCTTGACAATGGTACCTGTTGATTCAATTTCTGATAATCTATCGTGGGTCTCCATTTCCCGCTGGCTTTCAGAACCGGCCATATCGGACTCGAATAGGTACTGTTGCAAGGACGGATGACACCTTTTTCAAGCATGGATTCGACGATCTCCTGCACTGGTTCGTGTGAGGCGATGGGAATCTTGTATTGCTTGACAAAAGTGGGAGGCGCATCAGGGTGCGTTGGGATGCGCACCGTGTGGAGGTTGGTGAGACCGCAGTCTAAAGAGTCTTTGGCAAAGGATTCTTTGAACTTATAAAGGACTTGTTTGAGTCTTTGACGGTCTGTCTCGCTCTGGAGCGCGTCAGCGTCTCGTAGAATTTGCTGCACTTGAGACTCAAAACCTGGATACGGTTCCTCCGTATGTGTGTCATCAGTCAGGTTGATCTTGGGAGGTGTGGCAGGTTCATCAGTCTCACTGACGGGCTGGTGGGAGACTGTGTATACCGCGAGGTGACTGTCCTCAGTCAGCTCCGTTCGACACACCTGGTCTTTGGTCATTGGCATGACAGACGTGATGGCAATGAATTTGAAGGGTGCGGTGAACAGTGTGTTATCGGTGCTCCCTTCAGGTATCAGTGCCGGTGGAATGGGCCCAATGATGGGTAGTACAAGTTCAAAGTCATGAAAGTCGTGGCTCACTAGCCATCCCAGCCGGTAGGCCTTGGGAATGTTGATGTCAGTTGCTGTGCAGTTGTTGAAGAGGATGTAGACTACACGAGATGACACTTCAGTGAGGGGTGTGGCTTCAAGTGTGAGTCCGAGTTCCACACATTCGGGTGAGGGTTGGAAGAAGCCCAGCGTGTGGTTTAAGGTTTGACCACATCGCATGTTGAGCCGAACAGCGACCCCTTTGGTGTATGGTGGTACTACCGTTCCCTGTTCGTTGACTAGGGTGCAGACCTCAGGGATGGTCTGTCCTGACATGAGGTTGTCATGGCTGATGGAAACATGTGGCTGTAAAGTCAATGGGGCCCATACCACTTCGTTAAACGTGTCCACATGAGCCCGGAGGCGAACCAAAATGTCTGCTCCGATGTAAACATCGTGGGGCGGGTCCGGAAGGACCAGGAAGTAATGGGTCAGGCACCGATGATTCCATGTCAAGCGCAGCGCACAGATTCCTCTGGCGGACACCATAGAGGAGGGGTGTGAGTTCAAAGGGAAACGGGTGCGCTTGCTGGCATAAGGCGGATCTGGTGCGTGTTCCCTGAGTGCATTGAACAGTGAGAGACTAATGGCTGAGTTGTCTGCCCATAATGCTAGAATAGTGTTCGTTGTGGTGATATCATTCAGCTGCAGGTCAGTCATGACCTTGGGGCTGTAGGTATCAGAGTCTATAGTGAGCTGAGATGTGCAGAGTAGCGAACTTGAAGTTTGCTCTGGGTCTGAGACTGTGTTCTCCCGGCTGGCTGCAGGAGTTCCCGTGACCTTTGTGACTTGACAGTCTGGTTCTGTTGGGGTTGCCGTGACCTCTGTGACCTGACAGTCTTGCTCAGAAGACCTGTGTGTCTGGAGGGGAAGAGGTTCTCGCACTTGTGCCCAGAATTTCAGCTGTTTGAAGTCCAGTAAAGGTTCGAAACGGTCCAGCAGGTCTTTGCCGATGAGAAACGGATAAGTGTTCATAGGTGACACATAGACAGGATGTACAAGACTCATAGGCCCAACTGTCAGGTGAATGGGAGCTATGGTTTTGAGCTGGATGTCGTCTTGGCTGTACGACTGCACATTCAGCTTACACGTTTGAAGGTTAAGAGTGCGATTCTGTCTCTGTGCTTCAAATTTGAGTTTGTCAAAAAGTTGAACGGATATCAACGTTAGGTCGGAGCCGGTGTCGACCAGGGCTTCGAGCCTCAGTTCCTTTTCCAAGGTGATGGTTAGGTAGAGTTTTCGAGCCATTCCCTTCTCGATCAGGATCCCCAAGAGTCTGGGTGTTGGGGCCTGTGTGTTGATCGGTAGGCAGTCGGGATATGTCTCTTGTGTCTCACTGTGAGTGCAGATAACCAGGACAGCACTTTCATGTACCTTGGTGTGCGGAGTGACACTGTCTCGGTCAGGAAGTGTTGCCGTCAGCTGGAGTGAGTGGGTGTTGCTGACGTGTGGGGGTGCAACAGTTAGTTCGAGAGTCTGTGGTTGGGAAACAGTGTTCTGTGTGTTAGGTTCAGTAGCAGAAAGGTCAGGAAGGTTGACTTCAGGCGTCCGGTCCAGTCATGCGGTGTCTGGTTCATCCTTCTTGTCTGTCTTGCGGGGTTTCTTTTGTAGCAACTCCTTCAGTACCTTCAGCAGTTCTGCAGCTTCGGACTCGACCGTACTTTTCTTGTTAGCCGTGGGCTCAGATCCGCGCTTACCAGTACCACGTCGAGAGTGGTCCCTCCGTCGGTTTTCTGGGCTTGGCGTTCTGGGAGAGAGGGTTCGGCTCCTTCTGGGTTGCCGGCCGGCTTCCCATGTGCCCCCCCCCTTTTGGTTGTGGGAGGGGCGAGGCCGGTCCCAGGATCCTCCAGAGTGATCGTTCTGGTGCTTTGCATGGGCATTACCATGACCACGCTGCCCTCTGCTGGCTTGGAACGGTGTAGACTCTCTGTTGACGGGTCCGTAACTGTGGTTCTGTTGGGCGCCCTCTAGGGTCAGCTCTGGGCGATGCTCAGAAACAGGGCAAATGGTTGGGTGTTTTACAGTCTTTTCAGAAATAGCCTTTTGCTTGGTGTAAACCTTGTGAGCTAAGTCTCTTAACTGTTGGGTGGACATGCTGCGTGGACAAACCAGAACTCCCAGATGGTGATTAATCGTGGGGTGGAGGTTTCGGAGGAACCGGGTTCTGAAGCTGAGGTCCTCCTCCATGCCTGGTTCGTTTCGTGCGCCGAAGTAGGTACGTCGCAGTCGATTATAAAAGTTCTGTGGGGTTTCAAGTCGACCTTGCCTGAGGTCCACAGCAGCGATGAGCCCCTGGACTGATTCTGGATCAGAGTATTCACGAATTAGAGCTTGCCGTAGCTGCCAGTAGTCCGTTTTGACAGTCTCTGGTTGGCGGTCTAGAAAGCTACGCACGTCCCGGTTAGACGTGATTCTGAGTAGGTACAATCTGTCCCAGGTGTTCGCGTTAGCGACAGTCTGCAGGTGAAAGTCTATGTCTTGCAAGTAGGCGTGAACGTCGTGTCCTCCTGCAGGGTCTGGGCTGAATGTAGGGATATTCCTGGCCAGCTTGTCAAGGTCTTTATGAGCTACGTGGCTGCTGACCCTGACTTCCTGGAAGGGTTTCCCTTCCTCAGTTGCTGGCGGGGATTCGTGGAGGCTCGTGGGTGACAGTCTGAGTGGTGGGCTGTCACCCCCCTTTCTAGCTCTTGGTTCTTGGCTAAAAGGTGCGGACCAGCTGGTCGGGGGAAACTCTATGTGGTGTGTTCCCCCTTCCCGGTCACTTTGCAGTTTATATGCATGTTTCAGTTCTCTGTGAACAAGGTCAAGTTCATCTTTGAGATCATGTCTTTGCTGGACAAGCTCGTTGATCTCGGCTCGGGCAGCCTGCAAGTGTTTTTCGGAGGCTTTGGCTCTAGCATCTTTGTCTTTAAGTGCAGTGTTGGCTCTCTCTAAGAGAGCTTTGCCTTGCCGGAGCTGTTCGTTGAGTTCTTCCCTGGTGTCTTTCTCTGACTGCTCTCTGCGGTCTGTGTCTAGACGCAGATGTTCCAGGGTCTTTCGAAGTCTTTCTACTTCTTTCTCACGTTCTGTGTCCGTTTCACCCTCTTTCTCGGTCTCTAGAAGTGGTTGATCTAGATGACGCTGGGTGAGGGCCTGGTTTCTCCGGGCCTCCTCGGCTTGGAGCTTTAGTGTTGCCGCTTCCTGTTCCAGGTCGGTGTGGCTCTTTTCTCTTAGCCGTGCCTGGGCGACGAGGTTGTGGGCGAGGCTCCCGAGGATCTTGGCCAGTTCTTTGTGAGAGTAACTCTGCGTCGGGTCGTGTGCTGTCAGCTTGTCTAGCTCCGTGTCCAGTTCCTCCTGGTTCAGCTGTTGCAGATCACTGGTGTCCTCAGACGGACCAGTGTTCGTCATTGCTTCCAGCCATACCGCTAGGCGATCCCAAGGGACAGCGGGACTGGATGAACGGGACATACTGGTTCACTGTGGGCGAGAGAAACACAGCACACACACACAAAGAGGCCAATGCAAGTTTGTTCTAAGGTTTACGAGCTCTTGTACGGACTATGCCGTCGACAAGAATTTTGGCTAACTGATGTAGACAGTTAGGCAATTAGGCGGGCCAATTTTTGGATCGGCCTGAAATAGAGGCTTTAACGGGCGGTAGCCCTGTGGGTCACCTGGTGACGCCGGCTGCTTGGTTGTCACTCTATTAATTTGCTTTCCTTGGGGTCTCTTGGTGAACTGAAAGAAACAAGATTACGACAGTCCGGACAGTGAAGGTAGAAAAGAGCACAGTGAAAACAAACACAAAATGAATTGGTCTGCAATAACAAGGAGAATAAGCGCGAACGCTGGGAGTGTTAGAGAAGCACTAAAGGGGTTAAGCCTGCGGCCTTTCGTAAGAGTTTCTGATAGGGCCTACAGCATGTGTGGCTATCGGGGTAGGAAACCTAGGAAAAGGGGTGCGGCTTAGAGAGGAAAAGTGGGCCAAACACTTAGGCTATACTCGGGGTAGTATCTAATATTTGGCTTATAATGTGGGTTTTAACACATTTAGTTTATCCGGGGTGATTTGAGGTCGCTCAGGTGGAAACCAGTGGCGCAGTCGGCCTTCTGGGCGTTCCCAGACACCCAACTGCCGTGTCCTCGGTCCTTGTTACTCTGTCGCGTTACGCCCACTCAAACAGTTTTGACTTTAAACACGACCTGACAGCACCCACCCGTCAACCGCCAGCCAGCACAGCAAAGCTGGCACGCTCCCCAGAACCCTCTTTTTCAAGAGTGGCTCCCTATTAAGCCGTGGTTTGGGTACGGGCGACAGACATTGCCTTGTGTGTGTCAGCTGAACTGGTTGACCGGTTTTGGAGTGTCAGATTGCTGATGTCGCCACTGCGTGCCGCAACGGCGAACAGAGGTAAAAGAAACCGAGATTCACACACAGCCGGTGCAGGTCACGTTGGTTGGACAACCTTGCTCGTGGAGACCACGTTGAGACGATTCTCAGTTCACCACAGATGCTTGTGAGCCTTACAATAAATACACAAAAGAGGGTAAACAGGCGAACTCAAAATTAATTAAGACTCTATTGTTTACCGGATCAAGTGATTCATGGTTGTAGGCGAAAAGGAAATGCAAAATCCTATATCGAGAGTGATTTAGAAAAAGGCAAAGGTTTCTATCAAATAATGATAAAACAAAAGGCAATTTTGATAATGTTGGTAACCATCAAAATGAACCTAACCCAAATGAGAGGAAGAAAATAAATAAATAAAAATTTAACAAAAAAAAAAATTAATAAAATTAAATTAAATAGAAAATTAAAATTAAAATTAAACAAGACAAACTTAATTCAAATTAAATTCAAAACAAGTTTAAAATTTAAATTTAAATAAGCCTGGAGGGAGAATGTAAATAAAAGAAAATCAGCAAGGGAAACAGGAATAAGCACTTCACACAGAATTGGAAGAAAGTGGAAAAGAGAGAGAAAGCTGTAAGCTGACTTAGCAGGGTACGGCCACACGGTGGCGTCCTTCCTTCCAAGCGGACTGTCAGTGATTTGAAGAGATCTTATCTCAATTTAAGTTAAAGGAAATTAATTTTTCCTTTTACACTCAAATTCAAAATAAGTGTTTTTAATCAGCGAGAATGAGACCTGGTTGCTGCCTAATGCTAGTAAAATTGCATAAATGAAAACGTTTCTAACAGTAATCAATAAACAATTCACATGCTCTACTTAGGAAGGACATTTTGTTAAGACAAAATTAATAGCGGAGAGAACTATCTGTAATCCTCCACGCGATGGCGCAGTCGAGTCCACCAAACTAGAGTTAGTTAGGAGGACTGCTCACCAGATGGCGCTGTTGCGCCCGTTCGGGATAAAGTAATGGTGAAGTGTTACTCGAGAGCTGTGAGCTCGCGCCCTCTGGTGTCTAGCACGCGGAGTTGCAGCACACGCTCGTGGGGGTTGGACCAAGATTCAGATAATGGCCGCACACACCCGCAGAATTAACACAAATCACAATTGCTTTCAGACCGCGGCGGGTCTCTTGGTGCTGTATTTTGCACCGAAAGAAAATGTGGGCACAGGAATGTACATCTGCTTACTTCACATTTAACAGAACTCCAATAGACATTTATTAAACTAGCTGATCATTCAGCATGTATGAGTTAAATGTTTTAGGTCAAGATTAAATTGGTTAGCTAGGCCAATGTTCGACCAGGAGTTATCGTTTATCTTAACGATATAATATTATATTAGGCCTATTATTGAAAAGAGGAAACTCGCTCAATTTCAATCTTCCGCTTGCAAGAAGATTTCGTCGTTCAAGTCAAACGGGACAAAACAATATTACTCATGTACGGACTGTGCAGAGATTTCCTTATCTTTGCCAGACGTATAATATTGTCAATTTAGCATCTCTTAATATGCTTAGACTGAGCTCGGCGTTGTGCCTCGTCAGTGAGTGAGTTCGCGATGTCTCACAGTTCAATCAAATGAACGGGGACGCGCGTGCATAATATTAATACCCAAAAATACACATGAATATGAATATTAATATTGCTCACAAAAACAAAGTTTGAAACTGCTCGAATAATCTCCACCACCTGTAACAACAATAAGTTCTGGGGAATAATTAACTCAAATGGTATGAATATTCATGAGTTTATGAATATTATTTGCTTGTTGTACAGAAAAATTTACATATAACGGAACCTTTAATCATTTAAAAGTAACCTTTATCCAAATTGATTTCTTCATCAATTATCAATCTTACAAACCTTAAGAAACATTGACTTGTTTGATCAGGACAAATAATATCTCTTATGGTTGCACAATTTATATTACTAAAGTAATATAAATGAAAATCAAGCTTAAATGGGTAGCTTAGATCTTACGCTTCAGTGACTTCGAGATTTGTGAGCAAAACAATACGGATTCAATTTAATGCAATTATTGGGTTTTAATAAAACAACTACAGAATACAAAGCTACGAATCACACGGGGGTAAATATGCATATATATATAGGAGAAACAAAATGATATGGTACAAACAAGGAAAAATCAAACTTAATAGAATCAAATCAAAAAGGAAAAGAATGATGGAAAGAGAGAATTCACGAGGGAGAGAGAGAGAGAGAGAGAGAGAGAGAGAGAGAGAGAGAGAGAGAGAGAGAGAGAGAGAGAGAGAGAGAGAGACAGACAGTTCAAATCACTTCACCGAAACCCTTCAGACATTTATGATTTCGTGAATCAGGATTAATTAAGACAACCTCGTACAAGCAGTTAAAGGTGAAATATAATACTTGCATTAGGCTCTCTCGTGTACGTGTCTGAGTTCGAATCGTCGTGGAAGTTCGCTAAGGAGGTGAGTCCGGAGAATTTCTGTGAAGTTCAGGAAAGTCGCTCCAGAAGTTGCAAGTCTCTCAGTCTTGGCTGGGTGCCAAAGGAATCTCTCTCTCAATGGCAAGAAATGCCAGGGTGGTCCTTTCGGAATGGCAAGGATGCCAAGTGGCCCTTCCTCTCAGTGGCAGAATGCGCAAAGGAATCCCTCTCTCTCCAGGGAAGGTCAAAGGCCAGGGAGGTCTTCTGAGAATGGCGGAGCGCAAGGTGTTAATGATAAACTTCTGCTCTTATAGACGGAGTGGCCGAGCCCGTTTTATTGAAGGATCCAATCACGTCCGTGGAAAGAGAAGGCGCGAGTGTTCCATTGTCCTCTGAACCCCCTCCTCTGAGTTAATCAATAGGGTGGACATTCTAAAGCTTCTATTTCTTTAGAAAGCTGGTATTTCTGAAATTATGCATCAAAATCTGATTTCTGAGCAAGATTTGGCCTAGTCATATTTTTGCGATAACAGAGATACTAAGAATGATCATTCTGCGATTTGTGCGTCCAGATATCCAAGATTATCGCAATTACTGGAATACAGGTTTTTGATTTACAACAGTAAACATCCTAGTTATTCTAATACATTGTATAAAGACATGAACTCAACAGAATATATATATTTGGACATTATTAAGACAGTTCTTTTAGTCCATGTGTATGTGAGATGGGTCCGAAAGTTCAGTGTGTTCAACTATGTGTGTGTGCGCTCATTCGCACAAAAGACTATGTGTGTGTATTGTTTCGAAACTTCACGTGGTCATCTGTGTGTGTATTGTTTGCCTATTGCACACAGGATATGTATGTTCGTTTGAGGAGTCACATGACCGCCTAAGGCTGTGAAGTTTGTGAAGAACTATTCAACTCTTGAGCCGTTCATTAACTCTAGCTAGCCAGTCAAATAAAGAGCCTCTGTTTAGTATGATCTGATCAGCAGAGTCATGAGATAATGATGATGAGTCCAAGATTTGGACTTCCTGCCATCTGGCTTGAGTGAATCAATGCTGTTACATTATATACACATTTATTTATCATATAGCATCTATTGTACATTGGATTTCAATTTGTGAATAATATTGTATACTGTACATTGTATATTATTACTATTATAACTTAAGGTATATTGTTTAATGTATGTTTTAGTGTATATTGTTTAAAGTATATGTATATTGTAAGTATGTGTATATTGTTTAAAGCTGTGAGAACTACACTCACATTGTGTAAATTATTTATTGTTTATTGTAGAGTTTTCTGTGCTGTGAGTAATTGTGGGCGCATCAGATGTGTAATCTGATGTTGCTTTAAATGTTGTACATGTCATGTCATGACTGCTATGTTGCTCGGAACTGCACCTAAGAATTTCACCTACTGTTGCACTTGTGTATATGGTTGAGTGACAATAAAGTGATTTGATTTGATTTGATTTAATATTAATGTTTTATCAAACAAATTAATATTCATTTGTGTGTGTGTATGTTTCTTCCCCCCTCATGATCCAGAAGTTTTGGGAATGGAAATATGCCACATGATCTTCAGAGGAAGTGAGTAGTCATGTCATATCCAACATTAATACTGTTAGCCTTATGTGTGTGGAAATGTGAACACAGGCAACTCAGCACCAAGACACAACTCTGGTTCAAACGTGCCTTGAGTTTAAAAGCATAGCTCACTCAAAATTAAAACTCCCTCATCATGAACTCACCCTCATGTCTTATCAAACTTGTATGACTTTCTTCTGTGAAACAAAATATTTTGAATAATGTTGGTAACCAAGCTACATTGGACCAAATGTTATGGACAATAATCACCAATAACCATCTCAAAGCTGAGCGGACTCTGTGTTCATATAGCCAGAATATCTCAATGTCAAATGTTGTTTAAAGGAAAGGTACAAAAACAAAATCCTCCCTTTTTAAGGACTTTTCAGTGAATCAATGTCTTTTTCTTTCTTTCTTTTACAGATCCAGCTGATTATTGGAGATTTGGAAGAGGATGGCTCTTTATCTGCTGTGTCTGTCCCTTCTGGAGCAGAATCATGGACCTGTTGTATGTTTTGATTTATATTTCTTATTACACTATATAGCTTGGATTCTGAATTAAAAGGTAAATGTTTGTCCATATATATATTATCAGAGCTATATGGAGCCCTCGGGGCTCAGTTGAATATAGAGGAAAACAATATAAAACTTATTTGGAAAATACAAAGCTAACAGTAAATGGTACAATTTGTTATTTTGTTATGAGGTGAAATCATAACCTCATCATGATATTAGTAACCCTAACTTACAAGATAAATGCAATTTTTAGTTTTCAATTCCTCCTGGGGGCTCTGAAGTAGTGTTTAGACCGATATATCGGGCCGATATTTGCGATTTTTACGTGTAGCGGCATCGGCCGATACAAGACTGTTGCGTTCGATATTTTTCCCCCAGCATTATTTACAGACAGGTGTCCACAGGCAGCTCTCAGCATCTTTCGATGAGAGGTTGTGGTGGTGTTTGGCACTATGACCCTATCTCGCCTGCAAATTAAATTGGTGCAAAACTGTTTGCCATGCTTACACACTGATTGCAGTGTAAGTGTGGCCTAACTTGCATACTCACTTACTTTGTCAATCAATTTTACTGACTTGCACTAGAAGAAACTGCAATAAAGATTTTAGTTTTATCCACCAGTGTTTTGTCTGCTTTATACTTAAAACTTTTTTCTTTAAAATATACCTTTTCAGATGCAGTAATGTCAAAGCACTCGGCTGTTTCGACTGGCCAGATTGGAACAGCCCTGAATGGGAAGATGGCAGAACTAAGACTGGCAATATCCAGAAAAAATCTTACTTAAAAATTAGTTAAAATGAGAAATTAAAATGTGGAAATGTATTTCCCCAGTGAGTGAGTTTTAAAAAGAAAATGTCTAATGTTAAATGAAAAAGTTTTTACTTGAAAAGATTGTACTACCTGATTGTTTTTTCTGGAAAAAAAAAATCAGTAAAGTTTGTACTTGAAATTGTGTGTTCTGTCGAATGAGTACAAATATATGTGCAGGCTGTATAAAAACTTTTCACTAATATAAGTGAAAGTACATGGTGTCATCATATTAGAAGCATATTTGTATCCCTAATATAAGTGAAAGTATGTACTATGGAAATAAGTACATATATGCATGTACACATATATGCGTCTTACATACATTAAACATTCATGTGCATATACGGGAAAATATATGGCACTTACATGAAAACGGCCATTTTTGCTATATTTTTAAATATATGTTTCATATGTATATGTATTTTATATATAGGAATATTGCATATATTCCCATATAGGCAGCAGACATACATGGGCACTGACATTATATATGTAATTTACATATTTTTACATATATTACATTTCTGTATGGGAATTTAGTACTTTGTAAGTAATAAGCAAGATTTTAAAATGTATGCAATGTTTAATAGGCAGCCAGTGCAATGTTGACATAACTGGGCTAATATGGTCATACTTCCTGGTTCTAGTAAGAACTCGAGCTGCTGCGTTTTGGACCAGCTGGAGTTTATTTATTAAGCGAGCAGGGCAACCACCCAGTAGAGCATTAAAATAATCTAGCCTTGAGGTCATGAACGCATGAACTAACTGTTCAGCATTTTGCATTGAGAGCATGTGCCGTAATTTAGATATGTTTTTAAGATGGTAGAATGCAGTTTTACAGATGCTAGAAACGTGGCTTTCAAACAAAAGATTGGTATCAAAGAGCACACCCAGGTTCCTCACTGACGACGAGGACTTGACAGAACAGCCATCAAGCGTTAGACAGTATTCTAGGTTACTACTTTTGGAGCTTTTTTGTCCAATAATTAAAAATTAATTTTTTTCTGAATTGAGTTGCAGGAAATTACCGGTCATCCAATGTTTTATATCAGCTATGCATTCCGTTAATCTTGTGAATTGGTAAGTTTCTTCAGGGCGTGAAGAAATATAGAGCTGAGCCGGCATAACAATGAAAACGAACACCATGCTTCCTAATGATATCTCCCAGTGGTGTCATGTAAAGGGTGAAGAGCAGCGGTCCTAGCACTGGGTCTTGCGGTACTCCATACTGAACTTGTGATCGGTGTGACATCTCTTCATTTACTGCTACAATCTGATAACGGTCACATAGGTATGATTTAAACCATGACAAGTCAATTCCACTAATGCCTACATAATTTTCGAGTCTATTCAAAAGAATGTTGTGGTCGATAGTATCGAATGCAGCGCTAAGATCGAGTAACACTAATAGAGAGATACAGCCACGATCGGATGATAAGAGTAAATCATTTGTAACTCTGATGAGAGCAGTCTCAGTGCTATGATACGGTCTAAATCCGGACTGGAAATCCTCACAGATACCATTTCTTTCTAAAAAGGAACATAATTGTGAAGACACTGCCTTTTCAGGTATTTTTGACAGAAAAGGTAGATTTGAGATTGGTCTATAATTGACTAATTCTGTAGGATCAAGTTGCGTTTTTTAATAAGTGGTTTAATAATAGCCAACTTAAAAGTTTTCGGTACATATCCTAATGACAAAGATGAATTAATGATATTAAGAAAAAGGATCTATGACCTCTGGTAGCATCTCTTTTAATAGCCTACAGGGTCAAGCATACATGTTGTTGATTTTGATGATTTAACGAGTTTAGCCAATTCTTCTTCTCCTATAGCAGTGAATGATTGTAATTTTTCCTCAGTGACACTACAATGCTCTGTCTGATGTGATACTGTAGTAGACGGCTGCATGGTTAAAACTTTCTTCCTAATATTATCAATCTTACATGTGAAGAAGTTCATAAAGTCATTACAGCTGTGCTGTTTACAATCATCAGAAGTTGAAGCTTTATTTTTGGTTAATTTAGCCACTGTATCGAATAATTACCTTGGGTTGTGTTTGTTTTCTTCCAAGAGAGTTGAGAAATAAGCAGATCTAGCAGTTTTTACGGCCTTTCTGTATGTGATCATGTGCTCTTTCCACGAATTACGAAATACCTCTAGTTTTGTTTTCTTCCAGCTGCGCTCCATTTTTCTGGCTGCTGTTTTAAGGGCCCGGGTGTGCTCGTTGTACCACGGCGGTGGACTATTTTCTTTCATCTTCTTTAAGCGCAGAGGAGCAACTGTGTCTAAAGTACTGGAAAAGAGAGAGTCAATAGTTTCTGTTGCAACATCGAGTTCTTCTATGCTATCTGGGATGCTGAGGAGATGATACTGATGAGGAAGATTATTTAAAAAGCAATCTTTAGTAGCGGCAGTGATTGTCCTGCCATTTTTGAAGCGAGGGGGCGGCTTTGCAACCTTAGCTAAATTAAGTATACATGATACTAAGTAATGATCTGAGATGTCATCGCTCTGCTGCAGAATTTCAATGGTATCAACATTTATTCCATGTGACAATATTAGGTCTAAAGTATGATTATGGCGATGAGTGGGTCCTGACACGTGTTGCCTAACACCAATAGAGTTTAGTGTATCTTTAAATGCTAATCCCAATACGTCTTTTTCGTTGTCTACATGGATATTAAAATCACCAACAATTAGTACTTTATCTACGGCCAGTACTAATTCTGATAGAAAGTCAGCAAATTCTTTGATAAAGTCTGTATTATGCCCTGGTGGCCTGTATAAAGTAGCTAACACAAATGTTCAACGGGTTTTGTCATGTACACTACATAGCGTTACATAAAGCACCAAAACTTCAAAGGAATTATATTTGAAACTAGACTTCTGAGTAATACTGAAGATATAATTATAATTTACAGCAACCCCTCCCCCTTTACCTTTCAGACGTGGCTCATGTTTATAACAATAATCTTGGGGGGTGGACTCATTTAAGGTAATGTAGTCGTCAGGTTTTAGCCAGGTTTCTGTCAAACAGAGCACATCTAGATTATTATCTTTAATAATATCATTTACAATAAGCGCATTTGGGGAAAGGAATCTAATATGCAGCAACCCAAGCTTTATCAATTGTTCATCTGTATTATATCTTTTGTTTATTTGTTGGAGATTAATTCAATTTTTATTGTTGAATGGTTTTGATGTTTTTTTGTATTTACTAATTGGGGGATCAGACACAGTCTCTATATGATAATATCTAGGTGAAAGAGTCTCTATGTGCTGGGATTTATCTGACTCCGGTGACGTGAGACAGCTAGCAGACGGTCGGTTTAGCCAGTTTGTCTGCTTCCTGACCTGGGCCCTAGTGAGTCAAGGTTTAGCTCTAAGACTATGTGCCAAATTACTAGAGAGAAGAGCGGCACCACCCCAGGAGGGATGGATGCCATCCTTCTTCAACAGGTCAGGTCTGCCCCAAAAACTTTTCCAATTGTCTATGAACCCTATGTTATTTTGCAGACACCACTTAGACAACCAGCCATTGAGTGATGATAGTCTGCTAACTATCTCATCACTCCTAATGGGGAGCGGACCAGAACAATAAACAGCCTCTGACATCGTACTAGCAAGTTCACACACCTCTTTAATGTTAATTTTGGTGATCTCCGACTGGCGAAGTCGAACATCATTAGTGCCGACGTGAATAATAATCTTAGAGAATTTACGATTAGCTTTAGCCAGCACTTTTAAATTTGCTTTGATGTCAGGTGCTCTGGCTCCTGGTAAACAAGTGACTATCGTGGCTGGTGTCTCTATCTTCACGTTCCGTGTAATAGAATCGCCAATGACACTTTCAACAGGATACTCAGTGGGTGCTTCACTGAGAGGGGAGAACCTGTTTGACGGAAAAGCAGTTCTTTGGTCTGCGACCGTCTCACTGTCACCCAGTTTCCCTGCTGCTGGGGCCCTGCAGCCGGAACCGAAGAATGTACAGAGTTCACTAAGCTATTTGCATCCAAATCAGTGTCTAAAGCCGTTACATCCTCACTACTCTCAGATAAAGTATGGATGCGTGTTTCTAATTCTGAAATCTTCTCCGTCAGCCTAACTACCTCCTTACATTTATCACATGTGAAGCCCTGTTCGCCAGCGGAGAAGCCTATATTAAACATGCGGCATGCGGTGCAAGTGATAATGACAGGAGAAGACATGACTTACCGTGTTTGTTGATTAATCCAACTTACCACTTATCACAATCGTTTGCTGGACACTATTAACTAATCAATCAATCAATTCACTTTATTGTCACACAGCTATATACACAAGTGCAACAGCAGGTGAAATTCTTGGTGCAGTTCCGAGCAACATAGCAGTCACGACATGACATGTACAACATTTAAGCAACAACAGATTACACATCTGATGCGCCCACAATTACTCACAGCACAGTAAAACTACAATAAACAATAAATAATTTACACAATGTGAGTGTAGTTCTCACAGCTTTAGCCAATATACACATACTTACAATATACATATACTTTAAACAATATACACTAAACATACATTAAACAGTATACATTAAGCTATAATAATAATAATAATATACAATGTACAGTATACATTATTATTCACAGTAGAGATCCAATTATGTACAATAGGTGCTATATGATAAATGATAAATAATAAATGATACATAAATGTGTATATAATGTGTGTGTATCTACAGTGGGTTGTGCGGAGTGATATTCTGTCCAGTGTGTGTTATGATCCTGATGGATCAGGAGTTAAGTAGTCTGATTGCTTGTGGGAAGAAGCTGTTCTGAAGTCGGCTGGTGCGTGTTCTAATGCTGCGGTACCGTCTGCCTGATGGCAGCAGTGAGAGCAGCCCATGGTTCGGGTGGCTAGAGTCTCTGATGATCCTCTGAGCTCTCTTCACACACCGCCTGGCGTAAATGTCCTGGAGGGAGGGAAGCTCACCTCCGATGATGCAGCTGGCCGTGCGCACTACCCTTTGCAGGGCTTTGCGGCTGCGGGCGGTACTGTTGCCGTACCAGGTGGTGATGCAGCCAGTCAGCAGACTCTCGATGGTGCAGGTGTAGAAACGTGTGAGGATGTGGCGGTTCATTCCAAACCTCCTCAGCCGTCGCAGGAAGAAAAGGCGCTGATGAGCCTTCTTCACAACGGCCTCGGAGTGGACGGACCATGAGAGTTCCTCTGTGATGTGGACACCGAGGAACTTGAAGCTGCTGACTCTCTCCACCGGTGCTCCATCGATGGTGATGGGGCGGTGTTCTCTCTCATTCCTCCTGAAGTCGACCACCAGCTCCTTGGTCTTGCTGACGTTGAGGGAGAGGTTGTGCTCCTGACACCACCGTGTCAGAGTGTGCACCTCCTCTCTGTAGGCCGTTTCATCATTGTCGGTGATAAGACCTACCACCGTCGTATCGTCAGCAAACTTGATGATGGTGTTGGAGCTGTGGGTAGCCACACAGTCATGTGTGTACAGGGAGTACAGGAGTGGGCTGAGAACACAACCCTGAGGGGCTCCAGTGTTGAGAGTCAGTGATGAGGAGATGTTACTGCCCATTCTGACCACCTGGCGTCTGTTTGACAGGAAGTCCAGGATCCAGCTGCATAACAGGCTGTTTAAGCCTAGAGCCCGGAGTTTAATGTCAAGTATGGAGGGCACAATGGTGTTGAATGCTGAGCTGTAGTCCACAAACAGCATTCTCACATACGTGTTCCTCTTTTCCAGGTGGGAGAGAGCAGTGTGTATTGTAGATGAAATGGCATCGTCAGTGGAGCGGTTTGTGCGGTATGCAAACTGCAGTGGGTCCAGTGAGGGGGGGAGAACAGAGCAGATGTGGTTTCTGACTATTCTTTCAAAGCATTTGCTGATGATGGGGGTCAGAGCAACAGGACGCCAGTCGTTTAAGCAGGTGGTTTTTGACTGCTTAGGTACAGGCACAATGGTGGACGTTTTGAAGCATGTGGGGACCACAGATAGGGAGAGGGACAGGTTAAAAATGTCTGTGAAAACTCCAGCCAGTTGGTGCGCGCACGCTCTGATCACACGGCCGGGAATGCCGTCTGGACCCGCTGCTTTACGGACATTCACCCGCCGGAAGGACTCCAACTAATGTTGGAGTTGGATTACTCTAACTAAGTAATCCAACTAATGAACTCAGAAAAAGGGAGACCCGGGTGCAGAGATGACAAGCTAACAGGCTAGCGAAATGCTAACGTGTGATGGTGATTTAGATTAAAAGCTAGCAATGTCAAATTTAACGTGATAGGCAATTTTTAAACAGTTTATGGTGATGAGTAAGTTATATTTAGCAGTAGAATAAAGAGGAAATATCCAAATAAAGATTCAAACGTAAGCAAGGCTGTACAGAGCTACAGACTTGAGCTACAGAGCTACAAACACAGCAGGAGGCAGACAGGAGCAATCGATCAGCAGACAGGAGCCAATCGATCAGCCTTTTCACTCTAATTTCACTACTCTTTTCACTCTAATTTCTTGATTCATTTTCTGAACAGTAGGACATAATGAATATATCTGGGGTTTTTCCAGGTGACACAATGAAGCTGAGGTCATGGATGCTGTCGTTGGAGGCTCAAGTGGTCATGGGACCTCACCTTGACTTCACAACTGGTCTGGCTGCCATTTTTGCTAGCTACGACAACGTCAACTTGAAGTATGCTGAAGATGCTTCTTGCACTCTGTATTCTGCCCTAGATGCATGTTCCATCTACGCAACACTGACAGATAGCTAACAGGAGTCAGAAAAAGGGGCAGACGCAGAAGTAAAGTTGAGATTTTTACTGTAATGTTCTTTCCTCTTCTTTCTCTTTTTTGTAAAACTGAAACATGAAAAGACCACAGATGTCTTATTACAAAATGTTCTTAAAATAAACACAAATGAATTTCCATTGTTTACAATATTCTCTTAACACGTATATCAAAGGCTACATACAGCTCTGCATACTGTTATTGCTGTTAACAAATTAGCATCACTGTAGAATAGTTCGTTTTTAAACTCAAACTTAAGAATTACAAATATATATATATATATATATATATATATATATATATATATATATATATATATATATATATATATATATATATATATATATATATGCACATACATTGTATAATACTAAAAAAGGGTAATAACTTACAGGCAAAAGCTTTCCAAGGCACAAAACGTAAAATAAACAGAGAGAAGCGATCTCTTGTCCAACCGCATGGAAAGAATCTTGAACACTGCCGTTATTTCCTAGTTAACCTCTAACCTAAGAGCCACATGACCTAAACCAACCACTAAGAAAACAGCTCAATGTCCTTTTGCTGTTACACCAAACCGCCACAAGATGGTGCCAAGATATAATAAATGAATGTGCCATGACACTCCCCGCCTGGTATTGGGTGGATACCACTATAACCAATTGAGATAAAGGAATGATCACACAAGTAGACCCCTCAAAGTATCAGTCCTCTGTTTGCATGAGAAGGACCGTTTCCGTTATAGGTCTGAGGAATGTCTTGATTGTCCCATTCCTTGCAACTCTTAGTTCAACTGTTCTTACTTTTCCATCACTGCTGGCGAAAATCTTAGTCACAAGAGCCATAGGCCATTCGTTGCGCTTGGCTTGAGCATCCTTGAGAAGGACCACATCGCCCTCTCTTAGCACCCTTCTCCATTGCTGTCTGTGGAGGTCGGTCTCCTTGAAATCGCCTGGAGGTGAGACGAGTGCATGACTCTTTTGAGTTAGAAGCATGGCTGGCGTCAACAAGAAAGGTGAGTCTGGGTCTGTTGATATAGGAACAAGAGGTCTTGAATTGACAATTCCTGTAACCTCTGCCATCAGAGTAGATAACACTTCATGTGTCAAGCAAGAAGGACTGATCTGTTGGAGCATGGAGTCCAGTATGCGCCTGGAGACCCCTATCATCCGCTCCCAGGCTCCTCCCATGTGGGATGCGTGAGGTGGATTGAAGACCCAGGAACAATCTTCACCACTCAGGTACCTCTTCACACTAGGCTTTTGAGAATCTGTTAACACAATTTCCAGCTCCTTACAGGCTCCTACAAAATTAGTCCCACAGTCAGAACGAATTTGTTTAGCAGGTCCTCGCAGAGCAAAAAACCTTCTCAAGGCATTTATGAAGGTAGATGAATCCATGCAGTCAATCAGCTCGACGTGTATGGCACGAGTGCTCATACAGGTGAAAAGAACAGCCCATCTCTTACTTTGAGCTTGTCCTCCTCGTGTACGCCTTGCGACGACTGTCCAAGGTCCAAAAACATCCAGACCAACATACGTGAAGGGGGGTTCCATGCTTAAGCGATCGATGGGTAAGTCTGCCATCTTCTGCTCAGTTACCTTTCCACGAAGCTTGTTGCACATGATGCACCTGTGTAGAGTGCTGTTTATAAGCTTCCTAACACCAATAATCCAGTACCCTGCATTGCGGATAGAAGATTCAGTAAACACACGTCCCTGATGCTTGACTCGTTCATGGTAATGCTTCACAAGCAGTTTTGCAGCATGACTGCGTCCTGGGACGATCAAAGGAAACTTTTCTTCGAGATCCAGAGTTGCATTCTTAAGCCGACCTCCTATCCTGAGAAGTCCTCTACTATCTACGTAAGGATCCAGTTTTTTCAGAGCGCTGTGCCTAGGGATGTCGTTACTTTCAGCAATGCAGGTAAGTTCTTCTTGGTAGGCTTTCCTCTGAACGCTTCTGATTACAACTTCCTCTGCTTGCGACAACTCTTTCGCTGTACGAGGCTTAGCACAATAGTGCCACGATCTACAGGATCTTTTTCTGTCTTCAGACGACTTGTAAGTCTGAGCGACATGTATGAGAGAAGCTATGGCTCCGATTAATGACCTCCAAGAAGAGAATCGATCGAATCTTTGACATTTGAGATAAGAATCGTCAGTGGATAGAGTAGTAGCGAGAGGACGAACCTCTGTGTCCAACTCTGGCCCAATGAGGTCGAATTCCTTTTCCTCCACAGATGGATTCTGATCCACTTGCGACAGGAAGGCAGGTCCTGTAAGCCAGGTGGTGGTGCTCAACAGGGCTGCTGGAACGGAGCGGGTGCCGTGGTCTGCAGGGTTATGCTTCGTAGACACATAGTGCCATTGTGTTGGGCTTGACACTTTGCGGATACGCTGCACTCTGTTGGCTACATATACGTAGAAACGCCTTGTCTGGTTAAAAATGTATCCCAGGATAACTCTGCTATCTGTGTAAAATTCCACAGCATCTAGAGTAAAGTCCAGCTCATTCATTATCGTCTCTGCTAACTCTGCAGCTAGAACCGCAGCTCCTAGTTCCAGCCTGGGAATGGTATGAGCAGCTTGCGGAGCCAACTTCGTCTTCCCTAGGACGAACCCGGTATGACATGCTCCTTCACTGTTGATGACACGAAGATATGCCACTGCTGCAATCGCTCTGACAGAAGCATCTGAGAAAATGTGGAGTTCCTTTCTCAGAGCCGTAGAGAGAGTAGTATGAACATATGGTCTGGGAATCTCAAGCTGTTTAAGATCTTGCAGAGATAACCTCCACGCATTCCATACTTCTTCCTTATCTTCAGGGAGAGGAGAGTCCCAGTCAAGAGCCTCACCTGAGAGTTCCCGTAACAGGAATTTCCCTTCAATGATGATAGGGGCAACGAACCCAAGAGGGTCGAAGAGACTGTTGACAGTAGCAAGTATCCCTCTGCGAGTAAAGGGCTTTCTAATGTCTGTTACACGAAAAGTGAATGTGTCCCTCTTCACATCCCAGCTAAGTCCGAGACTACGTTGGATGGGCGTAGGGTCGACTTCCAAGTTCAGATCTTTGAAACCCTTTGCATGATCTTCGGTCGGGAATGCGTCCATTACTTCCTTGCTATTAGAAGCGAACTTGTGCAGTCTCAAATTTGAAGTAGCTAGCATTTCTTTTGTTCGTGTCAACAGGTTGATTGCTTCTGCAGCTGTGGGTGTCGACAAAAGACCGTCATCGACGTAGAATTCTCTCTCTACAAAGTGTTTGGCGTCTGAACCATACTCCTCCATGCCATAAGCCGCTGCGCGTCGGAGGCCATAAATGGCTACAGCAGGAGATGGACTATTTACGAACACATGCACCCTCATGCGGTATTCGATGATCTTTTCCCTGGTGTTATTGTCCTTGAACCAAAGGAATTGAAGAAAGTCTCTATCTTCCTCTTTCACGATGAAGCTGTGAAACATCTGCTCGATGTCTGCAGTTACAGCTACCAGCTCCCTTCTGAAACGTAGTAAGACTCCCAAGAGGCTGTTATTTAAATCTGGACCAGAGAGAAGAACATCGTTCAAGGAGATGCCCTGTGTTTGTGCGCTGGAGTCGAAGACAACTCTGATCTGACCGGGCTTCTGCGGATGGTACACCCCAAACATAGGTAAATACCAACATTCCTGGCCTTCTCGAAGAGGAGGGGCTGCTTCGGCATGGTCACGATCAAAGATGTTCTGCATGAAGGTAACAAAATGAGACTTCATCTGAGGCTTCTTTTCCAGTGTGCGCAAAAGGGAGTTTAGGCGTGTCAGTACCTGCGCTCTATTATTAGGAAGTCGCTGGCGAGGTGTTCTGAATGGGAGTGGTGCAACCCAACTATTGCTCTCGTCCATGAACATCTCTTTGTGCATGATGTCCAGAAAGCGCCTGTCTTCAATGGACAAACCTACTTTGTTATCATCCTTTGATCTCTCAAAGATGGTATCCCCTATAGCGTAGTCATCAGAGATGAAGGTGTCACACGCTAGAGAGATCTCAGGCAGAGGCTTGGCATCAAACTTCTCCTTGACGCTGAATTTGTTGGGACATGGAGGAAGTAGAGAAGGACGTCCATTATCAAGTACATGGGTGCGGTAAGTACTTAGTTCTGCAGACCTGTGTACAGCTCCCAAGCAAACATCTCCTACTACGACCCATCCTAGGTCTAGTCTTTGTGCATAGGGTGCATTATTAGGCCCATTACGTTGCTCCCGTACTTTATGAACCTGAAGGATGTCACGACCCAAAAGAAGTAGGATTTGGGCTTCTGGATCCAAAGGAGGAATGCTATGAGCGATGTGCTTCAGGTGAGTGTGCCAGTGTGCAGCATCAGGAGTCGGTATCTCGGCCCTGTCATCCGGCATGTTGTTGCATTCGATCAAAGTTGGCAATTTCACCTTCATCTCTCCATCCAAAGACTCTATAGTGAAACCTGTGGCTCTTCTGCCTGCTGTCTTTGTCACACCTGCACAGGTACGTAGGGTGTATGTTGAGCTCTCTCCTTTGATACGCAGCAAGTCAAAAAACTTGGTTCTAGCAAGTGATCTATTGCTCTGATCATCCAGGATCACATAAAGCTTGATTGCTTCCTCTGGGTGGCCTTCTGGGTAAACCTTAGCCAGGCAAATCTTCGTACAAGACCGTGAACCTTTCCCATAACCACAGACTTCGGTACACTTGGAGGTGACAGGTTGCGGTGTGTCTATCTCTCCCTCCCCGCCATACTCGTATAAGGTAGAAAGTGGCGGTCCTGGGTGAAGTGCTGCGACATGAGCATCACTGCCACATTCCTTACATTTAATAGCTGCTTTACAGTCCCTGGCCAGATGAGTGGTAGTAGCACAGCACCTGTAGCAAACCCCTTTCTCCTTTAGGAATGTCCTGCGCTCATCTAAAGGTTTGCTCCTAAAGCCTCTGCAGCGTTTGAGAGGATGGGGCTTCTTATGAATCGGGCAGGTTTTATCCACATCATCCAACTCACAGTTTGAGCTGCGTGTCTGACTCATAGCACCTGATGACACTTCTGTCTTGTGAGTGTAGACTGGGCTTTTCACTTGTCTCTTGAATGGCTGCTCCGGTTTCAAAACACTTTGGATTCCTGAAGACAGAGCAAAACTTGGATCGTTGCGTGTTCGAGCCTCTTTGCAGATGAAATCACAGAAGAACGAGAATGGAGGAAAAGCAACTTGATGTGAAGTTTTATACTGAGAACCTTGAGCCATCCACTTCTCCTGAAGACTGTATGGTAGCTTATCTACGATGGGGGCCACACCTCGTGCGGTGTCAAGATAAGTAAGTCCGTGTAGATAGCCTTCATGTTTCGCTGATTCCACTTCCTGAAGAAGATCTCCGAGTTCCCGAAGCTTTTTCACATCTTTGCCGCTGATCTTTGGAAAGCTATCGATCCTATCAAAGAGAGATTTCTCAATAATCTCTGGAGAGCCATAGCAATCTTCCAAACGCTCCCAAGCCTTTCTTAAGCCTGTGTCAGGATTACCTGTATGCACAGCTCTGATCCTTCGCACATGATGTGAAGATTGTTCTCCTAACCATTTTGATAGAAGGTCTAACTGCTCCACCGCTGACAGGTACAAACCTTCAATAGCGTTGACAAATGATGACTTCCACGCCCAATAATTCTCAGGACGATCATCAAATTTGAAGAGACCTGAATTAACAAGCTCTCTGCGAGCCAAGTACCTGGCGATCTCACTCACGTTCGTGTCGTTGTTAAACGATGGCTGTGGTGTTGTCTTATATGGCGAAGACGTGAATGGTGGCACTTGGGATTTATGGCAAGGTGTTTGCCCTGACTTCTGAGGCTGCTGTGTCATACTCTCAATAACGGGTTTATTGAAGGAATCCCTGACGTCCCAAGCTGTAAAGCGATGCTGTCTTGGGGGTGACTCAGACCTCAACACATGAACAATGGGCTTTAGAGGTGGTTGATATGATTCATCTTCAACAGAAGGAGACAATCCTAGTCGAGACTGGTTCATGACGTAATCACGAGTGCGATCAGAAACTTCCCTCACATCAGAAATCCTTTCTCCGAGCTCACTTTCTGCTGCTGCCTCCAACACTTTCGCCTCAGCGATGGCTGCTGCCACTTCACTCTCATGCTTTAGAACTGATAGCGACGCCTCCATGCGAGCCTCTGTCACTTTCAGTTGAGCCTTTTCAATCAGGATTTCAGATTCTTTTTTAAGGAATTCAGTCTTGGCCCGTGCAGCTTCCAACTTAGCGCGAGCTTTTGCCGCAGCAATGCTAGCCGTTGAGCTTCTCGATCTGTTAGTTGAAGCAGAGGCTATAGATCTAGTTTCTAATGCTTGGCTTCGCTCTGTAGTTTCCTCAGCCTCCGTAGCTTTCTCCGCCATCATGAATTGCTAATACAGACTAGTAGCGCACAGTGTGATGATGAAAGAGGAGTGGAGTTCGAGTTTGCTTTCCTTGAACTGAAGTGCCCGCCGTGCAGCTGCCTTTTTACTATTCTGCCCTAGATGCATGTTCCATCTACGCAACACTGACAGATAGCTAACAGGAGTCAGAAAAAGGGGCAGACGCAGAAGTAAAGTTGAGATTTTTACTGTAATGTTCTTTCCTCTTCTTTCTCTTTTTTGTAAAACTGAAACATGAAAAGACCACAGATGTCTTATTACAAAATGTTCTTAAAATAAACACAAATGAATTTCCATTGTTTACAATATTCTCTTAACACGTATATCAAAGGCTACATACAGCTCTGCATACTGTTATTGCTGTTAACAAATTAGCATCACTGTAGAATAGTTCGTTTTTAAACTCAAACTTAAGAATTACAATATATATATATATATATATATATATATATATATATATATATATATATATATATATATATATATATGCACATACATTGTATAATACTAAAAAAGGGTAATAACTTACAGGCAAAGCCTTTCCAAGGCACAAAACGTAAAATAAACAGAGAGAAGCGATCTCTTGTCCAACCGCATGGAAAGAATCTTGAACACTGCCGTTATTTCCTAGTTAACCTCTAACCTAAGAGCCACATGACCTAAACCAACCACTAAGAAAACAGCTCAATGTCCTTTTGCTGTTACACCAAACCGCCACAAGATGGTGCCAAGATATAATAAATGAATGTGCCATGACACTCTGGAATGTATCCAAAGGTAATGTCTAAATTATTATTGTGCTTGAGGGCTTGTTTTTTATTTGGGAGTGTTAAATAAGGAATGTTTAGATGAGCTGTGTTTTTGCGAACCACGCAGGACCACAGTAGTCAAACGGTGACGACCACCCTTCTACTCCTCAAACAAGTGGTGTGTTGCAGACTCAACCCGTGTGTCTGCTGGAGACCAGAGAGGAAGATTTTTTTAAAAGGATGGAGCTCTTACTCCATCCTCTGCAAACAGTATATGTAAATCATGTAAATTGTTGTATGAAAATGCTCTGCCTGGGTAAATCACACATCTATCCTTTTTTGCGGGACTGTTCTTGATTTTTTGTTTGTGATATAAATGTTTTTCAGTTGTTTGTGGTTTAACTGATCCAAAGTAATGTCTCTTTGTTCAAAATAACTTTAATTTTGCTAACACTGAAGGTGGTGACTGGGAATTGACACCTTTTTCATCCTACTTGAATAAAACTAACAACTTTCCTCTCTCCCTTTTTGTTTATAGGTGCATCTGGGGGATCAATCCAGAGACAGTCACAAAGTCAAAGAGGCAGACAGGACATTTCAACCAGCAAGTTTGTGGACTGATCAGGAAACTCATTGGCTTTGAATGGATGTCAGTCTAATGTGTAACCAGTGTTCCAATGCCAGAACAGACAAACCAAACACTGGCTCTTTGTTAAAGGGTTAGTTCACCCATGATTTACCCACCCTCAAGTCATCCTAGGTGTATATGACATTCTTCTTTCAGACGAACACAATCAGAGTCATATTTAAAAAGCCCTGGCTCTTCCAAGCTTTATAATGGCAGTAAATTAATATTATCTCCATCATATAGCTGCTCCACATGGCTCCGGCTTTTTTTAAAAATTAGTTGTTCTGATACTAGTATCGGAAATATCACTGATACCACAAAAAATTCTGGCATCGGTATTGGCAAATACTTGAACCCATGTACCGATCCGATACCATTTTTTTAAGCAAGACCTAGTTATTATGACCACTAGCTTTGCCTAACAGCTGCATGCTGCTCAGAATGCATTGCAAACACAGGAAGTAGTGCTGTGTTGCCACAAGCAACCACTGTTTAGAGCAGCGAAGAAGAAATGAAAATGCGTTAGCAGTATGTCCGCTGTTTAGTAGTATTTTGTCTCTGTGTGTGGATTGCGGGCGCCTGCGCGCGCACACACACGCACGCACGCGTGACACTCGCTCGCTGTCGATTAGTAGTAGTCCCTGCCATGTGTCAATATCAAGCGGCAACCTCCCCCAGTTTCTCTACGTCCATTTTTTTTTTACAGTCTATGGTCACTATATGAGGACACGAATGCATAAACTGTCACTTCATGAGAATTTATCGTATCATTTGAGAAAACTGTCATATAATGAACACAGACACTCAAACATCTTCACGGCTACCTGTCAAAATAAAAGTTTGGTTTAAACATGTTTAAATTGACAGAATATTTTAGGCTACTGTTGTACAGTAGATTTAGCCATGTCTCTATGTAGTAATAATAATACGTCTCTACTAATAATAATAATTATGCCTAGATGGTTGCTTATTTTTCACTTGTTTTGTTGTAAAGAGATTATTTTCTAATTAATGTATATTTTTTTATATTCCTACATTTATTTGTTTCACTGTTTTTTATACAGTTATATTATAAAACAAATACCTTTTTTCAGTTTGCAGTGTTAGATTTGTGGCTGCATTTGAAGTTCTTTTTCACTTAAGTGCATATCAGATAATGAAAATACTGTAATAAATACAGTAGTTCACTGTATGTATTTGTTCATGTTTTATTAAGGGATAAGTCTGAAGCACACCATAAAATAATTCTAGCAATTTATACAGGGCTAGTAGTATATACAGATACACACCCAGGTATCGTATCAGTACTCGGTATCAGCCGATACCCTGAGCCCAGGTATTGGAATCAGTATCGGGAAGGGAAAAAGGGTATCGGAACATCTCTTTAAAAAAATCCATATTTAAAACTTTATAGACTAAAATAACTAGCTTCCGGTGGTCAGCGATAGCAAGTCGACTTGCGCTAAAAAAGTAACCCCTGACGCGATGTTTCTCAAGATTTGACGCCTCTCACGGATACGGCTGGGCAACAAACTCATGCCCCTCTTCTCTTATATCAAAATCTTCCACCATTTCTCTTAAAAAATTATCGTTTTTGTTTTGTTTTTCTCTATCCTCTGCGGTTCTGCGTTCATCAATATACGCATGCATCAAGAGTTACTCTTTTGGGGCAACTCGACTCGGGGAGCCGTGTGGAGCAGTTATATGATGGATATATGATGCACTTTTATGATGGATAGATGCACTTTCTTTTATGGACTTCAAAAACAGAGCAACAGTCACTGCTATTATAAAGCTTGGATTAGCCAGAACTTTTTTAATATAACTCAGATTTTATTTGTCTGAAAGAAGAATGTCATACACACTTAGGATGACTTGAGGGTGAGTAAATCATGGGCTAATTTTCATTTTTGGGTGAATTATTCCTTTAAGCTAGATGTGTTTATGCAGTAAGATGGTCACTGAATATGTTCTTATCTGTGGTGTCTCCTAGTTCAATGGAGAGAAACATGACCGTCTAAACCTCTTTGCTGGAAACTTTACACACATTATTAAACTGCTAAATAAATGTGTTAAATTGGTCATGTTTTTGTGTTTATTTGAATTTAACATGTCTTTTCAATGTTATAGGTTACTGATGGGTTAACAGATAAAAACGTAAAATTTACAGTATGTTTTTAAGTGTAAATTAAGAGCACATTGCTTACAGAGGTTGCTCACATTGGTTACTGAGTTGCATTACTTTTACACTGTAATTCTACAGAAGCACACTGTAAAAAATTCTGCTGTGATTTTACAGTAAATTATTGGCTACTAATTGCATTACTTTCACAGTAAGGTACTGTATTTAATTTCACAATATACAGCTGTGATTTTACAGAAAATTACTGGCTACTAATTGCATTACTTTCACAGTAAGGTAATGTATTTAATTTCACAATATACAGCTGTCCTTTCACAATTATTCACTGTAATAATTATACAGAAATTACTGTGAATTTCACAGTAAATTTCATAGTACCTTACTGTGAAAGTAATGCAATTAGTAGCCAGTAATTTACTGTAAAATCACAGCAGAATTTTTTACAGTGCACGTTTCTAGCATCTGTAAAACTGCATTCTTCCATCTTAAAAAAATATATAAATTTTGGCACATGCATTCAATGCAAAATGCTGAACAGTTAGTTCACACGTTCATGACCTAAAGGCTAGATTATTGTAATATTTTACTGGGTGGTTGCCCTGCTCGCTCAATAAATAAACTGCAGCTGGTCCAAAACGCAGCAGCTAGAGTATGGAAGTATGACCATATTACCCCGGTTCTGTTAACACTGCACTGGCTCCCTATAAACATTGTATACACTTTAAAATCTTGCTTATCACTTACAAAGCATTAAATGACTTGGCTCCCCAGTACTTGAATGAGCTCTTAACGCATTATACTCCATCACGTCTATTGCGGTCTCAGAATTCTGGCCAGTTGAAAATCAACTACTGGCAGTCGATCCTTTTGATCCACTCTAGGCCTGTCACGATAACAAATTTTACTGGACGATAAATTGGCCAAGAAATTATTGCGATAAACGATAATATTGTTGTTCTGAGACCATTTTCATCTAAAATAATGATAATGGCATAATAATGCAGGTACACCTTTTCAAAGATCAATGAACTTGTATTTCTAAAGACTATTTAACACTGAAAACGGAAAGCATTTTAAATATCCACAATAAATGAACAAAACAACCAAAAAAAAAAAGCAATGGACTCTCAGTCTGTTAACAAAAAAATGCACTTGAATAAAAAGCTGGGAAAACTGCAAAGAATGATTGTGTTTTAGGTAGTGTTGGGAATCGATACAAAAAAATATATTTTTTTCTGTAATTAATCACGATTAATATGTTTTTAATGTTTTGATATTGTAATAATTTCAGTTACTCTCCAAATTAATGTAGAAACAGATTATTGACAGCATATTTTAAATATGTGTTGTATTGTCATGTATTTATGAATGAAGGCCAGTATCACTGATAATGTCTCTATGAAACAACGTATTATTATTACATAGAGACATAGCTAAATCTACTGTACAACAGTAGCCTAAAATATTCTGTCAATTTAAACATGTTTAAACCAAACTTTTATTTTGACGGGTAGACAAAAAGGTTGTATTGTCTTTACTTTCATCGCTTAAGGCTGTGGCAATCCATGGATACTTCCCCACCCACTCCTCCCGGTACCTGCAGAGGCGTTTTTGCTTTTTAGCAGCGTGTTGGGGTTCCGGTAAGCTACACCAGCCATGCCAATGGAATGAATGAAAATTAACTTATATCAATGCATATCTAAATTCGCGCCTAGCCAGTATTTTTTTTTAACTTAGAAAAAAGATGCTGCAGCCAATTAGCAGCCGGCGGGGGCTGGTTGCAGGACGACTCAACCTTATTAATATTATTAATACAGTTATTAATGTTTATCAGACAATTCCTACAACTTCAAGATTTTGCTTTAGTATAATTTTCGGGACAATTAGGGCCAGATTCGGGATTCGGGACAACAGTTTAGATTTCGGGACTGTCCCAAATTTTTCGGGACATCTGGTCACTCTATTTGTTCAAGAGCAAAAAAGAACTCGATGTGAGCAGGAGACTGACGCGAGTCTGTCTGTGCATCGAGTGTGTGTGTGTGTGTGTGTGTGTCAGAGTGTCCCTCGATTAGCTGACATGAGACGCAGCCACACAGACAGGACATTGACATACAGCGCATTCTCTTGTGTCTTGTCGCGCTTAGAAGCATTTACATGTATAAGAGCGTGAACATATAATGTAATGCTCGGCAAAAATGGACATAAAAACAGACGCTGGAAATTATCGCGGCCGGAAAAATTATCAAGCTCATTTTTCTTATTGTGCGATTAATTGATTTATTGACTATCACGACAGGCCTAATCCACTCTGTCAGTTCAAAAATAGAGACTAAAAACACATCTCTTTACTATGCCATACGCATAGAACAATATCAATTTAAAAAATCTATATGTTTCTTCAGTAGAACACAAATGAACCAAAAACTTACTTTAGCTATTTACCTATTATCACTGTAAACTAAATGACTTTAAAAAAAGATCGGTTAATTTTAATGAATGAGATCCTAAGATCTGAGTCAGTAAAATGATTGTAAGTTCCCCTCAACTAGTTTGACATTAAACTTTATGAAGTAAACTTTATGATTAAACTTAGTTCACTAAGGCTAGGCATGTGAAGCCTGTTCAAGAATCTCTGATCAGTGTCTTGTACTTTGGTGTTGTGCATGAGTAAAACCTTGACAGCCAACATCACAAGGGTACTCAGAAATGTGTTAACAGTGAGTATGGGATTTATTTGAGTTTGTTGGAAAGTTGTTAAGAATAATTAATGGGTTTACAAACAACACACCAAGTTGTACAATTCTGGCCAAAGGGTGTACTACTAGCCTGACAAGCCAGACCCACATCAAGATGTTGGGTCTGGGAACACACCATTGGCAGGGATCAATCCAAGGGGCGGGATAAACGCTTGTCTTTCAAATTCCCTCTGCACGCAATAGGATAGCGCTACAACCAACCAGAGCAACAAAGGAGGTGAAGCGGAGCTAGTTGGTAGATTAAACTTTCCCCGTATACGGTAGGCAAAACTCCGAACACATCTTCCTTTCTTAAGAATGACTTCAGTGCCATTCTTTGTTCTTTCCTCAAAGAAAAGCTTAACTCCATCTTCCAGAGTCGCACCCAAAGCTGTTTCGAAAGACCGCTGTTCGCCAGCTTCTTTGTTTAAGAGTAGCACTTGGAACCAAAGGGGCTCGCTGCAGCCTGCAGTGGACGTCCAACCCGGCCCACATCCAAGTGTGACATCAGAGGCCAGGCCAATGCCGGCCTGCAGCCAATTTTTAAGATTTTATTGGTCATGTCAATCACAGTACAGACTGCCTCTACACCAAACACTGATCCCTAAACCTACCCGTCACTGTAACCAATGAAATTAGCTGGAGGGCAGGATTTCTGACGTCACACTTGGATGTGGGCGGAGTTGGATATCCACGCAGGCTGCAGCGAGCCCTACTTAGAGAAGGCCGCAACTCTGCCGTCATTATGTTAAGCCCGCCCACCGACTCTATACATGATGTGATTGGCCTGACCAGAGTTTGATTTTTCCAGCTCGCAAGCCAACGGAGAGTTGCTAGACGACCCTGGCTGCAAATTAGATTTGCTGCCGCTAAGGTGCATCTAGATTTATAGGCTAGTGTACTACAACTAAAAGAAAAAAAAATACATTCATTACATGAATCTGTAACGAATACATGTAACAAATTAAGTACTAATTGCCTACACCAAACACTGATCTCTAAACCTACCCGTCACTGTAACCAATGAAATTAGCTGCAGGGCAGGATTTCTGACGTCACACTTGGATGTGGGCGGAGTTGGATATCCACCGCAGGCTGCAGCAAGCCCTATTTGGAGAAGGCCGCAACTCTGCCGTCATTATGCTAAGCCCGCCTACCAACTCTATACACGATGTGATTGGCCTGACCAGAGTTTGGTTTTTCCAGCTCGCAAGCCAACGGAGAGTTGCTAGACGACCCTGGCTGCAAATTAGATTTGCTGCCGCTAGGGTGCGTCTAGATTTCTAGGCTAGTGTACTACAACTAAAAGAAAAAAAATACATTCATTACATGTATCAATGAAAATCATAAATTAACCCACTAATGAACCTTTTAGGTTTTAAAGATTAAAATATGTGCAAGTGGTTCAATTGATAACTTAAAAAAATACACCTAGAAGTTCATTATAGTTTTAGTTTCATGAAGTTTGCAAAGAAATATGTAATCTCCAAAATAGTTAAAGATTAATTTTATATTTCCTAATCATATTGAAAACATTTGTCAAGTTGCAAGACATAACTGAATATATTGCTGTCAAATTAAAATGAAGAGGCAACATTGATCTCTTTTAATATAATACAAAGAATAACACTTCTATAAAGATATATGTAACTAATTATATTGGAGTAGTGACATGACCCTTGTATCATCATATTGATTACATGAGCTGTTGGTGCTTGTACTCTGATATTCAGCTATAGTTATGTTCAGCTTTATGCCATTATTAGCAGGTCAGAAATGTTGATAACTTCAATGTTGATTTAAAGAGTCCCTTTGTTACACAAATAAGATGGGTAACACTTTTCAATAAGGTCCTATTTGTTAGCGTTAGTTAATGCATTAACTAACATGAACTAACCATGAGCAATACATTTGTTACTATCTTAATATTTGTTAATGTTTAGGTAATACAAATACAGCTGTTCATTGTTTGTTCATGTTAGTTCACAGTGCATTAACTAATGTTAGCAATATTTTAATAAAGTATTAGTAAATGTTGAAATTAACATTAACAAAGATTAACAAATGCTTTAGAAGAGCAGATCATTATTAGTTCATGCTAACTAATGTAGTTAACTAATGTTAACTAATTAACCTTATTGTAAAGTGTTACCCAACAATCTGTTTCTTAAAAAATAGCAATTCAGATTTAGTTTTTGACTTTCACACCCTGTAAAACAGACATCATTACATTGAAAGTTGTATGATTAGAAGAATATAATTGATTGATTAATCTGTTTTTCTATTTTATACATTACACAATTAGAATCGTGAGAGCCTATAACATATGAATTTAAAATGCACTGAATTTGACAGTCCTGTTCCCTCAGCATTACAGGTTTTTGGCAGTTGGTGCCACCTCTAGGAAAAGTTGAAGGAAGATTGTGAATTTATTTAACAATCCTGGGAACAACTTGAAGTGAATGAAAGGGATGTAAATCACAGAACTGCTCAGTATGAAGAGGATCACATAGAGGTACTCAATCTGTGGGTCATCAAAGATGGGAGCCAGCACCAGGAACACTGCGGCCAGCAACACCAGGATTGGAATAATTATGGGTATCTTGGAAGGGTATACATAAAGACATTTGTTGAATGTTAACTTGTTTTTCTGTCAAGGTTTATCATGTCATATTGCTCACTTGAAAAAAATGTAGTTCTATCATGACAACTCTCGGGAAGATATTTAGCATGGTAATGGATACGACAATGTTAATGTGTTTGGTCTTGGCAGAATAGATCTGCTACGCTGCTGCTGAAATGCTGCTGTTGATTATTTCATTTTTTGTAGATTGCTGCTGCTGATATTATTATTATTATTATTATTATTATTATTATTATTATTATTATTATTATTATTATTATTATTATTATAAGCCTGTTAACAAGTAGAATCACTTAAGGAAAGAAGAGAACAGAAAAAGAGATGAGCAGAAAGACAAGAACTACAACTGACTTCAGCCACAGTCTTAGATGAAATCAACTGAAGATAAAATAAGACATTACGTCTCTGAAGATCTCAGCAGATGAGCATTACCAGCTTCACGCATTACTAACCAGACTGACTTTATTTCTGTCAGATGTCTACAGAAGCTCTTTTTGATAATTAAGAGGGGTTTAACTCTGTGTTTAATTTGAAGTCTCTTTTGCCTTCTGTGAATGTGTTTGTAAAACACATTTGAAGTAGCAAAGAAAGCTAAAGCGAAATTACATCAGGTGAAGATGTTGATGGTTACCTGTTGATGGCTTTATAATCATCATGAAATTGACTGATGTAATTTGATTCTAACAATTGTGTTATTAAAGTTCCCATGGCATGAAATGTTCATTTTATGAGGTTTTTTAACATTAATATGAGTTCCCCTAGCCTGTATATGGTCCCCAAGTGGCTATACATTTCGATAGGTGTAAACCAAGTTCTGGCTGTCCTGCTCTGCAGAGCCGAAAGCTCAGACGAGCCAATCTGAAATCTTTCCTGTTATGTCGTCATACGAGAAAAGGTTACCTCCCCTTCCTCTGTTTTGCCCGCGCAGAGAATTTGGAGTAAATGGATTCCGTTTATCAATCGCGATGTCAGCACAGGCTTTACAAACAGACTTTTACGATATGGATTCAACAGCACTGCCACAAACAGTGAGTAACAGTGTTCAGTAATGCCTGATCTGTGATCAGTGATTTCTGATGTGTAGCTAATCAAGTTCACGCAGACATTCTTTCTAAATTGTTTAATACTGTCAGTCCCGCCACTGGCCGTCTTGATGCCCTAAGCGTAATCCATCAGTGAATCAAGCCAGTGACTAAAACTATCAACTTCATCGTTTCTGTTAGTAGCATGAAACAAATCCGTTATTTAAATGATTACAGAGAGCGATCAAAGAACACTCTCTTTATAATGTTCGAATCTGTCAATCACACTTTGCGAGTGTATCTGCACACTTGTCCAAACTGCCATTATAACAAATGACACTGTTATGCTGCACAACAAAGCTCTTACTGTATTCATATCGACGTCGTGTTGGCTGTTAGTCAGGGATGGACTTACCATTAGGCAAAAGTAGGCGGCCGCCTGGGGCCCCCGAAAGTCAAGGGCCCCCTAAAATGCTTGTTATTATATACGATACACGTTCTGCGCGGATACACAAGCGGTTGCTGTGGTGTTCATTACCACGACAACCCCCTTTGTGCCCGCGTTGAACGCGCATCTTGTAGAAAGTGTAGGGCCTTATGATTTCCGCGATTCCGAAAACGTGTACTGGATCACGGAATCCATTCATAAAAACAAATGGAATGTCATGGAATGAATGGGGCAGCGGTTTCGTTTACTACTGCAGCACGCGCAACTTTTATGACTGGATTCTGCGAGTCTGTGTTTTGTGCATCGTGGAAATCATAGGGCCCTACACCTCACGAGCATTGTACCATTTAATTTGAGAGAAACTATAATCTTAACACATACTCACAGAAAAATGTCTTCAAGGCAACTTGTCAAAATAAAAGTTTGGACAGTGTAGCATAGCCTATGCCAGGTTTATTAAAATCTTGCCCCGGAGGGCCAATGCGCTGCAGAGTTTAGCTCCAACCCTGATCAAACTCAACCCTGATCAAACTTGTGATTTTCTAATGAACCTGAAGACATTGATTAGCATGTTCAGGTGTGTTTGATTAGGGTTGGAGCTAAACTCTGCAGCGCATTAGCCTTCCAGGGCAAGATTTGAATAACCCTGGCCTATGCCTTAATGTAATCATTTTAACAGGCCTAAACCTCTTTGAATGTACACAAATTAAAGTATTTATTTAATTGGAATAAAAGATAAATGTTGTATGTCTTCATTTGATTACCAGAAAAAGTTAAATACATAAAACAAATAAGTATATATTTTGTTAAACTTTTAATAAATTGCTGTTAAATTAAACAAGTTTCATGGTTTCAATTAATTAGACATGCTTTTTGATTAATAAAATGTTATATTTTCATCCAGAATAAAAAATAAAATAAAAATTTCTCCGGAATTTGGAAAAAAAATAAAACTGATTTCATAGGGCTCTACAAATGAACATAATATTTGAACATAATGCTGAGAGCATTTTCTCGTGGTGCCCCCCTGAGCACTTGGTGCCCTACGCACAGCGCGCGATGTGCGTAATGGGAGCGGCGGCACTGTATGCATGCTGGGTACCAGTATAGTACAGAACTCCCAGCATGCATTGCAGCATGAATAAATTATGCAGCTCAATTGTCCTATTCATTTGTTTAATTGTAAATATTTGATTTTATTGTTTGTTGTTGCTTTTTTTGGTGACATTTCAGCTTTTTTTGTGATGTCCAGAGTTGATCTGAGTATTTTAATATTTTGTTGACTGTTACCATTGATAAGATCTATACACTGATTCTTGATGTCTGTGTGTATCTGAATGTCATCAAATATTAACTTTTTGTGATCGTAGAGCTTGTAGTGTAAATGTATTATTAACACAACACACGTGTAAAAATAACACCAGGGGCCGTTTCAGAAAGGAGGTTAAGTGAAAACATCCCTCCGGGCACGCTTTCCCAGCGTTATCCATAAGTCTGCTGAGTGGGTCTTGCGGAACAGCAGTGTGACTCTCCCTGCGTGAATTTCCCCGCCTGCTTCAGAACGGGGTCTGAGGGGCTCTCGCTGGGCGCTGGAAGTGGTAGTAACTGTGGCGTTTTCCAAAGGGATCCCAATTCGTCTGTACAACCGACGTACGTCGAACGTGACTGACTGAAAGGGAACGTCTCGGTTACGTATGGTAACCCTCGTTCCCTGAAGGATGGAACGGAGACGTACATCCTGTCGCCACAGTTCTGCATGGCCTTACCATCACTGCATGGCCGAGTCACTAGTTCGGCTCCTCAGTGAAAAACGTCAGTGCGTTGCTCTCGCTTCCTGTTTATACCCGCGGCGCGGTGCGCAAGATGCAAATCTTGCACGCCAATAGCTCATTGGCCTGTTCTCTATATCGCAAAGCTGATAGGGGCTCCCTGAAGTGATCCCAATTCGTCGGTACAACCGACGTACGTCTCCGTTCCCTCCTTCAGGGAACGAGGGTTACCATACGTAACCGAGACGTTTTCCTTAGTTCAGGGTTAACATACTCAGAGTTTTCACTTAACCTCCTTTTTGAAACGGGCCCCTGGTCAGGAGCAGGTTTTCTTTGGTAATCCCAGAGTTTCTTTCTGCCTCCTCCCCTTTTTAAAGCGCCAGCAGTGTTGAAATTCTTTATTAATTCATTCAAACTGCACAAATGCTTTTTCTTACTGAGAATTTTTTACAGGAAGGATCCTGACGTTCACTTGATAAACCTAGAAGTAACCTAATATTTTTTATTTCTTTTAGGATTTCCAGTGGTTGGATGCATTGATCCCATCATCACGCTTTCTGAAAACTGATTACTGTATGGAATGGAAGGATGTTGCCAGATGGTAGTATGAGATCTATGCCATAACCACAACCAGCTGTTAAATACATTTATTTACATTTATATACATTTATTTATTTTTATGGTCAACTTTATTTCCTACCAATACTTTATTCTTTTTCCTGTTGGATTTTTATATCTTCCTCCATCTCCTCTTCATCTGTCAGTGGTGCTGGTGTTTGGCTGGGTAGAAGTCAAATGTTAATGTCATTACCTTAATTAATAAATGTAACAGGTGGGATCAGAGAACATTTCATTATGTGAAAAGAGAATAGACCCTTTTCACATTACCGGGTTTCTTAGAAGCTGAAGTCGTCATAGTTGGGTTAACTTTTATAGCGGTGAATGAGAGTATACATTAAATATATATTTTTTGTGTCCTTATTTGTTCCAATAGCAAAAGAAAAACTGCACAATAGTGATTTCACAACTCAAAAAGAGGGGAAAAATAGAGTGAGATTAATAATGGTAGTGAAAAGAGAGAAAGATGTAAATTTTTAACTGTATTTAACTGTATAAATGCTGTATTAGAAACGTCTCGGTTACGAATGTAACCCTCGTTCCCTGAGGAGGGAACGGAGACGTACGTTAGTGACTAACGAATGGGGGTTTTGCCTAGAAGATTATCATCTTCGAGCATATAGAAAACGCCCAATGGCGTGCCAATGCCATGGGGCATGCGGAATTTGCATATGTAATTCTGCCTCACCGCGTGAGTATATAAGGAAGTACGTGGCAATATCGCATTATGTTACCTGCTTGAGGAGCCAAGACTGAACTCCTGCGTTCCAGGTAGCACAGCTGAAGTGGCAACGGAACGTACGTCTCCGTTCCCTCCTCAGGGAACGAGGGTTACATCCGTAACCGAGACGTTCCCTTTCGTTCAGTCACTACAACGTACGTTAGTGACTAACAAATGGGGGTTCAATAAAATCCCGCCACTCAGCTGTCTTCCAGTGCCCTGCGTAAGTGTGAGTTCCCTGTCGTAAGACTAATACGGACGAAGAACTCACGCTTAACACAGGATTACCAAGGTACACTGGGAAGCATATCCCAGTGCAGTTTATATCGGCGTAAGCGGTGCTGGAGGAACTCAGGGCTCTCGAGGAAACTCACCTGAGGAAAATATCGCACGTATCCAGTCCGAGTAGTGGAATGGCGAGCAAGCGATGACACCTGAGCCTGGCCCATTACCGGCCCCTCAGGGGGGGGCGAGTACATAGCTGGACACTGGCTCCACTCGGAGATTGTAGAATCTGGCGAATGTGTTTGGTGTCGCCCAGCCTGCAGCTCTGCAGATGTCTGTTAGCGAGGCGCCATGCGCTAAAGCCCAAGAGGAGGCCACACTCCGAGTGGAGTGTGCCCTGACCCCAAGGGGACATGGTCGACCCTGCTGCTGGTAAGCCAAAACAATGGTGTCCACTATCCAGTGAGACAGCCTTTGCTTTGAGAGAGCTCTTCCCTTCCGCTCTCCACCATAACAGACAAAGAGCTGGTCTGAGGTCCTGAAACACTGCGTGCTGTCTACATAGGCGCGGAGGGCGCGTACTGGACAGAGCAATGCCAAGGCTGGGTCTGCCTCCTCCAAAGGCAGCGCTTGCAGGTTCACCACCTGGTCTTTGAACGGAGTGGTGGGAACCTTGGGCACATATCCAGGCCGGGCTCAGGATCACGTGAGAGTTAGCCGGCCCGAACTCCAGGCGCGCTTCGTCAATCGAAAAAGCCTGCAGGTCCCCGACCCTCTTAATCAAGGCCAATGCGGTCAGCAGAGCCGTCTTCATTGACAGAAACTTAATATCAACTGACCGCAAAGGCTCAAAGGGAGACCTCTGCAGAGCACTTAGAACTACTGCGAGGTCCCAAGAGGGTACGAGAGGAGAGCGAGGAGGATTCAGTCTCCTCGCCCCCCTCAGGAACCTGATGATCAGGTCATGCTGACTTACCTTCTTGTCCCCCAAGAGATCGTGGTAGGCAGATATTGCGGCCACATAAACTTTAAGGGTGGAGGGAGACAGCCTACGCTCCAACCCCTCTTGGAGGAACGAAAGCACGGACCCGATTGGGCATTTCCAGGGGTCTTCTTGGCGAGAAGAGCACCAGGTGACGAAGAGGTTCCACTTCAACGCACAGGCATGCCGAGTGGACTCTGCCCTAGCGGAAGTGATGGTGGCGACCACCGGGGATGGCAGGCCACTCAAACCTGCCACGTCCCATCCAGGAGCCACACGTGGAGGTTCCAAAGATCGGGACGTGGGTGCCATAGGGTGCCCCATCTCTGAGTGAGGATGTCCGGTCTCAGAGGAATTTGCCAGGGAGGGGATGTCGCAAGGAGTAAGAGTTCGGGGAACCAGGTCCGGCCGTGCCAGTACGGGGCGACCAAAAGGACCTGCTCCTTGTCCTCCCTGATCCTGCACAGGAGCTGTGCGAGTAGGCTCACTGGGGGGAACACATATTTGCCCCGCGGCCAGCTGTGCGCCAGTGCATCCGTGCCGAGCATGCCCTCGGTCAGGGAATAGAACAGGCTGCAGTGGGAAGAGTCGTGGGAGGCAAACAGATCTACCTGCGCGTCCCCGAACTGTTCCCAAATCAGCTGGACCGTCTGGGGATGGAGTCTCCATTCTCCCGGGAGTGGCTGAAGCCGTGAGAGCTCGTCGGCTGCACGGTTCAGGGCTCCTGGAATATGGACAGCACGAAGGGACCTCAGGCGCTTCTGACTCCATAAAACGAGGTGGCGGGCGAGTTGAGACATACGGCGGGAGCGTAGACCGCCCTGGTGGTTGATGTACGGTACTACGGCCGTGTTGTCTGTCCTGACAAGCACATGTTGACCCCTCAGCAACGTCCGGAAGCAGTGCAGGGTGAACCGTACTGCCAGTAACTCGAGGCAATTGACATGCAGAAGGTGCTGGGGTCCTGTCCAGGAGCCCGTGGCTGCTTGTCCATTGCACATGGCACCCCAACCCGTGGCAGAGGCATCCGTCGATACGACAACATGCCTGGAAAATCGTTCTAAGGGCACACCGGCCCGTAGAAAACTGAGGTTCGACCACGGGGTGAGTGTCTGTAGGCAGGCCCGAGTCACTTGTACCCGGAGCGTGCCAGACTGCCATGCCCACCTCGGGACTCGATCGCGAAGCCAGTGCTGAAGCGGTCTCATATGTAGCAATCCGAGCGGCGTCACCGCGGCTGCAGATGCCATATGCCCCAGGAGCCTCTGAAACAGTTTCAGTGGAACCGCACTCTTGCTCTCGATTTGACGGAGGCAAGTCAGCAGAGACTGCGTGCGCTCGCTCAAAAGCTGCGCGCACATGGCGACCGAGTCGTTGTCCATACCGAGAAAAGAGATCTTCTGCGCTGGGCAGAGTTTGCTCTTCTCCCAGTTGACCCGAAGGCCCAGACGGGCTAGGTGATGGAGCACCCGATCTCTGTGTCCGCAAACCTGCTCCCGAGAGTGGTCCAGTATGAGCCAGTCGTCGAGGTAATTCAGGATGCGAACCCCGTGCTGCCGAAGGGGCGCAAGGGCTGCCTCGGCAATCTTCATAAAGACGCGAGGGGACAGAGATAGCCCGAATGGGAGGACCGCGTACTGATATGCCCGCCCCTCGAAAGCAAACCGTAGGAACTGTCTGTCTCGAGGAAGGATGGAGACATGGAAGTAGGCGTCCTTCAGGTCAATCGCTGCAAACCAATCGTCCGGACGAACGCATTCGAAAAGGCGTTTCGCAGTCAACATCTTGAACGGAAGCCTGTGTAGGGTTCGGTTCAAGATGTGAAGGTCCAGGATTGGCCGTAACCCACCGGTTTTCTTGGGTACAATGAAGTAGGGGCTGTAGAACCCCAACTTCATTACGGCTGGAGGGACAGGCTCGATCGCACCCTTCGCCAGCAGGGTGGCAATCTCCGCACGCATGACGGGGGCGTTGGCCCCGATCTCGGTATAGCGGACTCCCCTGAAACAGGGAGGAGCCTGCGCGAACTGAATCGCGTAGCCGAGCCTGATGGTCCGCGCCAGAATATGTTTAATTGCCTCAGTCTGCTTCTGAGTGACCGAGAACTGTTGGGCGAAGTCCTCGACCTCGAGGAAGCATGTTCTCTCGGCGTCCCGCATATCGGCCAGGGTGAGCCATAAGTGTCGCTCCTGGACCACGTTAGTTGACATCACCTGATCCAGGGAGCGCGTGGTCACCTTCGTCGCCCGGAGAGCGAGGTCGGTGGCGGCACGCAACTCATTGCTGAGTCCTGGGTCAGCTCCTCCCTCGTGCATGTCGCACAGCAACTTGGCCTGGTAGGCCTGAAGAGTTGCCATGGCATGCAGCGAAGCTGCGGCCTGCTCGCGGCTCTATAGGTCTTCGCCACCAGGGAAAACCTGTGGGCCGAGGCATGAGCGTCGGAGCTTTATTCCACACCGTCACCCTCAGGTCACTCTGGCCACCAGCCAAAGTGCAGCCTCCCGTAGAGACCGCAGATTGGGGTGTGGCAGAGGGGACTCTCGTCCACGTGCGCTGCCTGAGCGTGCTGAAAGCCCAAACACGTCACACAGCGCTCGTGCCCATCAGAAGGCGAGAGAAATCTACCGCACCCAGAAGTGCACAGGTGAGACATCCTGAAAAGGACGTGCCACGCGCAATCTCTTTTGTGAGAGGAAGCCTCGCAGTCGATGCCGAAGCGCCCAGAGAAACACACACCAGCTGTCTAACAGACCACTGCGCAGATCAGCAGGCAGGAAGTATGCGATCACTGGAACGTGCCGTCACACCAACACCGACTGGAAAGCTGCTCGTCTCGAAGAAGCTGACAGAGTCTCAGAAGGCTTGTGAGGAGTGAAGAGGTAGGTACTCTTGGCTCCGAAAGCAGAAACATAATGCAATATTGCCACGTACTTCCTTTTATACTCACGCGGTGAGGCAGAGTTACGTATGCAAATTCCGCATGCCCATGGCATTGGCACGCCATTGGGCGTTTTCTAAGTGCTCGAAGATGATAGGCTTCTAAGCGAAACCCCCATTCGTTAGTTACTAACGTACGTCGTAGTGACTGAAGGAAAGGGAACCCTCATTCCATGAAGGAAGGAATGGAGATGTACGTCGGTTGTACCGACGAATTGGGATCACTTCAGAGAGCCCCTATCAGCTTTAAGATTTAGAGAACGGGCCAATGGTTTTCATCTTGTGCTCCGCCCCGCGCCACGGGTATAAACAGGAAGCGAGAGCAATGCACTGATGTTTTTCACTGAGGAGCCGAACTAGTGACTCGGCCATGCAGTGATGGTAAGGAACTGTGGCGATGGGACGTATGTCTCCGTTCCCTCCTTCAGGGAATGAGGGTTACCATATGTAACCGAGAGGTTCCCTTTCAGTCGGTCACGTTCGACGTACGTCGGTTGTACCGACGAATTGGGATCCCCTTGGAAAACGCCACATTTACTACCACTTCCAGCGCCCAGCTAGAGCCCCTCAGACCCCGTTCTGATGCGGGCAGGGAAATTCACGCAGGGAGAGTCACACTGATGTTCCGCAAGACCCACTCAGCAGACTTATTGGATAACGCTGGGAAAGCGTGCCCGGAGGGACGCTGCGGAAGCCACATCATGCCCGGAGGAAGTTACCATGTGGAGAATACACGTATGGACTGGCCTTGGGCAGTGCAACATACGGAAGTCCCAGGGGTGGCCCCGGCATGTTGTAGGTGAGGGAACAACACCGTACTGAGACGGCAGAGGAACTCTGCCGAGAGAAAGACACGAGCTTGCCGTAGGGAGCTGTACCGTGGAAAATACACATATGGGACCGCCGTAGGGGTCACAACATACGGAACCCAGCCTAACACAAGTTTCACCAATGCATACAAGTGCCAGACCTGGCGTCGGACGCTCCGCCACATCCGACTGCCGGGGGTTGCGGAGGACTCAACATGGTTCGCCAATTCCTGGGGAACTCGACTGGAGAAAATAAGCGCACGTATCCGTTCCATGGGGAAGGGAGTGGCGCAGCAAGCTGACACTTAGAACGGGCACTTCAGTGTTGCTGACTATGGGAAGCGAGCACACGAGAAGCAACCGGTTCTACACGTAGGCTATAAAACCTAGCGAACGTGTTGGGTGTCGCCCATCCCGCAGCTCTACAAATATCTGTCAGCGAGGCGCCAGACTTAATCAGTCTACCACATCTTAACCTTTTAACCTGCACTTCCTTGTCCACAACTGGTGTTACAAGTCGTTTGGTGACAGTGCAGGTGATTGCACTGGAGTACTACTCTCTGCAGGGTCACTGTTTACTGAAGAACAGTCCTCCAAAACTGGAGAACGTGGTTGTGGAAAAGTCATTTCTCTAGTTTTCAGCAGGTGTAGTTGATTTCTTCTGAAAATGTTTCCGTCAGGCCTTTGAATAACATATGATCTCAGTTTTTCATGACTCCTCAACACAATAGCTGGTTGCCAGTTGTTTTTGACTTTTACTCTCACTTTCTCTCCATCTGCTAGGTGGTAACTGTTTTGCTCCACAATCAAAGTAACTTCAAAGTAACTTTTCTGTTTCAGCTGTCTGTCCTTGATGTCTTTAAGTACATTTTTGTACAGTTGTGGTCTAAACAGCTGTGTTGATGTAGGCAATTTAGTTTTCAGTCTTCAACCCATAAGCATCTGTGCAGGAGATTTTCTGTACTCCAATAGAGCAGTACAAGGATCTCTTTGGCTCTCATGTGCTATCTTTAACAGGTTCTTGACTGTTTGGATTGCTCTTTCACTTTATCCAGTCGCCTGTGGAAATCCAGGACTCGAGGTGGTATATCCAAACTCCCAGTCTTTTGCAAATGCTTTGATTTCTGCACTCAAGAATTGTGGACCATTATCAGACACCACTTCATCCGGGATCCCACTTCTGACAGCATGTGATATTTATTGGATGCAAGTTTGAATAATTCACGGAGACACTGGTTCATGTGACTTGCTGTTTTACTGAACTTTTTCATTCTTCCCTTTTACAGGTTACAAACCAACACATCTTTAGACTGAGTGCTCAGGAAAGGAATAATAATACCATACATAATTACCATACATCACACAACTGTCATTGAAATCTTGTAACCGAACAAGACCGACCATCATTGAAATGTTATAACGAAACCGAATGGGCTTCAACAAAACAAAGTCAATCATCATTAAAATCTCGTAATGAAATGAAACCGACTGTCATTGAGATATCTCAAAAACAGAATAAAACACACTGTCTTTGAAATCTCATACTGTAAAGAAACTGACTGTCATTGAAAACTCATAACCGAACAAAAATGTCATTGAACTCTCATAACCAAACTTAACATCATTAATATCATTAGGTAACAAAAACGAACGGCCTTCAGCAAAATGAAGCTGATCGTCATTGAAATCTTGTAACAGAACAAAGCCGAACGTAATTAAAATCTCGTAATGAACTGAAACCGACTTAACTAATAAAATATAATAATTAAAAACTAATGAAAAACGAATCAGTTTTTACAACAGAAATTAATTAATCAAAAACTTACTTTAGCTTTTTTTCTAAAGCAAAATTAATTTCCTATTATCACTACAAAGCTGCTTTGAAGCAATATGTGTTGAAGGTAACTTGACTTGGCCCACAAATTCCCCAGATCTCAATCTAATCGAGCATCTGTAGGACGTGCAGAACAAACAAGCACGATCCACCTTGCAACTTATAGGACTTTAAGGATCTGATGCTAACCTCTTTATGCCAGATACCACAGCACACCGTCAGGGGTCTAGTGGAGTCCATGTCTCGATGGGTCAGAGCTGTTTTGGCAGCAAAAGGGGGACCAACACAATATTAGGAAGGTGGTCATAAGGTTATGCCTGATCGGTGTACATTATATATATATATATATATATATATATATATATATATATATATATATATATATATATATATATATATATATATATATATACACACATTTAATATGTTATACTTTATTATGTCTTTCAATTAAAATACATTTAACACATTTACATTAATGGACATTTCCTTTAAAGACATACTGTTTTTTTTCAATAATTATTCCTTATTTTTCCACCTTTTCTACTCTGAAAAAGTAAAAAAAAAAAACATATATATATATATATATATATATAATATATATACAGTGAGGAAAATAAGTATTTGAACACCCTGCTATTTTGCAAGTTCTCCCACTTAGAACTCATGGAGGGGTCTGAAATTGTCATCGTAGGTGCATGTCCACTGTGAGAGACATAATCTAAAAAAAAAAATCCAGAAATCACAATATATGATTTTTTAAACTATTTATTTGTATGATACAGCTGCAAATAAGTATTTGAACACCTGTCTATCAGCTAGAATTCTGACCCTCTAAGACCCATTAATCTGCCTTTAAAATGTCCACCTCCACTCCATTTATTATCCTAAATTAGATGCACCTGTTTGAGGTCGTTAGCTGCATAAAGACACCTGACCACCCCAAACAATCAGTAATAACCAACTACTAACATGGCCAAGACCAAAGAGCTGTCCAAAGACACTAGAGACAAAATTGTACACCTCCACAAGGCTGGAAAGGGCTACGTGGAAATTGCCAAGCAGCTTGGTGAAAAAAGGTCCACTGTTGGAGCAATCATTAGAAAATGGAAGAAGCTAAACATGACTGTCAATCTCCCTCGGACTGGGGCTCCATGCAAGATCTCACCTCATGGGGTCTCAATGATCCTAAGAAAGGTGAGAAATCAGCCCAGAACTACACGGGAGGAGCTGGTCAATGACCTGAAAAGAGCTGGAACCACTGTTTCCAAGGTTCATGCATGGCTCGGAAGGTTCCCCTGCTTAAACCAGCACATGTCAAGGCCCGTCTTAAGTTTGCCAATGACCATTTGGATGATCCAGAGGAGTCATGGGAGAAAGTCATGTGGTCAGATGAGACCAAAATAGAACTTTTTGGTCATAATTCCACTGTTTGGAGGAAGAAGAATGATGAGTACCATCCCAAGAACACCATCCCTACTGTGAAGCATGGGGGTGGTAGCATCATGCTTTGGGGGTGTTTTTCTGCACATGGGACAGGGCGACTGCACTGTATTAAGGAGAGGATGACCGGGGCCATGTATTGTGAGATTTTGGGGAACAACCTCCTTCCCTCTGGGTGTTCCAACATGACAATGACCCGAAGCACACAGCCAGGATAACCAAGGAGTGGCTCTGTAAGAAGAATATCAAGGTTCTGGAGTGGCCTAGCCAATCTCCAGACCTAAACCCAATAGAGAATCTTTGGAGGGAGCTCAAACTCCGTGTTTCTCAGCGACAGGCCAGAAACCTGACTGATTTAGGGAAGATCTGTGTGGATGAGTGGGCCAAAATCCCTCCTGCAGTGTGTGCAAACCTGGTGAAAAACTACAGGAAACGTTTGACTTCTGTAATTGCAAACAAAGGCTACTGTACCAAATATTAACATTGATTTTCTCAGGTGTTCAAATACTTATTTGCAGCTGTATCATACAAATAAAGAGTTTAAAAAAATCATACATTGTGATTTCTGGATTTTTTTTTTTAGATTATGTCTCTCACAGTGGACATGCACCTACGATGACAATCTCAGACCCCTCCATGATTTCTAAGAGGGAGAACTTGCAAAATAGCAGGGTGTTCAAATACTTATTTTCCTCACTGTATATGTTATTTACTTATTTAATATTAAAAATTATTATTATTATTATTTGATGTTTAAATAATATTTCTTGAACTACTTAGATATTAGGAATTGTGTGTCATTATAAGAGTTTGATATCAATATGTGAATGTTTATTTTTTATTTAAATTTATTTTTTATTTTTCATATATAAAAGTGTCTAACTATGGTTATTGTTCTAATTATGTGTTTTTTGTGTTGGCGGTGGGTATTATCACAAAAGGGGAAAAAGAAAGGAAAAGAAAGTAGAAAGTAATGTGGTTACGACCATAGATATCCATAATAAAGGCTAGATGTCTCGTGCGCGCTGCTGGCCAATGGAGGTCGACGTCCACACCTGGCGGCCATCTTGTCACAGGCAGCTCGCTCACTCGTAACATTGTTTTCATGGTTGCTTGCACTTTTAAAATAACCATAACTTGCTCAATTTTCTACCGATTTTAAAACTGTTTGGTTTGTTATAAACATCAGAGATGTAGGTATGACACTGAATACTTATGTAAAATTATTCATAATTTGTTCAAGCATCCATAATTATAGCCACGTTAATAACATTTGTAAGAAACCAAAACATTTGTAAATCCGTGAAGATTTCAGTGAGATAAGAGTATTTGTGTGACAATTTGGCCGCCGGTGATAACGTTAGAGACTCCGCCATAAGACATCTAGCCTTTATTATGGATATCTATGGTTACGACTGTGTTTACGTAAAACTCACCAAGATGGTCATTTTGAGACATTTTTAAGTGTATTTGACCATTAATAAGCTGGGAAAAGGAACTAATTTTTGCACTTGTATAGGGGCGGCTTTATTACAGTATGTGTGTGCGCTTCAGATGTGAGCACGAAATCTGCGGGAATTAGTAGAATTAACGTTATGTGCAACCCTGTGCGAAATTCAGACCGGTCACACCAATACTAATACGCTGTCCTGAAGAAAAATCCAGCAGAACACGTGATTGTTGTGTTCAGAGGATTAAGCGGACTGAATGAGAGGCGGTAACGTTAATTCTACTAATTCCCGCAGATTATTTTTTGTTTTGATTTTTTGACAAAAAAGCAGCTAAATACAAAACTCTCGTAGGTGAAAGAGAATATACACATACATGTAATTACAAATGTTGTCAAAATACAAAAGTTAATAACTAAACAGCAAACAACAACAAAAAAAAAAAAAAGAAAAAAGAAAAGAAAGGGGCTATTTAAAAACACAAGTCAATGGCAAAAGGCTAAATATAATAACGTTAACATTTGGAGCGGCACACACAAAGGGAGATTATTCACAACAATAGTTCCCTTTCGTTCAGTCACTATGACGTACGTTAGTGACTAACGAATGGGGGTTTCGCTTAGAAGCCAATTACCTTCGAGAATTCAACAGCGCCCAATGGCAGTGCCAATGCCATGGGCATGCGGAATTTGCATGCGTAACTCCGCCCCACCTCGTGGATATATAAGGAAGTACGCTGGCAACATCGCATTATGTTTCTGCTTTGGAGCCAAGAGGATCTCTTCACTCCTTCAAGCCTGATACTGAGTCTTTGTCAGCCTTCGAGACGAGCAGCTTTCCAGAGGCGTTGGTGTTACGGCGCGTTCGCATACTGCCTGCCTGCTGATCTGCGCAGTGGTCCGCTAGACGGCTGGTGTGTGGTCCCTGGGCGCTTCGGCATTCTCTGCGAAGCTTCCTCTCACAAAAGAGCTTGCACGTGACGCGTCCTTTTCAGGATGTCTCGTCCGTGTACTTCTGGGTGTGACCGGTCGTTATCTTCCTTTGATGGGCACAAGCACTGTTTGGTATGTTTGGGCTTTCAGCATGCCCAGGCAGCGTTTGTGGATGCGTCATGTTCCCACTGAGGGAACATGACCATCGCGGTGTTGCGGTCGAGACTCAATGAACTTCGTAATGAAGTAAGAGTCCCCTCTACCACACCCCGATCTACTGAGTCCCAGAGGCCCAGTACTTCGGCTGGTGGTCAGGGTGACCTGAGGGTTACGGTGTGGAACAAAGCCCCGACGCTCATGCCTCGGGCCACACCCCCCTCTTGCACACTGCAACCCGCGAGTGCTCAGACGCAGATCGTGGGGCCTGCTTCGGCCCCCCCGTGTATCTCGTTTGGCGCTCCAGAGGAGGATGCGATGTCGGTCACCGCATCACAAGGTGGGCTTGAGTCCTCTGAGGATGATGACTTGGCTGTGCTGCCGCCCTCGGGCGTTCCAGCATTGCCCGAGTCGGACCCAGAGCTGACAGCCATGCTGTCTCAGGCAGCCGCGAGCCTCGGGATAGAGTGGAACCCTCCGCCCTGTCCCGAGCGCTCCCGGCTCGATGATTGGTTTTTGGGAGCGCGCGCTGACAACCATCAGTCCCTGCCCCCAATACCTTTCTTTCCCGAGCTGCATGAGGAACTCGCGCGGTCCTGGAAGTCCCCGTTGTCTTCCCGCGACCATTCGGCGACTTCCTCCGCCTTCTCTACCCTTGATGGGGCCGCGGCCAACGGGTACACTGGGGTCCCCCCAGTTGAACGGTCTGTTGCGATGCAACTGTGTCCACAGAGCGCTTCAACTTGGCGTGGTGATCCTAAGCACCCCTCCAAAGCCTGTCGACAAATGATTCGTAAGAGTCTCGAAGCTTCACAAGACCCCAAGGCCTCAAAGGCACCGTGCTATTGTTTTGTGTGTGTGTTTGTCCTACTCCGACCTTATTCCTCCTTTATGTTTTATTTTATTTGACTTAATTTACTCACTTTGTTTAGCATGAATACCCCTATTCAGCTAAGTTGAATCTAATTAAATTTCCAAATTTAATTATGTTCACTTGTTTACACAACTTTCCTTTTAGTCTCTAGAAGCTATAAGGAAGGTCTTCTTTACTTTTACCTTATTTCAGTTACCTTACCATCACCATCTTCCTGCTCTGCATAAGATTACAATAGTTCTAGCAACTATCGTTTCTTTAATGAGTTACACAGGTTCAATCTTCACTCCTCAGTGCCGAGCCTAGTCCATGAAGTACGTTACCGTGCAAAGGCACTATAGACCCCAGATAGAACTAGAAACACTTCCCATTGTTTCTTTTCTTTTGACCCTGAAGTGTTTGGTGTGTCTCTGCTAGCTTTGCTACCAGTCTAACCCTAGGATTATGATCTATCGCAGCATCACTAACAAGTGACCCCTGTTTAGCCGTATCTCCTAGTTAAAACTAAATAGGTAAAACACTCCTTTCTTCCTTTTCTTTCCCTTTCTGATCTCACCTTATTGTTTTATTTCAGTTTGTTTATTTTCTGTCACTCACGTAGTGAAAACCTGCCCGAAGAACCATCTGTATTTTGAGTAATAGTTTGACCACACGTACAGCCCGGTCATTAACTGACTGCTTGTAACCCATCAAAAAGACACTCAAATTCAAAATTTATGTTTACCAACACAGAATCTTAACACCCTGCCTACTAGTGGCATCCATCAGCTATTCAACGCCTTAAGTGGCTCACATAACCATTCACGCGGCCCTCATAGCTGTTCTCCTACACAGTTAGCTTACCAGCTCTGTACAAACTTGCATTTGCCTTTGCCATCTCTCTCGTGTCCCACAAAGTGTGCCAGTATGCCTCACAATTCCAGCCCTGCCACCACCAGGAACCCCTGTAGACCCAGCACAGCATGCAATGGGCATCCTTCAACCTGCAACAGCAGAGAAAGGAACGGCAAAACTACAACACAAGTGGACACCAGACACCCAGACTGAGCTACAAAGACTTGACCAGCATCATCGTCTCCTTGGCCACACTACCACAGGCCTCAAAAGGAAGGTAAATGGACTGATGCTGTAAGTCACAGAGTTCCACCGGGAGCCATCTCCTGCTCATCATGAGAATGCACAGTGCACCTGCAAGGATGCTGACAGGAGGGAGCTACCAGAGGAGATTACTGGTCTTCAGGAGGCTCTGACAGCTGCTGGGCACACAGAGCAGCTGGATAACGCCACTGTACAAGACCTTGAAAGAGAACTGTTTCACACAAAGACCCTGTTAAAACAGCCAATGGGGAACTTAAAGAGAAAAGACACTAAAGCTAAGGCCCTTGGAGGCCATCTGCATGCAGCCAACAACTGAAGTCCAAACCAGGGGGGGGGGGGGGGGGGTCAATAAACATGAAATGTCTCAAGAGCAATTTTTGAAGAGGACACAAATAATACAGCCAAAATCGTACTTGTAAGGACATGTGTACCAAAAAAAAAAAAAACATTTCGTACTTATTTGGCGTTTTGGTGTACTGAAACATTATCTAATGTCCGTTTTTCTTTTCTCTGTCATTTTATCTGACCAACAACACAAAGCGATAGTAGTTTAAATACGATTAAGGTTCACCACGCAGTCATATTATAATTATTAAATTATCTTGCGTCCTCCACATAGTATTTTATACTATGATATTCAGATATTTAGATATTCAACTGCAGCAAGCCCTCTGATCTGCCACTTATTATCATATTGAGCAAAACCCTACACAGATCTGACTGAACTTTCGGTTTAGAATTAGCCAATTTTTAGAATTTGGGGGCGGGTTGCTTGAATTTTGGGTTCATTAGCCTATTATTCGTAATGAAAAACACAACAACAAAACAGTACAATGACACACTCCCTTAAATAGCCGCTTTTACGCTTTGAAACAAAATCTTTGATAATCTTGTCAGCTGTTTGCTTGTTCGGCTTGTGCTGTATTGAGCAGACACGTTCAGTTTTTAATTGTTTTGTCATTTCTCTAACTGAACTAAATTATTTTATTATTATATAGCGGAGCGGGGCGGTGCGGCGGTAGGCAGGTGATGTTAACAGTGTTTAGCCTAATCTGTATTAAAGAGAAAAGAATCATTTCATCTGACGTTTAAAGTGAATAAAATAGCCTTGACAGCTACTTACTGGTGTTTCACAACTGCTGTCTGAAGAGCCTTGTTCTCTCCCCAAACTTGTGTGGTAGTTTTTCTACGTTCTATGTAACGTTAGTTGAGGTGCACGGTGGATCAAACCACTGTGAGGCAAGGGGGGAGGGGGCACTCAAAATGTTTCTAAACCTAAAACGCATTTTTTGTCTCGTTTGCGTTTGTATTGTTTTACTACTTACACATTTATTTTAAGTATATATTGTTATATTATTTACAATACTCAGCATGGTTTTTAGGGGGGGGACAGCCCTCCGATTGGACCGGTAATAAACATAATCTAAATGGGAAAGCCGTTCTTCTTCCTTTTCCACCTCTTAAGAGATCTAGCCTGTGTGAGCCATTAGGAGATTCTGAGAAATAATTTGACCATAAGAACCATCTTAAGTCATTTATTAAATCTCGTCTTACACCCTCAGAACCACTCAAATCTTAGCATCCTAACACCCACAGCTAATGGCGCTTTTCCACTGCACGGTACGGCTCAGTATGGTTCGCTTTGGCGCTTTTTCCACTGCATGGTACGGCTCGGTACAGCTCGCTTAAACAGTACCACCTCGGTTGGGGTTCCAAGCGTGCAGTACCGATACTAAAATGTGACGTGTAAACACTGCAGATCACTGGTTGGTCAGAGAGTATCGTCACCACTAGCGTCATTGGATTTGCGACACCAACCTGCTAGCAGTAACAGCCAGGCAGTATCGTTGGCACGACTTGAGAGGAAAACTTGTTTAAAAAAACTAAAAATATGGCTGAATCTTGGTCGGTAGATGAGGTGCAGACGTTCCTCTCGTTGGTAGCCGAGGAGCGGATCCAGCGAGAGCTGGATGGGGCAACACGGAATGAGAGAGTTTTTCAGGAAGTCGCTAAGCTGTTAGCCGCACACGGCTACCGCCGGACATTTAAACAGTGTAGGGACAAGTTAAAAAAACTTAAAAGCGATTACAGAACCATAAAGGACCACAACAGCCGGAGTGGTTCAAACAGAAGAAATTGGAAGTGGTTTGACCAAATGGACGCTATCTATGGCAGTAGACCGGCGAGTAATGGACGGGAGGGTGCTCTGGACTCAGCCACGGCGTTGATGGAGAACATGATGGAGGATGGTACGTTGTGTTATGTTAAAGGGTTAGTTCACCCAAAATTGAAAATAAAGTCAGTAATTACTCACGAAAACGGAGCCAGCACCATCAGGAGCATATTTCTATTTTAAGAGAGATGCAGGTGGCTGATATTCAGCAGCAGGAGCTGAACCGTGCACAGAGGGAGCGCCATGTGCAGATGGCAATCGAGGAGGCCCGCCTAGCAAGGGAACAAGAAGCGGCCTTAAGGGCAGAGGAAAATGCCCAAACGGCTGGATTCAATCAAGCCTTCCTCAACGTTATGGGGATGCTTGTACAGGCAATAAGTGGCCCGGCAACAACAGAACTCTCTGCCTGATTAGAAACCCATGCGGTACAAAAAAAAGCTGTTTTGTGCACTTTCATTTTAGAAAGTTCTGCACTACGTGCATGTTTGCACGTAAAAAAAAAAAGTTGACTGACATTTTCAAATTTTTTTCATTTGTTATACATATTTTTTGGCACTAAATTCAATTTGCACATTGTTAACATTTCTGTTTACACTAACAATTTTTTTGTCTTATGTATTCCACTACATACATTTGCACTTTGTTTACATTTCCTCTGTTTACACTTTTACTTAATTTCTTATGTTTTATGTATATATTCTTTGCACTACATTTCCACTTTGTTTAAAGTGTGACGTTTACATTTTAACCTTTACAATTTTGTATTTGTTTTTGGTTTTTTTCAATAAAAAAAGGAACTGGACAAACGTGTACTTCATTACTTGCTTAATGCATGTACTGTACCAATGAATAAATGTGAATTATAAATAATAAAGCCTGTTTAATAATATATATTTTTTAAAGAAAGCGAGACAATACTTTGAAATATTTAGTTTATTAATAATCCACTTGACAGGAAAGACAACATGAATAGTTAACTATTCAAGTAACGCAACAGATCCTCACGTACATCCCTGCCCTCCTCCTCTACAGCCTGTGCCAGTGCCACCACAGGCTCTGCTGCTGAAGGTGAATCCCATGCACTCTCATAGGCCTCTCCATGACTCTCACAAAGGTTATGTAGAGCACAGCATGTCAGGACCATAGATTTCACAAGGTCAACCGCACAGTCATTCCTTTTCATAAGGCAACGCCATCTTCCTTTTAACCCTCTAGGCGCCACGGTCGAGTTTACTCGACAAGATGCGGCACTGAATAAAATGGCAGATTTTGTCAAATAGGGTGTCAAATTTCATTTGACCTCCCCTCCACTAGATGTCAGACATGTCATACTTCATCCCAGACTCAAAAAAACATCATGCTTCTATACAAAATCTTCGAGCAAGAGCACATCGAATCAGTGCGAACAAACGCGGAGCTGGTGTGCGCGTGAGCCACTTTATCAGAGCAATATTGTCAATGCCAGCAAGTATTTGCATTAGATTATTATTTTCTAATGGCATCAATAAAGCTTACCCGCAATGAAGTGTTGGGTCTTCTATTCGCGGACCCTGATTCTGAAGGGGAATATCTGATGACGGTGATTCTGAAAATGAAAGTATAGCTCTACACCAAGCACAAACGGTGAATGCTTTGCCCAATGTAGATGGTTCTTTGCCCAATGTCAGTGGTGGGAACACAGTGGTGTTTCGCGGGGTTGGAGTGTTCATTGTGAAGTTAGCAGGTGTGTTACGCGGCTTCACACCGCACGCGCGAGCAGTGCATTGGCAGGGCAGTGGTACGGATGGAGAGCGCGAGCCGCGCGCGGCCGTTTGTGTGCCATTCACACTGGCTGCGGTTGTCTCACGCACACTCCACGGCTCGTGTATTGCAAATACAGTTAGTGGGCAACGTGGAGGCAGGGTGTGGAGTCACAATGACAATGACAGTAGTCCGAACTGTGCATACTCGGCGGGCGCGCGCGTGCGTCTGTCTCTCGTCTTGTCTCATCTCACTCATGATCTCTGCCTTACCGTGGCGAGTGATCTTTTGAACTAAACAGGTCTTGTCTACTTGTGTTTGTGTGTCATATAAATAATATATATGTGTCCCCATACATGGAATCAGAGCCTACTGTATGTAGTAAATGGAAAGTCTCTACAGCAAAAGGCCAACCACTACATGCATTCGGTTTGTTTCTACCATTTATTAGTAACGATTTACACAGTTTGTTTACTATTTACTATTCACCTGAGCATTCAGTATTGTGCAATATAGCATACAGAGAGTGAGAGACATTTTGGGGGGAAGAAGTGCTGCATTTTATCATTTAAACATGTGACTTTTCATGAAAATTCTATAATTCAAGGTGACCACCACCATATGACGTCATAATATGCAAATTAGATGAGAAAATGTAATCCCTACATAAACTTTGGATCATCCTTAATATTTCTCTAATTTACAGAAAGTCTCTATCTTTTATCACTTTTAAGATATAGCCTTTTCAAATTAAGATGTCAAAATCGAACGTTTTAGGAAAAAACCTCTGGCGCCTAAAGGGTTAATCTACCAAAGGCATTTTCCACAACGACACGTGCTCGGGAGATTTTCATGTTGTACACCTGCTGTTCTGCTGTCAGCTGTCCAGTGTCAACGAATGGTTTTAAGAGCCAGTGCTGCAAGGGATAGGCAGAATCTCCTAGAATGTAGTAGCCAACATTCACCCCACCAATGTTTCTGGTATTAGCTGGTATGTGACTTCCACGACTTGCCAACTCCCACAGTGTGGACAGTCTCAAAACCCGAGCATCATGCAGGCTTCCAGGCAGTCCTGTGAAAACATTCCAGAAAAGTCCCTTTCCATCCACAACACCTTGAAGGATGATGGAGTGCCAGCCTTTACGGTTGAAATAGTCACAGTGATAGTCCTGTGGTGCTATGATGGGTATGTGTGATCCATCAATAGCACCAATACACTGTGGGAGCCCCCACCTGTGCTCAATGTAGGCAGCCATTTCTTGAAACTTCTCCTGATCTGGAAAACGAATTTGTTCTGGTACCAGCAAAGTCTCTGCTGCAGCACAGAACTCCTGGACACATCGACAAACAGTTGTTATGCTTGCTCCAAAAAGATGGCCAACACTTCTGTACTCAGAACCGGTTGCGAGCTTCCACAGTGCGATGGCTACTCTCTTCTTTAGAGGTACACAAACACGAAAGTTTGTGTCCCGTCTTTCCATCGCTGGACGCACTTTGTTGCACAAGTAGACAAACGTTTCTTCTGACATTCTAAAGTTCTCCAGCCATTGAGTGTTTGTAAAACCGGGAACAATCACATCCCACCACTCAGAAGCTCGGTTAAATGTCCAAACAGATGGTCTGTTGCGGCGACGTTGTAAAATGTGAAGGATCTGAAATACACAGAATACGCATTTTAAAACATAATTTTGCCAGCCAAGTTCATTATATGTTTTCGTGACAGTGATATAGCGATTGAGACCGTAGTGCAAGATTAGCTTACCCTCGTGCGCCGTCGAGCAAGCCTATCGTCGAATGCGCTTTGTTGTAGGAGTTCCCATACTCTCTTAGTTTTTTTTTCAGTATTTTGTTTTGCTGCCATCAGCCTCCTTTGAAACAAACTTTTTCGTTGTGCGGTGAAAAACATCCACATGCCGAGATTCAAGAACACCATTCCTTCGATAGGCTCCATTGCTCCGGTTTTGCACGTTTGTTTTTGTGTCGCGTTTACGATGATGTCGTGGCAGTAGAGGAGGCGCAACTACAACGTAATCCCACCCACTTGAAGCGGTGCTACTGCAGTGGAAAAGCAGCCGAGCTGAGACGTGCTGTGCCGAGTCAAGTCGAACCGTACCAAGCTGTACCACGCAGTGGAAAAGCGCCATAAGATAGTAATTACAGCAGACACATTCCCATAGCAAGCTATGACAGAAACATCAAGCTGTATGCTTTATCACTAGTTGACCCATTGAACCTTTAGCTTTGAACTCTTTAGGGTCATGCATTGATCCCTCACCCTACTCTCAACAACAAGTGTGCCAAAATGTTGCAGATGCTCAGCCCATCCTCTCGGATGGGAGACTTAAAGGACTGACTGGCAATTGCGAGGAACATGGTTCCACCCAGGGCTGCGGAAAGCCTACAGCACCAGAGCCAACGCAACGGGACAATGAGAGAAGAGGACTAACAATACATGACCCGAGCCAGAGTTGCAGCGAGACAGGTGATCAAGGGTATCACCTCCTTAGCTTCCGCCTCATGGATCTGAAACAGAAGGGAAAAACAACCTCACACAGCAGATCACAGAGACCAGCAAGGACCAGACACATGCTCAAAGCCTCACCAACCAGCTAGAGACTGAGGCTCAAACCAGAAACAAAGACTTGAAATGGCTCAGGCGGCTGCTGAACCATGAGAGCAGTTGGACAGAGCAAGCACAGGACCTGTGCTGAACTGTCGTTAGGGCAACCGCCCAGGCACCAGACAAGCCATGGAAGAAAGCGCACCCATCCTGCGCACACCACAGGACGTCCCACAGCTGTCGACGACAACATCCTCTGCCAAACCCTTCACACAGGTGTCAAGATGAGGCTGCATAAGGACAGCTGGACACGACTATTTCAGAGTTACAGGAGTTGCTGACACCAGCAAAATAGCCCCTGAACAGGACTCACCAGAGGAGTACTGCAAAGGACAAGCTTCCAACTTCTTGCCCCACACAGCTCAGGCGAGCTCACATCAGCACTGCCACAAGAGCAGAGCAGAACTCCAATCCTTCAGACTTCTTGTGACTAAGAGGCTAACAACCACCTGCTGCCCTCCTGTCACCAGCACTAGGTCAGTCATAAACCCTCTTCAGGCCACACAGACCCCTATCCACTTCCTGAAACCACAAGCAGACACCTGCGCCACACAAACGGACTTTACTCCAGGGGGCACAAACAACCAGAGCCCAACGCTGCTGGGGTGTGTCTGATCTTTCTGCACCTCCGATATCGCTCGCTGTTGTCCATAGGAGGGACAACAACTATCGAAAGGGGGGATTATGTAGTGATTTAGGCGATTCAGACACTTAATTGCCTGTTACATTGAACAAATATGGTTTTAAATACTTTGGGCTGAATAACAGACCTTCCCCCAACACAACAGAGAAGGACCCTCCGTTACCAGGGAAACCAGCTGATAAGGTGTTTTACGGCCCCAAAGGAATGCGGCCACATGGAAAGTTTCCAACTAAAGACACAAAGCCTGTAAAACACACATTGTGGCCTCAAGTTATAGACAAATCGTCTATAAATGAACATGCACCCCAGGACATTGTATGTACACATATAACTCTCTTGTAATGTGTTCCCTATCATTGCATTCCCTATGTATCCATGTCCTGTGAACGACTTACTCGACTTACGACTTACATGTAACCTTATATATGTCATGTCTCCTATCAAATTAATGCACGCTTCATAACTTACACTTCCACGTATGCCATGTCCTTGTACGAAGCAATATGTGTTTGTTGCATTAATTAGAGTATACCTGAGCACAGACTCATCGATTTCAGGCTTTGGAACAAAGAGCAATAAAACTCTCCAGAGGAATGTCCTGGAGGCAAAAACTCGGGCCTGGGAGGAGTTCGGTGAGGCCATGGAAAAGGACTATCGGCTGGCCTCGAAGAGATTCTGGCAAACCGTCAGGCGCCTCAGGAGGGGGAAGCAGTGCCCTACCAACGCTGTTTACAGTGGCGATGGGCGGCTGTTGACCTCAACTGGGGATGTTGTCGGACGGTGGAAGGAATACTTCGAGGATCTCCTAAATCCCGCCGTCACGTCTTCCATTGAGGAAGCAGAGGTTGGGGGCTCAGAGGAGGACTCGTCCATCACCCAAGCTGAAGTCACCGAGGTGGTCAAGAAACTCCTCGGTGGCAAGGCACCGGGGGTGGATGAGATCCGCCCTGAGTACCTCAAGTCTCTGGATGTTGTGGGGCTGTCTTGGCTGACACGCCTCTGCAGCATCGCGTGGCGGTCGGGGACAGTGCCTCTGGGATGGCAGACCGGGGTGGTGGTCCCTCTTTTTAAGAAGGGGGACCGGAGGGTGTGTTCCAACTATAGGGGGATCACACTTCTCAGCCTCCCCGGGAAAGTCTATGCCAGGGTACTGGAGAGGAGAATTCGGCCGATAGTGGAACCTCGGATTCAGGAGGAACAGTGTGGTTTTCGTCCTGGTCGTGGAACACTGGACCAGCTCTATACCCTCTACAGGGTGCTGGAGGGTTCATGGGAGTTTGCCCAACCAGTCCACATTTGTTTTGTGGATTTGGAGAAGGCATTCGACCGTGTCCCTCGCGGCGTCCTGTGGAGGGTGCTAGGGGAATATGGGGTCCGGGGTCCTTTGCTGAGGGCTGTCCGGTCCCTGTATGACCGAAGCAGGAGTTTGGTCCGCATTGCCGGCAGTAAGTCAGACTTGTTCCCGGTGCATGTTGGACTCCGGCAGGGCTGCCCTTTGTCGCCGGTTCTGTTCATAATTTTTATGGACAGAATTTCTAGGCGCAGCCAAGGGCCGGAGGGTGTCAGGTTTGGGGACCACACGGTTTCGTCTCTGCTCTTTGCAGATGACGTTGTCGTGTTGGCCCCTTCTAACCAGGACCTCCAGCATGCACTGGGACGGTTTGCAGCCGAGTGTGAAGCGGCTGGGATGGGAATCAGCACCTCCAAATCCGAGGCCATGGTCCTCAGTCGGAAAAGGGTGGCTTGCCCACTTCAGGTTGGTGGAGAGTTCCTGCCCCAAGTGGAGGAGTTCAAGTATCTAGGGGTCTTGTTCACGAGTGAGGGGAGGATGGAACGGGAGATTGACAGACGGATCGGTGCAGCTTCTGCAGTAATGCGGTCGATGTACCGGTCTGTCGTGGTGAAGAAAGAGCTAAGCCGTAAGGCGAAGCTCTCGATTTACCGGTCAATCTACGTTCCTACTCTCACCTATGGTCATGAGCTTTGGGTCATGACCGAAAGGACAAGATCCCGGATACAGGCGGCCGAAATGAGCTTTCTCCGCAGGGTGGCTGGGCGCTCCCTTAGAGATAGGGTGAGAAGCTCAGTCACTCGGGAGGAACTCGGAGTAGAGCCGCTGCTCCTTCACATCGAGAGGGGACAGCTGAGGTGGCTTGGGCATCTGTTCCGGATGCCTCCTGAACGCCTTCCCGGGAAGGTGTTTCGGGCATGTCCAACCGGGAGGAGGCCCCGGGGAAGACCAAGGACACGCTGGAGGGACTATGTCTCCCGGCTGACCTTGGAACGCCTCGGTGTCCCCCCGGAAGAGCTAGAGGAAGTGTCTAGGGAGAGGGAAGTCTGGGCATCTCTGCTTAGACTGCTGCCCCCGCGACCCGGCCCCGGATAAAGCGGAAGAAGATGGATGGATGGATGGAATTTCCTGCTTGGAAATCCCAACAATCTCATTGGTCAAGCCTGCCTCCAGAGGGTGGGACTATTTTTGACCTTAAAAAGAGAGCTCGCAGAGATCCTCCTTCTCTTTTTCTCCTGCTAACACGGACACAACAGGCTGTGTCTGGGGGGTGGGGGCCCTCATCCAGCAGGGTGCCCACAGGGCAGGCCTCCACAAACACCGAGCCAAAGGCCTCACAAGGCCCTGGACCAGAAGGCCCAAACTCTGCATGCCATGTGCAACTTCCTCTATGGATTCGAAGCAACCACGCAAGCTCATCATCTCTTCTTCATCCAATGCAGAAGAACTTGATCGCCACGTCAAAGCCATCGGACGGAACCCACAAACTTCCTCCTGCGATTTCACCTCGGATGGTCTTCTACAGAATCAGGTTAAATGCAAGTAAAGTACGAAACAGAAATCGCGGTGTAGTTAGTAAAACTGTAAACCCATTTGTTACAACAAAGGAGTTTATTGAGGATGGTTCTTTACAATGTTTAGACTCTCTGCATAGATGCATCCATCTATTCTGACACTTTCCTTTCCAACCACTTTAACCTTAACTCTTGTCATGTATGTTTGTGTATGTATGTTTCATGTTAGTTGTAGTCTTATTCCGTGTTTTGGTTATTAAAGTTTGTGCACAACATAAGTTTGGTCCTGACTCTCTGCCTGCAAACAAATTGTCCCTTAAATGATCGATCTTGCTACGTGCTCTATAGGCGCGTACATAAATTAAAAGAAATAATTATTTTTCTGTAGCCATGAAAAATATCCTTTTCTAAGAATTAATAATCAATACTGAACGTCCATATGACGAACTGATTGATTGTCATTTTAATGTAGCTACGTCAAATTAATATATTTAATTGAATTGAATATTCATAATTAATCATAATGAATAATCATAAGGAGTTATGAATAATTATTAATATTTCCCCTCAGAGCTAATTCGCTACACATGCCATGGCGATCCTTCAGGTCTACCAGGCCAGGATCCTCAAGGACATGCACGAGGGTGAAGTTGATCCGGGGCTCCTCAACGAGCTGCGTGCCGCCAGCGACCTCGCTCTCCGGGCGACGAAGGTGACCGCACACTCCCTGGGTCAAGTGATGTCCACAAATGTGGTCCAGGAGAGACATTTGTGGCTGAACCTGGCTGATATGCGGGACACCGAGCGAACCCGGTTCCTCGATGCCCCCATATCCCAGGCTGGCCTCTTCGGCGGGGCGGTTGAAGACTTTGCCCAACAGTTTTCAATCGCCCAGAAGCAGACTGAGGCTATTAAACATGTACTGCCCCGGCGGCCAGCTGCCGCCTCCACCCAGCCGCCGGCACAGTCGCCTCAGCCTGCTCCAAGCCGAGGACGCCCTCCTAAGGCTCCCGCCCCTCCCGTCCGGCCCACGCAGCATCCTTCACCCGGGCCGGGTCGTGGAGGTCGCCGTAGGAAGGCGTCCCAGTCCGCTCAGCCCGCCCCGCGCCGCGCGAGCGGAGATTGCCACCCTACTGGCGAAGGGTGCGATCGAACCTGTCCCTCCAGCCGAGATTAACTATGGGTTCTACAGCCCGTACTTCAATGTACCCAAAAAGACCGGTGGGTTACGACCAATCCTGAACCTGCGCATCTTGAACCGTTACCTTCACAAGTTTCCGTTCAAGATGTTGACAGCAAAACGCCTTTTCGAATGCGTTCGTCTGGACGATTGGTTTGCAGCGATCGACCTGAAGGACGCCTACTTCCATGTCTCCATTCTACCTCGACACAGACCGTTCCTACGGTTTGCTTTCGAGGGGCGGGCATATCAGTATGTGGTCCTCCCATTTGGGCTATCTCTGTCCCCTTGTGTCTTTACGAAGATTTGCCGAGGCAGCCCTTGCGCCCCTTCGGCAGCATGGGGTTCGCATCCTGAACTACCTCGACGACTGGCTCATAATGAGTCACTCTCGAGCGCAGGTGTGCGAACACAGAGATCTAGTGCTCCAACATTTAGCCCGTCTGGGCCTTCGGGTCAACTGGGAGAAGAGCAAACTTTGCCCCGTGCAGAGGATCTCTTTCCTCGGTATGGATATCGACTTGGTCGCCATGTGAGCGCAGCTTTCGAGCGAGCGCGTGCAGTCTCTGCTGACTTGCCTTCGTCAACTCTAGGGCAGGAGTGCGGTTCCACTGAAACTATTTCAGAGGCTCCTGGGGCATATGGAATCTGCAGCCGTGGTGACGCCGCTCGAATTACTACATATGAGACCGCTTCAGCACTGGCTACGCGATCGAGTCCCGAGATTGGCATGGCGGTCTGGCACGCTCCGGGTACAAGTGACTCGGGCCTGCTTACAGACTCTCACCCCGTGGTCGAACCTCTACGGACCGGAGTGTCCTTAGAACGAGTTTCCAGGCATGTTGTTGTATCAACAGATGCCTCATCCACGGGCTGGGGTGCCATGTGCAATGCACAAGCAGCCGCGGGCTCCTGGACAGGACCCCAGCGCCTTCTGCATGTCAATTGCCTCGAGTTACTGGCAGTACGGTTCGCCCTGCACCGCTTTCGAACGTTGCTGAGGGGTCAACATTTACTAGTCAGGACAGACAACACGGCCGTAGTAGCGTACATCAACCACCAGGGCGGTCTACACTCCCGCTGTATGTCTCAACTCGCCCGCCATCTCGTTCTATGGAGTCAGAAGCACCTGAGGTCCCTTCGTGCTGTCCACATCCCGGGAGACCTGAACCGTGCAGCCGACGACCTCTCACGGATTCAGCCTCTTCCTGGAGAATGGAGACTCCATCCCCAGACGGTCCAGCTGATATGGGAACGGTTCGGCGACGCACAGGTAGACCTGTTTGCCTCCCAGGACTCTTCCCATTGTTCCCTGTTTTATTCTCTGACCGAGGGCACCCTCGGCACGGATGCACTGGCGCACAGCTGGCCGTCGGGTCTACGCAAGTATGCGTTTCCCCCAGTGAGCCTTCTTGCACGGGTACTGTGCAAGATCAGGGAGGACAAGGAGCAGGTCATGTTGGTCGCCCCGTATTGGCACGGCCAGACCTGGTTCTCAGAACTGATACTCCTTGCGACAGCCCCTCCCTGGCCTATTCCTCTGAGACCGGACCTCCTCACTCAGAGACGGGGCACCCTTTGGCACCCGCGTCCGGCGTTCTGGAAGCTCCACTTGTGGCTTCTGGACGGGACGCGGCAGGTTTGAGTAATCTTCCACCTGCGGTGGTCGCTACCATCACTTCCGCTAGGGCTGAGTCTACACGACATCTCTATGCGTTGAAGTGGAACCTCTTCGTCACATGGTGTTCTTCCCGCCAAGAAGACCCCTGGAAATGCCCGATCGGGTCCGTGCTATCATTTCTCCAGGAGGGGTTGGAGCGAAGGCTGTCTCCCTCCACCCTTAAAGTGTACGTGGCCGCAATATCTGCCCACCACGATCTCCTGGGAGACAAATAGGTAAGTCAGCACGACCTGATCATCAGATTCCTGAGGGGAGCGAGGAGACTGAATCCTCCTCGCTCTCTTCTCGTTCCCTCTTGGGACCTCGCAGTAGTCCTAAGTGCTCTGCAGAGGCCTCCCTTTGAGCCTTTGCGGTCGGTCGATATTAAGTTTCTGTCTATGAAGACGGCTCTGCTGACCGCATTGGCCTCTCTTAAGAGGGTAGGGGACCTGCAGGAATTTTCGGTTGATGAAGCGTGCCTGGAGTTCGGACCGGCTAACTCTCACGTGATCCTGAGACCCCGGCCCGGATATGTGCCCAAGGTTCCCACCACTCCGTTCCGAGACCAGGTGGTGAACCTGCAAGCCCTGCCTTTGGAGGAGGCAGACCCAGCCTTGGCATTGCTCTGTCCAGTACGCGCTCTCCTCGCCTATGTAGACAGCACGCAGTGTTTCAGGACCTCAGACCAGCTCTTTGTCTGTTATGGTGGAGAGCGGAAGGGAAGAGCTCTCTCAAAGCAAAGGTTGTCCCACTGGATAGTGGACACCATTGTTTTGGCTTACCAGCAGCAAGGTCGACCGTCCCCTTGGGGTTAGGGCACACTCCACCCGGAGTGTGGCCTCCTCTTGGGCTTTAGCGCATGGCGCCTCGCTAACAGACATCTGCAGAGCTGCAGGCTGGGCGACACCGAACACATTCGCCAGATTCTACAATCTCCAAGTGGAGCCAGTCTCCGACTATGTACTTGCCCCTACGGGTGGCCGATAATGGACCAGGCTCAGGTGTCTTCGCTTGCTCGCCATTCCACTCCACGGACTGGATACGTGCAATATTTTTCCTCAGGTGAGCTCCCCGATAGCCCTGAGCTCCTCCAGCACTGTTGACGCCGACATCAGTTCAGTCTGCCCTTTCGAGCCCAGACCCTCATGTCCGGCCAGGTGCCCCGTGTGCATGGTTCCCCTCCGGCGACCCCCACACGAGTATTTCCACCGTAAGCCTCCTCAGCGTGCAGGTGTCTTTCCCTTGGCAAGTCCCTGCCACCCCTAGGGTTAAAAATCCACCTTCGGCTGGTACCCTAGAGTTCTTCCATATGCAGCCCTTAGCGGGTCATATGTGTATTCTCTAAGTCCTCCCCACGGGTAGGCATTTTGGCATATCCACACTGGAATATGCTTCCCAGTGTACCTTGGTATTCCTGTGATAAGTGGGAGTCCTTCGTCCGTACTAGTCTTATGACAGGGTACTCACAATTACGCAGGGCACTGGATGACAGCTGAGTGGCGTTGTTGTATTGGAACCTCCATTCGTTAGTCACTAACGTACGTCGTAGTGACTGAACGAAAAGGAACGTCTCGTTACGTATGTAACCCTCGTTCCCTGAGGAGGGAATGGAGATGTACGTTCCTTTGCCATGTCAGCTGTGCTGCCTGGAACACGGAGTTCAGTCTTGGCTCCTGCAGCAGTAACATAATGCGATGTTGCCAGCGTACTTCCTTATATAGTTTAGGCGGAGTTACGCATGCAAATTCCGCATGCCCATGGCATTGGCACTGCCATTGGGCGCTGTTGAATTCTCGAAGGGTAATTAACGTTAACGTTAGTCACTAACGTACGTCTCCGTTCCCTCCTCAGGGAACGAGGGTTACATACGTAACCGAGACGTTTCCTAGATATTTCACTACACATTTTTATGGCAATTTTAGTTGATTTCATCTTTTTCAGTGAGGTAAAATATAATTTAAAATCATTTATAAACCAAACAAAGGAAGGCTTAGAACATCTCCACTTACTACAATGAATATGATATTTACCCATAAGAATAATCAAATTGACTATATCTGATACTGACAAATCTAAATTATCCATGTAAAAGAGGATGTGTGTCAAGGTGAGAGTAGGGATATTATGAATCTTAAGTGATATCCAATTGTGTAGTTTGAACCAAAAGCTATTGGACATGAGGCAAAAAAAGAACATGTGTTCCAAAGTCTCCTCAGTCATCTGGCAAAATGCACAAGGGTCTACATCAAATTTAAATCTTTTTCTGAGAAAGTCCGCAACCGGATATGTTTTATAATTTATTTTAAAGTGAGTCTCTTTGACTTTTGGGGAAATGGGCCATTTAATAAATTTAAAATGAGATTTTCCAATGGACAATGCAGCCATATTTGGAACCTGTACACACAATCCTCTGTCATAATCAAAATATAACCTAGATTTCAAAGCATCATTAATATATTTATTATTACATTTATTTTCAACTAAAATACAATTGTTAATAACTAAATTTGGTAAAGTTGGTAAAGGTCTTTTTAGTGTATACAACAATGTGTTTCAAATTAACTGTAATAATGGGGCAGGTATTGCTTTACAGATCTTATTGTATTCTCTATAAGTACAGTTTATGTTATATTTGTCTAAGAAGGCTTCATATTCCAAAAAGTTACCATTATCATCTATAACATCATTCACAAACACAATGCCCTTATCATACCAATCATACCTAAACAATGATTTCCTATTAACCATAATGACCCTATTGTTCCATAAGGTGGATTAATGTGGAGAAAAATTATGGGTGAAGATCATCTTCCAGTATTGAAGAATTTGTTTGTGGAATTTTGATAATTTAACAGGAATTTTGGTCACCTCAAAATCACATTGCAAAAGAAAATCAAGCCCTCCTACCTTTTTAAATATATGTCTAGGAATGTGAAACCACATAGCATCTGGCTGTGACAGATATGTTTTCAACCATTTAATCTTAAAGGTCCCAAACATTGATTCAAAATCCAAGGCTTTGATAACCCCCATATCATACTCTTTTACAAGCTGTGATTTCCTAATATAATGGGTTTTATTTTTTACAGGAATTGAAAAATAATTGAGTTGGCTTTCTTAATATTACAGGAAGAAACATACAGGGAGTGACATGGATATATTACTTCGGAAATACCTTCTGTTTTAGATAGAGTAACCCTACCGAAGATAGCGAGGTCTCTGGAGAGCCAGCGACTTAAGGATTTCTTCATATCAATTAATCGGTTAGAAAAATTCCCTTCTGATAGCATTTTTGGATAAAAGTATTCCAAGATATTTCACTTCAGATTTAACCTCAATTGAAGATATGATAGAATCTGTTGATGAGTGAATGGGAAGTAGCTCACATTTTTTAATATAGAGTGTTAATCCTGAAGCTTTAGAGAAAATTTAAACTGAATCAAGGGCAACATCAGTCATTAATTTATTCCTTAAAAGGATTACGGTGTCGTCTGCAAATTGACTAATTCTGAATTCCTGATCAAATATCGAGATTACATGCAAATCGGGGTTATGATTAATGAGGATGATAAGTGATTGAGTGACTAGAATAAACAGTTTGGGAGAAATCGGGCACCCTTGTCTAATCCCACGGTGCACCTCAAACCTAGGAGTTATACCAGGATTCAGGGACACAGAACTATGTACACTCACCTAAAGGATTATTAGGAACACCTGTTCAATTTCTCATTAATGCAATTATCTAATCAACCAATCACATGGCAGTTGCTTCAATGCATTTAGGGGTGTGGTCCTGGTCAAGACAATCTCCTGAACTCCAAACTGAATGTCACAATGGGAAAGAAAGGTGATTTAAGCAATTTTGAGCGTGGCATGGTTGTTGGTGCCAGACGGGCCGGTCTGAGTATTTCACAATCTGCTCAGTTACTGGGATTTTCACGCTCATCCATTTCTAGGGTTTACAAAGAATGGTGTGAAAAGGGAAAAACATCCAGTATGCGGCAGTCCTGTGGACGAAAATGCCTTGTTGATGCTAGAGGTCAGAGGAGAATGGGATGACTGATTCAAGCTGATAGAAGAGCAACTTTGACTGAAATAACCACTCATTACAACCGAGGTATGCAGCAAAGCATTTGTGAAGCCACAACACACACAACCTTGAGGCGGATGGGCTACAACAGCAGAAGACCCCACCGCGTACCACTCATCTCCACTACAAATAGGAAAAAGAGGCTACAATTTGCACGAGCTCACCAAAATTGGATAGCTGAAGACTGGAAAAATGTTGCCTGGTCTGATGAGTCTGGATTTCTGTGGAGACATTCAGATGGTAGAGTCAGAATTTGGCGTAAACAGAATGAGAACATGGATCCATCATGCCTTGTTACCACTGTGCAGGCTGGTGGTGGTGATGTAATTGTGTGGGGGGATGTTTTCTTGGCACACTTTAGGCCCCTTAGTGTCATTGGGCATGGTTTAAATGACACGGCCTACCTGAGCATTGTTTCTAACCATGTCCATCCCTTTATGACCACCATGTACCCATCCTCTGATGGCTACTTCCAGCAGGATAATGCACCATGTCACAAAGCTCGAATCATTTCAAATTGGTTTCTTGAACATGACAATGAGTTCACTGTACTAAAATGGCCCCCAGAGTCACCAGATATCAACTCAATAGAGCATCTTTGGGATGTGGTGCAACTGTATCATCCAATCGCTCGCCGGTCTTCACCAGGAGACACATCAAGACCTGCTGGCCGTGAGGGAGGAGCAGCAAAAACGTTTCGAAGCCCTCCTTCAGGCCCAGCATGAAGACCGGGAGCTGTTCCGGAGCTGGATGGACCGAGAGATTTGGGCTGTCCTGCACACCAACACCGTCTCGGCCACCGCCATCCACTTCTCGAAGATGGGCCCGGAGGATGATCCGGAGACATTCATCGACCTCTTCGAGAGGTCCGCCGAGTCCCGGGGATCGCACCAGGCTCCTGCCGCTACTGTCCGGAGAGGCGCAGGTAGCCGCCCACCAATTGCCAGTCCAGAATATCCTGGTCTACGACGACCTGAAGCGCGCTATTCTTCAGCGGATCGGCCGGAGCCCAGAGCAACAGCGGCAGCGGTTCCGGACCCTGTCCCTTGGCGAGTCCGACCGACCCGGGGAGGGGCGACCGCGGCTGAACCCTAGCCCTTCTTCCTCCAAAAAAATGGTCGGAGGCGGAGTCAGTGATGCTTGCGACGGTGCTGAGCGGAGAGGAAGATCTCGGGCCAGAAGCGGTTCAAAAGCCTCAGTACCTCGCTCTGGCCCCGGGCAGGGATCACCTCTCACCCTCGCAGCTCACTGACGTGAAAACATTACAGGCAGAGTTTGCTGACGTGTTCTCGCCCCTACCTGGTCGCATAGACCTCATCCAACACCATGTTGAGACTGAGCCGGGCGTGGTTTGTTCGCAGCCGGCCGTACCGTTTACCTGAACACAAAAAAAGGTAGTTCAGGCTGAATTAGAGGCTATGCTGGATATGGGGGTAATAGAAGAGTCCAGCAGTAATTGGGCGAGCCCGATAGTTTTGGTCCCAAAACCTGATGGCCCGGTCCACTTCTGCGTGGACTATAGAAAGGTGAACGTGGTGTCGAAATTCGATACGTACCCAATGCCAAGGGTGGACGAATTGCTTGATCGGCTAGAGACCGCTCGCTTTTATTCGACACTGGACTTAACAAAGGGATATTGGCAGATCCCCTTGTCTCCAATGTCCAAAGAGAAAACCGCTTTCACCATGCCGCTTGGATTCCCGCAACCTTCCAGCGTCTGATGGACAGAATTCTCCGGCCGCATGCTGCGTATGCTGCTGCGTACTTGGATGATATCATCATCTACAGTGCGGACTGGCAGCGGCATATGCAGCACTTGCACACTGTCCTGAAGTCACTGAGAAGGACGGGGCTCACGGCCAACCCAAAGAAGTGTGCAATTGGGCGAGTGGAAGTAAGATATCTGGGCTTCCACTTGGGTCATGGACAGGTGCTTCCCGGCTCCCAGGCCTGGTGCGGGTGGTGGGGGAATGTGGCGGAAGAGGCGTGGTTTTGCGAAGTCTGTAGCGGGAGAGCGAGAGTGCGGAGTCAAGCGGTGAGTAAGTAGGTCAAGTGCAGATTATTAACACCTGTGTCTCGTTGCAGTAATTGGCGTGGAGAGACCGCATTTAAGCCGCTGCTGGGAGAGAGAGAGAGCAGAGAGAGACCGGGACTGGGACTGCAAATCACTGCCTGCCAATGATACAGTGCTGAGAAAGTTTTTTTTTCTTTGACTGTCTTTGTTTTTCCAGACTAAAAAAATAGGAAGGGTTTTTCCCCTTCTTCAATCCAGCGAGCCCTTGAACGAATAAATGCACCCTTGGCCTTTTCCAGATATATATTATCAAGATGGGACAGTAAATTGTTTAATTCAGTCTGCTCTTCCACTGTCAAATCACAATGTATTGATATGACTAATGATGTCTCTTTGTCTTTTTAAGTGTTAATGATTGTTTACTTGTCTTAATAGCTATCTGTTTAACTTTGAATTTGAACCATTCCCATTTACTCATAAAACACATTTCCAATTAATTTACTTCTTTAACCAATTGTTTAACTGTATTACAAAATTCAGTATCTTCCAAAAGGGTATTGTTAAATTTCCATATGGAGTTTTTATTATTCTCTCTTCCACCCGGTGAAAGAGTCAAATATATTACACAATGATCAGTCAGGGGTGATGCTGAGATTTCACATCTGTTGACCTCATTCACTAGATTGTCTGAGATTAACCAGTAATCCAATCTTGAGCACTGGCCATTTTTAGATGAGTTAAACCAGGTAAATTGATGGTAGGCGGTCTAGCCAAAGATCAGGGGCCAGATTAAAATCTCCCCTAATTATTACTCTATTTGTTGAAAAAAGTATTTTCCATTCTTCTAAGCACTTATTTAAGAATGAGAAGAAATTTTTGTTTTTGAAATTACCCGGAACAATTTTTACCAGGAACTTTTTTTACAGGAACTCCCCCCCCCCCAGACCTGCTACTGTCTCCGTTTCCGCTGCGGTCTAAAGTACCGTGAAGATTAGGCAAATTAAGCCGTGTTTCCACCGAAATTACCCAGAACAATTTGTACCAGGAACTTTTTTTACAGGAACTTTTCCCCCCCAGACCTGCTACTGTCTGCGTTTCCACTGCGGTCTAAAGTACCGTGAAGATTAGGCAAATTAAGCCGCGTTTCCACCGAAATTACCCGGAACAATTTGTACCAGGAACTTTTTTTACAGGAACTTTTTTCCCCCCAGACCTGCTACTGTCTGCGTTTCCACTGCGGTCTAAAGTACCATGAAGATTAGGCAAATTAGTCCAGTGATGTAGGATTCCTCACAGTCACCGACGGACAGTAATCATTTTTGCGCGACACTGTCTGCAACAATAACAAGCATGGAGGAGATGCAAGCAGCGCTGCTTTTGCTAGTTATGTATTGGTTTACTAAAGAGGTCATTAACAAAACTGCGGGAAAGAGATTAGATTAAAAAAATGTATCTATGCCCACCACTATATATATATATATATATATATATATATATATATATATATATATATATATATATATATATATATATTAGGGATACAACAATACAGTTATAGTCCACGGTTCAATACATACCTCGGTTTTTTAACCACGGTTTTCGGTTCGGTTCGGTTCTGATGGCTTGTCACATTAGTTTTTTGCTATTCTATTCTTAGCCAACAGGAACAGCAAGAGGTTAAGGAGAAAAAATTATTTTTTTGTTGTTGCAATACTTTTTCTTTATTGAACTTAAAAAGATGTTAAACTTTAAACTTTACTTCAAAAACACTTGTACAAATTCCTAGCGTATTGTATAATATAAAATAAATATATATATATAAGATTTACACTGGCAGCTCAGAGCTGTACAGCAGTATTTAAGTATGAGATTGAATGAATAAATGTAAAAATAAAACACTACATAGACTTCACTATAAAATATACATTGATTCTTATTAAAGCTACTCTATTAAAGTTTTTCAGTGAGTGATTTTCTCTTTGTCTTTTGTTGTTTTATTAACATTAAAGGGATAGTTCACTCAAAAATGAAGATTCTATCATTGATTACTCACGCTCAAGTTGTTTTAAACCTGACTAAAGTTCTTTCATCTGTTGGAAAATATATTTTGATGAATGTTGGAAACCAAACAGTTGTTGGTCCCCATTGTATGAAATAATAATATGGCTACCATCACAGTCAATGGCTACCATCAACTGTCTGGTATTCAATTGTCTCTGTTCAACAGAAGAATTTAATACAGGTGTGGAACAATATTAGAGTGAAGAAATAATCACATAATTTTAGAGGTGAAATGTCCCTTTAAGGACAAGTGGCAGCATGTTCCCTAGGCTGCGCTGCTGTCAATTTAAGACCTGTACGCATCTAATATAGACACTTGCCGATTTTACTTTCACTTTAGACATAACCGACTGTGATTATGTAAACCTTGTGTGTATTTGACAGTATTAGCGCAATAGGCTAAGACTACATAGTCCCGTAATCACTATTTTGACAGGCTTTTAGTGTAGGCGCTTAAAACGAAATGTTTAACCGGCAAAGCTTAAAAACCCATGCAAAAAGTAACTTTCGTGATTCCTCACTTCAACGTTCTGTTAAAGTGTGAACAGCATTGCAAGCGTGGCTAAACACCCCTAACTTTAGTGCATAGTTATTGGATATTTGCTCATAGCAGCGTGTAGACTCACAGGCACTCTCAAACAGAGCCAATTCGGAGCAATTAATGATTTATTAATTAATTATAAATAATTAATTAAATGCAAAACCAATTTCATAAATGTTCATAAACCTTTATGAACGCTAAAAAAAAACCTCTATTCACAAGCACGTATTGAACCATGAATGCCGTACCGAACAGTTCAATATTATATTGAAAAAATATATATATAATAGATCTAATAATTTAGCAATACATATATTGCTAAATTATTTGTTGTTGGACATTAGATGTGCCTTATTTAGAATTTTAAACCTAAGTGTATTTTTATGATAACAATAACTTTAAAGGGACTATAACTGTTATGGGGTAAATCAAATGTAGGCTAATATACTGTAGGCCAATTACTAAGCTCAGATTAATCTAACCAGTTAAAATTTAGTCTGCGCTTTTGTTATTATTTATTTACATTTTTTAATTTTGTGATTTTAAAAATGCTTTAAAAGCATTTTATTTTATTTTATTGTAACGTTCAAATGTTCTTCCAATAACCCTTGGTGCCCAATGTATCATTTATCATTGTAGCCTCATTTAAGTAGATTTTCTGTATACTGTATATTTATTTTTGGACTATTAGTGGTTAATAAAGTCAAATAATGGTATGCAAGAAGGTCAGCAGTAATATCATTGCGCAGGTTAGTTTCCCAGCATAAGCTGAACATCGCTGAACATCTCTAAAGTAAACTAACCCTGGAACAGTACCTGCTGCGGAGTTGCTAAGGCTACATACCCTGAAAATTACTTCTGTTTGTGGGAAAAAGTTGAGATTGAGATTATCTGCTTACTTACCCTTACACATACCCATGCTTTCTGGAATACCCCCCAGATCTATTCCGCCAAGACCAAATATATCAACATTGTCATACCCATTACCATGCCAAACACAGTTGTCATGACAGAATTATATATGCTCTTAGGCACATACATGCTCTAAACAGGGAATGAATGAATGGATAATGAAGGGGTGTTCTCACCGTAATTTTCCGGGGAAGTTCAGGTTTCTTGATTTTTAAATACAGAAGACCTGATATTGTCATCCCATAGAAGATCCATGCAGTAAAGCTAGAAAACAAATGGAATAATGTTAGAGAAGCACTTTTGGCCAATGTTCAGGCCTAAAACAGCAAGGACAACAGCCGGACACCTCCCTATCCAATCTTTCCCCCCCCCCCCTCATTTCAAGAAATATCTGCATACACACAAAGCCACTGAAACCGACTCAAAACTATGTAGTATACATGCCAGACTAGTATGTGGAGCTGTAATTCTGTCACATAAATACACTAAAAACGGAGAAAAAGAGTTGCGGCTAGAATGGGTACAGCAACGGTCGAAGTGAGGTGAAATCTCACGATAAAATAACAATAAATAAATTTGCTTGTGTTTTATTAACACCTACACCTACCCTAAACCTACACTTACAATAATGCAAATACAGTAATTCAATGACGCAATATTGATGTGCGCATGCCCAGTGCCCGTAGCTGTATCCCTTCTAGTCTTTACAGTGTGGGACGTGGTGTAATGACATCACCGTTTCACAAAATATACGGATTGGCTGTACATACGAAAACGCAAGGGTGTCGGTTTCAGATTTATCCACTCTGGGACCCAGTTTCAAAAAATATCAGGCTTCTAAAATGCCGGGTCCATCTGGATGAAACGCTGATACGATACAACATGTTTACATATACAGCTAAACGTGCATCCGAATGGACGGGGCCTTAGAAGGTAAGAAGAAGACCTCTAATACAAGCCCAGGAAGGAAAGGACTTATCATTGGTCCACATGCAGGTTTTGCCCTTCACCCATCTAGAGACTAATTTCTCAAGATTTTGGCCTGTTACTGCCATAAAAATTCCTCAGGACCTCCGGATGTAGCAGCAGTGGGTGAAACAAAGAGAGACCACAATCCATTCAAATCCATTCACAACTATGTTTGGAAACCTAAAAACTAATATATTCTACACACATCCATTCCATACTTATTCAGAGAAATAAGTATTCTCAGTGAGTGTACATAGAGTAGCTGTTAATGTACAAATTAATGAATGCACGACAGTTCAATCTCCCAATTGCCTTGACTACTAGCTTGACAGCCTAATCAAATTCTGTTGGATTATTTTCCTGTTAACACTGTGAAGGTGCTTTGAAACAATCTGCATTGTAAAAAGTGCTATATAAATAAAGGTGACTTGACTTGACTTCTACAGGTTCCCCTCAAGGGTGTTTTCTTTACCTTCTGTTTTTAATTTTGTACACTAATGACTGCAGGAGTAGGCCTACATTTTACAAGAGATACTTTCTGAAGTTTACAGAATATATGGTTATTGTGAGCCTCATAGCAAATGAGGAGACATCTCATAGGACTGTGGTGGAGGATTTTGTTTCTTGTTGTGCAAACTGTAGTCTAAATTTAAAACATAGCCAAGACCAAAGTCATAATTATAGACTTTGGAAAGTCTGCCATTCCTATCTCCCCTACTGTCATTCATGTAAGGGACATTGAGCTTCATTCATACCAAATGCTATTTTTATGTTAAATCATCTGTAACCGGTTGCCACCCGTCCCGTATTTATCAAACCAATACGGGACGCAATCTGTCCCGTATTTTACATAGGTCCACACATAGTTCAATAAACACATACGGATTTTGCAGTGTGGAGAATACTGATAGAAAATATAAAGAAATCAATTTCACAATAAGAAGTACAGGAGCTCGTTTGTGAGTGATGGCATTTTAACGGCTTTGTTGCATAGTGGCCGAGTCTCGAGAACATGCGCTGTGCCAGTGTGCGTTTTTTTAAAAAAACATGTCAAGCTCGCTTGGCAGACAGAATTATTATTTTTTTAGACAGGTTAATTAATAGACTAATAAATGTTATTATTAATTTATAATTTAGCTAGGCTATATTAATCATACATAATAAATCATCCTGTCATATAAAGTTTATGACATTTAAAAAAGATTTAGATAAAAATGGGACAAATAATTACATGATAATATAGTCATAATTTAAGTAAATTAATAAATAAAATAAACATTTTTGAAATTAAAAAAAAACTCCTCCATGAACTGCCACCTTAACGTGGTGGAGGGGTTTGAGTACCCGAATGACCCTAGGAGCTATGTTGTCCGGGGCTATATGCCCCTGGTAGGGTCTCCCAAGGCAAACAGGTCCTAGGTGACGGGTCAGACTAAGAGCAGTTCAAAACCCCTTATGATGCTAAAAAAAAGGAGGACCGTGACGTCGCCCGTTATGGCGCAGCCGGGGCCCCACCCTGGAGCCAGGCCTGGGGTTGGGGCTCGTATGCGAGCACCTGGTGGCCGGGCCTTCCCCCATGGGGTCCGGCCGGGCTCAGCCCAAAGGAGCGACGTGGGGACACCTTCCCGTGGGCCCACCACTCACGGGAGGGACCGTAAGGGGCCGGTGCAAAGCGAATCGGGCAGCAGTCGAAGGCGGGGGCCTAGACGACCCGATCCCTGGACACGGAAACTAGCTCTTGGGACATGGAATGTCACCTCGCTGGCGGGGAAAGAGCCTGAGATTGTGCGTGAGGTTGAGAGGTTCCGACTAGAGATAGTCGGAATCACCTCCACACACGGCTTGGGCTCTGGAACCACACTTCTCGAGAGGGGATGGACTCTTAACCACTCTGGAGTTGCCCATGGTGAGAGGCGGCGGGCTGGTGTGGGTTTGCTTATAGCCCCCCAGCTCTGCCGCCATGTGTTGGAGTTTACCCCGGTGAACGAGAGGGTCGTTTCCCTGCGGCTTCGGCTCGGGGATAGGTCTCTCACTGTTGTGTGTGCCTACGGGCCAAACAGCAGTGCAGAGTACCCGACCTTCTTGGTGTCCCTGGGAGGGGTGCTGGAGAGTGCTCCGACTGGGGACTCCGTCGTTCTACTGGGGGACTTCAACGCCCATGTGGGCAATGACAGTGAAACCTGGAGGGGCGTGATTGGGAGGAACGGCCCCCCTGATCTGAACCCGAGTGGTGTTCAGTTATTGGACTTCTGTGCTAGTTACAGTTTGTCCATAATGAACACCATGTTCAAGCATAAGGGTGTCCATCAGTGCACATGGCACCAGGACACCCTAGGTCGTAGGTCAATGATCGACTTCGTGGTCGTTTCATCTGACCTGCGGCCGTATGTCTTGGACACTCGGGTGAAGAGAGGGGCGGAGCTGTCAACTGATCACCACCTGGTGTTGAGTTGGATCCGATGGCGGGGGAGGAAGCTGGATAGACTCGGTAGACCCAAACGTACTGTGAGGGTCTGCTGGGAACGTTTGGCCGAGTCTCCTGTCAGAGAGATCTTCAACTCCTGCCTCCGGCAGAGCTTCGACCGGATACCGAGGGAGGCTGGAGATATTGAGTCCGAGTGGACCATGTTCTCCACCTCCATTGTCAAAGCGGCTGCTCGGAGCTGTGGACGCAAGGTCTCCGGTGCCTGTCAAGGCGGCAATCCCCGAACCCGGTGGTGGACACCGGAAGTAAGGGATGCCGTCAAGCTGAAGAAGGAGTCCTATCGGGCCTGGCTGGCTTGTGGGACTCCTGAGGCAGCTGACAGGTACCGGCAGGCTAAACGGACTGCAGCCCGGGTGGTTGTGGAGGCAAAAACTCGGGCCTGGGAGGAGTTCGGTGAGGCCATGGAAAAGGACTATCGGCTGGCCTCGAAGAGATTCTGGCAAACCGTCCGGCGCCTCAGGAGGGGGAAGCAGTGCCCTACCAACGCTGTTTACAGTGGCGATGGGCGGCTGTTGACCTCGACTGGGGATGTTGTCGGACGGTGGAAGGAATACTTCGAGGATCTCCTCAATCCCGCCGTCACGTCTTCCATTGAGGAAGCAGAGGCTGGGGGCTCAGAGGAGGACTCGTCCATCACCCAAGCTGAAGTCACCGAGGTGGTCAAGAAACTCCTCGGTGGCAAGGCACCGGGGGTGGATGAGATCCGCCCTGAGTACCTCAAGTCTCTGGATGTTGTGGGGCTGTCTTGGCTGACACGCCTCTGCAGCATCGCGTGGCGGTCGAGGACAGTGCCTCTGGGATGGCAGACCGGGGTGGTGGTCCCTCTTTTTAAAAAGGGGGACCGGAGGGTGTGCTCCAACTATAGGGGGATCACACTTCTCAGCCTCCCCGGGAAAGTCTATGCCAGGGTACTGGAGAGGAGAATTCGGCCGATAGTGGAACCTCGGATTCAGGAGGAACAGTGTGGTTTTCGTCCTGGTCGTGGAACACTGGACCAGCTCTATACGTCTACAGGGTGCTGGAGGGTTCATGGGAGTTTGCCCAACCAGTCCACATTTGTTTTGTGGATTTGGAGAAGGCATTCGACTGTGTCCCTCGTGGCGTCCTGTGGAGGGTGCTGGGGGAATATGGGGTCCGGGGTCCTTTGCTGAGGGCTGTCCGGTCCCTGTATGACCGAAGCAGGAGTTTTGTCCGCATTGCCGGCAGTAAGTCAGACTTGTTCCCGGTGCATGTTAGACTCCGGCAGGGCTGCCCTTTGTCGCCGGTTCTGTTTTTTCAGAATTTCTAGGCGCAGCCAAGGGCCGGAGGGTGTCAGGTTTGGGGACCACACGGTTTCGTCTCTGCTCTTTGCGGATGACGTTGTCGTGTTGGCCCCTTCTAACCAGGACCTTCAGCATGCACTGGGACGGTTTGCAGCCGAGTGTGAAGCGGCTGGGATGGGGATCAGCACCTCCAAATCCGAGGCCATGGTCCTCAGTCGGAAAAGGGTGGCTTGCCCACTTCAGGTTGGTGGAGAGTTCCTGCCCCAAGTGGAGGAGTTCAAGTATCTAGGGGTCTTGTTCACGAGTGAGGGGAGGATGGAACGGGAGATTGACAGACGGATCGGTGCAGCTTCTGCAGTAATGCGGTCGATGTACCGGTCTGTCGTGGTGAAGAAAGAGCTAAGCCGTAAGGCGAAGCTCTCGATTTACCGGTCAATCTACGTTCCTACTCTCACCTATGGTCATGAGCTTTGGGTCATGACCCAAAGGACAAGATCCCGGATACAGGCGGCCGAAATGAGCTTTCTCCGCAGGGTGGCTGGGCGCTCCCTTAGAGATAGGGTGAGAAGCTCAGTCACTCGGGAGGAACTCGGAGTAGAGCCGCTGCTCCTCCACATCGAGAGGGGACAGCTGAGGTGGCTCGGGCATCTGTTCCGGATGCCTCCTGAACGCCTTCCCGGGAAGGTGTTTCGGGCATGTCCAACCGGGAGGAGGCCCCGGGGAAGACCAAGGACACGCTGGAGGGACTATGTCTCCCGGCTGGCCTTGGAACGCCTCGGTGTCCCCCCGGAAGAGCTAGAGGAAGTGTCTAGGGAGAGGGAAGTCTGGGCATCTCTGCTTAGACTGCTGCCCCCGCGACCCGGCCCCGGATAAGCGGAAGAAGATGGATGGATGGATGGATGGATGGATGGATGGATGGATGGATGGATGGATGGATGGATGGATGGATGGAAATTCAAAAAAGTGATCACTGGTTCAGAATGACTGCTTAAAGGGACATTTCACACAAAAATGAAAATGTACTCACCCTCAAGTTGTTCCAAAATGTATTTATACATTTCTTTGTTATGTTGAACACATAGGAAGATTACTATGGAAGTCAATGGTGCCCCCAAAGCAGCCAGGTTACAAACTTTCTTCAAAATATCTTCTTTTGTGTTCAACAGAACAAAGAAACTCATACAACTCATCATGAGGGTGAGTAAATGATGACAGAATTTTCATTTTTGGGTGAACTATCCCTTTAAAGTGCACCAAATAGGCTACTAGAGAGTAAATAAATAAAATAATCAAATGTAAAATAATATAAAATGTGTTCTGTTGCAAGTTCACATACTTGATCTCATGTTTTCTTACGGTTTATTGTTGAGCTGTCAAGTTGTCAATGTTGAAATAACCATTTCAAGACGTATTCTTTATTTCTGTCCTTTATGCAATTGTTAGTGAATGGGTGTCCCTTATTTTGCCACACTGGAGGTGGCAACCCTATTTGGTGATATTTATTTGAATTGATTGTTACTGGTTTTTATTATTTTTTTAATCCTGTTCTTATGTCTTTGTTTTAAATCTTTGATGGAGTACTAAGATGTATGTGTGTGTTAATGCGATGTGTGGTGTCTGTGCAATCTAAATTTCCTAAGGGATGAATAAAACTGAACTGAACTAATGCAAAATTAGGCACAATACCTGAAGAAGTTGACTATGGCCTGGAAGTCTCCCGGAATGAGAACAAGAAGAGAAATGATTGTGTTGAAAATGAGGGCTGGAGAGGGAGTACGCCTGTGCATGTGAGCCATGGCCAGGATGTCAGGCTGAAAGACAGGGCACATTTTTGATCATACAGTTCAAGAACTGTGGTTAATTTAATGGGATAGTTCACCCAAAAATGTTTGGTTACGGACATTCTTCAAAATATCTTCTTTTGTGTTCAGCATAAGAAAGAACTTCATACAGATTTGGAACAACTTGAGGGTAAAAAGAATAAATTATTATAAAATTATTATAAAATAGTAAATTATGACAGAATTTTTGGGTGAACTATTTCTTTCATTGCAGGTCTAAATTTACATTTTAACCCTACATTTTAAATAAATTTGTTTCTCTTCTGATTTCTTCCGTGCCCCGATTATCTGCTGATCACACAGTACCTGTCAAAAGTTTGGAAAGAAGTCTATTATGCTCTCCAAGGCTGCATTTATTTATTTAAAAATACAGTAAATCTAGTCATAATGTGAAATATTATTACAATTTAAATATTTTATTTTTATTTTAATAAATTCAAAAATTAAATTTATTGTGATGACTGCTTCTCAGTGTTACATGATCCTTCAGAAATAATTATAATATGCTGATTTGCTCCTCAAGAAAAAATAATTAATTATTCATTAGAAAACCTCTACATGGAAGGCAACAGAGGGGTAGCTCTGAGAGGTGGTTTCAACATTTATGAAGGGAGCTGCAGACAGAGAAGATGACACAGGCTGAAGAACGTCTCGGGTTACGACTGTAACCCTGGCTCCCTGAGAACAGGGAATGTCTCGGTTACGTATTTAACCCTCGTTCCCTGAGGAGGGAACGGAGACGTAACGTTAGTGACTAACGAATGGGGGTTTCGCTTAGAAGCCAATTACCTTCGAGAATTTAACAGCGCCCAATGGCAGTGCCAATGCCATGGGCATGCGGAATTTGCATGCGTAACTCCGCCCCACCTCTTGGGTATATAAGGAAGTACGCTGGCAACATCACATTATGTTACAGCTGTGGAGCCAAGACTGAACTCCGCGTTCCAGCAGCACAGCGGAGGTGGCAAAGGGACGTTACGTCTCCGTTCCCTCCTTAGGGAACGAGGGTTACATACGTAAGCGAGACGTTACCTTTCGTTCAGTCACTACGACATAACATTAGTGACTAACGAAAGGGGGTCCCAATATAGCAACGCCACTCGGCTGTCTTCCCGTGCCCTGCGTAACTGTGAGTACCCTGTCGTAAGACTAGTACGGACGAAGGACTCCCACTTATCACAGGATACCAAGGTACACTGGGAAGCATATTCCAGTGGAGATATGCCAAAATGCCTACCCGTGGGGAGGACTTAGAGAATACACATATGACCCGCTAAGGGCTGCATATGGAAGAACTCTAGGGTACCAGCCAGAGGATGGACTTTTAACCCTAGGGGTGGCAGGGACTTGCCAAGGGAAAGACACCTGCTCACTGAGGAGGCTTACGGTGGAAATACTCATGTGGGGGTCGCCGGAGGGGAACCATGCACACGGGGCACCTGGCCGGACATGAGGGTCTGGGCTCGAAAGGGCAGACTGAACTGATGTCTGCGTCGACAGTGCTGGAGGAACTCCGGGCACTCGGGGAAGCTCACCTGAGGAAAATATTGCACGTATCCAGTCCGTGGAGTTGAATGGACTGCATTTATGGACTGCATTTATATAGCGCTTTTAACAGACCAATGGCCATCCAAAGCGCTTTACATATTGCCTCACATTCACCCATTCACACACCGACGGCGGTGTCAGCCATGCAAGGCGCCATCCAGCTCGTCGGGAGCAGATGGGGTTAGGTGTCTTGCTCATGGACACCTCGACACTTGGTCAGGTGGAACCGGGGATCGAACTACCAACCTTCCGGTTTGTAGACAACCTACATGAACCACTGAGCCACTGCCGCCCCCCTGGCGAGCAAGCGAAGACACCTGAGCCTAGTCCATTACCGGCCACTAGTAGAGGCGAGTACAAAGTCGGACACTGGCTCCACTCGGAGATTGTAGAATCTGGCGAATGTGTTCGGTGTCGCCCAGCCTGCAGCTCTGCAGATGTCTGTTAGCGAGGCGCCATGCACTAAAGCCCAAGAGGAGGCCACACTCCGGGTGGAGTGGGCCCGAACCCCAAGGGGACATGGTCAACCTTGCTGCTGGTAAGCCAAAACAATGGTGTCCACTAACCAGTGAGACAACCTCTGCTTTGAGAGAGCTCTTCCCTTCCACTCTCCACCATAACAGACAAAGAGCTGGTCTGAGGTCCTGAAACACTGCGTTCTGTCTACGTAAGCGCAGAGAGCGCGTACTGGACAGAGCAATGCCAAGGCTGGGTCTGCCTCCTCCAAAGGCAGCGCTTGCAGGTTCACCACCTGGTCTCGGAACGGAGTGGTGGGAACATTGGGCACATATCCAGGCCGGGGTCTCAGGATCACGTGAGATTTAGCCGGCCCGAATTCCAGGCACACTTCGTCAACCGAAAATGCCTGCAGGTCCCCTACCCTCTTAACTGAGGCCAATGCGGTCAGCAGAGCCGTCTTCATCGACAGAAACTTAATATCAATCGACCGCAAAGGCTCAAAGGGAGGCCTCTGCAGAGCACTTAGAACTACTGAGAGGTCCCAAGAGGGAACGAGAGGAGAGCGAGGAGGATTCAGTCTCCTCGCTCCCCTCAGGAACCTGATGATCAGGTCATGCTGACTTACCTTTTTGTCCCCCAAGAGATCGTGGAGGTATGGCCACATACACTTTGAGGGTGGAGGGAGACAGCCTTCGCTCAAACCAATCTTGGAGGAATGATAGCACAGACCCGATCGGGCATTTCCAGGGGTCTTCTTGCCGGGAAGAACACAAGGTGACGAAGAGGTTCCACTTCAACAAATAGGCATGACGCGTGGACTCTGCCCTAGCGGAAATGATGGTAGGGACCACCGCAGGTGGTAGACTGCTCAAACCTGCCACGTTCCATCCAGAAGCCACATGTGGAGCTTCCAGAAAGCGGGACGCGGGTGCCAAAGGGTGCCCCATCTCTGAGTAAGGAGGTCCGGTCTCAGAGGAATAGGCCAGGGAGAGGCTGTCGCAAGGAGTAGCAGTTCTGAGAACCAGGTCTGGCCGTGCCAATACGGGGCAACCAACATGACCTGCTCCATGTCCTCCCTGATCTTGCACAGTATCCGTGCGAGAAGGCTCACTGGGGGGAACGCATATTTGCGTAGGCCCCGCGGCCAGCTGTGCGCCAGTGCATCCGTGCCGAGCGTGCCCTCGGTCAGGGAATAATACAGGGAGCAATGGGAAGAGTCGTGGGAGGCAAACAGATCTACCTGTGCGTCGCCGAACCGTTCCCATATCAGCTGGACCATCTGGGGATGGAGTCTCCATTCTCCAGGAAGTGGCTGAAACCGTGAGAGCTCATTGGCACGGTTCAGTTCTCCTGGGATATGGACAGCACGAAGGGACCTCAGGTGCTTCTGACTCCATAAGACGAGATGGCGGGCGAGTTGAGACATACGGCGGGAGCGTAGACCGCCCTGGTGGTTGATGTACGCTACTATGGCCATGTTGTCTGTCCTGACTAGTACATGTTGACCCTTCAGCAACGCTCGGAAGCGGTGCAGGGCGAACCATACTGCCAGCAACGAGGCAATTGACATGCAGAAGGCGCTGGGGTCCTGTCCAGGAGCCCGCGGCTGCTTGTCCATTGCACATGGCACCCCAGCCCGTGGAGGAGGCATCTGTTGATACAACAACATGCCTGGAAACTCGTTCTAAGGACACGCCGGTCCGTAGAAAACTGAGGTTCGACCACGGGGTGAGAGTCTGTAAGCAGGCCCGAGTCACTTGTACCCGGAGCGTGCCAGACCCAACTCGGGACTCGATCGCGTAGCCAATGCTGAAGCGGTCTCATATGTAGCAATCCAAGCGGCGTCACCGCGGCTGCAGATGCCATATGCCCCAGGAGCCTCTGAAATAGTTTCAGTGGAATCGCACTCTTGCTCTCGATTTGACGGAGGCAAGTCAGCAGAGACTGCGCACGCTCGCTCGTAAGCTGCGCGCACATGGCGACCGAGTCGATATCCATACCGAGAATGAGATCTTCTGCACGGGGCAAAGTTTGCTCTTCTCCAAGTTGACACGAAGGCTCAGACGGGCTAAGTGATGGAGCACTAGATCTCTGTGTTCACAAACCTGCGCTCTAGAGTGACTCATTATGAGCCAGTCGTCGAGGTAGTTCAGGATGCGAATCCCGTGCCGAAGGGGCGCAAGGGCTGCCTTGACAATCTTCGCAAAGACGCGAGGAGACAGAGATAGCCCGAATGGGAGGACCGCGTACTGATATGCCCGCCCCTCAAAAGCAGGTAGGATGGAGACATGGAAGTCGACGTCCTTCTTTAGGTCGATCGCTGCAAACCAATCGTTCGGACGAACGCATTCGAAAAGGCGTTTCGCTGTCAACATCTTGAACGGAAGCCTGTGAAGGTATCGGTTCAAGATGCGAAGGTCCAGGATTGGCCGTAACCCACCGGTTTTCTTGGGTACAATGAAGTAAGGGCTGTAGAACCCGGACTTCATCTCGGCTGGAGGGACAGGCTCGATCGCACCCTTCGCCAGTAGGGTGGCAACCTCCGCATGCATGACAGGGGCATTGGCCCCGACCATAGTGTAGCGGACTCCCCGGAAGCAGGGAGGAACCTGCGTGAACTGAATCACGTAGCGGCGCCTGATGGTCTTCGCGACCCAGCGGGACAGTCCCGGAAGCTGAAGCCAGGCTCCCAGGAACTGCACCAGCGGGGTCATTCGGACCACAGACGTACCCAGGGTGGGGCAGCGAGGCAGCGTTACCGACATGGGAGGCTGTTGGGCATCCCGGTGTGGGAGCACGGTTAACGGCTGCGTCCTGACAGAGGAGACCAGGGAAGGACGCACGTTTCACTGGGGTCTGCTCTGCCAGGAGGCTGGCGACAGAGAGGGATGCAAGTGGCGGGACCCGGGGGTGGCGCGCACTGTCATCACCGATCTCTGGTGGCTCAAGGATGGGAGTGTTAATTCTTTCTTTAACCAACATAGGGTGCCCCCGGCCCTCCACTGGGTGAAGGAGTGGTCCTGCTACCATCTCCCTGAAAGAATTTTCCATCCCTGAGCCGTCCGTCTCAGGAGCGCCGCTTGGCCTGGCGTTTAGAGCGGACTGGGATGCCTTCCTACGGCGACCTCCATGACCCGGCCCGGGTGAAGGCTGCTGCTGGGGCCGGGCGGGAGGGGCGGGAGCCTTAGGAGGGCGTCCTCGGCGGGGAGCAGGCTGAGGCGACTGTGCCGGCGGCTGGGTGGAGGCAGCAACTGGCCGCCGGGGCAGTATATGTTTTAATGCCTCAGTCTGCTTCTGAGCGGTTGAAAACTGTTGGGCAAAGCTTTCAATCGTCCCGCCGAAGAGGCCAGCCTGGGTTATGGGGGCATCGAGGAACCGGATTCGCTCGCTGTCCCGCATATCAGCCAGGTTAAGCCACAAATGTCGCTCCTGGACCACATTTGTGGACATCACTTGACCCACTTGACTATACCCGTTGGCCGCGGCCCCATCGAGAGTGGAGAAGGCGGAAGAAGTCGCGATCAGTCGCAGGCAGTATGCGATCGCTGGAACGCGCTGTAAACACCAACGCCTCTGGAAAGCTGCTCTTCTCGAAGGCTGACAAAGACTCAGTTAGCAGGCTTGAAGGAGTGAAGAGATACTCTTGGCTCCAAAGCAGAAACATAATGCGATGTTGCCAGCGTACTTCCTTATATACCCACGAGGTGGGGTGGAGTTACGCATGCAAATTCCGCATGCCCATGGCATTGGCACTGCCATTGGCGCTGTTAAATTCTCGAAGGTAATTGGCTTCTAAGCGAAACCCCCATTCGTTAGTCACTAACGTTACGTTGTAGTGACTGAACGAAAGGGAACAAGACATTGCGCTGAAGCGCTATGGGGAACGCCTCAGCATGACTGATGACTGAAGCACCTGTATAATCACGGCAATCCTATTGGCCGACGACAGCCATGACATCACACAGCAAATTTCCCAGTGTTAAATGTATGGCGCTTTCATGTGCTACCAGAAATTTGATAATTGCCACTTCTTCTTTTTTTATTTATGATTTATTTCTTCTTTTTTTAAAACATTTTACAAACAGAACAGACAGAGAAACTAATCTAACTAATCAGACTAATCCACCATATTATCAAGGGGGGTTGGGGGTAATCAGACTGGGTCCATCTGGAGAGTATGCAATATGCAAGGAAGGGCTTCCAGATTTTAGTAAAAGTACTGTTAGGTCCCTGTAAAGAGTGTCTAATCTTCTCTAGTTTCATGAAGAACAAGGCATCCTTCATCCAGTATGTGAGATGGAGGCTGAGGGCTTTTCCAGTTTAATAAAATTACACGTCTAGCAAGCAGCGTAAGAAAGGCAACAAAATTAGAAAAGTGAGTGGGAAGTGAATACCCGGCGGGCAACACCCCAAAAAGGCCAATGATAGGAGATGGAGGTATGTCTATAGATGTAATGACTGAGAGAGAATTGAATACTGACCCCCAAAATTAAGAAAGCTGGACAGGTCCAAAATATATGTATTAGTGTGTCTGTTTAATTAACTAATTGTCTGTATAATTAATAAATAAGAAGCAAACCAAGATCGTCGGGAATGGATTGAGGTATGTAACGTTTTCCTGTTCCCTTAAAACAATTAAACAGAATTGTCAAATATTCGGGATCATGTTATATGAGCAGAACTAAACTTTGTTTTGGGGAAATATTAGATTCCTGACCACTTTTACAGTCTATTGGCCTTATAGAGAGATGCGCTAAAGCACAGCCTGGTGCGTAATGGAGATTTCAAAGCACTCTCCTTTGGTCAGAACCACAGAGAACAATCGCGGACAGGTCCGTCCTATGCACTGGAATTTTTAACAATGCAACAAAATATTTAAAACGCATCAAGCTATTAAAATCTCTATTATGTAAGCACAGATAATATAACAGTATATTAGTCATTTTAATTAGGTTAAACAATGATTTGATAACGTTTTTAATTTAAGGCCCACCCGCAATTGGTCTGGCCAATCCAAAACTGGAATCCTGGTGCCGTACCTGGCTTAAATTTAACAAAATTTAAGAGTAGTTAAAAAAGGGAAACCAACATATTTCTGCTGTTCCATACGCGTGCTTTTCTGTCAGAGAGTGAAAGTGCATTTTCAAATCACTTTATTGTCACTCTACCATATGCACAAGTGCAACAGTAGGTGAAATTCTTAGGTGCAGTCCGGGCAAACAGTAGTCATGACATGACATGTACAACATTTAAGCAACAACAGATTACACATCTGATGCGCACACAATTACTCACAGCACAGTATACACTACAATAAACAATAAATAATTTACACAATGTGAGTGTAGTTCTCACAGCTTTAAACAATATACACATACTTACAATATACATATACTTTAAACAATATACACTAAACATACATTAAACAATAACAGTATACATTAAGCTATAGTAATAATATACAATGTACAGTACACAATATGTTCACAAATTGAAATCCAAAGTGCAATAGATGCTGTATGATAAATAAATGTGTATATAATGTGTGTGTATCTCCAGTGGTTTGTGCTGAGTGATATTCTGTCCAGTGTGTGTTTATGATCCTGATGGATCAAGAGTTAAGTAGTCTGATTGCTTGTGGGAAGAAGCTGTTCTGGAGTCGGCTGGTGCGTGTTCTGATGCTGCGGTACCGTCTGCCTGATGGCAGCAGTGAGAGCAGCCCATGGTTCGGGTGGCTAGAGTCTCTGATGATCCTCTGAGCTCTCTTCACACACCGCCTGGCGTAAATGTCCTGGAGGGAGGGAAGCTCACCTCCGATGATGCAGCTGGCCGTGCGCACTACCCTTTGCAGGGCCTTGCGGTTGCGGGCGGTACTGTTGCCGTACCAGATGGTGATGCAGCCAGTCAGCAGACTCTCTATGGTGCTGCTGTAGAAGCGTGTGAGGATGTGGCGGTTCATTCCAAACCTCCTCAGCCGTCGCAGGAAGAAAAGGCGCTGATGAGCCTTCTTCACAATGGCCTCAGTGTGGACGACCATGAGAGTTCCTCTGTGATGTGGACACTGAGGAACTTGAAGCTGCTGACTCTCTCCACCGGTGCTCCATTGATGGTGATGGGGCGGTGTTCTCTCTCATTCCTCCTGAAGTCGACCACCAGCTCCTTGGTCTTGCTGACGTTGAGGGAGAGGTTGTGCTCCTGACACCACCGTGTCAGAGTGTGCACCTCCTCTCTGTAGGCCGTTTCATCATTGTCAGTGATGAGACCTACCACTGTCGTATCGTCAGCAAACTTGATGATGGTGTTGGAGCTGTGAGTTGCCACACAGTCATGTGTGTACAAGGAGTACAGGAGTGGGCTGAGAACACAGCCCTGAGGGGCTCCAGTGTTGAGAGTCAGTGATGAGGAGATGTTACTGCCCATTCTGACCACCTGGCGTCTGTTTGACAGGAAGTCCAGGATCCAGCTGCATAACAAGCTGTTTAAGCCTAGAGCCCGGAGTTTCATGTCAAGTATGGAGGGCACAATGGTGTTGAATGCTGAGCTGTAGTCTACAAACAGCATTCTCACATACGTGTTCCTTTTTTCCAGGTGGGAGAGAGCAGTGTGTATTGTAGATTAAATGGCATCATCAGTGGAGCGGTTTGTGCGGTATGCAAACTGCAGTGGGTCCAGTGAGGGGGGGAGAACAGAGCAGATGTGGTTTCTGACTAGTCTCTCAAAGCATTTGCTGATGATGGGGGTCAGAGCAACAGGACGCCAGTCGTTTAAGCAGGTGGTTTTTGACTGCTTAGGTACAGGAACAATGGTGGACGTTTTAAAGCATGTGGGGACCACAGACAGGGAGAGGGACAGGTTAAAGATGTCCGTGAAAACTCCAGCCAGTTGGTGCGCGCACGCTCTGATCACGCGGCCCGGAATGCCGTCTGGACCCGCTGCTTTACGGACGTTCACCCGCCGGAAGGATCGGGTTACATCCGCTAAAGATACGGAGAGTGAACTAACCTCTGCATCTTCAGCCACGAGCTCTCTCTCCGCGAGGGCGGTGTTAGTTCCCTCAAAGCGAGCATAGAAGGTGTTTAGCTCGTCCGGGAGAGAGGCAGCGGTGTTCACGGTGGAGTTTGTGTTCCCTTTATAGTCCGTGATGGTGTTAATTCCCCGCCACATGCTTCTGGAGTCGGTGGTGTTGAACTGCCCTTCAATCTTGTCCCTGTACTGCCGTTTTGCTGCTCTGATGGTTTTCCGGAGGGCATAACTTGCTTGTTTATGCTCCTCCGCATTACCGGAGTTAAAAGTGAAGGTCCGCGCATTGAGTGCCGCGCGAACATCCCCATTTAGCCACGGCTTCTGGTTTGGGTACAGCCGAATTGTTTTGGTCGGAACAACGTCTTCTACGCACTTCCTGATGAAACACGTTACGCTATCAGCGTAGACCTCGATGTCGTCATCAGAGGCCGACCGGAACATCTCCCAGTCCGCGTGATCAAAACAGTCTTGTAGCATAGAGTCCGATTGGTCCGACCAGCACTGGATGGTTCTGAGGGCGGGTGCTTCCTGTTTCAGCCTCTGCCTATAAGCGGGCAAAAGTAGAATGGAAGCGTGATCTGATTTGCCGAATGGTGGGCGCGGGAGGGACTTGTAACCATCCTTGAAGGGAGAGTAGCAGTGGTCTAAGACGCGGTTCCCTCGCGTGTTGAAGCTAACATGTTGGTGGTATTTAGGTGCAATGCGTTTGAAGTTGGCTTTGTTAAAGTCCCCGGTCACAATAAACGCAGCCTCAGGATGCGCGGTTTCCTGCTCACTCACTGTCCTATACAGTTCCTTTAGTGCCCGGTCTGTGTCGGCTTGTGGGGGAATATACACAGCTGTGATGATGACCGCTGTGAATTCCCTTGGTAGCCAGAATGGTCGGCACAGAACCATGAGAAGTTCCAGATCAGGAGAACAGAAAGACTTGATAGAATGCACGTTCCTCTGATCACGCCAGGATCTGTTGATCATAAAACACACACCCCCGCCTTTGCTTTTCCCTGAGAGATCTTTTTCTCTGTCCATTCGGTGCACGGAGAACCCCGTGGTTTCGATGGCCGAATCTGGAATCTCAGCAGACATCCAAGTTTCTGTAAGGCAGATAATGCAGCAGTCCCTCGTGTCTCGGCTCTCTTCCCCCTTCTCCGGCTGCGTTTCCGCGGACGGGCCGCCTATACAAAAGGTTCCGCTGCCGTGTTTGTAAACAGCGTGTCGTCGTTGATGAATTTAAAGTCCAGTTTTCGGTGTGCGATTGCCGAACCAATGTCCAAAAGTGTCTGTCTGTCGTACGTAGTAAGGCAGACAACATCCAAGACAAAAAACACAAAAACTGTAAACAGAACAAACAAAAAACTACAATGATTCATCGGAGCTTGCAACGTTGCGGCCATCCTCGGCGCCATCTTGAGCTATCTTCTGCTGTTCCATACGCGTGCTTTTCTGTCAGAGAGTGAAAGTGCATTTTCATTCAGCGAGTCTGCTGCCGTTGATCAGACGAATGCAAAAGATCGACCATGATGACCCCGAATTTTACATGACGTGTTGTAAATGTTAATTGTTGGATCGATAAGCTATACGCAGTCAAATAATGTAGAACAATAATGTATCTAGAATATGTTATAGATTAATATAACATTAATCATAATTTAAATAAATGTATAATAATTTATAATTTTGACTCCTAATTTATAATTTTCCCTGTTCTTAAATTTAATTCTGTGATGTTGATAATTGTATAAAGCTTTTTTATAAAATGTTTGTTAAACACGTTACTAGCAATTTTTTTAATAATTTATTTATTTTGATGGCTGATTGGTTGATGGTTTATGATTTCTTTCAATGAACTTGTTTATAATGAGTTCACTGCTTTCATTAAAATCTGATGTGTCTGTATGGATTCTCTGACGATCAATAATATTAATGATATTAAGAACATGTTAAGATCTTTATCCAATATACCAAAAATGATAAACTAAATCCTTTAAAATCATCTGTTTCAGTCTATTGATATATAGATATTCATTTCATACATGCATGTGTATAACTATGGTTGCAGAGGCACAGGCAACATTTGAATGTTCACAAAGTGTTCACAACCGGCTTTGACCGTGTGGTATAGAAGATGAGGGAAATTTGGAGGCAGCATTATTAATAGGAATTAGTTTGCTTTCAGTCAGATTGAATTTATAACCCGAAATTTGACCAAACTCTGACAACAACGCAAGCACCGGAGGAATACAATTGACCGGGTCAGAGACAAACAACCAAAGGTTGTCTGCATATAGGGACACTTTGTGCTCCACTCCCCCCCTGGAAACGCCTGACATCGGACTACATCTGAGAGCAATGGCTAATGGTTCAATAGCCAAAGCAAACAGCAGCGGGGATAGCGGGCAACCTTGCCTTGTCCCTCTACCATGAGGAAAATAATTTTAATAATGATCATTTGTGCGCACACAAGCTAAGGGAGAGGAGTACAGAAGCTTAATCCAAGATAGAAATTGATCACCAATTCCAAATCTCTTTAAAGTATAAAACAGAAAATCCCACTCAACTCTGTCAAACACCTTTTCAGCGTCCATAGAAGTGACTAACTCTCTGATCTTTTTATGGGGGGTAGAGTAAAGGATATTCAAGAGATGTCTGATGTTAAAGAAAGAAGGCCTATTTTGAAACCGGTTTGGTCTGGTGAGATAATAGTTGGTAAGGGCGGCCAGACGACGTGCCAATACCTTAGCAAGGATTTTCACCTCTTCGCACAGTAAAGAGATTGGACGATAATTGGTACACTGAAGAGGGTCTTTGTCTTTTTTCAGAATTAAAGAGATAATGGCCTAACGTAAGGTTTGAGGAAGGATACTGTATTTATGTGTTGTTTTATTAACACGTTTCGGGAGGAGCACGTTCAGATAATTAAACCTAATTAAACAAGTGGAGCACGTCAGATAATTAAACACAAGTGGAGCAAGTCAGATAATTAAACCTAATTAAACACGAGTGGAGCACATTAAGATAATCAATTTAATAAACGATAAGAGCTGTATATATACTGCAGATTTAACTTCTTTCGTTGACCGTTTTTATTTTTATTTTAGGTCATTAATAACTTTTACAAAATTTGCATCATTAAGTAATAGAGAATTTAGATGCCAAAAAGACCTGGAGGTTTCCCCACGAGGAAGTGAGAGATCCACTGTAAATGCGGCATGATCTGATATTACAATAGGATTGTAGGTAAAGTCATGGACAAGTGGAAGTAAATTATTGTCAAAAAGAAAATAATCCATCCGGTGAAAAAAAAAAAAACTGATTTGCACTAGGGTTAAAAAAACGCCAGACATCAGAAACTGCATATTGTTCCATAAACAGCTCAATTGTTTTTGAGGATTTAGATTGGGTTCTGGGTTTTGAAGAAGAGCAATCTAAAACAGGATTCAGACAACATTTAAAATCTCCACCTTAAAAAAGTTGGCTAGAATTCAAGTCAGGGAGGGAAAATAAAAAATTCTTGAAAAAAACATTGTCCCAATTCGGTCCATATACATTCGCTAGCACTAGCCTCACTCCATTAATATGGCCTGTAATAATAATAATAATAATAAAGCATCCATTTAAGTGGTCTACAGTCGTAAGGTGAGTTTCTTGAATAAAGGCTATTTTTGGTGTTTAAATGCTTCAAATGGTTAAGAATTTTATTACGTTTTACCAGTGAGTTGAGCCCTTTGACATTCCAGCTGGCGAACCTAAGTGAACTGCTAGGTGGTGTGGCAGAGATCACAGAAGACATAAAACCTTATAGAGAGCGTAAATGGTATTAATGCACTCTGATATTACCCCCGCTAGACAAACATTCTTTGCTTGTAGCATGTGAAAATTGAATGAAGAAGATTGTACCCTTTGAATAATAGGTGTAGGCAAAAGGAGGAATTGAATATAAAGAAAGGGAAAAAATATATAAATAAAGGGAGAAAAAAAAAAAACAACAAACAAACAACGACCCACATACACCCCCCATCCCGAAACCCCATTAGATGCGGGTACAAAGGCTCACATCAGACAACACTTTAACCAGCAAACTTCCTAACTGCAAGCCCTCCCCACATATTGTCGCACAACCTCCCAATTATATTTATACTAACGCTGTTAAGATTAGTAGACAGCTATATGAACAAAAGGCTCAAAAGAAGCTAACAATACACAAATGTTAGACATATTAAACAGAACACTGGTAGAAAGAACATATGCATTTAAAAACTATATAAATGGGTCACAAAGTTGCAGACTTAGTGAACTATCAACCAACAAAAATGCAATATAAAAAGGTTCTGAACAAAAAAAAAGTATACAGTGAGGAAAATAAGTATTTGAACACCCTGCTATTTTGCAAGTTCTCCCACTTAGAAATCATGGAGGGGTCTGAAATTGTCATCGTAGGTGCATGTCCACTGTGAGAGACATAATCTAAAAAAAAAAAATCCAGAAATCACAATATATGATTTTTTAACTATTTATTTGTATGATACAGCTGCAAATAAGTATTTGAACACCTGAGAAAATCAATGTTAATATTTGGTACAGTAGCCTTTGTTTGCAATTACAGAGTTCAAACATTTCCTGTAGTTTTTCACCAGGTTTGCACACACTGCAGGAGGGATTTTGGCCCAATCCTCCACACAGATATTCTCTAGATCAGTCAGGTTTCTGGCCTGTCGCAGAGAAACACGGAGTTTGAGCTCCCTCCAAAGATTTTCTATTGGGTTTAGGTGTGGAGACTGGCTAGACCACGCCAGAACCTTAATATGCTTCTTACAGAGCCACTCCTTGGTTATCCTGGCTGTGTGCTTCGGGTCATTGTCATGTTGGAAGACCCAGCCTCGACCCATCTTCAATGCTCTAACTGAGGGAAGGAGGTTGTTCCCCAAAATCTCGCAATACATGGCCCCGGTCATCCTCTTCTTAATACAGTGCATTCGCCCTGTCCCATGTGCAGAACACCCCTAAAGCATGATGCTACTGTAGCAGGGTGAGCAAGTTTCCTCCCCTGTATTTAGTGTGACAGCCTATCAGCATTCGAGGCCTGTCTATTTAAGACCGTGTATCTGCTACCTGAGGGTGCGTCATTGTAAGCTCCGCCCCATGGCGAGGGCGCACCACCATTCAGTGTGGAATTGTTTGGTCTGCACTGTAGCTCTGCAGTGATGTGCAGGCTGTTGTTATTTGCAGGTAAGATAAATCCGATTGTTTATCAGTGTTAGTATGGTGTTTGTGGTAACTCTCGTTTAATCCATTCTAGTACTTTTTACTGTAAATGCGTCTGAGCAGCGCGACGCGTGCTGTGAGTAATTGTACAGCTATGTGTTTCCGGTGCGATCACTCGGTACGTACAAGTTATCCCTTTTTAAACTAATATTTTAATCAAGTGAGCTAATCAACTGTTGTTTTAGCAGGAGAATCAGTTCCTTCACGGACGCTCCGCTTAACTGAGGATGGGGCGATTGTCTCCTGCATGAAACGCGTTTGGGACAGCGCTGCTGTTTTGTTGCTACCACAATTTATGCTGTTACCACAGCTTCATTGTCTACTGTCAAGTTTCTATTATTATAGTAACTATCGTTGTGAGTATTGCCTCGCGCCTCCTTTGGAAGTTTGAGTGGCTTTGTTGGCCGATCCGGTTTCACCGACCGCCACCGGTTTGACTCTAGTGGCTATACATTAGCTGTGTGTATTCAAATTGAGATGTTTATTTATTGTGTTTTGTTTGTTTATCATTTTACTCTGGCGTTGTAACCAGATGCCAGTGAATGTAAGTGTGTTGAATTTGTCTTTAATTTAATTTGTGACATTTTTTAAAATTGGATTGTTATTTTTTTTGGGTTCTTGTTGATTGTTTTCTTCTGTTGTCTTTTTCTGTTTTGTTACAGGAGCGGGGGGGTTCTGGAGAGTGAGGTTCAGCTGCTATAGTGTGGTGTTTACACTGAGTGCTGTGTTTTCTTGTAGCAAATCTTCACATGTGGCATGGGCGTGTGTATTGTATCATGGGGAACCGTCTAATCGGACAGCTGGCCACCCTCCAGATACCTCCGCTGCTGGTCATTTTGTGTCATTTGTTTGTTTTTGTGTGGTGTGCCGGAGACAGATTGGTGCACGTTACTGCATAGCTAATTTTGCTCAAGTTTATTTATTCAACATTGATACAATAAAGTTGTTACTCCCTTTTTCTACGACCTACGTCTCTTCACCCATTCTTTATAAAAAGATGACGAACCTGTGCGCCCATAGGGCGTGATTTCCCTGTTTTTCCGGGGTGGCGTAGTCGACCTATGTAGGTGCCAATCATTAATATTAGATAAAGAGTGTGTGAGATTGGTCCTCCTTCTCGTTTCTCCTCCCATATCATCTTAGACTTTCCCCTCGGGTTGCCACACTACCACCCCCATGCTTCACAGTAGGGATGGTGTTCTTGAGATGGTACTCATCATTCTTATTCCTCCAAACACGTTTAGTGGAATTATGACCAAAAAGTTCTATTTTGGTCTCATCTGACCACATGACTTTCTCCCATGACTCCTCTGGATCATCCAAAAATGGTCATTAGCAAACTTAAGACGGGCCTTGACATGTGCTGGGTTAAGCAGGGGAACCTTCCGTGCCATGCATGATTTCAAACCATGACGTCTTAGTGTATTACCAACAGTAACCTTGGAAACGGTGGTCCCAGCTCTTTTCAGGTCATTGACTAGCTCCTCCCGTGTAGTTCTGCGCTGATTTCTCACCTTTCTTAGGATCATTGAGACCCCACGAGGTATGATCTTGCATGGAGCCCCAGTCTGAGGGAGATTGACAGTCATGTTTAGCTTCTTCCATTTTCTAATGATTGCTCCAACAGTGGACCTTTTTTCACCAAGCTGCTTGGCAATTTCCCCGTAGCCCTTTCCAGCCTTACGACAGGGTAACAATTTTTCCAACAATTTTATCTCTAGTGTCTTTGGTGTCTCTGTTTCTAGTGTCTCTTACTGATTGTATGGGGTGGACAGGTGTCTTTATGCAGCTAACGACCTCAAACAGGTGCATCTAATTTAGGATAATAAATGGAGTGGAGGTGGACATTTTAAAGGCAGGTCTTTGAGGGTCAGAATTCTAGCTGATAGACAGGTGTTCAAATACTTATTTGCAGCTGTATCATACAAATAAATAGTTAAAAAATCATATATTGTGATTTCTGGATTTTTTTTTAGATTATGTCTCTCACAGTGGACATGCACCTACGATGACAATTTCAGACCCCTCCATGATTTCCAAGTGGGAGAACTTGCAAAATATCAGGGTGTTCAAATACTTATTTTCCTCACTGTATATCGGGGAAAAATAAATAAATAAATAAAATAAAAATTATTAAGTGACTGAAATAAATACCATTATAGATCTTTTAATTGACAAATATGGTAGGAAAAACACCGTAGTTAACTAAACCAACATGTGCCAAAGGTGAAGAAAGGGAGAGAAGTAAAAAAAAAAGAGAAAAATATAATAAAAGAATATAATTTTAAATATAATTTTAATAAAAAAATATAAAGTAATATAATAATAATAATACTAATAATAATAATAATAATAATAATACAATAAACAACCAATTTGTGACTAATATTTGTGAGTTAAAGTCATTAAGATAATTGAGTCACTGGACATGGTCCAAAGCTTCATGTGTAAACTACTGAGTCTCTAAACTCCGAACAAAGTTGTTGGCTTCAGTAGCAGACAGCAACCACATTTTCTCACCGTTGGCAAGTGTGATGTGTAGTCTGGCTGGGAAGAGGAGAGCGGGTTTGCGTCCGCGTTTGTAAAGTTCCGCCATGGCATCTTTGAACTCGTGGCACAGCTTCAGGACATCCGGACTATAGTTGTCAGGGTTCTGTCACTTCGGTCTAGTTTACTCTTGGTTTGTGACAGAGCCCTGACACTCCTGTATTGTTTGTCTTGTCTTGTGTGAGCGCGCAGCTTTGAGCATGCTCGAGCTGCATGCTCTTCTGTCCTTGTGTTTTGAGTGCGGGGCGTGGTGTTCGGATCCCAGCACTTCGGTCTAGTTTGGGTTTCAGTTTTGTGTTGGGATTCGGATATTCATGCTCAGCGTGTTTGTTTTTTGTCGTGCGCTCTGTCTTGTCGTGTGAGCATGCGCTCTTCTGTCCGTGTGTGTTTGTGTAGCACGCGGTTCGTGTTTACATCAGCCGCGTGCTTTCATGTTATGTGTTGTGTAGCACGTGACTGGTGTTTTTCACTGGCTGCGTGCTTTCATGTCGTCATGTTTTGTGTGAACATGCAGCTGATGAGTTTTCATTAGCTGCATGTTCATGTCACGTTTGGTGTGAGCACATATCTTGTCTAGTGTTTCTTTGTGCCATGTGCTCATGTCTATTGTCTAACCCCGCCCACCTTGATTCCTGATTATTGGTTCATTTGCCCCACCTGTCCTCCCTCCTTACCCTCTTTTGTTTGTTCCCTATTTAATCTCCTTGTGTTTTCAATCCAGTGCGGAATCTTAGTCTTATCAACCTCATGTTTCCCTGCTCCAAGTCAAGTCAAGTCAAGTCATTTCTGTTTTTCCCCCTCGGGGTAGTTTGTTTTTGTCTTGTTTTATTTTATTTTATTATCTACATTAAACCCCATATTTCTGCATCTTTGAGTCCTCGCTTCATCCCTACAACAAACCCTGACAATAGTCCTCGAAGATCCAAATCGTGGGACGGTTACTGCAATACTGCGGTCACGTGACGCCTACCGCGGGTCTGAGATCGTCACCGCCATCACCGCAAAAAACAAAACAAAAACATTGGCCTGCACATGTGTGCATGTTGTGTCTAATTCCATGGATTCATTGATTCTAATGACATGGATTGTGTCTAATGACATGTGTGTCTTATATGGATTCAAGGTTTTCTAAACAAAACTTAATCAAAAGATGGAGCAAATCCGACCTTTCGCGAGTTGGGGAGCGCATTGTTCCATTATAACATTCCATTTGTATTGACTATTAGGCCTATATGCGAGAGTACCTGTGTAATGTCTTGTAGCCTATATAATTTGAATTTCATTTTACTAAAGCAAAAAATACAGGCTCATAAGCAGGACCTTAACACAATTCTCTCACGTGGTTGCGCAGCTGACAATAGCAGGTAGGTAGATAGAAGTCATGAAAGCAGAAAAAGAACGCACCGCCCGGGCCATGGGTTTGTGTCGAACGCTGGTGACCGCTTTCTCCCAGCTTGCAAAAAAGACAACGGCTTCAGAAAGAACAAATTGAGCTGGACCTGCCTAAGTACTGGTAAGTTTTAAAGGTCCCATTCTTCGTGATCCCATTGTTCAAACTTTAGTTAGTGTGTAATGTTGCTGTTAGAGCATAAATAATACCTGTAAAATTATAAAGCTCAAAGTTCAATGCCAAGCGAGATATTTTATTTAACAGAAGTTCCCTTTCAAAGCCTACAGCGAACGGCTGGCTTGGACTACATCCTGGTACTTCCTTCATAAATGACGTCAGTAGAACAGTAGAACAGACTGTGACACTGTCACACAAGACGCTTGTTTTACCACTCTATATATTATAATGATTTTATGTATATTAGAGTTTTAATAGGTTTACATGTTGTCTTAGTCATTTTAGTCCATTTTAGTCCTCTTATCTGTTTTAATGTGTGTATGTCTTTAAATGTTACGGGGTCCACCTGTCATGTGACTGATCACATGACAGGAAGAGGAAGCAGACCAGCATAAAGGTGGCAGCATGGAAAGCCAAAAGGAGGAAAAAGGAAATGCACTGGTGATCACCGAACCTGGATTGTGGAGTTAATATTGTCTCACCTTTCCAGTGACACGCATTTGGATTCACTCTCACTTGGATTGTATATACACGGTTGGACACTTGCATAAGGACTATCAGCACACTGGGACTCATTCGGACTGTTTTAGGGTAGGGTATTATGGATTCCATGCTTTTAACAGACTGAAGTTTCCTAGTTTTACTGTGTTGTTTTAAGTCTCTTGTGTACATTGTAAATACACCGTTGGTTTTCCACTTTACTACTGTTGTTTGTCTAATCCTTTTAAACACTTCATTATCTCACACAGTAGAATCTGACCCCATTTTAATACATGTAACTTCCACAATAAGACCGATTGTTACATATGGTGGCCCGTACGGGGAACGTTTAAGATTTGTTACGCTGTGTTGAGAAGAGTGTTTTAAGGATGACGACACAACAAGTTAATGCTGCTTCTTTTAATACATCAGCTGGTATGAATGATGAACGGGGGTTACAACTTTGTGAGTGTAAACAGCTATGCACTGAGGTTGCTGATCTTAAAAGCATTGTTTTAAGACTGGAGAAGGATTTTAAAGACTCTGTTGAAAGTTCTCTTAATCGTGAAGTGTGTTTTAGAGATGCTGTGGATTTAAAATTTGGCAAAATGGAGGACACTATAAAGGATGCCGTGGCGACACTGGAGAGAGAGGTCATTGAATGTTTCAAGAGGAGAGACAAGAAATGGGCGAAACAGCTGGAACAAACAAAGGATCCAGAAACTGCCATCTCCCCTCCTGCTGCGACGATCAGCCCAGTATCTCCCACCTCGGCCCCTGGCTTTCCACCGGCCAATGATCCCACCGCCTCAACCACTTCACAGACTACCAACAGAGCGACCGATGGAGATTTCTGCGCCAGCATTCCAGCGGGGCCAGATTTCAACACCATGTTCTCTATCCTTCCCTTCTCCCGAGAGGAACTCAGCAGCGCACAGACTGATGATGTCCCACTTCAGCGACTTCCCATCTCACCCTCTACTCCACCGACCCAGGGTATCGAGGTACAAGAACACCAGGGCTTGCTGTATCGTCGGATCGAGAAGGACGACGGAAGAGTCAAGCTCCAGCTCCTCATTCCACAGACCCTGGTCCAGCAGACGCTACAGGCCTTCCATCAGAGGACAGCAGAGAGACATCATGGGCGGCTAAAGACCCTCCTGCAGATCCTGGAAGTTGCCTGGTGGTCCTCGATCCGCAGAGACATCTGGCAATTCGTCAGTGACTGCAAGGTGTGTGGACTGGAAACCAGGGAGTGGGCTGTTACCAACCCTCACAAGAAACTACCTCATCATTTCCATCACCGTTCATCAGCAGCAACAACAACATCATCCATCAAAGAGACCTTCAAGCCGGAAAGGAGGAAATGCCAGGGGGGCTGGCGGGCCAGCAAGGCTGGGTGCAACACGACCCTGGGAGGCGTGGCGCCACCGATCCTAGGGCACCCAGGCTGGTATCGACTTTCACCTCTTTCGAGCATTCCAGTAGATTCCTCCGGCAGACTAGTGCCTGTGTGGGACGGCCTAGTTTTATCTAATTTATTACAAAGACATTTTAAGACACACATTCAAGAGGATACCCACTACATGGACAATGGCTGACAGTACCGTCAAGGGACTAGTACCTTCCCCGGGGAGCCGTAGGCTAGGGGGGGGGGACTATGTGACACTGTCACACAAGACGCTTGTTTTACCACTCTATATATTATAATGATTTTATGTATATTAGAGTTTTAATAGGTTTACATGTTGTCTTAGTCATTTTAGTCCATTTTAGTCCTCTTATCTGTTTTAATGTGTGTATGTCTTTAAATGTTACGGGGTCCACCTGTCATGTGACTGATCACATGACAGGAAGAGGAAGCAGACCAGCATAAAGGTGGCAGCATGGAAAGCCAAAAGGAGGAAAAAGGAAATGCACTGGTGATCACCGAACCTGGATTGTGGAGTTAATATTGTCTCACCTTTCCAGTGACACGCATTTGGATTCACTCTCACTTGGATTGTATATACACGGTTGGACACATAAGGACTATCAGCACACTGGGACTCATTCGGACTGTTTTAGGGTAGGGTATTATGGATTCCATGCTTTTAACAGACTGAAGTTTCCTAGTTTTACTGTGTTGTTTTAAGTCTCTTGTGTACATTGTAAATACACCGTTGGTTTTCCACTTTACTACTGTTGTTTGTCTAATCCTTTTAAACACTTCATTATCTCACACAGTAGAATCTGACCCCATTTTAATACATGTAACTTCCACAATAAGACCGATTGTTACAAGACTAACCTCCGCCCACAAGAATATGCGAAAAAAGGGGGCGTGGTCTTGTTGCTGTCCCACGTGGAGAAGAGGACAGTCGCGTGGAGAAAAGGAATTGTTGTGTTTGAGTGTGTTTGTCGCCATGTCGTCGAGACGCTGTTATTTTCATCCCGGTATAAATAATAAGTAATATACAAGTGTGAGCAGCGACACTTTGTTAAATTAAATAGCCTTCGTTAAATAGCACCATTGAGACAAAAGCGCACACGAGATAGGCCTATATATAAATTAATATAAATGTGAAAATATGTAATATAAATAGCATATATATATATATATATATATATAAAATCACGATAGTGTGAGCAGGGACTATTTGTTACTATTTGCTATTAGTCTTCGTTAAATAGCCTTGAACCACTGAGACAAAAGCGCACACCACACAAGATATGTAAATTAATATAAATACGTAAATGTTATAAAATATAAAAAAAAATATAAATAATATTCATATTATATATTGTACTATATATAAAGTAGCATAATATACAATCACGGTAGTGTGAGCAGCGAGTGACGACACTTTGTTCAATTAAATAGCCTTGAGCCTTCGTTAAATAGTATTCATTAACCACTGAGACAAAAGCACATACGAGATGTAAATTGTAAATGTAAATTAATAGCCTGAATTTGTAAAAATATGTAATATAAAAATATAAATACTATAAATATAAATAAAATATTATATTATATGCGCTGGTGTATGCGCGAAAGTCTTAGTTTATTGTTTGATGACGACTGTAATCTGAAAGTAAAAATATGGGAAATAAGTAAACATGAACAAATAAATATATATTACTGATCAATACCGATAAATAAAAATGTGTTTGTTTGTCTTTGCTTAAATTCCTTAAAGTTCCTTATTATGTTCAATTGCCTGCGCTGGTGTGTGCGTGTGCGGCTGTGCACGAAAGTCGAGCGGGAGCCGTTTAAAGCGGTTTACCGCTGAACCGCGGGAAGAAAAAATCCATACCATCCCAGCCCTAGTCACGACTCACCGATAACCAAATCCTTCACCTGGTAACGATGGAACCACAGGACCACTGGATGTGGTCTTTGCCCCAAAGCAGGCCAGGGAGCTGGGATTCAGTGAGCTCTATCCAGCTCAGGCGATGACGACAGAATTCGATGGACGAAAACCTCAAAAAGAAGTTGGGAGAAAAAGGTTGTTGGACGTGGACCTTCAATGGACTCAGGTAGGCCCACAATGTGAACATTCTGCCGTCGGCTATGCCCCTCTAAGTGCAAAGCTTTAGCCTGCAGTCACTCGTCCTTTTGGAGCCCAGAGCAAGCAGCCTCTAGATTCTCGAGACGTTGGTCCACCACCGTGAGCCCTGAATCAAGGGATCCGATACCCTGATCGTGAGCTGCGACTGAGGGAATGTTGTCTAACTTGGTAACCAGGCTCTCAAATGAAGCTTTAAAGTCTGCGGCCAAAGAGACTCTGAGCTCCTTGTGCAAGGCTAGCATAACGCTAGCTAATTTCAGCTAGCGTAACGCTAGAGCCAGGTGATGAAGTGGCTTATCTATCATTTTCCACTTACCCTTTCCATTTGACAAGCTGTTTATAGTACAAGAAACTATTAAAAAACAAAATCTACCCAAGGAGATCTAAAACGTTGAGGTTAGAAAAGATGTAAATTAAAAGTTAAAGGGAGCTGGTGGCACACACGTCTACCCTGCAGGCCACATAACCGGAAGTCTCAATTCCCGCTTCGGAAGTCGTGATTAGGAGCTCGTCGCATTTAAATTTTGAAATGGGAGGGCGTTCATGTGCAATTTTTACCTAGGAAACGTCTCGTTTCCCTCCCTGAGGAGAGAACGGAGACGTAACAAATGGGTGGTTTCGCTTAGAAGCCAATTACCTTTGAGGAATCTAACAGCACCCAATGGCAGTGCCAATGCCATGGGCATGCGGAATTTGCATGCGTAACTCCGCCCCACATCGTGGGTATATAAGGAAATACGCTGGCAGCATCGCATTATGTTACTGCTGCGGAGCCAAGACTGAACTCCGCGTTCCAGCAGCACAGCGGAAGTGGCAAAGGGACGTTACGTCTCCGTTCCCTCCTCAGGGAACGAGGGTTACATACGTAACCGAGACATTCCCTTTCGTTCAGTCACTACGACGTAACGTTAGTGACTAACGAATGGGGGTCCCAATACAGTGACGCCACTCGGCTGTCTTCCAGTGCCCTGCGTAAGTGTGAGTACCCTGTCGTAAGACTAGTACGAACGAAGGACTCCCACTTATCACAGGAACACCAAGGTACACTGGGAAGCATATTCCAGTGGAGATATGCCAAAATGCCTACCCGTAGGGAGGACTTAGAGAGTACACATATGACCCGCTAAGGGCTGCATATGGAGAACTCTGGGGTACCAGCTGAAGGTGGATTTTTAACCGCAGGGATGGCAGGGACTTGCCAAGGGAAAGACACCTGCTCACTGAGGAGGCTTACGGTGGAAATACACGTGTGGGAGTCGCCGGAGGGGAACCATGCACACGGGGCACCTGGCCGGACATGAGGGTCTGGGCTCGACAGGGCAGACTTACTGATGTCATCGTCGACAGTGCTGGAGGAACTCAGGGCTTTCGGGAAGCTCACCTGAGGAAAAATATTGCACGTATCCAGTCCGTGGAGTGGAATGGCGAGCAAGCGAAGACACCTGAGCCTAGTCCATTACCGGCCACTAGTAGAGGTGAGTACATAGTCGGACACAGGCTCCACTCGGAGATTGTAGAATCTGGCAAATGTGTTGGGTGTCGTCCCAGCCTGCAGTTCTGCAGATGTCTGTTAGCGAGGCGCCATGCGCTAGAGCCCAAGAGGAGGCCACACTCCGGGTGGAGTGGGCCCTAACCCCAAGGGGACATGGTCGACCTTGCTGCTGGTAAGCCAAAACAATGGTGTCCACTATCCAGTGAGACAATCTCTGCTTTGAGAGAGCTCTTCCCTTCCGCTCTCCACCATAACAGACAAAGAGCTGGTCTTAGGTCTTGAAACACTGTGTCCTGTCTACGTAAGCGCGGAGAGCACGCGTACTGGACAGAGCAATGCCATGGCTGGGTCTGCCCCCTCCATGAGCAGCGCTTGCAGGTTCACCACCTGGTCTCTGAACGGAGTGGTGGGAACCTTGGGCACATATCCGGGCCGGGGTCTCAGGATCACGTGATTTCGGTTTGTCACCCGAAAATGCCTGCATTTTCTCTGCCCTAGCGGAAGTGATGGTAACCACACGTGGAGGTTCCAGATTTCGGGATGCGGGTGTCAGAGGGTGCCCCGTCTCTGAGTGAGGAGGTCCTTCCTCAGAGGGATAGGCCAGGGAGAGGCTGTCGCAAGGAGTAGCAGTTCTGAGAACCAGGTCTGGCCGTGCCAATACGGGGCGACCAACATGACCTCCTCCTTGTCATCCCTGATCTTGCACAGGACTCGTGCGAGAAGGCTCACTGGCAGCAATGCATATTTTTTCGCAGGCCCCGTGGCCAGTTGTGCGCCAGTGTATCCGTGCCTTGGTCAGGGAATAGAACAGGCTGCAATGGGAAGAGTCGTGGGAGGCAAACAGATCTACCTGTGCGTCGCTGAACTGTTCCCAAATCAGCTGGACTGTCTGGGGATGGAGTCTCCATTCTCCAGGAAGTGGCCGAGACCGTGAGAGCTCGACGGCTGCACGGTTCAGTTCTCCTGGGATATGGACAGCACGAAGGGACCTCAGGTGCTTCTGACTCCATAGAACGAGATGGCGGGCGAGTTGAGACATACGGCGGGAGCGTAGACCGTCCTGGTGGTTGATGTACGCTACTGTGGCCGTGTTGTCTGACCGGACTAGTACTTGTTGACCCTTCAGCAATGCTCGGAACTCATTCTGTAAATAGAATGAGTAAATAACCTGTCACTGTCACTAAATGAGTAAATAACCTGTCAAGCCTCTGGCTTGGCGTGCTCAGTTGGGGACACTATATTTTTCAACTAAACATCGAAATAAATCTAATTAATAAACTAATTTAACCATATAAACTAAATTACTGATCTAATTATTGATCTAAAGCCCACACTGTCACCGTATGGAAATTGAAATGAACTGATGACATCAAATGGCTATACAGCTGAATAAAATTAGGCTGCATTATTTTGCTGTTTAACACTGTAAAGCTGCTTTGAAACAATCTCCATTGTTAAAAGCGCTATATAAATAAAGTTGACTTGACTTGACTAAATGCATCGAAAACCAAAGAGCTCATCATTGACTTTCGGAAACACCACACAGAACACACACCGCTGCAATCAATCAAATCAATCAAATCAAATCACTTTATTGTCACACAGCCATATACACAAGTGCAACAGCAGGTGAAATTCTTAGGTGCAGTTCCGAGCAACATAGCAGTCACGACAAAAGCAGCATCAGATTACACATCTGATGCGCCCACAATTACTCACAGCACAGTAAACTCTACAATAAACAATAAATAATTTACATAATGTGAGTGTAGTTCTCACAGCTTTAAACAATATACACATACTTACAATATACATATACTTTAAACAATATACACTAAACATACATTAAACAGTATACATTAAGTATATATAATATACAATGTACAGTATACATTATTATTCACAGTAGAGATCCAATGTACAATAGGTGCTATATGATAAATGATAAATAATAAATGATAAATAAATGTGTATATAGTGTGTGTGTATCTACAGTGGGTTGTGCTGAGTGATATTCTGTCAGTGTGTTATGATCCTGATGGATCAAGAGTTGAGGAGTCTAATTGCTTGTGGGAAGAAGCTGTTCTGGAGTCGGCTGGTGCGTGTTCTGATGCTGCGGTACTGTCTGCCTGATGGCAGCAGTGAGAGCAGCCCATGGTTCGGGTGGCTAGAGTCTCTGATGATCCTCTGAGCTCTCTTCACACACCGCCTGGCGTAAAAGTCCTGGAGGGAGGGAAGCTCACCTCCGATGATGCAGCTGGCCGTGCGCACTACCCTTTGCAGGGCTTCGCGGCTGCGGGCGGTACTGTTGCCGTACCAGGTTGTGATGCAGCCAGTCAGCAGGCTCTCTATGGTGCTGCTGTAGAAGCGTGTGAGGATGTGGCGGTTCATTCCAAACCTCCTCAGCCGTCGCAGGAAGAAAAGGCGCTGATGAGCCTTCTTCAAAAAAGCCCTGCAAAGGGTAGGCACCATAGAGAGCCTGCTGACTGGCTGCATCACCACCTGGTACGGCAACAGTACCGCCCCCAGCCGCAAAGCCCTGCAAAGGGTAGTGCGCACGGCCAGCTGCATCATCGGAGGTGAGCTTCCCTCCCTCCAGGACATTTACGCCAGGCGGTGTGTGAAGAGAGCTCAGAGGATCATCAGAGACTCTAGCCACCCGAACCATGGGCTGCTCTCACTGCTGCCATCAGGCAGGCGGTACCGCAGCATTAGAACACGCACCAGCCGACTCCAGAACAGCTTCTTCCCACAAGCAATCAGACTACTTAACTCCTGATCCATCAGTATCATAACACACACTGGACAGAATATCACTCAGCACAACCCACTGTAGATACACACACACTATATACACATTTATTTATCATACAGCATCTATTGCACTTTGGATTTCAATTTGTGAAAAATATTGTATACTATACATTGTATATTATTATTATTATTATAGCGTAATGTATATTGTTTAGTGTATGTTTAGTGTATATTGTTTAAAGTATATGTATATTGTAAGTATGTGTATATTGTTTAAAGCTGTGAGAACTACACTCACATTGTGTAAATTATTTATTGTTTATTGTAGTGTATACTGTGCTGTGAGTAATTGTGTGCACATCAGATGTGTAATCTGTTGTTGCTTAAATGTTGTACATGTCATGTCATTACTACTATGTTGCTCGGACTGCACCTAAGAATTTCACCTACCGTTGCACTTGTGCATATGGTAGAGTGACAATAAAGTGATTTGATTTGATTTGATTTGATTTGATTTCACAACGGCCTCGGTGTGGACGGACCATGAGAGTTCCTCTGTGATGTGGACACCGAGGAACTTGAAGCTGTTGACTCTCTCCACCGGTGCTCTATTGATGGTGATGGGGCGGTGTTCTCTCTCATTCCTCCTGAAGTCGACCACCAGCTCCTTGGTCTTGCTGACGTTGAGGGAGAGGTTGTGCTCCTGACACCACCGTGTCAGAGTGTGCACCTCCTCTCTGTAGGCCGTTTCATCATTGTCAGTGATGAGACCTACCACCGTCGTATTGTCAGCAAACTTGATGATGGTGTTTGAGCTGAGGGTTGCCACACAGTCATGTGTGTACAAGGAGTACAGGAATGGGCTGAGAACACAGCCCTGAGGGGCTCCAGTGTTGAGAGTCAGTGATGAGATGTTACTGCCCATTCTGACCACCTGGCGTCTGTTTGACAGGAAGTCCAGGATCCAGCTGCATAGCAAGCTGTTTAAGCCTAGAGCCCGGAGTTTCATGTCAAGTATGGAGGGCACAATGGTGTTGAATGCTGAGCTGTAGTCTACAAACAGCATTCTCACATACGTGTTCCTCTTTTCCAGGTGGGAGAGAGCAGTGTGAATTGTAGATGAAATGGCATCATCAGTGGAGCGGTTTGTGCGGTATGCAAACTGCAGTGGGTCCAGTGATTGCTTCGGTACAGGCACAATGGTGGACGTTTTGAAGCATGTGGGGACCACAGACTGGGAGAGGGACAGGTTAAAGATGTCCGTAAAAACTCCAGCCAGTTGGTGCGCGCACACTCTGATGACGCGGCCCGAAATGCCATCTGGACCCGCGGCTTTACGGATGTTCACCCGCCGGAAGGATCGGGTTACATCCGCTACAGATACGGAGAGTGAACTAACCTCTGCATCTTCAGCCACGAGCTCTCTCTCCGCGAGGGCGGTGTTAGTACCCTCAAAGCAAGCATAGAAGGTGTTTAGCTCGTCCGGGAGAGAGGCAGTGGTGTTCACGGTGGAGTTTGTGTTCCCTTTATAGTCCGTGATGGTGTTAATTCCCCGCCACATGCTTCTGGAGTCGGTGGTGTTGAACTGTCCTTCATTCTTGTCCCTGTACTGCCGTTTTGCTGCTCTGATGGTTTTCCGGAGTGCATAACTTGCTTGTTTATGCTCCTCCGCATTACCGGAGTTAAAAGTGGAGGTCCGCGCATTGAGTGCCGCGCGAACATCCCCATTTAGCCACGGCTTCTGGTTTGGGTACAGCCGTATTGTTCTGGTCGGAACAACGTCTTCTACGCACTTCCTGATGAAACACGTTACGCTATCAGCGTAGACCTCAATGTCGTCATCAGAGGCCGACCGGAACATCTCCCAGTCCGCGTGATCAAAACAGTCCTGTAGCATAGAGTCTGATTGGTCCGACCAGCACTGGATGGTTCTGAGGGCAGGTGCTTCCTGTTTCAGTCTCTGCCTGTATGCGGGCAGAAGGAGAATGGAAGAGTGATCCGATTTGCCAAATGGTGGGCGCGGGAGGGATTTATAACCATCCCGGAAGGGAGAGTAACAGTGGTCTAAAACACGGTTCCCTCGCGTGTTGAAGTTAACATGTTGGTGGTATTTAGGTGCAATGCGTTTGAAGTTGGCTTTGTTAAAGTCCCCAGTCACAATAAACGCAGCCTCAGGATGTGCGGTTTCCTGCTCACTCACTGTCCTATACAGTTCCTTTAGTGCCCGGTCTGTGTCGGCTTGTGGTGGAATATACACAGCTGTGATGATGACCGCTGTGAATTCCCTCGGTAGCCAGAATGGTCGGCACAGAACCATGAGAAATTCCCGATCAGGAGAACAGAAAGACTTGATAGAATGTACGTTCCTCTGATCACACCAGGATCTGTTGATCATAAAACATACACCCCCGCCTTTGCTTTTCCCTGAGAGTTCTTTTTCTCTGTCCATTCGATGCACGATTCGATGGCCGAATCTGGAATCTCAGCAGACATCCAAATTTCTGTAAGGCAGATAATGCAGCAGTCCCTCGTCTCTCGTTGGAAAGAGATCCGTGCTCTCAGCTCGCAGAGTTTATTGTCCAGAGACTGAACATTAGACAGTAAAATACTGGGAAGCGGGGGTCGGTTTGCGCGGCGTCTTACTCTGATGAGCACGCCGGCTCTACATCCCCTTCTCCGGCGGCGTTTGCGCGGTCGGGCCGCCCACACAAAGGGCTCCGCTGCCGTGTTTGTAAGCAGCGGGTCGTCGTTGAAGAATTTAAAATCCGGTTTTCGGTGTGTGATTGCCGAACCAATGTCCAAAAGTGTCTGTCTGTCGTACGTAGTAAGGCAGACAACATCCAAGACAAAAAACACAAAAACTATAACCAGAACAGACAAAAAACTACAATGTTTCAGCGGAGCTCGCAACGTAGCAGCCATCCTCGGCGCCATCTTGAGTCATCTAAGCAATTCAGGGGGGTTTGTGCATATCAGGGGGGTTTGTGTAGAGAGAGTCCCAGCCTTCAGATTCTTGGGTATGAACATTTCTAAGGATCTCACCTGGAGCACAAACACTTTAGCAGCAGTCAAAAAAGCACAACAGCGACTATACTTCTTGAGGATTCTCAGAAAGAACCAGCCACAATCTAGGGCTGTCAACGAATATTCTAAATTCGAATATATATTCGAATAGTTTTTAAAAAACGAATTTCGAAGGGGAAAATTAATATTCGAATTTAAAAAAAAAGTGGGAAAAAAAATGCCCGCGATAGTAGAGGCGTGGCTGTCTGCTTTGCGAGTGGGCGCGCTAGCGGCCTGAAGCCTTGTTTTATACTTTCGCCTGGCTCCGCAGCGCGAGCCTTTACTGTCTATGGCGCGAGCCCCCGCTGACTGTGCGCGCTCCTCCTCAAACGGACGAGGCGTTTAGTTTATACTTGACCATTGTGCTATTCTTTGAAGCGACAGAGGGCGACTCGGAGTAATTGTTCTATAAACCATCAGGAAAAAGCGTAGAGAAGAAGTGGGCTAATGTACACAGGTGACGATATTTATTTTAGTACACTTCACCGAAAACCACACTACAAAAGAATCATGTAAAACAGATCAAAATAAACCTTGATATTACTTGTGACATGAGAACAAAATGTATGTAGAAATGTAACGTTAACTTGTACAACTAAATTTATGATCTCTTAAATGTTTCCTAATTTCACTAAACACTTTCGTGAGTTTTCACTTTGTTTTGTGAACTTTTCTTTATTAAACGAGCTTGTTTATGCTTTTGTAGGCTCATTTTGTAAATATAAGCAACTCATTTGTATGTGCAAACTGGACCACCCTTACTTTGCATCGCCCGCCAGAAGCTCTTTGTCTGCTACACGACAAGAGGCCATAACGGAGAAATTAATTTAGTTAATTTGTAAGGACATGAGAGCGATCAGTGTCGTGGAGGCTTCAGGGAGTTCTGTCGAGCAGTGGAACCGAGGTACCATAACCCTAACATTACTAAAGTGTAGGCTACTGTACTGACTGAAGAGATGTTGCATGAATAAAGGATAAATGCACTGCTTCCACTGGTTTGATTATTTACCGTTTTACGTCAAGGAAAAGTTCCATGTTTACCACAGCACAGCTCGCTCGGAGTGTTCAATATGCTGTAAATCTTCAATTAATATTTGTTTCAATCACTGAATGAAGCCTGCTATATTTGGGACAAGAGTCGCGACCTTAAATTGCTTGCACAAAACTCTTGATCAGCTCAAAATGTGTTTGTTCATTTAAACCGTTATGCGCAGAGAGCGTGAGGGTGAGGGCGAGAGAGTGTGAGGTCTGCCGGTCTTGGCCATTAGTTGATTTACTTGTTTTTGTGTAGGTAATACGTTGTCAAATATGTTTAAACTTAAATAGACTACCTATACAAGTAGTTATGTCTCTTTGTATTAATTTGTCCTGCTATTGACCTAATGCGCGTCATTGACAAAATGCGCAACCAGATGTTCGAATAGTTCGAATATTCGTGTTTTTTTTAGAGGGAATATTCGAACGTCATTTTTGAGCAATTTTGACAGCCCTACCACAATCGCAACTGCTAGTGTCCTTCTTTCACTGCTCCATTGAAAGTGTACTAACATACTGCATCTCTACCTGGTATGTCAGCAGCGGATCAAAAAGCCCTCCAGGGAGTAATCAATTCAGCACAAAAAATCATTAGATGCTCTCTGCCTTGTCTAAATTTACACCATACGCTGCCTTGGTAGACCAGGAAACATTGTAAAGGACCGGTCCCATCCTGGACACCACCTGTTCGAATTGCTGCCTTCTGTAAGACGCTTTAGGTCCATTAAATCACAGACCAACAGACTTAAAAACAGTTTTTACCCCAGCGCCATAAGGGAACTGAACTCTACAAGCACACACACACACACACACACACACACACACACACACACACACACACACACACACACACACACACACACACACACACACACACACACATAACTGAGTCACGCACTAATCTAAGGGACATCTTATATTTCTACACACAGTACCTTTAACAATAGTTAACAATACCTTTCGTTTATCTTAATATGCTATCTAGCACTTAACAGTCTTTTATTGTGTGCAATATCATGCAGTTCTTACTGCTCACTGTGCAATAATTCTGTGCAATATTGAGTGACTATTTGCCTAGCTGCACTGGGTTTGTGTGTATTGTGGTATATTGTTTACGGCATATTGATGTTTTAGCTGCACTAATAGTATATGTGAAAGCACTGGAAGGATTGCTCTAAATTTCGCTGTACTTGTATAGTGACAATAAAGAATCGTATCGTATCTCTTGACTGTGGCATACACATAAAACACTTTTTCAATTAAATGATTGCTAGACTGCATTAACTAGGTCAGCCGGAACCGGGAACACTTCCCATAACACCTGATGTACTCGTTACATCATCAGAAGAATGGCATCTACGCTAATGATAGTCTCTCTGTTTTATCCCGAGGTCTACTGCAGTCAGCCGGATCCGGGCCGTATCCAGATCAGATGGTGGACCTGCGCCCAGACAAGACCAACGCATGACCCTGAAGTGTCTGCAGAGACCGTGTCAATTAGCCTCCCCCTGCAACTGCCTCATCGACACGGCATCTCAATAAACCTGTCTCCAGCGTGATGACTCTGATTGTCCGAATATTACAATTAAATAATACTTTTAATCGATATGTCATCCGCAATAAACCCGTCTCCAGCGTGCTGCCCCCGATCATTAGCATATTGCACTTTAATAATTATTTAATCAACATCATCCTCAATAAACCCGTCTCCAGCGTGTTGCCTCCGGTCCTTCGAATATTCCGATCTATTATGACCTCTGACCTGTAAAGCTGCCAGAATAATAATAATACGCTGTTTGTTAATTGGCCAGAGGAGAACTGGCACCCCGACTGAGCCTGGTTTCTCCCAAGGTTTATTTTTCTCCATTAGGTCACCTAATGGGGTTTTGGTTTCCTTGCCACTGTTGCCTCTGGCTTGGCGTGCTCAGTTGGGGACACTAAATTTTTCAACTAAACATTGAAATAAATCTAATTAATAAACTAAATTAACCATATAAACTAAATTACTGATCTAATTATTGATCTAAAACCCACACTGTCACCATATGGAAATTGAAATGAACTGATGACATCAAATGGCTATACAGCTTAATAAAATTATGCTGCATTATTTTCCTGTTTAACACTGTAAAGCTGCTTTGAAACAATCTACATTGTTAAAAGCGCTATATAAATAAAGTTGACTTGACTACGCGACCGAGTCGATATCCATACCGAGAAAAGAGATCCTCTGCACGGGGCAAAGTTTGCTTTTCTCCTAGTTGACCCGAAGGCCCAGACGGGCTAAGTGCTGGAGCACTAGGTCTCTGTGTTCGCAAACCTGCACTCGAGAGTGACTCATTATGAGCCAGTCGTCGAGGTAGTTCAGGATGCGAACCCCGTGCTGCCTGAGCGGCGCAATGGCTGCCTCGACAATCTTCGCGAGGGGACAGAGCTAGCCCGAATGGGAGGACCGCGTACTGATATGCCCGCTCCTCGAAAGCAAACCATAGGAACGGTCTGTGTCGAGGTAGGATGGAGACATGGAAGTAGGCGTCCTTCAGGTCGATCGCTGCAAACCAATCGGCTGGACGAGCGTATTTAAAAAGGCGTGCAGACTTGGACCGACGCGGTATAAAAGTTTTAAATACAGCCGAGCGTGCCCTCGCCTCTCTGACCTTTCCCACCACCGTAAAGGATAACATGTCATCCTCGAGCAGCGCACCCATGTCAGCCGCCGAGGGGCATGAGAGATTCACTCTCTCCGAATCCTCAACAAGCTCCAGCTGAGAACCCCACGATCTCAGTCTCCTCTCTGCCTCAGCGTGAGTGGGACCCGAGCCACCAGGCACAGCTGCCTGTCCTTCTCCCCTCGAGAAGAAGGATGCTTACAGTGCACACAAACGGACCCCTCAAGGACTGAGCGTGGATGCTCCTCACCCAAGCAGGACACACACAGGTCGTGTGAGTCCTCAAGGATCGGCACACTTCCTGAAACGCTTGTCACTTGTCATGATATACAACGTGTACTACAGCAAACCCAGTCCCTGAAGACGAAAAAGAGGATGACATGTTCTTTGGGCGCCCCTTTTATACTTCTGGGTCACACTAGTATGACGTTGTAGTAAAGTTGTTTGTACGGGAAGAAGGAGGCGGGAACCGGCGAACAATCAACAAGTTTAATATAAAATAAAATGGCGGCGGCAGCCCCTCGCGGTCGACTGCCGCCTACATACAAACAAATAAACACAAAACGAAAATAAAACTCAACATAAAATCCAGGCCTGGCCCTCTCTCATCCCTCACTGTCGTCGCTCCTCCTTTATAGTCCCTCACTCCTCCGCGAGGGCCGAGATCGCTGGCTCACAGCTGGCGCTCATCCTCCCTGAGGATGTTCCCCATAGCGCTTTGGTGCAATGTGAATTCCCTTTCGAAAGGGAAGCTAATTTAATAGCTTCCCTTAGCTTCCACAGCCGGGTCGCGCAAAACACAAAAGCCGAAGTACAGACAAACTCAAACTGAAACAGGGAGAACTAAACACAAGAGATAACGAGGTGTACAGCTGAATGGAATGATTAACCCTGAAACAGAAAACCAAGTCCAACTGAACATAACTGTGACAGTACTCTCCCATACAGAGCCAGAGTGATAACCCCCCAAGATGGCAGCAGGGATCCGGAGGGCTAAGGTAGAGCTGGAGTCACCAAGAGCAGAGGTGAAGCCTGAGGGAGGGTGGAGCTAGCCAGAGTCGAAAGGGGTGGAGGGCAGGAGAGCAGCTGACGGTCTGCAAGTCGCAGTGGAGGCATGGCGATGTCCGACCCTGGTGAAGCCGACGGTCCGAGGGAGCTCAGCGAGGCCGAACGTTTTATGGTCACTACAGACATCGAGGGAGAAAGGAGCACATGCGTAGGAGCCAGGGTGATGGGTTGAGGTGCAACTGAACGCCCAGGGGCTGGAGGCAGAGCTACGGGCTCCCCACAGCCAGGTAGAGGTGGTTCCCAGCAGTCCAAAGGTGTAGCCACACCACTGAGAGGAGGCTGAGGTGGAACTGAGGGTAGGGTTAGGGTTAGGGTTAGCCTAACCCTAACCCAACTTGTAGGAAAACTTGTAGGAAATGCATGGATAAGGACGAAGATGAAGGATCAATATTTATATTTATTAATATAAATATAATACTCAGAAACACAGGATTAGCTTTACTCACAGAGGCATTACATAGACGAGGCCATGCACCTTAAACGCTAAAGATTTTATTTTTTTTTTTTTACTGTTTTCTTTTCTTGTTAGTTATTATAGAGGGTTTTACACAAGTTTGTTTGTTTAGGTATTTAGATTGTTTATTTTATTTGGTAGCCGCTTGTGTCCCTTCTCCCCTCTGTGTGTGTCCCTAGAGATTGTAAATATTGTAAATACGCTTCATTTTACACTTTGTATTGCCTTTACCACTTCTGTAAATAAACCCTGGATTTTTTCACTGCATCATTTCCTTTTGTATTGTCTTTGCGTGCGCACACACACACACACACACACACACTCACACTCACACTCACACTCACACTCACACACACTCACACTCACACTCACACTCACACACACACACATACACACACACCCTTTGAACATTTATAAAAAAAAAATTTTTTTAAATTAATAATAATGCTGCTAAAAAAGAACATTATTCACACGTTTCTGCACGGACCTAACTACAGCCTAGTGTATTATTCTGTCACGTATATAGCTATGTTGAGACCAAATATTATTCAGTTGATCAGTGATATTCTCTCTTTTTACGACAATGTCATTAGGCTTGTTCGACTTCACCCAGCGATGCGCAGACCGATCGGCGGCTGACTTGAAGCAGTGCATGCCGGTTAGAAATTTTGTCCGACTTGAGGCAGCGCCGACGCCACGTGACAGTGACGTATGTCAACAAAGTGCCGCGAGAGCGATTCGAGAGCAGCCGGCTAATACAGCCGGTGCAGTTTCTCCAGAGCAGCTGCATGAGGCTGCACGGACTCTGATGACGACACAGCTGTTCCACGATTGGCCAGATTCACCGCATGACAGCGATCACATGTGTTTCGTGTTTATTCTAAAACCTTCAGCTCCACTCATGCGCACAAATCTGTTTTTTATAACAGTAAAACCTCCTTTTTCGCGATGTTATATTGTCATGTTTATCAAAATAAACTGATTAAAAAGGTAGACCCGCTTCATTGATAGTGTAGGCTTATATGTTGAACTTTAATCTTGTACAAACACACGCTATATTAAGCAGTGCATTAAGCATTACATGACAATAATGTCTCTGAAACCTCTGTGCATTGCCAAATATTGCATTTATTTCACTTCAGCTGTGATAAAGTATGCAAACACAGCGCGAGTGTCACTATGGGATGCAGAAAGTGTCCAACTTCACGTCTCTGTTTGCAGCCTGCACACGGCAACTCTTGCCGATCGGCTCCATCTAGCCGCAGCCGATGTCGAACACACCTATTGCCTCTTCATTACATCGATTTCTGACTGATAAAACTCCCATCACTTGTGCCTATTTATGTCCTGTGTTTTCATTCTCACTTTGCATAGTCTTGTTTTGTGTTACATTCTGAGCCCCTGCATCCTGGTTTCCCTTGTCTTGGTTTTGTTCTTCTGCCCATTGTCCTGGATATCCTATTTGTGTTTTTGGACTCTGTTGTATGTTTGGATTGTTTGCGCTATGCTTTTGACCCTATGCCCATTAAATGGTTTACGATTCTGGATTGCCCCAATAAAAGGTGTGTTTGGATCCTCAACCAAAGTCTCGTGACAAGTACAGTTCCATCTTCTTGGGAACAATAAAATGTGATTTTGTAACATTTATTTATTCATTTATACAAATATATCATCACTCACTTTATTAATGTTTTCACTTTACATTTCTGCAGTGTTTGGGGGATTTAAAGTATTTTTTAAATGTATATAAATAAATTAAAAAATATTGTTTAAATAGTTTTTTATAAATAAAAAAAAGTATGTAAAATTCACATAAAAAAGATGTACGTTTCTCTTTTTTTGTGTGTGTTTTTACTCCATCAGGGATGTGTTGTGGTATCGCCTCTTCGTTTTCTGTTTTCTGCATTGTAACTGAAATTAATTTTTTGGAAAAATTATTTAACAAAAAGTTAAATCGTCATGGTTAAAATTCCTTAAATCCCCCCAACACTGCACAAACGTGGAGTAAAAACATTAATAAATAGTTGTTATATTAAGTTTTTTTTTTTTTTTTAAATTACAGTTACAAAATCACATTTTATTTTCTGGGGTCTCTGGAGACCTGGGGCCTTATTTATAAACGTTGCGTACGCACAAAAGAAGGCGTACGCCGCTCTCTACGCAATAATTGGTATTTATAAAAAGCAAACTTGACGGGAAAATGTGCGGTCCTTCACGCAAGCTCTGACCCAGGCGTACGCACAAAAACGGGTGAAATGAGAAATGGCGACACCGTCGGCAGATGGAAGAAACACGTGAAAGTGTGTGAAAGACCGTTGACTGTAGACCATTGTGTAAAAGAAATGGCAATACTGCCTCTTATATATAACATGAAGACTTCACAAAGCAAGTCTTACAATTAACAGCCTACACGAACACCCGTTTGATCGATCTGCAGTGCAAAACAAACAAAATCAAACGAAAATTACAACAGAAATGCAAATTAACACATATTTGCAAAAAGAAAAGTGAAATATGTTCTGCAATAATATTGGCATATTTTGCAATTCATCCTCATAAATAATATGGTAAACAGAACGAAATAGCTAATGTACAAAACTATATTGTATAACTATATACTATATACATTGAATATTCTCGTCAATGTATCCATCTGGCGGAGCAGATTTAGATGCAATTAGATAGACAGACAGATAGATAGATAATTAGGGAGAGAGATAGATAGATAGATGGATGGATGGATGGATGGATGGATGGATGTATTAATTGTCCACTGGGGAAAGTTGTTTTCATAGTAAAATTTCTTCATCAGCTTCATCAGGAATCATGGTATTCATGCATATGCCTTTACTTTTATTTTTGATACAATAACGTATGACGTATGTCTCAACCATTCAGAAAGCTGCAAGACATTACATTTGCACTGAACTATTTCCCATTTCCACGTAGATCATAACCGACATCTGTAGCTTGTCAGATGCAATTAAATGGATGGAAATAAAATGCCCTATCACAATGCGTAATGACGCACAATTATGGAGTGATTTCTGTGCCATAATTAAACAAACAAATTCAGTATTTTGCAAACAAACACGATCGGCTTTGTATTTATATTTATTTATTTATTTGACAGGGACAGTGTACATTAATTGACATTGCTGTAAATGCACCAGAGTTAGCCAAAAGGCTATTTTTCATCCGTTGTCCCTGGAAGTTTTGTAAAGGAAAACTCGACTCGCAAACAAACAGAAAGCGATTTGCAAATACAAAGGTCAGTTTGAGCGAAAACGCAGAGGAGTAACAAATATATGTACTGTGTTTTGCAAATAATAAATGAGTGAGTAAATGATATCATATTTCACAAATAAATACAAACGATCCTACAAATTGCATGTAACCTTTGAACAAATAACAAATCTAGTCCATACAAATACCTGTCAATTACAATCTCTCAGCTTAATTTTCTCACAAATGCAGTTCGCACAGATTTTCTCACAAATGCAGTTGAGCAACGTCCTCTTCCAAAACAGCAGATTTCAGGCATGTAATAATTAATTCATCTCAAAATTGAGTTTGATACACAATCGGGATCTTGCAATACAGTACAATACACCCTCAATACTTTGAACAAATCCAAAATAGTTCAAATGGTATAGGCTATAGTTCAAATGGTATAGGCTATAGTTCAAATGGTATAGGCTATAGTTCAAATGGTATAGGCTATAGTTCAAATGGTATAGGGTATAGGCTATAGTTTTTAATTATTACTTTTAACACAGTTCATTTAAGTGCTAAATTTGATATTGCATCAGATGTGAACTTATAGGCTGGGCTTGGTCCTTCTCCCCCGGGAAATGGTGACAGCAGAAAATAAATCTTCATAATTCTGCTTATAATATAGCCTACTCTGCTTAAAATGTATTTTATTTTTAATTTATTAAAAATATTTCATAAAAAATGAAAGCTCAAATGTGTGCCCTTCAGGATTTACCATTTTTGATGTGACATTAAAATATCTCATACAAAACTAATCTGTCTAAACTTTAATCCACAATACATTGTTGCATTTTAGAATTGCAATACAGGGAGTGCAGAATTATTAGGCAAATGAGTATTTTGACCACATCATCCTCGTTATGCATGTTGTCTTACTCCAAGCTGTATAGGCTGGAAAGCCTACTACCAATTAAGCATATTAGGTGATGTGCATCTCTGTAATGAGAAGGGGTGTGGTCTAGTGACATCAACACCCTATATCAGGTGTGCATAATTATTAGGCAACTTCCTTTCCTTTGGCAAAATGGGTCAAAAGAAGGACTTGACAGGTGAACAGATCAAAACACTGACAGAATCCATGGATGGCAGGCTTTTGAGTGTCCTTGCAAAGAAAGGTGGCTATATTGGTCACTGATTTGTTTTTGTTTGGTTTTTGAATGTCAGAAATGTATATTTGTGAATGTTGAGATGTTATATTGGTTTCACTGGTAAAAATAAATAATTGAAATGGGTATAAATTTGTTTTTTGTTAAGTTGCCTAATAATTATGCACAGTAATAGTCACCTGCACACACAGATATCCCCCTAAAATAGCTAAAACTAAAAACCACTTACAAAAATATTCAGCTTTGATATTAATGAGTTTTTTTGTGTTCATTGACAACATGGTTATTGTTTAATTATTAATGTTGTAAAATTAATCCTCAAAAATACAACTTGCCTAATAATTCTGCACTCCCTGTATATTGTGATACGATACACCCTTACATTATTTTGAATGTTCTCTGCAACAAAAATGTTATCATCATATGTACAAATTACATAAAAGTAAATTATTTTTTTATATCCTGTTACACTACAGTGGATAAATGGTAAGGAGGATGGATGCATTTTTAATGAGAAAAAAATAGCCCTAGCTAATTTACTATGTAACTAATTTTGCACTGATACCATATTACATATAAACAATATTATCTTTACTTTTTTTTTTTTTATTGAAATAGGGTTGGCATAGTGAAAATCTCAAAGAGATTATTAATAGATACAGTAAGACAGAAACTCAGCTGTTCACCGCTCATTTTCGTCAGCTGAACACATGTTTCAGGGCTTCTTGGGCTAGCGTAAATTGACCCAAAGCGGCATCTGCTGTTTTGCAAGAGGAAGTTACTCAACTGCATTTGTGAGAAAATCTGTGCGAACTGCATTTGTGAGAAAATCTGTGCGAATTGCATTTGTGAGAAAATCTGTGCGAATTGCATTTGTGAGAAAATCTGCGCGAACTGCATTTGTGAGAAAATTAAGCTGAGAGATTGTAATAGACAGGTATTTGTAGGGACTAGATTTGGTATTTGTTCAAAGGTTACATGGAGTTTGGATGGTTTGTATTTATTTGTGAAATATGATGTACGCTCACTCATTTATTATTTGCAAAACACAGTACATATATTTGTTACTCCTCTGCGTTTTCGCTCAAACTGACCTTTGTATTTGCAAATCGCTTTCTGTTTGTTTGCGAGTCGAGTTTTCTTTTGCAAAGCAGATCGTGTTTGTTTGCAAAATGCTGGATTTGTTTGTTTAATTATGGCACAGAAATCTCTCCATACACAATGGCTGATCTTGCGCTCTTAGAAGGTGTGTCAAATGGAAGGATTCGGAGTGAACGCATCTTCACACAGCAAGAAGACTTGCTGGCAAACGAGGACACACTCTGGCGATGGAGCGCTAGACGCTTTTTTGCCTCGACTATGATGTCCGACCATTTCTTTTTTATTTCGGCCATGATCAGAGGTTGTGAGGCTACAGCATTTACGCCGTCTGCAACCTTTTGCCACTCAAGTGCCTTTTTGGCATTAGTAATGCCCACAATGTGCCCTCCAAAACAAAATTGTTATCCTCTTTTCAACCTTGCCAACGATAACTTCTACTTCACATTGAGTGAAGTTACGTTTTTTTTATTTCCTCTCTGTGTTTGCCATGATTTTGCAATCGATGAATATTAACTTGTGGGCGTTTCACGGACTATTTATGGGCAACTATGGGCGTGACATGAAGCCGCAAAAGCTGCGCTATATTTAGAATTGATTGTGATTTATTAAGGGAAAACTGCGTAGGATGTGCGTACGCACGGTTTTATAAATCCGAATATTTCTGTGCGTACGCACGTCCTATGTTTCATCCGTACGCCACTTCTGACGCAAATCCTACGCAAAGTTTTATAAATGAGGCCCCTGAACATCCTGAGTGTAACTTTTTATTTCACGCTAACATACAACCAGATATCATTCCATTTTTTTGTTTTTTGTTTGTAGCTAACACATGTCAACCACCACATCAAGTCTCATGCCATTTAGATAAAAAAGACGTTTTTTTAAAACTTTATTTCAGAAAACGTTATTTGCGGTCAAAAATACTTATATGTATATTCTTATAAGAAATCTGGTAAAAAAATATATATATGTTGAGGGCCAATAGCAAAAGATAACCAGATTAAAAAGATCTTTTTAATAGTTAACAGTGTCCAAAGATCTGGCAATTGTTAATGAATGATGCATTTGATTTGTATTTAAAAGGCAATTTATCAATAATCAAAGCTTATTTGTCCCACTTTTCCTGAAACCACCCTAATATTTTTGGTTATTGAAATACAAAATAGTGTGAATTACAAATTCTGCATTACACTCAAACAACTGATTTGACTTCCATACAGTTTTCAGTTATTTCCAAGGCAATTTTTCTTACCATGTGTCCCTCTCTCGCTGCTACGTAACACACTCTTCCTCCACTGAAAAAAGATCCATTTAGAGAACCAAAGGCTGAGAGTGCTGCAGCAAAGGACATCACCCAGCCCCACCCTCCTAATACTTTATTCCTTTCACAAGAAACAAATAAGTGGTTACACATCATACAACAAAAATCCTTGTGTCAACAAGAATATCAAAATCATGTATAATAATACAATATCACACAATTATACCTAAACAGATATATTGTATAGCACTCAGAACCTTACCCCCAAGTGACAGCTACTGCACTGGATGATATCATCTCTGTGGGTGTCATAACAACCAGAAAACTGACATTGACTAGTAGGTACAGAATCGTTACCATGGGAATAGCAATCATCAGTGCCCTTGGTAGGTTCACCTGAAAGAAAAAATGACTTCATAAATGAGATTATTATAGTGATAAAGCATTCAATTTTGCAGTTTTATGTGATATCCGCATTTATCACCTTAATAATATAATTATCTTGCTTGAATTTATTACTTCACTTCATCTGGTATATCAATAATGTCATAATCATAACACTACAGAAGACATGAACTTAATCTCACCTCTGGTCTTTTCACCTCCTCAGTAACATTGTTTAAGTTGTACCACCCAGAATATGACCACAGGCACTGATATAGTGCCATTCCAATGGTACTAATGCCAAGCTTTGTGTCTGCAAAGGCACTTTCTAGGTTGCAGAGGCTTCCATAGTTTCCCTGTACAAGTGCTGATATTCCTCCAATAACTATTATCATTAGACCTACACATTTGGCTACCATAAAGACCACCTGAGTAGCCATAGTAAAACGTACATTTAGCATGTTGATAGTTGCAACCACCAAGACACATGCTGCAGCAATACACTTTACCACTAGTATGGGTGGTGTACAGCCTGGGTAAAATGGTGCCACAGCATACTTAGCGAAGCTCAGAGAACCAGCTATAATCCCTAATGGTTTCATCACAAACATGGTTGTAAAGGCTACAAAAAATGCAGGACAAGGTCCATAAATTCGCAGGATATAGATATAGTCGCCCCCTGATTCTCTGATAATGGTGCCCATCTCAGCATATGAGAAAGCAGTACACATACATACTATACCACACACTGCCCAGACAACCAAGCTTGCCCCTGAACTCCCAACGTACATCAGTACAAACTGTGGAGACATAAAAATTCCTGAACCTATCATGATGCCTGCAACCAAGGATACAGCACTGGTGAGCCCCAACTCCCGTCTCAGAGTTAGCTTTTCATTTTCTAAATTTTTCATTGTGCTGAAAATTAAAAAGAAAGCTGTTGTTCCTCAGACCTTTGATTCTGAAGAGGATGAAATGAAGGAAGAGAAATGCTTCAACAAGATCTTGTTCAGTCTTCAACTTCTTCAAAGTTCAATATTAACTGCGCTGTCCGCAAAAGGTCACATGGCTTAACAATATACTGGATTTCCAAATAGACTTATCTTCTTGTGGATATATATGTGCTGTCTGATAAATAACGTTGTGTAAACTCTGTAACCTGTTGAGCCAGGGCACACAGTTTATGGAATTGTACCTAATAGTTCAACAGAATGTACACTTAGACAACTTCCAACTAGACAACAAGACAACACATGTAACATAATTTTGTTGTAGGACAGTTCAACTGCTATGAAATAAATCATCAAGCAACAGATCCGTTTAATCATTTCTGAAAGATTGCATCACACTGAAATAGTTAGATGTTTCAGGGGTGATCTGAATAAGGATATGCATGCTTCATGTAGTTATATTATCAGAATTTTATTATTTATTTATTATTATTATTAATTTACAATAGTGTCTGAAATAGGAAAAATGTGTTCAAGAATGGCATTTGTTTATTTCAATTATTTAAAAAGTATATTTTGCCACTGATTGCAACAATTGAATAATATTCTGTGCGTAGAGGTAACAAATGTACGGTTCATTCTATAAATGGGGTTTCACATTGTCAAAAAAGTACAAAAACAATAGGCTTTCTTGATAAAATTACTAATGGTCTCTGTTTACATATTTATAATTTTTACATTAAGTCTTTTATATTTAATCAGTGTAAGATATCTACTAATTGTCAAATGTAAGAAAATATTATTTCTCGCGAGCTTGATTTTTAAGAATCGTATTGTAGAATATGATATTCTCAGCACGATTACTAAGAACATGATTTTTTTATATAAATCTGCCTCAGATATAATACTAAAGGAATATTCTGCTTTTTTATTAAAATGACACCCAAGTTATTTACATATGAAAATTACTATGTCTCATCTTGCAAAAGAACAATATGTAGTTAATTTTGAGAAAATCAGTAAAATACCTTTTAATTCAGTGGTTCCCAATCCTGGCCCTGGAGTACCCCAACACTGTTTATTTTTTATTTCTCTTATTTAACACACATATTTGAGATCTTGGACTCATATAAACAAGTTATTTAGTTAAATCACATGGATGCTTGTTTCCACCACTGAATAAAAAAATAACAAAGGTATTTTGCTTGTTATAGTCAGAATTGCGAAAGATAAATGTGCAATTCTGAATAAATAAATCAATCATTTTTTTTTTCAGAATTGGACTTTGGACTATAACTAGCAACAAACACACACACACACACACACACACACACACACACACACACACACACACACACGCAAAATGTGCCCATAAGGACAAGGATTCTGAATATTGCCATCCTTGTGGGGACATTTTGTCCTTATAATGTAGGGTATAACTTATCCCCCCACCCCACAAGTCACCTTTATTTATATAGCGCTTTTTACAATGCAGATTGTTTTAAATCTCACACACACACACACACACACACACACACACACACACACACACACACACACACACACACACACACACACACACACACACACACACACACACACACACACACACACACACACACGCAAAATGTGCCCATAAGGACAAGGATTCTGAATATTGCCATCCTTGTGGGGACATTTTGACCTTATAATGTAGGGTATAACTTATCCCCCCACCCCACAAGTCACCTTTATCTATATAGCGCTTTTTACAATGCAGATTGTTTTAAATCTCACACACACACACACACACACACACACACACACACACACAGTCCTCCACAGAAGGTTAAAATAAAAACGAATCTATTGCAAATAATTAATTATTCTCAGTGGACACAGTTACACAGTATATGGCCATGACAGGATCTACAGGTTAACATAGTTGACAATTTAACCATTTTGACTTTTCAAGGTTAAACACAATTTTTAATATATATATATATATATATATATATATATATATATATATATATATATATATATATATATATATATATATATATATATATATATATATATATATATACCAACATAGTTGATATAGCCAATCAAAATAATGTACCCAACATACCTGGTCAATATACTACAACATTTTTTGTTGCAAGGTAATATACACTTTTAAAAATAAAGGTTCATTATTGATATTGATGGTTTCATGAAGAACCTGTAACATCCATGGAAGTTTTGTGAGCAAAGCAAAGCAACTCCACAAATGATAGGCAGACAAGGATCGAACACCAAAAATAAGTCCTAGAATAATCCATATTGAGTGAATAGGCCAGGGTAAACAGGTGTGAGTAATACAAACAGCCCAGGACTAACTTGTTATCAAGAACAGGCAAGCAAAGCCGCTAGATGACAGGCCTGCAACCATTAGCCAAAAAAAGCTTAATAGCTAATGCTAACGCTGTGGCTGCCAGTAAGCAGGAAAGGAGATCAGAGCCTGTTATTTTAATGGATGTCAATGGATAAGAGGCTTCATTACACTTAAAGTGTTAGTTCACCCAAAAATGAAAATTAGCCCATGGAAAATTACTCACACTCAAGTCATCCTAGGTGTATATGACATTCTTCTTTTTTAAAATGCTTACACTACGTCTGACGAGCCTAACTGATGTGCAATGTCACATTTAAACAGCGAGAGGCACTACACTTTTTCCGTAAATTGAATACAGAAGGTGATTGGCCAGAAGCTAGATAATTTACTTTATAAAGTTTTAAATATGATATTTTTCTTACACAAATGCATCAATTTGCTTCAGAATGCCTTTGTTGAGAGCCGTGTGGAGCAGTTATATGACGGACAGATGCACTTTTATGGACTTCAAAAACAGAGCAACAATCACTGCCATTATAAAGCTTGGATTAAGCAGGCCTTTTTTAATATAACTCTGATTTTATTCATCTGAAAGAAAAAAGCGTGTTCTTGGTCTTCCCCGGGGCCTCCTCCCGGTTGGACATGCCCGAAACACCTTCCCGGGAAGGCGTTCAGGAGGCATCCGGAACAGATGCCCGAGCCACCTCAGCTGTCCCCTCTCGATGTGGAGGAGCAGCGGCTCTACTCCGAGTTCCTCCCGAGTGACTGAGCTTCTCACCCTATCTCTAAGGGAGCGCCCAGCCACCCTGCGGAGAAAGCTCATTTCGGCCGCCTGTATCCGGGATCTTGTCCTTTCGGTCAGGACCCAAAGCTCATGACCATAGGTGAGAGTAGGAACGTAGATTGACCGGAAAATCGAGAGCTTCGCCTTACGGCTTAGCGCTTTCTTCACCACGACAGACCAGTACATCGACCGCATTACTGCAGAAGCTGCACCGATCCGTCTGTCAATCTCCCGTTCCATCCTCCCCTCACTCGTGAACAAGACCCCTAGATACTTGAACTCCTCCACTTGGGGCAGGAACTCTCCACCAACCTGAAGTGGGCAAGCCACCCTTTTCCGACTGAGGACCATGGCCTTGGATTTGGAGGTGCTGATCCCCATCCCAGCCGCTTCACACTCGGCTGCAAACCGTCCCAGTGCATGCTGAAGGTCCTGGTTAGAAGGGGCCAACACGACAACGTCATCCGCAAAGAGCAGAGACGAAACCGTGTGGTCCCCAAACCTGACACCCTCCGGCCCTTGGCTGCGCCTAGAAATTCTGTCCATAAAAATTATGAACAGAACCGGCGACAAAGGGCAGCCCTGCCGGAGTCCAACATGCACCGGGAACAAGTCTGACTTACTGCCGGCAATGCGGACCAAACTCCTGCTTCGGTCATACAGGGACCGGACAGCCCTCAGCAAAGGACCCCGGACCCCATATTCCCCCAGCACCCTCCACAGGACGCCGCGAGGGACACAGTCGAATGCCTTCTCCAAATCCACAAAACAAATGTGGACTGGTTGGGCAAACTCCCATGAACCCTCCAGCACCCTGTAGAGGGTATAGAGCTGGTCCAGTGTTCCACGACCAGGACGAAAACCACACTGTTCCTCCTGAATCCGAGGTTCCACTATCGGCCGAATTCTCCTCTCCAGTACCCTGGCATAGACTTTCCCGGGGAGGCTGAGAAGTGTGATCCCCCTATAGTTGGAACACACGCTCCGGTCCCCCTTCTTAAAAAGAGGGACCACCACCCCGGTCTGCCATCCCAGAGGCACTGTCCCCGACCGCCACGCGATGCTGCAGAGGCGTGTCAGCCAAGACAGCCCCACAACATCCAGAGACTTGAGGTACTCAGGTGCCTTGCCACCGAGGAGTTTCTTGACCACCTCGGTGACTTCAGCTTGGGTGATGGACGAGTCCTCCTCTGAGCCCCCAGCCTCTGGTTCCCCAATGGAAGACGTGACGGTGGGATTGAGGAGATCCTCGAAGTATTCCTTCCACCGTCCGACAACAGTTGAGGTCAACAGCCGCCCATCGCCACTGTAAACAGCGTTGGTAGGGCACTGCTTCCCCCTCCTGAGGCGCCGGACGGTTTGCCAGAATCTCTTCGAGGCCAGCCGATAGTCCTTTTCCATGGCCTCACCGAACTCCTCCCAGGCCCGAGTTTTTGCCTCCACAACCACCCGGGCTGCAGTCCGTTTAGCCTGCCGGTACCTGTCAGCTGCCTCGGGAGTCCCACAAGCCAGCCAGGCCCGATAGGACTCCTTCTTCAGCTTGACGGCATCCCTTACTTCCGGTGTCCACCACCGGGTTCGGGGATTGCCGCCTCGACAGGCACCGGAGACCTTGCGTCCACAGCTCCGAGCAGCCGCTTTGACAATGGAGGTGGAGAACATGGTCCACTCGGACTCAATATCTCCAGCCTCCCTCGGGATCTGGTCGAAGCTCTGCCGGAGGCAGGAGTTGAAGATCTCTCTGACAGGAGACTCGGCCAAACGTTCCCAGCAGACCCTCACAGTACGTTTGGGTCTACCGAGTCTATCCAGCTTCCTCCCCCGCCATCGGATCCAACTCACCACCAGGTGGTGATCAGTTGACAGCTCCGCCCCTCTCTTCACCCGAGTGTCCAAGACATACGGCCGCAGGTCAGATGAAACGACCACAAAGTCGATCATTGACCTACGACCTAGGGTGTCCTGGTGCCATGTGCACTGATGGACACCCTTATGCTTGAACATGGTGTTCGTTATGGACAAACTGTAACTAGCACAGAAGTCCAATAACTGAACACCACTCGGGTTCAGATCAGGGGGGCCGTTCCTCCCAATCACGCCCCTCCAGGTTTCACTGTCATTGCCCACGCGGGCGTTGAAGTCCCCCAGTAGAACGACGGAGTCCCCAGTCGGAGCACTCTCCAGCACCCCTCACAGGGATACAAAGAAGGTCGGGTACTCTGCACTGGTGTTCGGCTCGGCGGCCGAAGCCGCAGGGAAACGACCCTCTCGTTCACCGGGGTAAACTCCAACACATGGCGGCAGAGCTGGGGGGCTATAAGCAAACCCACACCAGCCCGCCGCCTCTCACCATGGGCAACTCCAGAGTGGTGAAGAGTCCATCCCCTCTCGAGGAGTGTGGTTCCAGAGCCCAAGCCGTGCGTGGAGGTGATTCCGACTATCTCTAGTCGGACCTCTCAAGCTCACGCACAATCTCAGGCTCGACTGCTGCCCGATTCGCTTTGCACCGGCCCCTTACGGTCCCTCCCGTGAGTGGTGGGCCCACGGGAAGGTGTCCCCACGTCGCTCCTTTGGGCTGAGCCCGGCCGGACCCCGTGGGGGAAGGCCCGGCCACCAGGCGCTCGCATACGAGCCCCAACCCCAGGCCTGGCTCCAGGGTGGGGCCCCGGCTGCGCCGTACCGGGCGACGTCACGGTCCTCGTTTTATTTGTCATCATAAGGGTTTTTGAACTGCTCTTAGTCTGACCCGTCACCTAGGACCTGTTTGCCTTGGGAGACCCTACCAGGGGCATATAGCCCCGGACAACGTAGCTCCTAGGGTCATTCGGGTACTCAAACCCCTCCACCACGTTAAGGTGGCAGTTCATGGAGGATTATCATCAAATCCGATAATATTTTGATTTTATATCTGTTATTTAACAGTTGAGATCGTTCTTTAATAACCAGCAGAAGACACAAGGCGGGATTTAAATCCCAGTTGCGCAGGTGGGGTGGGTTGTAACACTGCGTTACAATGAGCCCCTATTAGAAATATGCCATTATATTCTATACTTTTATGAATTCTTTTGAGAAACCATGAGAAAAGGGTGAATAATGTCTGAGAGTTAATATAGAGTTAATAAGAAATTATTAATTATTATTATTATTATAATGCCCCGCTCTCTCCTAAATCATGGGCTAATTTGAATTTTTGGGGTGAACTTACCCTTTAATAAACCACTTTTGTGAGGAAAAAGCTGATCATTTAATGAATTGACTGCCTGTATGCTAATCTTCAACATGTTTTACACTAAACAATACGTTTACTGTCACGATCACCAGTGAAAGTGCCCGTGTAGTCCACCAGAGGGCACTCCACCTCAGACTATTACCATATCACCACAAATTACATTACCCATAATACTCTCTACCTGGACTCATCATCCCTGATTACATCCACCTGTGTCTCATTACTAGGGGTGGGAATCTTAAGGCACTTAATGATTCGATCGGATTCCGATTCTGGGAGTAACGATCCGATTCCCAAAACGATTCTTAACATGCATTTTTGGTAAAATGCTGTGCAAATACATGAACTTTACATTTTAACCGAAATTGGAGCTAATATGTGTTTTGTTTTTAGTTAGAATATCTGTTTGACAGTATTGCAATATTAAAAATGATTATGAAGATTTCTTTCAATACTTTTATTTGATTAACAAAGTTATATTCAAGATTAACAAGCTCTAATGAAACATAGTGTCAGGATTCCGGTGTGATCGACTGCACTAATTGTTTGTTTACCTTTTGTTTTCCACATGTGCACTCTCTGTCTCCGCCCTCCTCGTTATCCCTGATTGTTTTCCACTGTCGTCTCGTGTTCATCTCTCTATTTTATGTCCTGATGTTCTGTGTTCATTGCACGTTCGTCTGTTTTCTTCTAAGTGATCGCCGCCGTGTGTTGTCCGGCTCTTGTTGGTCTTGATCGTGTTTTGTTTATTTACTTTTTGTTTTGCCTCCAGGACTCTGCTGAGACTGTGTTTAGCCTTTGTCCAATTTTTCCTCTCACCTGTTTTGCTTGGATCTCTGTGGGCCTCTCTCTCTCTCCAGTGGATTTCCTCCGTGGATCTGTGGACTTCTGCTATCAGCGTGTCTCGCCATTAGACTGGAGCTGGCATCTTCGTTCTCTCTCGGTACTGTTAATCCTGTGAACTTTTGTCACTTTTTCTACGTTGCTCATCTGTGTGTCTTGCCTTTAGACTGGATCCGGTTGAGCGTTCATTGTATTCCAGAGATCACCGCATATCTGAGTTTTCTACTGCTGTCCTGAGAACCGTGGAGGACTGTACCGTGTCACTGTTTTATCTGAGAACCTGAGAACCTGAGAACTTGAGAATTATTGCATCATCTCTCTGCTGTCTGCTCTCATCTTCAATAAACTTGTTTACTTGCATCAGATTCCTCCGTCTCGCTCCTCACAGGACGAACGCGCCAAGAATGGAGTCTGCAAGTCAGTTGAGCGGAGAGTCTGTTCAGGTGGTCTTGGCCCAGCAGGGGGCGAGATTGGACCAGCATTCCTCTTTACTCACAGAGGCTTCCCAGGATTTTCAACAGCTATCTGGTCGACTCACCGAGATCCACAACAGGTTGGAACAGGTGGCACAGGTTATTGGGGAGAGAGGAGGTTCCACTTCCTCAGCTGAGAGTCCGAGCGGATCCAAACGGGAAACTCAGGCAGTTAATCCTTCCAGTTACGACGGAGACCCCAGGACCTGCAGATCTTTTCTGTCACAGTGCTCCCTAGTCTTCGCGCTCCAGCCTCGGAGGTTTGCTGCAGAGGTGTCTAAGGTAGCATATCTCCTTTCTCTTCTAACGGGTAGAGCGCGAGACTGGGGAATGGCAGTCTGGGAGGCACAGGTACCTTGTTGTTCATCATTTGAGTCTCTTCGTTCTGAGATGATTAAACTTTTCGACCGGTCAGTTCAAGGGGATTTGGCTGCGGCCGAACTAACCCATCTCACCCAGGACAAATCTTCTGTCACAGATTATGCTATTGAGTTTCGGACCCTCGCCGTGTCCAGCGGGTGGAATGATGCAGCCCAGAAAGCCCAGTTCTTGAGAGGGCTCAACGATAACATACAAGATGAGATCGCGTCTCATGATCTTCCCGTCTCTCTGGGAGCAGCTATCGATCTGGCTCTCCGAGTCGAGGCTCGTCACAGGCAGCGGAGGGTTCGTCGCTCCTTTCAACATCTTCTCTTCGATCCTTCGTTGAGTGCGAGGGACAGCGTTCCTACACCATCTTCCTCCTCGGTAGAGCCTATGCAACTGGGTCGGCTCCGGCTTACCGCCGAGGAGACACAACACCGACTCGTTAACAGTCTCTGTCTGACTGTTCTAAAGGCTCTAAACTGTCCGGTAAAAGGTTCCGCCCGCCGGTAGATCCGAGAGTATCGGTGGGCGTTTCTCAGATCAGTTCTTCTCTCGGATCTCGTACCTTACTGGCTGTCTCCATCTACGTCGATAATCATGTGTTTCACTCACAGGCTCTGCTGGATTCCGGTGCCGAGGCGAGTTTTATGGACGTGTCTTTAACCGAGTCTTGGGGCATTCCTGCTGTGCCCCTTACAGATAAATTATCTGCTTTTACATTAAGAGGTCAACACATGGCGGAGATCAGTCACCGCACTCCCTCTGTAAGTCTTTTTGTTTCTGGCAATCATCGTGAGGATGTTACGTTTCTCTTGTTACATTCTTCCCAGTCACCCATCGTTTTAGGGCATGACTGGTTGACTAGACATAATCCTCACGTTGATTGGCAGAATGGTGTTGTCCTGTCATGGTCACAGTCTTGTCATGTTTCTTGTCTGGGTCCCGCTCCTCCTGGTCCTGTTTGTCCTGTTTTTCAGGTTCCTGCGGTCGATATATCAGGGGTTCCGGCGGAGTATTCTGATCTACATTGGGTGTTCAGTAAGGCTCGAGCTACGTCCCTGCCTCCTCACGATCGTATGATTGTGCTATCGATCTCCTCTCAGGTACTTCTCCGCCTAAGGGTCGCGTTTTTTCCCTTTCTGGTCCAGAAAGAGAGGCTATGGATAAATACATTAACGAAGCACTTTGCTGCCGGTCTCATTCGCCGCTCCACCTCCCCCGCTGTGGCAGGTTTTTTCTTTGTTAAGAAGAAAGACGGCTCCCTCCGTCCATGTATTGATTACCGAGGGTTAAACGACATTACTGTGAAGAATAAGTACCCCTTACCATTAATGTCGACCGCCTTCGAATTGTTACAGGGAGCTTGTGTCTTCACCAAGTAAGATCTGCGCAACGCTTATCACTTGGTTCGCATAAGAGAGGCCGATGAGTGGAAGACAGCGTTTAATACCCCATCGGGACACTGGGAATACTCCGTTTTACCGTTCGGTCTAGCGAACGCACCAGCTGTCTTCCAGACTATGGTAAATGAAGTGTTGGGAGACATGATTAACAAGTTTGTCTTTGTGTATCTAGATGACATTCTCATCTTCTCCCCCTCCATGCAGATACACACCCAGCATGTTCGCCTAGTCTTACAACGGTTATTGGAGAATCAGTTATTTGTCAAGGCGGAGAAGTGCGAGTTCCACAAGGAGTCGGTTTCGTTCTTGGGTTTTGTTATCGCCGCTGGGGAGATTCGTCCCGATACCGCTAAGATCAAAGCAGTCGCTGATTGGCCAGTACCCGACACACGTAAGGAGTTACAGCGATTTCTGGGGTTCGCCAATTTTTACTGCTGTTTTATCAGAAATTTCGGTCAGATCGCTAGACCCCTTACTACTCTTACTTCCACTAATGTAGGGTTCCGTTGGAATAACGAAGATCAGAAAGCCTTTGATTAATTAAAGTCCCGTTTCATCTCTGCTCCTGTTCTTTCTTTTCCTGATCCGGCTCACCAATTTATAGTGGAGGTAGATGCCTCTGATGTCGGGGTAGGCGCTGTTTTGTCTCAGCGGTCATCCATTGATGGGAAAGTGCATCCGTGCGCTTTTTCTTCTCACCGGTTAAACCCAGCAGAACGTAATTACAACATAGGTAACCGGGAGCTGCTGGCGGTTAGACTCGCTTTGGGTGAGTGGCGCCACTGGTTAGAAGGAGCTTCGGAGCCCTTCCTGGTCTGGACGGACCACAAGAATTTAGAATACATCCGTTCAGCCAGGAGGTTAACATCCAGACAGGCTCGCGGGGCGCTCTTTTTTGATCGTTTTAACTTCACCCTCTCGTACCGGCCGGGCTCAAAGAACGTTAAACCTGACGCTCTCTCCTGTCTGTTCGGTGGCACGGAGTCTGAGCGGTCCGAGACCATTCTCCCGGAGGGGAGGGTGGTTGGAGCTCTTGTCTGGGGCATCGAACAGCGGGTGAGAGAGGCTGGTCGAGGGGTGGAAGTCCCTAAGGGGTGCCCGGTGGGTCGTCTTTGGGTTCCCGAGGCGGTACGCTCCGATGACGTCCGGTGGTGTCATGAGTCCAGGTTTGTCGGCCATCCCGGTGTTCGGAGAACGTTGGCAGCCGTCCGTCAACGTTTTTGGTGGCCTTCTATGGGTCCGGACGTCAGACAGTTTGTGTTAGCCTGTCAGGTTTGTGCTCGTAATAAAGCCTCTCATCAACCACCTGTTGGTCTGCTTAAACCTTTGCCCGTGCCCTCCCGCCCTTGGTCTCATATAGCCCTTGATTTTGTCACCGGCTTACCGGCGTCTGATGGTAACACTGTTATATTGACTGTGGTGGATCGCTTCTCTAAAGCAGTTCATTTTATTCCCCTGCCCAAACTTCCTTCTGCAAAGGAGATGGCTCAGGTTCTGATTAACCATGTTTTTCGCTTACACGGTCTTCCGACTGACGTGGTTTCAGATAGGGGTCCTCAGTTCATCTCGCGTTTCTGGCAGGAGTTTTGTAGACAGATCGGCGCGACTGCCAGCTTGTCTTCTGGGTTTCACCCGCAGACCAATGGACAATGTGAACGGGCTAATCAGGATCTCGGTCGTACGCTCCGCTGTCTGTCGTCCCGTTATCTGAACTCCTGGTGCCAACAGCTACCCTGGGTCGAGTATTCTCACAACTCACTTCCCGTTTCCTCGACCAATCTGTCCCCGTTTGAATCATCTATTGGTTTTCAACCTCCCCTGTTCCCATCACAAGAACCCGATGCAGCGGTTCCGTCTGCTCTAGCTTTTGTCCGAAGGTGCAAACGCACCTGGAGGAGAGCTAGAACACTCTTATTACAAAGTTCCAGACGAACCAAAGCTGCGGCTGACCGCCACCGGCGACCTCCTCCCCGTTACATTTGTGGACAAAAGGTTTGGCTTTCTTCCAAGGATCTGCCTCTCCGCGAGTCATCTCATAAGCTGACTCCGTGATTTATTGGACCATTCAGTATTGTCAAGGTCGTCAGTCCAGTGGCAGTTAAGCTTAAGTTATCTCCTCCTACTGTCAGGATTCCGGTGTGATCGACTGCACTAATTGTTTGTTTACCTTTTGTTTTCCACATGTGCACTCTCTGTCTCCGCCCTCCTCGTTATCCCTGATTGTTTTCCACTGTCGTCTCGTGTTCATCTCTCTATTTTATGTCCTGATGTTCTGTGTTCATTGCACGTTCGTCTGTTTTCTTCTAAGTGATCGCCGCCGTGTGTTGTCCGGCTCTTGTTGGTCTTGATCGTGTTTTGTTTATTTACTTTTTGTTTTGCCTCCAGGACTCTGCTGAGACTGTTTAGCCTTTGTCCAATTTTTCCTCTCACCTGTTTTGCTTGGATCTCTGTGGGCCTCTCTCTCTCTCCAGTGGATTTCCTCCGTGGATCTGTAGACTTCTGCTGTCAGCGTGTCTCGCCATTAGACTGGAGCTGGCATCTTCGTTCTCTCTTGGTACTGTTAATCCTGTGAACTTTTGTCACTTTTTCTACGTTGCTCATCGGTGTGTCTTGCCTTTAGACTGGATCCGGTTGAGCGTTCATTGTATTCCAGAGATCACCGCATATCTGAGTTTTCTACTGCTGTCCTGAGAACCGTGGAGGACTGTACCGTTTTATCTGAGAACCTGAGAACTTGAGAATTATTGCATCATCTCTCTGCTGTCTGCTCTCATCTTCAATAAACTTGTTTACTTGCATCAGATTCCTCCGTCTCGTTCCTCACACATAGTAAGTCATACAATTGCAAAGAACAATCATTAAGAATAAACAGTTCTCAATTTACAACTAAGTGTGACAATTTTTCAGTTTCTTTAGAACATTTTAACAAAACATGTCTTTAAAGCAAAAAAAGTTTACTTTGGTTAGAGCCACAAAAAAATCTTTAAAACATAGGCTAATGCAGAAGAAAAACAACTTTAGCGCTCGCTGAGAAGCCAAATTCAGTGTGTGCGCATAACATCTCACATGGGAAAACTTGCCGGGCTGCAACAGTCATGTTAGAGGCATTTAACGAATCACTCACCAAAACGAAGTCTTTGTTCAGAATTTTCCATTCGTTTGAAACATTGTGCAGGAGTTCAGTAATATTCGATAAGTCATTCTAAAAATTATGCCACGGATGTTGGTAGATTTATGTCCCGGCCACCGCATCGGAGAGTGTTATTAAGCATTAATGGCAAGAAAAGTGCCTTATAGCCTACTTGAGCACCACTTCGTTATTTTGGCTCAGAATTTCGTTTGTTGGAAATATAAACTTAATTTAGAAATGCTTTTGAAATTAAAAACTTTGCATTTAATAAATAAAATACATTTTTGAAATGGGGAGGCAGCCGCAGCGAGCGCAGACAGAGTGGCCAGAGAAACGGAGGAGCGACTGCTGTAAGGCGTTTGTGCAAAACTGCGGAGAAAACTGCACAAAACGTGCAGGTGTTGAACCCTCTCACCGGGAAAAGTGTCCCCACGGGTGCGACGCCCCTGAGCAGGTCGTAGTTTGTCCATTTTATTTTAAACAAAGCCAATTCACCAGCATACGAACATTCGCCTATTCAACAGGTTTTTCTGTTTGGCTGGTGACCAGGCGCGCGCACAGTGGTGAAGTGGCCGTTTGAATTGAACACAGAATCGATTCCGCATTTTTGAGAATCTATTCTGAATCGTTGGATAAAGAATCGCAATGCATCGATGCATCAACCTTTTCTCCCACCCCTACTCATTACCCTGTTCACCTCACCCTATATAAGCCTGGTTATCTAAGTCATTCATGGCAAAGTCTTGTTTGTTGTATATACTGCATTTCTGAGCATTCTCCATGGTTTCTTGTCTCTTGGTCTTGGATTACTCACCTGTTCCATGGATTACCCTTTTGCCTGTATCTCCTACCTTGTTTGCCTGTTTGGACTTCTTGACTGTGTATGATCTTTTGCCTGTTTTTGATTACGATTGTGGATTACCCTTTAAAATAAAGCTGCATTTGGATCCTCAACCTCGTGTCTCGGAGCAGTACGTTACATATACGTAGATTTTACTGTGATAAAAAGGTTATTTTATAAGAGAAGGCAGAGATGGGAATGTCGCTACAGGTAAAAGTCATTTACAGCATTACCATAGTATCTAATAATAATAGTGAGTGATATTGTATATTAAGGAAAGTAGGAAATACAGATGTTTTCTTTCTTTAGCTTTCAGGTTTTACCAGTTATGTTAAGACTTGAATAATGCTTGAATAATGACTTTTATAACTGCATGTATGCACATGATGCTGATATTATGCATTTGAATGAATAAAGAGAAAATTATTTCATTATTGTGTTATATTGTATGTTGTTTAATGAAAATAAATTAAATATTCTTTCTATCACTGCCAGGTTATTCTTGTGTTGTAATGATTTATGACATTGCTGTGTGCCTAATGATGATGATGATGAAGATGATAAACACTTTTTAAGGAATGAAGGTAAAACAATACATTTAATTAATGAATTAAATATGTATTAAATTACAATTAAGTTTTTAGTGTACTCCTAAATGTGGTTTAATGCTCCCTATGAACGTTGCAGCTAATAGGGAAATTTGAGCTCTTTTTTCACCTCATAAATCACATTCCACAAACAATGCAGTCCTACTGTACCTTTACTAGCGATATGCGATATAGCGATATAACACCAAATATACAACATTTGTTCATAAGACCAGTGCGCTAATCCACAAGAAACTGATTAACGTAAACTGTAACTGACTGTCATAAGACTTTGAACGGTGGGCACTGGCATTGCTGCAATTACACGATAGGCTGAGAGTTTCCACACATTGGATGACCTGTAATTTCCTGCAACTCAATTCAGAAAAAACTGAATTTTTAATTATTGGACAAAAAAGCTCCACAAGTAGTAACCTAGAATACTGTCTAACACTTGATGGCTGTTCTGTCAAGTCCTCGTTGTCAGTGAGGAACCTGGGTCTGCTCTTTGATACCAATCTTTCATTTGAAAGCCACGTTTCGAGCATCTGTAAAACTGCATTCTACCATCTTAAAAATATATCTAAATTACGGCACATGCTCTCAATGCAAAATGCTGAACAGTTAGTTCATGCGTTCATGACCTCAAGGCTAGATTATTGTAATGCTCTACTGGGTGGTGGCCCTGCTCGCTTAATAAATAAACTCCAGCTGGTCCAAAACACAGCAGCTCGAGTTCTTACTAGAACCAGGAAGTATGACCATATTAGCCCAGTTCTGTCAACATTGCACTGGCTCCCTATTAAACATCGCATACATTTTAAAATCTTGCTTATTACTTACAAAGCACTAAATGGTTTAGCTCCCCAATACTTGAGCGAGCTCTTAACATATTATACTCCATCACGTCTACTGCGGTCTCAAAATTCTGGCCAGTTGATCATACCGAGAATATCCAAATCAACTGCAGGCGGTCGATCCTTTTCCTATTTAGCTCCTAAACTCTGGAACAGTCTTCCTAACATTGTTCGGGAAGCAGACACACTCTGTCAGTTTAAATCTAGACTAAAAACACATCTCTTTTCTGTGGCATACACATAAAACACTTTTTCTTTGAAATTATTATTAGGCTGCATTAACTAGGTCAGCCGGAACCGGGAACACTTCCCATAACACCTGATGTACTCGTTACATCATCAGAAGAATGGCATCTACGCTAATGATACTCTCTCTGTTTTATCCCGAGGTTTACTGCAGTCAGCCGGATCCGGGCCATATCCTGATCAGATGATGGACCTGCGCCCAGAGAAGACCAACACAGGACCCCGAAGTGTCCGCAGAGACTGTGTCAATTAGTCTCCCCCTGCAACTGCCTCATCGACACGGCATCTTAATAAACCTGTCTCCAGGGTGTGATGAGTCCGATTGTTCGAATATTACAATTAAATAATACTTAAATCGATATGTCATCCGCAATAAACCCGTCTTCAGCGTGTTGACTCCGATTGTTCAAATATTACAATTAAATAATACTTAAATCGATATGTCATCCACAATAAACCCGTCTCCAGCGTGTTGCCTCCGGTCCTTCGAATATTCCAATCTATTATGACCTCTGACCTGTAAAGCTGCCAGAATAATAATAATAATAATACGCTGTTTGTTAATTGGCCAGAGGAGAACTGGCACCCCGACTGAGCCTGGTTTCTCCCAAGGTTTTTTTTTCTCCATTAGGTCACCTAATGGGGTTTTGGTTTCCTTGCCACTGTTGCCTCTGGCTTGGCGGGCTCAGTTGGGGACACTAAAATTTTTCAACTAAACATCGAAATAAATCTAATTAATAAACTAAATGAACCATATAATAATGAACCATATATTACTGATCTAATTATTGATCTAAAGCCCACACTGTCACCGTATGGAAATTTAAACTGATGACATCAAATGACTATACAGCTTAATAAAATTATGCTGCATTATTTTCCTGTTTAACACTGTAAAGCTGCTTTGGAACAATCTACATTGTTAAAAGCACTATATAAATAAAGTTGACTTGACATTGCAAGTTAGCAGTTGTGCTTTCTCCAATGGTAAGAGACACAGACCCTTATCTCCTTATAATAAGACAGTCTCTGAGGCAAGGTTCAGCTTGTGCTACATATAGCCAAGGGCTGATGAGTTAACAAGCCACAGGTGTGTAAGAGAGTTAGTATTCAGGTGGGAGAGATATTTGGTGCTCATCGGAATCAGCTTGATGGACAGACTTTATAATGATATTGCTGAAGAAGAGTGTTAGAAAAAATATAATTATCATCAAAGGACATGAAATGTTCCCTAAATTGTAGATTGACTCGTACAGTACATATAATTATGTAGAATATTACCACCAACAGGTTATTCTAATATTTACTGTGCGTTCACACCGCCGCCGGCGAGAGCGTCAAACTTCGCTCTGGCCGCCCTGCCATCGACCCTGTAGAAAGATTCGTGGACGCGCTGCCGCTCTGACGTAGATCGAATGCTTGGTCTTTTTTAAAACTGCATTTAAAGGGGCTGCAAAGCAAACAATCATGTTGATCGGCGTTTGTGCAGACTGACCACAGGTAGGGTATAACTGTATAATATAACCTCATGAGATCATTTAAATGTGAAAGTTAAAAAAAGCAGATCGATGGAAAGAACTTAACAATTATAGTTACATGTTTGCTAACGAAATAAACCAATTAAAAGCCATTTGTGTGGTGTATAAATAATGTTGCGCGCCTTCTAATTAAACTCGCCGCACCAGCAGTGATCAACCTCTCCTCTATTTTGCTGGGGAACTAATATGGTCGGAACCAAAGTTTACAGCACTGCTTTCTCTGGAATCCTCTCAAGTGGAGCACTTCTATATTCCCATTGGTTGCCGCCGGTTGCCGCCGAACCGTGTCATAGTTCATTACCATAAAGTTGACCTGATTTCAACTCTCCTCGACGCCCAAGTCGTCCAAGAAAGGGTAAGCCCTGCAAAGGGTAGTGCGCACGGCCAGCTGCATCATCGGAGGTGAGCTTCCCTCCCTCCAGGACATTTATGCCAGGCGGTGTGTGAAGAGAGCTCAAAGGATCATCAGAGACTCTAGCCACCCGAACCATGGGCTGCTCTCACTGCTTCCATCAGGCAGGCGGTATCGCAGCATCAGAACACGCACCAGCCGACTCCAGAACAGCTTCTTCCCACAAGCAATTAGACTCCTCAACTCTTGATCCATCAGTTCATAACACACACTGACAGAATATCACTCAGCACAACCCTCTGTAGATACACACACATTATATACACATTTATTTATCATATAGCACCTATTGTACATTGGATCTCTATTGTGAATAATATTGTATACTGTACATTGTATATTATTATTATTATAGCTTAATGTATACTGTTTAATGTATGTTTAGTGTATATTGTTTAAAGTATATGTATATTGTAAGTATGTGTATATTGTTTAAGCTGTGAGAACTACACTCACATTGTGTAAATTATTTATTGTTTATTGTAGAGTTTACCGTGCTGTGAGTAATTGTGGGCGCATCAGATGTGTAATCTGATGCTGCTTTAAATGTTGTACATGTCATGTCATGACTACTATGTTGCTCGGAACTGCACCTAAGAATTTCACCAACTGTTGCACTTGTGTATATGGTTGTGTGACAATAAAGTGATTTGATTTGATTTTAAACTTGTTATAAACAACATGCAGAATTATGAGCTTTATTTAACAAAACAAAAACAAACAAAACTTAACCTGTGAGAAAAAAAAGCGAGAACACGTTAGTCAAGAACTGGCAAAGGACCAAAAATCAGTTAACAAGAAGGGTAGGGTAAAGACAATAGACAGGAGAGCACATGGATATAGAAACAAACATGACAAGCCATGTGCTCAAACAAAACATGACACAAACTTGCAGCCAATGAGGGCTCTCACCCTCTGCATGTCCACATCAAACATGACAACATGAAAAGCACGATATAAACATGAACCATGTGGAACACAGCACACAACACCGCACACAAACTTGAAACCGCACGCTCACACAACAAGACCAGAATGCTCATCTAGTGCACTCACAAAAGAAGACAACACATGAAGCATGAATGCCCAAACCCTGATACAGAACCAAATCCAAAAACCAGAACATTAGTTTTTGTTTCTCAGAATGTTCTTTTTTTAATTTTGTTCCCATTGAGTTGGTCACGTTTGACGTATGTCGGAACTGACCAACGAATTGGGGATCGGATTTCAGAGACCAATCTACTTTGAGTGTTTAAAAACGAGTCGCATCATGGAATCGAGGAATGCTGCATCATTGCTTTCTACTTCGGAGCCGAACAGTGAATGTTTACTGTTTCTACGAAGAGTATTCTACAAAACAAGTCTCGTGAGAAGGTCTACTGCTGCTTCCAGTGCGGGCGTGACGGCGCGCTTCAGCGGGTGGTCCCTACAGAGAGTGAAAAAGTCTGTTGGTTGGCTGGGCGTTTCCATTCGGAGTGCTCACACAGGCTTGCACTATTGAACTGTGTGAGCCACAGCCATCTCCTGATTGCTTCAGCACTATAAAAGAGCATTTTCCTTTTCTAAAAGAGCAACACGGATTTGACCCTGCGTCTTTTTCAGGAAGTCATTCAAACTGTGTGTTTCTGGATGCAGTCGCCGGTGTCTGGATTCTGGTTTCTGGATTCTGTCCCCAGTTGACGGTCATGATCGGTGTCTCACGTGTTTGGGCGTTCAGTACACTGAGGCAGCGTTCGTGAATGATTTATGTTCCCACTGCACTGAACATGATCATCACAGTGCTACGGCCTAGGCTCCAATACCTCAGAGCAGGTGGAGTCCCATTGAGCATCCCCCGATCTAGTAGTCCTACTTGGCTGATGGCCTTGGTGGAGACCTGAGGGTTACTGTGAGGGCTTCCCCGATGGGTCAAATGGCTCTTCGGGCCCCTCCCCCCTCCGCTGTGCTGGTGGAGTTTCCAGAAGAAGTTTCCTGGTCCTTCCCATGGGGGGTCAGTCGTTACTTTAGAGGCTCCGGCTGAGGACATGATGTCGATTGCTGCATCGGGGGACAAGCTAATGGGCTCTGGGGATGAAGACTCGGCTGCGTTGCCCCCTTCGGGTGTGGTAACGTTGCCCGAGCCTGACCCGGGGCTTACGGCTATGCTTTCCCAGGGCGCCGCGAGTGTCGGGCTCGAGTGAAACCCTCCACCGTGTCCCGAACCCTCGCGGTTGGATGATTGGTTTCTCTGGACGGCCTGTGCTGGTTCTCAGCGCCTCGGCCCGGTTCCATTCTTCGTGAAAGTGCATCAGGAGATCATGAAGTCGTGGACGGTGCCCTACAGCGCTAGAAACCGATCGACTGACTCCTCCATCCTCACTAGCCTCGATGGCGGTGCGGCTAAGGGGTACGTGGAAATCCCCCCAGTCGAGCGGTCTGTGGCAATGCAACTGTGTCCCAAGACCGCTGCGGACTGGCGGGGTGCTCCGTGTCTCCCCTCCCGGGCGTGTAAGTTCTCGTCCGCACTAACGGGGAAGGCTTACACTGCCTGCGGAGAAGCTGCATCATCTCTGCATGCCATGACGCTCCTGCAGGTCCACCAGACCAAAGCACTCAAGGAATTGCACGAGGGTAGTTCTGACCCAGGCGTTGTGCAGGAACTGCATGTGGCGACGAACCTCGCTCTCAGGGCAACGAAAGTCACTGCATGCTCCCTGGGTCGGGCGATGTCCACACTAGTTGTCCAGGAACGCCACCTGTGGCTGAACCTGGCAGACTGCACAAGCTCCTGTTCAAGATGCTAACGCAGAAAAACATTTTCGAGCCCATGGTTGGGCTCTTTGTTTGTAAGGGCCGGAGTGCCCTTAGAGCAGGTGTCCAGGCATGCTGTGGTCTTCACGGATGCCTTATCCATGGGCTGGGGGGCCACATACAACGGGCATGCAGTTTCAGGTCTGTGGACAGGACCTCAATTACATGGGCATATCAATTGCCTCGAGTTATTTGCGATACGTCTTGCACTGGGCCGCCTCAAGGGGCCGCTACGTGGCAAGCATGTACTGATCCGTACAGACAGCACCTCGGCCGTTGCGTACATCAAACGTCAGGGTGTTCTACGCTCCCATCGCATGTTCCAACTCGCCCTCCACCTTTGGAGTCAGAAGCATCTGAGGTCGCTTCGTGCCATTCACATCCCAGGTGCCCTCAACCGGACAGCCGACGAGATCTCACGGCAGCCGACACCTCCGGGAGAGTGGCGACTCCATCCCCAGGCGGTCCAGCTGATATGGGACCTCTTCGGATATAACCTCTTCGGTTATACCTGTTTGCCTCTCCGGACTCTACCCATTACCAGTTGTACTATTCCCTGACCGAGGGAACCATCAGGACGGATGCACTGGCGCACAGCTGGCCCTGGGACCTACGCAAGTATGCGTTTCCCCCAGTGAGCCTTCTTGCACAAACCAAGTGCAAAGTCAGGGAGGACGAGGAGCAGGTCTTGTTAGTTGCACCCTACTGGGCCAGGCACTCGTATGCTTGTGGAACGAGTGTGTAGGCTATGTAGCTCCCATCCTCCACGGTACCAGCTACCCTACTCGGCTAACCCCGTGTCTTTCCCTTGACAGAGCCCGCTCTGTCATCTCTGGCGGTGTTCTTTGCCCCCTGGAACCAGGTTGGAACCACCCCAGAGACTGCCATATGTTGTACTACCCTGCTAAGTTAGTCCTTATGTGTATCCCGCCACCTCTCCTTCCAGTGAAGGAGGTGGCTCCGCAGCATACTATCTCCTGAGATGGGCACACTTTCCCAGCATTATCCAATAGTCACACTAAGTGGGTCTTGCAGAAACAGCAGTGACTGACCTCCCTGCTTGGAGCCCTGACTTCTGCACCATACAAGCGTGGTGCAGTGCGCTCAAGCAGGACACTGGAAGGGCCAGCATCCTGGCGTGTTGGTAAGATCCCCAATTCGAAATGAAAGTGAACGTCTCAGTTACATGTGTAACCCTTGTTCCCTGAAGAAGGGAACAGAGACGTACATCCCATCGCCAGGTGCTGCACTTCTGCTAGGGGGCCGAGTCCTCAGCAGAAAACAATGATGCGGCATTCCACTTCCTTATTTATACAGCGGCGCGGTTAGAGCGTGGAATGCATGAATCACATGCCAATCTTCATTGGCTCGTTTTTAAACACTCGAAGTAGATTGGTCTCTGAAATCAGATCCCCAATTCGTCGGTCAGTTCCGACGTACGTCTCCATTCCCTCCTTCAGGGAACGAGGGTTACATATGTAACCGGGACATTTTTGGTTAGCACGGATTTTTTTTTTGCGGAAATAGAAGATTCGTTTTTGGTTCGTAGAATGTTATTCTAACATTATTCTAACGTTCCCAGAATGTTCCCCAAACGTCTCTGAGTTATATATATATAACCTGGTTCCCTGAGAAAGGGAATGAGATGCCGCATCATGCTGTTGACGCTATGGGAATGCCTTTGGTGTCAGCCTGTGTCTGTGTCAAAGACGAAGTCAAGTGATGCAACATTGTACGTGATCAAATCTATAGTAACACCTGGGTGAGAGCGTCACCAGATTCATATGTCTGAAGAAGCCTCGCAGGCATGCTGGAAGTATGCCACTGCAACACGATGTCTTGTTCCCTTTCTCAGGAAATTGGATTATATACATAACCCAGAGACGTTCCATTTCGAGGGAACATCGACGCCTGGACAGAGGCAGACAAAGATCAGAGAAAATGGGTTCACAATTTCATTCAAGCCATCTAAATACTCTCGTCTTACTTTTCTTTATTTTACTTAGTTTATTTTATTTCCGTTGAGTCTCGTGTTCTAAGTTAAGTTGTGCCACAAAGTTTCGATCAACAATTCTACAGCAATGCTTCAGCTTCAAACCTCATCCACAAGACTTTTCATCCATCCGCTAACACGCCATATGATTGGTTTCCCAAGATGCCGATCAAAGACACGACAAGATCATCAGTGAATAAAAGAACCTAGGTAATCCCCTCTTCAGCCAGGACTAAGAAGGAGGGAATCCCCATTCGAAGACAAACTACAAATGCAAGTAATATCTCCACATTCTAACTGAACTGGTGCATTGATATCAAATTTAATAACCCAGCCTAAGAAACGATAGGAGGGTTAAATTAATGATTGATGGTTCATTCAGGTCATGTGTTATAAATGCTTATATTGCTAGAAACTTGGGATTTCATCATTTCACTCTCTTAAAACTCATCCTTTCCTAACTTTCTTTCTTTCTGCAAATCGTGTGAATGTGTGTGTGCGTGTGTTTGTGTTAGATATTAGTTTTATGTATTAGAGCAGTGGTTCTCAAACTTGTTATACTAAGTACCACCTCCAAAAATATTTGGCCCTCCAAGTACCACCATAATGACCAACATTAAAATACAGTAGCGTAGTAGGCCTACTATTCAGCTACAGCTCTGCACAGTTAAAAAACGAGGCAGTTTATTCCTAATAAGAATTTTGATTGTTGTAAATACAGTTTGTACATTAACACTGTGTTACAAACAGAGGTGACACGGATAACAGATGCGGATGTAAACTGGGTTTATTGACAGAACCAGGAAGTGAGCAGATGTGGTGAATAACAGAAGTGGCAGTCCAGGAGAATGGTGATGACAAAGGGTGATACAATACGTTCTTGTTTGCAGGTAGACGAGACAATGGAGCGAAGGAGACAAGGAACCAGGAGACGAGACACTCAGGAGACGTTGGAGCACAGGTAAGGAGTTCAGGCGAGTCCGTAGAAGCAAGCATTAGCATGGAGCATGTGCAAACGATACCGGACGTTGACTGAGTGCGTGCGTGGGGCTTAAGTGCAGGTGGTGATTGCAGTGATGATGACGTGCAGGTGTGTGTGCTCAGAACTCTGGTGATTGGGATCGTTGTGTCTGGGAGAGGGTGGAGCCTGGCGTGCTTGTAACACACTGCACTGTGCTTACATACAGGTCAATAAAATAATTAAATAAAGATTAAATTAAAATGTATTGTTTTAACATTAATTTATATAGTGATTCCTCTGCGTACCACTAGAGGCAGCCTGAGTACCGCTAGTGGTACTCGTACTACACTTTTAGAAAACACAAAGTTCAAAGTGCTTACGAATTTAATGTCTTAAACTGCTGATTTCACTATTGTTTGAATAGTAATATCCGCTGCAGACTTAATAGTTAACATGAACTAACAATGAACTGCACTTATAAACCATTTATTTATCTTTGATAATGTTAATTTCAATATTTACTAATGCATTATTAAAATATTGCTAACATTAGTTAATGCACTGTGAACTAACATGAACAAACCGCACTTAAAACAAGCCGACTGTTAACTGTTAAAGATTGCATTCAGAACCGTTCGGTACACACATGCACCGAACTGAAAGCCCTGTACTGAAACAGCTCGATACGAATACGTGTACTGTTATACCCCTATAAAGCGACAAGAATATTTTTGGTGTGCCAAAAAAACCCTAAATAACGACTTATATAGTGATAACTAGGGTTGGGAAACGTGAGAAATGTTCCTGTTCTGGTTACGGTTCCGCCTAACGATTCCGGTTCCGATTCCGGTTCCATTAAAATTATTAAACAAATAGTGGTAAAGGAAAAAGGCACAATACGCAACTCAAAAAATCCTTTTTGTGTTTATTACTTGCTCTCAAATTAATTTACAGGTTGACAATGTAAAAAAATAAGTCCTGAATTGAACATATTACAGTATTAATTAAGTCATTCTTGCAACAAAAAAAAAAGTATGGACATTAAAATTAAATGAACACCTCTGAAATTGAAATTCTTATTACATTTTCTCTCTCTGTCTCTGAATAAAACCAAGTTTTAAAACATATTTATTAGTTATATGTATTAATTAGTTGTATATTAATTTAATAGTAATTCAGTTATTCAGCGAACTTGTAAATAATAAATGGTAATTCAGCATTACCTCTCTCTCTCTCTCTCTCTCTCTATATATATATATATATATATATATATATATATATATATATATATATATATATATATATATATATATATATATATATATATTGATAGTCTATAGTTTATTACTACTGAAATAACATTTACCCATGTATGAATTCCTGTGAGGTTGATTCCGTGCTGTTGCAAATGTTTTGTCAAATTGCTAGTGCAGCCTCCTTTGCATGTCATTAACTTTTCACATGTGATACATTTTGCTTCATCGTCATTCATTCTTTGGAAATTAATCCTGTGACTTTCTCTTCACCATGCGAAAATATCTGACGCAAAACCGTGAATGTGTAGCGTGAGGGCTTTCAGTGCTGAACTGGGTTAATTGGTTGCACTCCTGGAAGCGGCAGGCAATGTAATTAATATTCATGATGAGGTGAGCTGTCGCTCGCTATTAAGGGATACGCTCCCAGCGCTTCGCACACACATTGCACCAGAACCGTTTTCGGAACCGAATATTAGGAATTTCGCGCGTTTCTGGTATTTTTCAAAAATCAGTATCGGTTCTGCATAAGAACCGGTTCTCGGTTCCCAACCCTAGTGATAACCGATTTCAAAACACTGCTTCATGAAGATTTGAACCGTTATGAATCAGCATGTCGAATCATGATTCGGATCACTTGAAAAACCACCAAACTGCTGAAATCACGTGACTTTGGCGCTCCCAACTGCTGATTCTATACACTGATTCATAACGGTTCAAATCTTCATGAAGCAGTGTTTTGAAATCGGTTATCACTATAGAAGTTGTTATTTCATTTTTTTTGTCGCACAATAAATATTCTTGTTACTTAATAATATTAATATTGAACCACTGTACTCACATTAACTGATTTAAATATGTTTTTAGTACATTAATGGATCTTGAGAGAGGAAATGTCATTGTTGGCTATGCAGGCCTCACTGAGCCATCGGATTTCAACAAAAATATCTTAATTTGCGTTCTGAAGATGAACGAAGGTCTTACGGATGTGGAACAACATGAGGGTGAGTAATAAATTACATTATTTTAATTTTTGGGTGAACTAACCCTTTAAGCTTCTAGTCGTTTTCAGTAAAATGCTAGGCTTATGGATATTGTTCTTGTTCTTAAAGGTTCCGTTCTTTGTGTTTTTTTGAAGCTTTGATTGTGTTTACAGTGTGCAATATAACATGTGCTCATGTTTCGCGTGTAAAAAAAACAGTATTTTTAACACAATTTACTTATTTGTGTACCGCTGTTTTCACTGTCCTAAAAACGGCTGATGACTTCCTTTATTGTATGAAGTCCCTCCTTCAGAAATACGTAACGAGTTCTGATTGTGCCAGCGGTTCCCGTGTTGTGATTTGACTGCAGCTTAGCGCACGTGGAAAGGTCACGCCTCTTAACGGGAGATGTATGCGCTTAATGATCTCTACAGCGTCCCTGGGAAAGCCAAACAAAGGTGATTTGACTCCGGGATGAAAATAACAGCGCCTCGACAACATGGCGACAAACACACTCAAACGCAACAATTCCTTTTCTCCACGTGACACGTCCTCTTCTCCACGTGGGACAGCAACAAGACCACGCCCCCTTTTTCACGTATTCTTGTGGGCGGAGTTTAGTTTGTTCTACTGTTCTACTGATGTCATTTATGAAGGAAGTACCAGGATGTAGTCCAAGCCAGCCGTTCGCTGTAGGCTTTGAAAGGGAACTTCTGTTAAATAAAATATCTCGCTTGGCATTGAACTTTGAGCTTTATAATTTTACAGGTATTATTTATGCTCTAACAGCAACATTACACACTAACTAAAGTTTGAACAATGGGATCACGAAGAACGGGACCTTTAAAACTATAGTTGATATTGGAAATGTGCTTGTTCTTAAAGCTATAGATGTTGGAAACCTGCTTGTTCGAAAAGCTATAGTTATATTATGGTAGATGGTGGTCCAGTGGGTTAAACCATGGAACTGATATGCAGAAGGTTGCTGGTTCGATCCCAGCGGTCACCACCAGTGTGTCCTTAAGCAAGGCACTTTACTCCATGTTGCTCCAGGGGGATTGTCCCTGTAATAAGTGCACTGTAAGTCGCTTTGGATAAAAGCGTCTGCCAAATGCATAAATGTAAATGTAATGCAGCAAGAAAGAAAATTAAAGAAGAGGGAGATCTTTAAGTTCTGTAGGCAGCTATATCAAACTGCAGAAAACTGCTGCGCCTCCTGTTCGTGTTGTAGCCTATCCAGCTCCTCTTTTATTAATTTAGCTACTTGATTATTCATTTACTTGTTTCACTTTCACACTTTATTTGTTTATTTACTATTAAATACAGTATTAATATTAGATAAAACCAGATAGAGATTTGAAGATATTTTCACCTTGCTTTTCCATTCATTCCTCCTGTGTGTCTGCAGGTGCTTTAAAGGGGAAAGTCAAATTCATTAAAGGGGTGGTAAACCACGATTTCACTTTTCTAAATTTAGCTAGTGTGTAATGTTGCTGTTTGAGCATAAACAACATCTGCAAAGTTACAACGTTCAAAGTTTAAAGCAAAGGGAGATATTTGCTTTTAAAGAAATCAATTTCTAAGGACTACAGCAAACTGACGTCTCTGACATCACCAGCCCCAATATTTAAATAAATCCCTCCTCCGAGAATATTAAATAAGGGAGGGGGCGAGGCCATTTTGTATCGCCACAGGGAAGTGAGTGTTGTTGCCGCAATGCCGACGAAACAGCCTTCCTAGGGACGGGGGTGCGTTGCAGTGCGTTTAACATACAACATGCTATATGCATGTGTGTATGAGACAGAGGGGAACAGGTCGCATTTGCAGCAGATATATGCTTCCCATCATAAATCAAAGCACGAGACAGACAGGGGTCGGAGGAGAAGACCGGAAAATGTGACATAATGGACAATATTCGTCTGTATTTGTAATACACAAGCCGCGGTTCAACTGCGCAAGACAAACGCTGCCAGTGTGTGAATGCAAAACGGGCGCGGGCGGCTCCCACTGCACATTTCACGGAGGAAAGCTTCCACAATCTTCACAAGTTCAATGCCATTCAGTAGCGATCACTATAGATCCGCAGTCTTTAGCTACTCTTGAGGACTGAACAGGTTCTGCTTGATCATCTTCACTAAAATTGTCTGGGTCTGATTCGGGCTCAAATTGGTATGGTTTTATTGACGCCATTGTTTCTAATACTACCCAAAGCACAGTCTACCGGTAAAGGTAAGGGGGTAACGTTTCCGACAAACGTGCACTGGGCGGTTAGCGAATCACAATACACTGGGCCAGCTAACCAATCTGAGCCCATTGTGTATTTTTGAGGGACTGGCTTCATAGAACCCGGAAACCATCAGATCGTTTTTTACAAGGAGGGACAGAGCAGTGTAGAATAAAGGTAAAATATATAAAAAATAATGCAATTCTTTAAAAACGAAGTATGAACACATGTTACAATGTACCTCACAAACACAATCAAGCCTTCGAAAGAATGTGTGTGGTGAACATCAGTTAGGATGGCATTCCAGAGACCAGTTTATGGCAAGGCCCCTCTCTAACTACCGGTGTGGAGGAAGATGTGCCACACTGTGATTGGACCCTTGGTGAATGAACATAATCAAATGTTCAACAACATCAGATAAGATGCCAAGACAACTGCCAGATACCTCTTACTGGGCAGGAAGGGGGACCTTCTGCACCCACCACCACCAAGGAGAGGACTCTCATTGGTATAAAAGTTGACTTTAACCACCAAACTCATTCCTAAGGTTTAGGCAAGAGCTGCCATAAAAATTCCTTCAGGACCTCCTGGATGCAGCAGCAAAAGAGAGGCCACAGAGATCTATCTAAATCCATTCATACACATGTTTGGAGGCCTTATATGTATATAAACTGCAACTCTTCCACTTCATCTTCACACAAAGCACTGTTTATGTTAATGGTCATTGACTGTAAACGCAACAGTCCACTGGACAGATACAGATAACAGATAAACAAATGCACGGACGATGACTTAACCGTTTCGTATCATGTTTGGTCTCTATCTGTTCCATATGATGCCTTTTATATTTTAAAAGAGGTTTGGTAAAGAAATAATGCATGGGTAAAACATTAAAGACATTGTCTTGACATGCCACTTTATGCTATGCAAATGAGTTCCACACTAGGGTGGGCAACATCGGGGCTACTTCGGACATCAGTGGCCAATCACACTCCAGGATCGGAAAGGCGCCGGATTTCAATCTCCTCCTCATCAGAAAGGGATAAATATGTCCCCCGGGTAGACACACCCTTGTTCTGCGTTCCTAACCCGACGGGGAAGGAGACACTAACAGACACATCACGTCCTGAGTTTCTGACCTGACGAGGAAAGAGACTACAAGACGGTTGAGGTTAAGCTTTTGCGAGCAAAACCTTTTATATTGCTTTCGGCTGCACTCTAGCTGCAAGAAGGGCTCTCTCACTGAGAGATCTTATCTGACCCTTTCGACTCCTCCAGCAGCACAGCCCAGTCCCCCAAGGACCTCTGAATCGGCAGACATTGCCTGTCCCACACGGCTCCTCAGAGACGCAGCCAGCCTGCAACGGACCCTGTGAAGATTCAACTGACCCAGCTGCCTGGTCCATTTCCTAAGGACCCTCTCGGCGCAACCAAAGTTCTGCATCCTTCAGCCCAGCGTCGCAACGACTACTGGATTGCATCTTTGCGCCCCCCCCACAGCACGCTACCTGCATAACCAGTGGAAGACGTCTCCCCAGATAGCAATTACATTTGGCCCGGATCCGTTTTAAGCCCCTTGCCTCCGTTTCTATCTTAGAGACGTTTTCTGATTGTGAACCAGATCCGTGCCAGATAGAGGTTTCAGCTTAAACATTCTAACTGCCATCAGTTCAGTATTTAAATCATTTTACAGATCTGGCCCAGATCACTTTTCCCATAGGTAACCGAAAGACATTAGCTGTGTCTGACACTGATTTGGTCCAGATCTGCAATATGAATCTGAGCCGATACTGTTTTCACATAGGCTACACTGGTGTGGCCCGAATCTGTGATACATATCTGAGCCGACTGCATTTAAAACTGCTCTGGCCCATATCTGCAAAACGGATTTGAGCCAACACTGTTTTGACAGAGACTACCTGATGTGGACCACATCCGAAATACTTTCTCAAACTATGTGAAGAACTCCGTGGAATAAACATTTTCAAAACAACATGCTTACCTGTCTGCATATTTTTCTTCTTCTATCTAGAGCATGAGATAAATGCATTGTCATTAAGCTGAGCAATATTATCAGTGTTTAAAAACTATACAGCAACATTTTGTGATGCTACAGCACAGGTCCGTTTGAGCACCGTTTTAGGTCCCTTTTACGACAGCGCCAAGTGAACGTTGGGTCTCGCTTGGCTGTCGTCTTGCAGATACGGTCCACATCCGTACTACGGACTTCAATCAGAAGCGCCAAAAAAAAGAATATATCAAACCAAGCTGTCGACGCAGATTTATCTGACGAGCTATAGGCTACCACACGTAAGTTTTTATGTGTTTATTCTATGTGTTTATTATGTACATCTATGTATGTGTTTATTCTAATTTACTGTCTATTACTTAAACGTGCAAGTTAAATGCTGTTTGCTTTGTAGATAGCAGTTACAGGCTGTTATTTGCGCACCGTGTTATGTTAAAGCCGCATCTGCTATAGCGCTACTGCGCTATACAAATAGCCTATGAGTGTAGCACAGAAGGCCCAATTATAGAATAACCGAATCAACTTTTTAATATCATGGCATATATTTGCGCTAATGTGCTGAATTTTAAAAGGTATTTTAGCTTAGGATGTCCAGACAGTCCCCGTTTTTGGTTGCCTCCGGGAAAATACAGAAAACAACTATGTCCCTGTTTTTTGAAGATAAAACTTGTATGTGTAACAGGTACGGAAAGTGTTTTGTTAAAACATATGTATTGATTGTTATAATTCTCACAAAATTGTTCGTTTACATGTACCTGATGTGATTGCCTAAGTGAGTTAAGTGCGTTTCCCCTTTAATTGCTGTGATGTCACCATGAGCCCACCTAATTTCCTGTTTTGTCCCCTCCTCTTCCTCTTGACCTTGTAATTGTATGGAAGAGGTGGGTTATTTTTGGCTCCTGCTAATCCTTATTAATCTTTATTTTAATTGTTGCTTTTATTTCTATATCTTCATTGCAAATTATGTGTATTATGTTATTTTACTTAACAGTGTGGTTATTTTTGTCATTTTGCCCAATTTAAGTTATATTTGTGTCATTGCTCTATATGTGGAGATGAAAAGCACATGGTAATTAAATCTACGTCACATTTGTTTTATAGAGAGCGAAATAAGGGTGATTGTACTCAGAGGCTGCTTTTATTTGTTTTACATCAGGTATGTTTTCTCTGTATTTTCTGCTCTTGACCTTGTAATTGTATGGAAGAGAGAGCGAAATAAGGGTGATTGTACGCAGAGGCTGCTTTTATTTGTTTTACATCAGATCTCAGAGAGTAAAAAAACCCAGTGAAACCGCCGCCTGTCTTCACAACGCAGAGAAAAGTGATTTTATAACTGGTGTCGCGAGTCACCGGTTACATATGTATTTCAATCAGATTGACAGTCAAACTAAAAATGTCCCCGTTTTGTCCAAAATTTTGGGATTATGTCCCCGCGGTTTTGGTCTTGGACATCTGGTCACCTTATCTTAGCTTTAGCTGCTATGCCGTTAAAGCGCTGAATTGCAGGCACACATTCATGAAAATGACATGCAACATTGTGAGCTTAAAGGGTTAGTTCACCCAAAAATGAAAATTCTGTCATTAATTACTCATGGGCGTAGATTACGCACTTTTAATAAAACGTGCATTCGTCCCCCGCACTTTTACCGGGTTGCACCGGTCGACCCGCTCCGTGCGGGATTCGAACCGGGGTCTAGTCGCACCGCTCTTACTGGCCTACGTCTGTTACACAAGCAATGTCGTTTACGTAGAAGCCAACATAAATAAATCTAGATTTAAATTCAAAGAAACAAAATAATCTATACATGACCTGTTATTTTATTCGTATCCAAAAACGAGGCTATCTGAACACTATGGTGCAAGACTCCAATTCATACTCGAAGCCGGAGGGCGCGCTCTCTTTACTTCTGTTTCGTAGAAGTAAAACGTCTCAGGTTACTTGCGTAACCTATGTTCTCTGAGTAGGGAACGAGACGCTGCGTCACTTTAATGACGTAATGGGACGCCCTCTGGGTGTGCCGATTGTCTGAAGCCCTTATAGAATCACGCCAATTGATTGGCTGATGGCGCGCACGTCGCCCACCTGACGTAGTCACCTATATCAGCGCGCGTGCGCCATCTGCTCCTCAGATTTCTCTGCCGAAAAGGAAAGCCTGTCGGCAGCGCGAGGAGCTTGGCAGCGTACGCAGCGTCTCGTTCCCTACTCAGAGAACATAGGTTACGCAAGTAACCTGAGACGTTCTCTTTCATAGGTTCACTCGACGCTGCGTCACTTTAATGACGTAATGGGAACGATATACCAAACACGCCAAGCTAAAGCGCTGCCGTATCTGGCTCAAAGAACACCAGATAACCTGCATGACTAGGTGAAGCAGACAGGACATGCGAACCCGGAGCCATGTCGAGATCCAAACTATAAAATCTCACAAAAGTGTGCGGAGAGGACCAACCTGCCGCAACACAAATATCTTCCAAAAGAGCCCCTCTAAAAAGTGCTTGAGAGGAAGCCACACCTCTGGTAGAATGCGCTCTAACATCAAGAGGTGAAGGTAAACTACGCACCTCATAAGCTAAGGAAATAGCCTCTGTCACCCAATGGGAAACCCGTTGCTTCGAAGCGGCAAGCCCGCGGCGGCCAGCACCGAAGCACACCAACAGCTGGTTAGATTTCCTCCAGCTGTCCGAACGGTCAACATAACACTTCAACGCTCGAACTGGGCAGAGCAAATTAAGTTTCTCGTCTTCCTCCGAGTCAAACGGAGGGGGGTGAAAGGAGTGAAGAGTAATAACCTGAGAGCGAAATGATGTGGACAAAACTTTGGGCACATAACCCACCCTAGGTCTTAAGGTAACCTTAACTAGGCCAGGGGCAAAATCCATACAGGTCCCATTAACAGAGAGAGCCTGTAGATCGCCCACTCGTTTCAAAGAAGACAGAGCTAATAAAAGAGCAACTTTGAGAGTCAGAATTCGCTCAGGAGCTGACTCCAAAGGCTCAAATGGAGCCAAAGTTAGCCCTTCAAGGACCACGGAGAGGTCCCAAGAGGGAATACCAGGGGAGCGTGCTGGTCTCAGGCGCCTAACCCCTCGCATGAAAGATGAAACCAGTCTGTGCTTGCCCAGAGGGATTTCGTCCGACTCCCTACCGGCAGCTATAGCTGCGACATAGACCCGAAGGGTGGTAGCCGCTGCTCCAGCAGCAAACTTCTCCTGCAGGAACTCCAGAACTGAACCAACCGGGCAGTTAACTGGATCTACTGCATGAGCCGAGCACCACGACTCGAAGACCCTCCGCTTGGAGAAATAGAGCTTCCTTGTAGAAGGGGCTCTCGCATTAGCAATGATCTCCTGAACGTCCGCAGAAAGACCAGCGTTTAGTGTTGTTGGCCCTTGATGGGCCATACCCACAACTTCCAAATCTCCGGGTGAGGGTGCCAAATCCTGCCCTGAAGTTGTGTCAAAAGGTCCTTCCTGACCGGTATCTCCCATGGGGAGGAGTCCAGGAGGAGAACCATCTCCGAGAACCAAGTCTGGGATGGCCAGTGTGGAGCCACCAGCAGGAGGCTGGCCCCACTTTCCCTTACTCTGCACAGAACCGCCGGAATCAGCTTGATGGGCGGAAACGCATAAAGTTTCAGATTGGGCCATGGATGCGCGAACGCATCTATCCCCAACGGGGCCGGAGAGCTCAGAGAAAACCAGAGCCGACACTGGGACGACTCCTTCGAGGCAAAGAGGTCCACTTCCGCTCTCCCGAACATCTCCCAAATCTGTGACACAGTTTGAGGGTTCAGCATCCATTCCCCCGACCGAAGTTTCTGTCTCGACAGATAATCCGCAGCGAGGTTTAAGACTCCGGGTACATGGACTGCTCTCAGGGACAAAAACTTGTCCTGAAACCGCAGGAGGAGTCGGCGCGCATGCCTGTCCAGGGTGCGCGACCGTGACCCTCCCTGGCGATTTATGTGAGACACCACTGCCATGTTGTCGGTCCTGACAATGACATGATGTCCCCTGAGTGAGGGGAGAAAATGCTGAAGGGCCAGGGATACCGCTCTCAACTCCAGGCAATTTATGTGCCAGGAGAGAACTTCCCCCTCCCAGATCCCCATAGCTGGTCTGCCCTCGAATACCGCACCCCAGCCGGTAAGAGAGGCGTCCGTCGTAACCATTTGGCGACGGAAAACAGCCCCCATCTTGACCCCTTTCTGAAGAAAAAGAGGGTCTCGCCACATTGATAGGGCACGAAAGCAGCCGCGTGACACCTTCAATAGGCGAAGGGCCGATCCTGTTGACCGAGCCCCTGAGCGTTTCATCCACCAGAGGAAGGGCCTCATATGGAGCAGTCCCAGGGGAAGCACCGGGGAAGCTGCGGCCATGAGGCCCAGGAGCCTGCGACAAGTACCCACAGAAACATGATGGCCTAGCCTGAAGCGGACCAAGCATGTTGTGATACTGGAAATCCGAGCAGGGGCCAGACGGGCCTGCATCGGAACGGAATCCAGACGAACACCTAAGAAGGTGGTCTGCTGAGCCGGAGTAAGAACGCTCTTGTCTGTGTTCACTCTCAAGCCAAGAGATCGAACGTGTTGAAGAACGACATCTCTGTGATGACAGGCTAACTCCCTGGAGTGGGCCAGAATGAGCCAGTCGTCCAGGTAATTGAGAATACGGATGCCCTGGAGCCTCAGCGGGGCCAGCGCAGCATCCATACACTTCGTGAACGTCCTTGGTGCCAGGGCAAGGCCGAAGGGAAGGACTTTGTATTGATAAGCCTTCCCTTTGAAGGCGAACCTGAGAAACTTCCTGTGTCGTTTGACAACCTGGATATGGAAATAAGCATCTCTCAGGTCTATAGTGACAAACCAGTCCTCCGCACGTATCTGAGACAAGATAGTCTTTAGCGTTAGCATCTTGAACTTCCCTTTGTAGAGGGCGAAGTTCAAGCGGCGGAGGTCCAGGATGGGACGCAGACCGCCGTCTTTCTTCGGAACAAGGAAATAGCGGCTGAAGAAGCCACATTTCTCCTCTGTTGCCGGAACTTCCTCTATTGCCCCCTTTAGGAGGAGAGAAGAGAGCTCTTGTTGTAGCACAGAAGCCTGAGAGGCGCTGTTTACTACCGTGTGAGCGACCCCGTCGAAGCGAGGAGGGTTGCGACAGAACTGAAGCGTGTAGCCTGACTGAATCGTGCGGAGGACCCAGGATGATATCCCTGGCAAAAGCTTCCACTCGTGGAAGAAATTTGACAACGTGGGAGGTATTATGAGGTGCGGTGGACATACCTGAGTTGGGGTGTCGTGGACCTCTGAGGGGGGTGTGGCCATCCGCAGAGGAGAGCACGTGGCGTCCTGGTGCGGAGTAGGCAGTGGAAGGCTGGGCCGCTCTGGATCCCGGAGAAAACAGGACGTGTCTCCGTATGGACGAGCGGCGGATGGTGAGCCAATCAGACGTGAGGGGAGAAAGCAGACCGCGTCTCCTTCCTTCAGCGCCGGAAAAAGCGGGGATATAACCGGATCTGTATTCCGAAGCGCGCTGGGCGGCGGAAATGACAGAGCTGGATAGGGAGAGCTGGAGGGGGGCGGGCAGAAACGCTTGCGCGGTCTGACCCAGCCCCGGTCGTGAACTGCAGCTCCCCTTTTTCTGACCGGAGGGTCAGGGGCGACTCGAAGTGGCCGAAGCAGAAGGTTTGCTGGGCCGCTTTGGGTCGATGCGTCTGTGAGGACGTTGACGGGGAAATGGACGACCGCGAGCTCCCCAGACCGTGGTGGGTGGAGGATAACTCTGGTCGCTCCTCCGGGCGGAAAACTCTTTTGAAAGAGGGGCGATCTCTGGACTGAGAGGGGGAGGGGGAAGGAGCGTCCCTCGCTCTCCTCGGCATGAACTGTTTTAGAGCGGCAGACTGGGATTTTGCAGATCTGAACTTCTCGACCACAGTATTAACCGCCTCCCCAAACAATCCGGACTGGGAAATCGGAGCGTCCATAAGGAAAAACTTTCTCCTTGTCGCGGATCTCGGTGAGATTAAGCCATAAGTGGCGCTCCGCCGCCACCGAGCCCGCCATAGAGCGCCCTACAGCGCGAGCTGTGTGCTTAGTAGCCCGTAACGCCAAATCCGTGGCTTTACGAAGCTCCTTTACAGCTTCTGGTGTCAAACCGGAGCCCTCATCCATTTCCTTTAAAACATCCGCCTGATATGCCTGGAGAATGGCCATGGTATGAAGGGCCATGCCAGCCTGACCAGCCGCCATGTAGGATTTGCCAATCAGGGCAGAAGTGGTCCTGCACGGCTTAGTGGGAAGAAGGGGGCGGGACTTCCACGAGGGAGCTGAAGATGGCGCGAGGTGAGTGGCCAGCGTGTCCTCAACCGCGGGAATAGCGGAATAGCCCTGTTCCTCAAAACCCACGAGGTTGGTGAAATCAGCGGCTGCCGCGTTAGTTAGGCGGGCTGAGAACGGTTGCTTCCAGGATCTAGAAATCTCACTGTGTAGATCACTGAAGAATGGTAGCTTCCTCCGCGGAGGCCTAGAATTAGGGCCGCTGAGGAATCTCTCATCCAACCGAGAAGATTGAGCTTCGCGGGGTTCATCCGGCCACTCGATCGCGAGCTTCTGAGTAGCGCGCGCGAGTACATCCACAAGCTCATCATACGCCGCTGATGGTCGCGCTTCCTGGCCGCTCGGCGGGAGAGCGTCGTCGGTATTTGCAGCACCGAAATCCTCGGAGTCGGATGCTGCAGTGAAAATGACATCCTCCAGTCCGAAGGAAACTGCATCGCGTGCCTCCGGGCTGGGACAGAGATAGTCGTGCGAGTATTCCACAGGCGGAGTCCCGCGCACGTGCTCGGGAGAGAGAGGGAGAGAAAGGGCGAGGCCCGTCTGCTCGCACTCCACATCCTCGAGCTCTACATCCGAACCCCAGGTCGCGGATCCAAGAGAGGCCTGCGCGGCCTCGGGAGCGCGACGGGGAAAAACGGATGACTCCCTCTCAAAAACCGCGAGCCTCGAGCGGAGGGTTTTGAGAAGGAGATTATCGCAGTATTTACAATTAGAAAACCCCTGAACCGCGTCGCGTGCGTGAGTAAATCCCAAACATTTAACACACTTACTGTGGGGATCGTCAATCGCGATGAAGCGAGTGCACGGCGGTGGGCAACGTCTGAATTCCATAGCACTTCACCACAAGGAGAACAAAGTTCCACAATCCGCGGTCGCTGAAGTGCTGAGGTAAGTATGTATACTGAATCCTAGTTTTTGGGCCAGAAAAATCGATAACCGAAGGGCAGAAATGACCGCTTCGTGAAGGCAGAGAAATCTGAGGAGCAGATGGCGCGCGCGCGCTGATATAGGTGACTACGTCAGGTGGGCGACGTGCGCGCCATCAGCCAATCAATTGGCGTGATTCTATAAGGGCTTCAGACAATCGGCACACCCAGAGGGCGTCCCATTACGTCATTAAAGTGACGCAGCGTCGAGTGAACCTATGAAAGAGAACCCTGTCACGTTCCAAAGGCATTCAGCGCTGGAGCAGCAGCTGAATAAAAATAATCGCTATGACTGATGAAACGTGACAACAAACACGATTGCGACAATAGTCTATATGGTTTGTGGTTTTCCAGCCATCTCAAGGTATTTATTGACAATAAAAAATATGAATAATGCAGTGCTAACTGACAGCCTTTTAAGTATCTTCTGCTTGCCAAGGCTGCATTTATTTAATAAAAAATACAGTTAAAACATTAATATTGCGAAATATATTCACAGATGTTTTAATTTGTAATGATAATAGTAAAGTGTAATTTATTCCTGTGATCAAAGTTGAATTTTCAGCATTTCATCATTACTCCAGTCTTCAGTATCACATGATCCTTCAGAAATCATTCTAATATGATCATTTGATGAAAAGGAAACATTTTGGATTATAATCATTGTTGAAAACAGCTGTGGAAACCATGACGCATTTTATTTTTCAGGATTTTTTTATGAATAGAAAGTTAAATGAACAGCATTTATTTGTATTTAATAAAGCATGGATAAATCTTTTGTTATATTATAAATGCCACTTGATCAATTTAAAGCATGTTTGATGAATAAAAGTATTAATTTCTCTCTTTTTTTATCTTACCAGGACAGGAGTGGAGGGCGCCAGGAGAGACTGGCACGTCAGCAGCAGGAGCAGCAATAACAGCTGCCACAGCACCCACCAAGTGATTTTGTTTAAGTGCATGTTTTTTTTTTCTTTTCACGTTGTGTTAATAGCATGTGCGGTTTTTTTATCCATTAATTCTGTGTTTGTTGTTGACTGTGTTCTGTGTTAATTGTTGACAATGTTCATGACTTTGTTGTTCGGTTTTCATAATTAAATCTATGAATTTGTGGTCATTAATTTTGTGTTTGTTAACTTTGTTCACGTTGTTTTAGTATGCATTTTAATCATTAAAACGATTTATTTCAGCTATAGCCTATAGGCCTATACGCATTGCTCCAACTGAAACTAGCCTTTATCAAGTCAAGTCAAGCTTTTTATTTATAGCCAAGGCTGAAAATGTTTTTCTGGACATTCCACAGACTGTGAAAAATGTAGGCATATGCCTAGGTAGGTTACTATGATACCCTAACTGACAAAAATGCCGAAAATAAGGCAAAATAACAATCCAGTGGTGATTTAAGCGGAATCGTAACACATCCGGCACAGCTCCGGCAGGCGGAATCGTTTCACGCACTGGCACATATCCGCAACAACCCCTAAAAACAGACCAGAAACGGCTTCGGCCCGATGTGCGTTTGGACTCAGGAACGAGTCCGTGAGGCGGATGCGGGCCAGACCCGGCTCTATCGTTTTGCGGTTGCGGCCCTGTTCCGTTACAGCGTCCAGTGGCTATCTGGGTCTACTGCTGGACCGATCACCCGACTGTGTGGAACGTAAATATAAACTTACCAAACCTCTGTCTAGAGACCTTGGCATTAGTTTATACATGCAGCATATGTTTTTCTAACCTGCTTAGATAACAGTTACCGGAGGTCAGCTTGTTACAAATAATAGGTTTATTATTTGTTTAAAGGGGTGGTAAAGCACACTCTTTCGAAGGCTTGATTGTGTTTGTGGGGGGCACTGTAACATGTGTTCATGCTTCGTTTTTAAAAAAATGCTGTATTTTTCATATATTTTACCTTTATTCTACACTGCTCTGTCCCTCCTTGTAAAAACGGTCTGATGGTTTCCGGGTTGTATGAAGCCAGTCCCTCAAAAATATGCAATGTGCTCAGATTGGTTCGCTGGCCCAGTGTGTTGTGATTGGCTAACCGCCTAGTCCACGTTTGTCGTAAGCGCCACGCCCCTTACCTTCTCCGGTAGTCTCCAGGCTAAGCCTGTGCTTTGTGTACGCTAGCGTCAATAAAACCATACCAATTTGAGCCCGAATCAGACCCAGACAATTTTAGTGAAGATGATCGAGCAGAAGCTGTTCAGTCCTCAAGAGTAAAGACTGCGGATCTATAGTGATCGCTACTGAATGGCACCGTTACTTTTGTATTTTTAGAACGATTTGCCAAATATCTGTCGCAAGAACAAACACTAAACATTGGCTTTACTATAGTATCCAAATCAAACACAGAACCATGTTTAGCATGCCTGTAGATAAACAATACATAAAAGCTCTAATCAAAGAATCATTTACACTAATGTCAAGTTCACTGCTGAGATTTTAAACAGTTTGTAACGTTAGGTGTTTGTCGGATAACGTTAATATGAATGAGCATTTAACAAACTGGTTAGCAGGACAGCGTTCTGTCATCTGTTTACTTCATTGCTACAATGTAGGCTACAATTAACAACACGAACTATTACAGGAAAACACATCGACGAAAAATAAATCACACTTACAGGTTGTGGCCCGTAAACAGCTTCTGTTTTTAAATCCATCTTGATTGAACTCGTGAAGATTGTGAAAGTTTTCCTCCGTGAAATGTGACGCGAGAGCCGCACGCGCCCGCCTGTCTTGAGCAGCTGAACCGTGGGTCATGTATTGCAAATACAGACGAATGGTGTCCATTATGTAACATTTTCCGGTCTTCTCCTCCGACCCCTGTCTGTCTTGTGCTTTGATTTATGATGGGCAGCATATCCGCTGCAAATGCGATCGTATTCCCCTCATGTCTCATACACACACATGCCTACAACGTTGTATGTTAAACGCACTGCAACGCTGCCCCGTCCCTAGGAAGGCTGAAGAAAGTGGACCTGCACTCCAGATGAAAATAACAGCATTTCGTCGGCATTGGCAACAGCACTCCAGCCTACTAACTAGCCTACCACAACAACGCTTCCCTGCTGCGATACAAAATGGCCCCCCCTTATTTCATATTCTCGGAGGAGGGGTTTATGTCAAAGATGGCCGCTACTGACTGAGAGCTTCAAAAGGTCTCAGCCTGCTGCATTAATAACTTGACTTCTTGAGTAGGTGCTATAAAATTCATGTGACCTAAAGTTAAACCTAAAAGTCTGTTCTATCAACAATTGAAAGAATTTCTATCAAACACTGTCACAATGGAGAATATGGAGAATATGGATCAACGTGAGTTTTCCCTCCAAACAATCTTGGGTGCCATAAAACAAAGCAAAATGGAAACGACTGCCCATATTGACAATATGATTCTACCTGTGCAGACTACTTTAAACAATATACAAGGGTCATTATCTACACTATGTGACCAAATCACAGAGTTAGAGCATCGTGTAAGTGCCAATAAATGTAACATCGAAGATCTGACTAAGCGAGTTGCTGCGCTTGAAAAGGAGAACACATACCTGAGGGAAAAAGCTGATGATGCCGAGAACAGGAGCAGGGTTAACAATCTTCGCTTCAATAATGTCTCGGAGCACAGTGAAGGCACCGACACGGCAAGCTTCATAATTCAGCTTCTACGCCACCTTTTCAGCAGTGACAGCTTTCCCACACCACCAGTGATTGAAAAGGCTCATCGTTCTCCTACATACAGCTCCATAAGTAATGCGAGATCTCCACGGCCTATCCTTGTAAAGTTTCTACACTTCCAGGATAAAGTCAAAATCTTGCGTTTGGCCAGAGAGAAAAAAGAGCTCAGTTTCCAAGGCAGACGCATATACATCAATCCCGACTTCAGCACAGATCTGCTTAAAAGACGCCGCCAATATGATGACATCAAGAAAAAGCTGCGTGAAGCAGGCAAAAGTTACTCATTACTATACCCTGCTACTCTGAGAGTCATTATCGATGGCAAACCCAAGCTTTTTCGCACTCCCGGGGAAGCATATGAGTTTTTTCGGGATCTCGTCTCTTCTCCATGATGTAACTTATAATCTTGGTCATTCTTCTTCTAACGGCTGAATAATGTTTGACATTACGAAAGATACACCATATGCGGTAAAAACTTCTCATTTAAGTACTGTACATGCCAGGTCATGTCACTGCAAGCACTTCTTTAAGTTTTTTGTATTCTAATGACTCTACAAGCATGTTCAATGTTTGCCGTATTCTGCGGTGTTCTGTCGCACATTACTATGCTAATGTCGTAAGACCTCAGTGAGTGTAATTCATTGAAATACCTAGTGGGCAAATTGTGATTTTTATGTGCTTGCTATTTTGAGTTTATTTTCTCTGGTGATTTAATACACATTTTTATGTGTCTATTTGAGTTTCCTTATTATATTATTATTCCTACATTTAATTAAAGTAGTTTAATTAAGAGACGCAGCAGGCTGTACCTGTTATCTGCAATTGCAGTTGAGCCTCCTATTTTTTACTTTTATGTATGTCATGTCCTGTTTGTCTGTTGTGTGTTTGTCAATGTATGTCTTCTGCTTTAAGTCCTCTTTCTCTCCTATGCCCCATCTCATACTTATTAAATTTGAGGAATAGAATCGTTTAAGGGTCTAAAAATAATTCACCTTAACATAAGAAGTCTAGTACCAAAAATTGATCTTCTCAGAGTTTGGGTTTCCTATCATAAGCCTCATATTATCACCCTTTCTGAAACATGGTTACACAATAAAATATCAGATGTTGAAATAAAGATGGATGGTTATGCTCTTTTTAGAGCTGACAGAGGCTCCAGGGGAGGTGGGTTAGTAACATATGTCTCTACAAATCTAACAGGTGAACTTCTCATTCCAACTGTTGAGCCAGTTAATTTTGAATCACTTATTGTAAAAATAATTTTCCATGACAATAAACATATAATTATAACTAATATCTATAAACCACCATCTGCTTCATCTGATTCAATTAAGTCAATTATTAATACAATTAATTCTTTCAGAAAAAACAGTGAAATGGTGGTTCTTGGTGATTTTAACTGCAATTGGCTTCACTGCTCCTCCTCGAGAGACAGAAATATGATTGCAAGTGCCAATTTCACTCAGTTAATAAAAGAACCAACCAGAATTGGTCGCTGTTCGTCATCTTTGCTTGACTGGATACTAGTTACAAATCCAGATAGAATAAGTACATCGGGCATATTGTCTGACAGCTTTAGTGACCACTCAATTGTTTTCTGTGTGTGGAAAATCAAAATACCCAAACTACCACCCAAATATATTAAAGTCAGACAATGCAAAAACATAAATACTGAACAATTTATAAATGACCTGGCTAATATTAATTGGACTAGATTTTATTTAATTCCTTCTGTTGAGAATGCATGGGATTTCTTCTATTCTGAAGTTAACCATGTAATTAATCAACATGCTCCATTTAAAACGATTCGTGTGAAAGGTCAACATCTCCCATGGATTAGTCCTGATTTAATATGCCTTTTTAAAAAACGTGATCGAGCGTGGGAAAAATGTAAACAATCTAGAGACCCTACTGATCGGGAAGTATATCGACAACTTAGGAACCACTGCAAAACACAAACTCGGAATGCAAAATCTAACTATTATAAGGATGCCTTTAGTCAAAATTGGAATAATCCGAAACAGTTCTGGAAACATCTAGATCACCTCCTTAATAAATCAAATAATGACCCTATTAATAGCGTTACTGTAAATGATAATGTTATTTCTGATTCTCTTATGATCGCTCAGGCATTTAATACATATTTTTCTCAAATTAGTAGTTCACTATATTCTGATTATTTAGTTTCTTCTAGTTCATCAAATCAAACTGATGGATCCTTTTCATTTTCTAGAATTCAGCCATCTGAAGTATTTCAAGCCATCTCTGAGTTAAAAAATGGTAGTGTTGGACCTGATGGGTTGGAAGCCAAATTTCTTAAACTTGGATCCAGTATATTAATACATCCACTTTCTGATTTGTACAATATGTCTTTAGATATGAGTTCCATTCCAATTGTTTGGAAAACAGCAAGAGTAACTCCAATATTTAAGGGAGGTGACAATACAGATTTATGTAATTACCGTCCAATTTCTATTATTTGTACAGTTACCAAAATATTTGAAAAGATTATTTATCAACAATTATATAAATATCTTAATCAATTAAACATTATCTCCTTATCAATCAGGTTTTCGTTCTGGATACTCTACTACAACTGCTTTACTTAAATTCACTAACGATGTATTCTCCTCCTGTGACAAGAACCAATGTACAGGTGCTATATTTCTTGACCTCTCCAAGGCTTTTGACTTGGTAGATCACTACTTGCTCCTGGACAAGCTTAAATCCATAGGTTTTAATAGAAATGCTCTCTTATGGTTTAATGCTTATCTCCATAACAGACGTCAGTTTGTTCAATTTAAAGATGCACAGTCTGACGAATGTATTATGGAAAAAGGTGTGCCACAGGGTTCTATCCTTGGCCCCCTTCTTTTTTCTATTTTTGTTAATGATCTCCCGCAAGTGTGTAATAATTGTCAAGTACATTTATATGCAGATGATACTGTTGTCTATTTTTCAAGTTCCAACTCATTTCTTCTTCAGAACAAATTACAGACAGATCTTAAATCTGTTCAAAATTGGCTTAAAAGTAACCTCTTAAAACTCAATATGAAAAAATCATTATGTATGCTCTTTGGTACTAATCATTCTCTTAAATCTGCTGAACTTAACCTGTATTTTGATAATGGTACTCCAGTGACAAAAGAGACCTCTGTTAAATATCTGGGAATTTGGCTTGATCCAGAATTAAAATTCAAACCACATATTGATTACATTAAAAAACGAACATACTCTTGTTTAATGCCTCTATACAGGTCATCAAATTGTTTTACATTTAGAGTACGAAAAAAGATAATTACCCAATTAATTTTACCAATTATTGATTATGCAGATATAGTTTATCAAAACACGTACAATATATATCTTAAACCATTAGATGTTCTATTTAATAATCTGTGTAGGTTCATTTTAAAGTGCCCATATAGAACTCATCATTGCCAATTATATAATCAGCTTAACTGGTTGCTGCCTGATAAAAGACGACAGTATCACTGGTTTCAATTTATCTTTAAATGCATCTATTTGAACTTACCACCATATCTGAAGAGTTTTTTTGTACAATATACTCCGACTTATTTTCTTCGACATTCTCAATGTCTGACTTTTACTGTCCCTGTTATGTGCAAAGTAGTCGGTCGGAGGTCCTTTTGTTATAATGCTCCTTCAGACTGGAATAATCTGCCTCCATCTGTGAGATCTAATACTACTTTAAGCTCCTTTAGAACTTCTTTGTTAAACTATTTGAAAACTGATTGTAAATGCTTTTAATTGTAATGGTTTCTTGAAATATCTTGTTCTTAAAAACTGAAAGTCAGTTTTTGTAATTGTTATGGTTCCTGAAACAACTGTCTTTGTAAACATTTGTATACTCTGCAGACTCTGAAATGGTCCTGGGAGGGTAGGGGGGATCTTTGAGCAGATTTGTCTTGTAATGTTTTGTTTGTTTTGTATTGTATTGAGTGCACTGTATCTGTTGTATGTTCTTGGTCCCCCTTGAAAACGAGATGCTGCATCTCAAGGGGCTTTCCATGAATAAATTTCAATATTATGTAAATATTGGGGCTGGTGAAGTCAGCAACCCTGGAGGAATGTGTAGTAGTCCCTAGCGGCCGTTTGCTGTAGTCCTTAGAAATTGATTTCTTTAAAAGCAAATATCTCCCTTTGCTTTAAACTTTGAACGTTGTAACTTTGCAGATGTTGTTTATGCTCAAACAGCAACATTACACACTAGCTAAAGTTAGAAAAGTGAAATCGTGGTTTACCACCCCTTTAATGATAAATAAGCATTTATTTATCACCATTTGCTAGAACCATTAGGTGGTTTCCATAGGAAGCATTCCCATTCGATTCTCTTCCATTGCTACATTCTGTTCAACAGCATTGCATTTATCCATTCTTTGTTCACATCATTTATCAGTTTTATTGTTTCACTCATTCCTTTTATTTTTGGTTATTAGTTTACTATCCTTTAGAAGTGTATATTCATTACTAGCATTATTAATCATTGAAGTATTTACTCTTGCATATCTATTGTTAATAAACTTCATTCATTTTATTACACTGTGTCTTCATTGTGTTGATGATCAAAGACTCTACTAGTTATCCAGACTTACAAATCCTTCAGATAAATCAGCTGACCAACTCCCTCTAATTTACATTAATTCTGAATTGTTGAACCGCTCCTTTGGGAGTGTTCTTATATTGTTAAGATAGTATTCTTAGCTGGTGCCCCGTATCAAAAAGGGGGAGGGGTCATCTGATACACTCATAACCACACCTTAAGTGACACGTGATCTAAAAATCACTGACGTCATCTGTGAATTGAGTAATAATCACTACATAATTGGTGCCCCGTGTGAGGCTAACTAAGATTGAAAGTCTTTTGTTCATCAACACAAATAATTCACCTAAAAGATTGCAAGGTAAATTACTTTAACAGGAAACTAAAATTCTCCGTTTGGTCGGTTACTGTTTGCTAGCAGGTGGTTCCTCCCAAGCCTGATTCATAGTTTCTTCACTCAGCTCTGTGGTACCATTTATGAATAGGATTTGTTGCAGCTGAATTGTTTGCAGTAAGAGTCGTTGTTTAAGCTTTGGACCATTTTATAGTGGCATAGATCTGGTAAGGGTTTCCTCATCCAGGAAACTATAGTGCTAGCAGAGGTTGTGATTATTAATTATAACTAGTTGCTACTACTAAGTATAGCAAAGGGCTCAAGTACCTTGTAAGGCTATCAAAATTTGAGAGTTCTGCGTGAACTTAGATAAGTGTCAGATAAGGGTAGTTCCTTCTGACCACTCATAGCCAAGAGCTAGAATCCGTGTCACTAGTCAGGGTGTGACTTACAGTGCCCCTGTGACTTCAAACTATAAACACTTTTGTGTTAAATACTGAGAATAGCTAGTTGCTAGGTGCAGTAGAGTATCTGTCAAAAATGGCAGAATTGACCCTACCTGAACAGCTGGTTGTAGACCTTACCAGTGCTGTGAATCCAGGTTACATAGAGATGATTAAGGGCTTAGATTATGATGAAATCAGCCTCAAAACAACACAGCTAACAGCTGAAGCAGCAGGCCAGGCCATAAAAGGTGCCTCGCTAACCAAACTCCTCTCTAGCTTAGCACTAAATTGGGCTGCTCAGTTAACCAAGCAATAGACAGAGTATCCCTTGCTAATGAACAGATAAGAGATAGGGATATGTTGATCCAAGAGCTAAAGAGTGAGCTGGCCGATATGCGTCATGCAAATGACCATTTAAAGGTGGAAGCTAGTAGGTTGTCTGCAGACAAAGAAGACTTGCAGTGTGTTACAGACAGCCAAGAAGAGAAAATTAAAAGGTTAAAAGAAGAAAACCTAGACTTAGAAACTGAGCTTGAACAGGTCAAGAATGAGTGTGTAAGTTCGGTCTCTGTACCTGCTCTGCAAACAGAGTTAGCTCAGGCTCAAAGTGATTTGTCAGCACAGTCAGACAAATTAAGAGTAGTGAGTATGAGTGAGAAACAGGCCAAGGATGAGTTAAAGTCAGCCTTGTCTGAAATTTCTTGTTTGAAAAGGGACTTAGAGATAGAACACAAACTGTATACCGAAACCCGTGAAGAGTCACAGTTGTTTAAGCGACAACTGTATGATTCAAAGCAGGTTCAGGTTCAACTCAGAGATGATTTGGCTAGGGCAGACAAGAAATTATTAGAAGTCCAGAACAGTCATGACAGAATTGCTGCCAGGGCCCGAGGGTGGGCAGATAAAGCTGATATCGCAGAGCAGAGACTAGAGGAAATAGGGAAAAGAATGGAGCAGTTAGACATAAATAGGGACATGCCCCCTGAACCTGAACCATCAAGTGTGCGCTTCAGCTCATTCAGCCCAGCAGTGAAAGATCCCTTACTTGATAGCCCCTCACAGAGACAGCGCTATCAGGCCTATGGTGATGCTGTTGCAGCCTGTGGCCCAACCCCCACGGTTAGTCCCAGCCATCCTCACGGAGTAGATTCTGACTCTCCAGTATGGGGAAGAACTAGTCGCTCCATCCCTGACTTCCCTAGTACAGCACCATCCAGAGACAGTAGACTGCGTCAGCTTAGGGAATTAGCACGTGACATCGAAGTGTTTAATCCTGATAACCCTGGAAGCAACATAGAGTTATACCTTAAAGATGTAAACTATGCACTGTCATACATCCCTGAGGCCACTATGGCAGATAAACTCCTCATTCTGAGGAAAACGACAGTGCGAACTGTCCATGGTTTCATGGAAAGACAAAGTCCAGCCATTTCTGGTAATTACAATGAACTGTGTAGGGCCCTGAGAGCCGAATACACAATATATCAAAACCCATCTGTCTCCAGGCTTTCTGCCTTACAGACTAAGCAAAACCGCTATGAATCACCCAGAGAGTATTATGAGCGCTTGCGCAGAGTATATTTTGCTGGTTCGGATTCTCCTAGGGCAGAAGAGGATGTGATGTTTAAAAGTCTGTTTGTGAGTAATTTGCATCCAACAATTAGGAAATCCCTTTCCCTGCTGGTAGATGTTGATCACATGACTGCAGCAGAGTTAAAGGGGTGGTAAACCACGATTTCACTTTTCTAGCTTTAGCTAGTGTGTAATGTTGCTGTTTGAGCATAAACAACATCTGCAAAGTTACAACGTTCAAAGTTTAAAGCAAAGGGAGATATTTGCTTTTAAAGAAATCAATTTCTAAGGACTACAGCAAACGGCCGCTAGGGACTACTACACATCCTCCAGGGTTGCTGACATCAACAGCCCCAATATTTACATAAAGCCCTCCTCCGAGAATATGAAATAAGGGGGGGGGGGGGGGCATTTTGTATCGCAGCAGGGAAGCGTTGTTGTGGTTAGTAGGCTGGAGTGCTGTTGCCAATGCCGACGAAATGCTGTTGCCAATGCCGACGAAATGCTGTTATTTTCATCTGGAGTGCAGGTCCACTTTGTTCAGCCTTCCTAGGGACGGGGCAGCGTTGCAGTGCTTTTAACATACAACGTTATATGCATGTGTGTAAGAGACATGAGGGGAACATGATCGCATTTGCAGCGGATATATGCTGCCCATCATAAATCAAAGCACGAGACAGACAGGGGTCGGAGGAGAAGATCGGAAAATGTGACATAATGGACAATATTCGTCTGTATTTGCAATACACGAGCCGCGGTTCAGCTGCACATCTCACGCTGCACATCTCGCGGAGGAAAGCTTCCACAATCTTCGCGAGTTCAATCAAGATGGATTTAAAAACAGAAGCTGTTTACGGGCCACAACCTGTAAGTGTGATTGATTTCTCGTCGATGTGTTTTCCTGTAATAGTTTGTGTTGTTAATTGTAGCCTACATTGTAGCAATGAAGTAGACATGATAACGCTGTTTGGCTCTGCTAACCAGTTTGCTAAATGCTCATTCATACTTAACGTTATCCGACAAACACCTAACGTTACAAACTGTTTAAAATCTCAACAGCGAACTTGGCATTAGTGTAAATTATACTTTGATTAGAGCTTTTATGTATTGTTTATCTACAGGCATGCTAAACATGGTTCTGTGTTTGATTTGGATACTATAGTAAAGCCAATGTTTAGTGTTCGTTCTTGCAACAGATATTTGGCAAATCGTTCTAAAATACTAAAGTAACAGTGCCATTCAGGAGCGATCACTATAGATCCGCAGTCTTTACTCTTGAGGACTGAGCAGGTTCTGCTCGATAATCTTCACTAAAATTGTCTGGGTCTGATTTGGGCTCTTGGTATGGTTTTATTGACGCTATTGTACACAAAGCACAGGCTTAGCCTGAGGCTACCGGTAAAGGTAAGGGGCGTGGCGCTTCAGAGAAATGTGCACTAGGCGGTTAGCGAATCACAGCACACTGGGCCAGCTAACCAATCTGAGCCCATTGCGTATTTTTGAGGGACTGGCTTCATAGAATCCGGAAACCATCAGACTGTTTTTACAAGGAGGGACAGAGCAGTGTAGAATAAAGGTAAAATATATGAAAAATACTGCATTTTTCACAACGAAGCATGAACACACGTTACAGTGCACCCCACAAACACAATCAAGCCTTCGAAAGAGTGTGCTTTACCACCCCTTTAAGACAGCTTGCAATGAGAGCCTGGGAGAGTGAGAAGTTACACACAGACAAGTAAGACAGGGACCCAGGTACTCATGTGTTTGAACTCCGACATGACAGGGAGCCTCCTCTTGAACTAGAAGGTTCCGAGCTTCCCCAAAGTGGACCAGCCCGTTCTGGTCGCCCCTCCCGGCCAAAGTCTGGTGAGTTCCAACAGGACACTCAGGGCCATAAATCCTCAGGCAATGGAGGGTACAAGGGTGGCAGACATACACACAGGGAAGAAAGGTACAGAAGGTTCAGAGATAAATCAAGGGATAGTCACAAACAGGGCAGTCAGAAGAAAAAGCAGTTCAAAGGTACTGAAGAAAGGGATCGTGATAACTTGAAGAAAATTCAGAAAATACTTGCTAAAGCCCTCAAAGACCTTAAGTCAGAGGAGCACACATCCCAGAAAGAAAAGGACCCTCCTTCCAAGCAATGACTAGGCCGGGACCCCTCCCCCACCTAAAGTGTACTTCATAGGGTGGGGGGGAAGAGCCAAGGGAAGGGGGAACCATGCAACAGATAGTGAGGCCTAACCAATCAGATATCAGCAGACCTAACCCCAGTCTCTGTCAGTTCCTTGGTGACCTGACACAGAGAGGCAGGGCCAGAAGAATTTATATTTCTGTGTACATTGAAGGTACATTAACATGTGATGCCCTGTTAGACACTGGCTCAGAAATTTCTTTGGTGTCACCTGGGTTGTTTAAAAAACTCACCCAAGTAACCAACTCACTATCACTGCATGAAAAGTATGTGGCACTGTAGATTGCCGTGAAACTTCAGGTTTACGACTGTGCACGGCAATTTGCAGGCAACTCCGAAAACTGCCGGAAATTGACGGAAATTGACGTGGGCCTTGCTTGGCAGTTGTCCCCCCCATGACCCCCCCTCCCCTTAATTCTAGGGGAGGCTTTATCATGTAAATGAACATGCTGTGAGCTACACAAATGCAAATCAGAGTAGCAGCAGGGGGAGTTTTATCTAGGTTCTGAATTTTTTTAACTAAAACAAGTTTAAAGTTTAAGTTAAAATGTTAACTTAAATTTAAGTTAAATGTACTCGTTTTAGTTCACATTACTAAATTTTTAGGGCAACCAGTTTGCTCCAATTTTTTAAGTAGATTCAACTTGTCACAGTGTAGATTAATTACTCTGTATGTCATTAGCAATAACCAATGTTATGTAAAAAAAAAAATATACAGGACAGCAGTTCATATCTTCAACCTTTAGAGAGGTTATGTGATGCAACAAGACAATGAACCAAAGCACACAAATAAATCAAGTAAAGCATACAGTTTACATACCAAAATTAATTTTTTCACCCTGCACTGTGAATGATTTTTTAAATGGCTATTAATCATAAATGTGAAAAGTACAAGTTTGTGTGTTTATAGTTAAGTCAGATTGTGTTTTTTCTGTAATTGTCATTTAAATTGAGCTCACACCACATTTTATGAATTATCAATGCAGATTTTCAAGAGGTGGTTTCCTGGACAGGGTTTAAATTATGCCAAGAGTAGGCCTAATCTAGTAAATCGCGAGTTAAAAAATTGTTGCCTGGAACAAAGATTAAGCACAGATTACTAACACCTGGACTATGAGTCCTGAACTAAAATAAACTGGATTCATTTACAGTTTTATCTAATTGCTTACACACAATTTCTGAAATATGGCTCCATTTCTTGTAACTCTACACACAAAACACACAACATGCAAAACATCAGACATCGCTTGCAAAAGCAACACTTTGTGCAAAACTATTTTAACTCTTCCAAAAATGTTGTTTTTGCATATATCTAACTACACACAAATATGCACAACTGAGGAATTTACAGTTGAACTGAAATCAGTTGAACTGAAATCAACTGAACTGAATCAACACTGAAGTCACTTGAGCTGAATATTGACACTATATTGGCTTGTTAGAGCCGGTTTACAGCAGAATTTGTTTTGAACTTGTTACTGAAGCTGCTATGAAACAATATATTTTGTTGTATGCATATTCTTTCTTTCTCAAACCTTAGTTTTGATTTCACACATGATCATTGGCTGTATGGGTCCTCAGTAAATTAATGTGGCATTTAAATGGCAAAAGTTATTCTTGTCTCTATAACTTATGGCTTCCTAAAGACACGTTATGGGTAAATAAAATATTAATAATATAAATAAAATGTATATCAAAACATATTTTAAATATAATGAAGTCATTTTATTATAGCACTCATCAGATGTTCAAAACAGAGACAGAACAGTATAAACAAACTAAACACAAAATTACAAAAACATTATTATGTGAAAGTGAATAAAGTTGTGTGTGTGTGTGTTTTCAGTTATAAATATGTGCTGTGTAAATTAGCCTATATATACTTTTAGAAATTATATATAGCTAAATTATAATAATTGTACAATTAAGCATTTACTTAATATACATTTTAACATTAGGCTACTTTACTCTAGCACAGTAGTCAGTTAAGCAATTAATTAATATCTTATATTAATATGTATGTAGCCTAGGCTACATCTAAAGGTAAGTCTGCTTTAAAAAAAAAAAAAAAAAAATTACACTTCGACGTGTACAGAATGTGCGCGTTAAGAAACACGTTCAAATGTGTCTTCTTAACATGTTAAAACTGTGCGTCGACTGTGTGTGTATGCCTGTTACACGACCAGAATGTGCGTGTCTACACATACAAAAGAAACACGTAAAAAATTGCTGCGTTGACGCGGATAAACAGTGCGTGTTGAAACAGTCATAAGTCACGCGTTTCGTATAAAGAGATTTGGCCCCGGGCGCGTTCCATAGTAGAGCCCTAGTCCAATGACGTGTGAGGTCGAGGTCATGGCCATGGCCATGACGTGTAGAAGACGAGCTTTAAACCTTTTTTTTTTTTGCTGCTTTCCTTTTTCGTGATCAACAATGACAGGACGCCGTCTTCAACTCCTGGACGCGACCAACTTTTTCGACTCATTTTCAGGAGGCTGTCTTCGTCTTCACAACTCTGAGGAAACTGCAGGCGCTATGAACCAGAGCATGGGTAATGTAACGTTACGATTTAAAGAATATGCTTTTATTCAGCTGTATAAGGAAATGGGTGCGTTAATAGATCCGAGCTTAAAACTGCACATTTTGTTTACACAGACTATCCTCGCCTCATAACGAAGCCGTGAGCTCTTATCTGCTTGGAGCGATTTCCAAGAGTCCAGATTTAACCGCTGATCACGACGAAATTGTGTGTAAGTAACTTCTAATGTGTTTCTCATTCCTAGTTTAATTGTACCGTGACTGTTTTTATTAATACCAGTCTCATGTAATTGTTTTCCAGCTGCCTGTAAGACGTATTATGAATCGACACGCCGCAGCTTCAGATACAAACACTGAACTTACATAGCAGGCGGAAACTGCGAAGTTTAGCTCGAAGTTTAGAGTCGATCAAGAAGAAAAAGGGTAAGATTTATTATATTAGATCCGTTTTTTGTCAATGTGAGTATTTTTCAGGTTGCTTATTGTCTTTATGGACTGTATTACAGTTGCTGGAAGCGAGAATGTGCTGGATGAGGTGGACATGTGGAAGTCCGCGACCATTGAACTCATGTTTGACGAGGAAGACGCATTGTTGATGGGGTTTCTGGATGGATTGTGCGGCCACCGCTCTCGTAGCCTGGAGCACGCCGAACTTTACATTACATTACTGCTGCACTGTACATAGTTGTGTGTTTAACAATAAAGGTCTTTCTTTGAATAAACAGCTGTGTTTTATAAATGAAGCCCTTTCTTTGAATGAACAGCTGTATGCTTATAAATGCTCTTTCTTTAAATAAACGGCACAGTCCGTATAATTTTCCCATATATTCCTTGATGGTATGAATACTTCATAGCAGAATAACATTAATATAAAACAAATTATTACAACATAAATTATATATTTATTAATATTATTGGGGTTTACATTTATAATGAGCCATGGGGACCAATAATGATTGGTTTGCAGTGATCTGCCAACCAATCACGAGGGATTTTTCTTTTTTAAATGTAGTGGCTTCAGCCAATAGTGAGTGAGTAAATTCAAGTCTGGCCGTTGACTCTCTGGTTTCGCTGCTATTCATATGCAAATTAGAGGCGTCGCACCTCCGCGCGGTCTCTCAGGGGGGGGGGGGGCTCTCCACCTACGTCATGGTTCGTTTACGACAATTTGTGGCACAGACGAACGCGACGTTCGCTGCCTGTAAATGGTCGAAAACTGCCGAAAATTAGGGAGATTTCCGGGAGTATACAGGCGTTTACGGGGTCGAAAATCTCACTTTTCATGCAGTGTATGTAAGTGGCTTAAGGTAGAGAGTTGTCAGATCAAGATAACTAGCTACACACAGGATCAGGCCCCTGTTAACCAGCGGGTGTGGGTGGAGTTAACCTTTGGTGAGATGAAGATAGTTCACCCTCTCTACGTTGTTGGCTTTGACACAGAGCAGCTTCTTATTGGCCAGGATTTGTTGAATAGGCTATCACCATTAATTGACTATCACAGCTGTCAATTGTGGGCACAAGTCAGAGTCCCACGGCCCATTGAAGAGACTAGCTCTAGTCAGAAGATATGCAAGGCAGTGGAGGTAGAGGGGACATCTGACTCTAGTCAGCTGACACTGAAGAATATTCACCTTAGTGAAGATGCTCCTGCTGTGAGGGAAATGCAAATCATCAACCCCCAGTCAGCAGTCACAGCTAATGAGAACAGGATACCCCTAGAGCTGTTAGAAAAGAAAAATGCATTCTTGTGTGCCCTGGAACTTCCTAACACCCCGGTATATAATCCACAAGTGGTGGGGGGCATACATGTTAATGCTGTTCTGGTTGAGGATGCTGTGGTTGCAATCTGGTCAGAGAAGTCAGCGATAAGTCAGGAACTGTATCAACTGTTACAAGAGAAATCTTGCATAATTCCCATGGTAGAGAAGAAACAAAAATTTTGGCTCGCCAGTTGCCCCCAAACAACAGTTAAGAGTGTTGGAGTTTGCTCGGTCTCCCTTAAGCTTGGCCATAAACAGCTCAAACACTACATGCTTGTGGTACCTGACCTGACACACTCAGTATACATTGGTGCTGATGTGTTAGTGAGATTAGGTGTGCAGTTAGACACAGTCAACAACGTACTGTGGTCCAGAGCCGATATTGGCCCTAATGTACTGTCATGTGAGCCTAACAACATGCATTCTGGTCAGACAATTCCCCAAGCATGTCAGGTTATGAATGAGTTTGACACAGTGGTCCCTGCCCAAACTGCAGAGGTCCCAGTCAGACTGGTCATAAATAGGGGTCAAGAAATGAACCAGACGGTACTAGCCTTCTTCCAGCCCTCTGCTCAGTTTTGCAGTTTGGGACTCAAAATGTGTGGTAACCCACAACTTGAACTGTACAACCGCTCAACTTACCTACTTGTATAAAATCATTCCTCTAGGATACCTGATCGATATCTCCTTTCATGATTTTGAATGAACTATTCCTGTCAAAGGAGATCTTCCTGACTTGCCTATACAGAGAGACAATTGTGAGCAAGTGTATCTCACCTACCCTACCAAGATGATTTCCATCATAACCCACCCAGGTGTATTTGAGGGAGCTGTATGTAGAGTAGACTTTGAGAGTGACAATGAGATAGTGGTCCATACTGTGATGGCCCAAGAGTCGCAGGCACCAGTGAACTGTAAGAAAGATGCAGTAAAGTGCACTGAACCATACTTTGGCTTTGAGTCAGAAGTTCAAAGACAGCTAGACCAAGCTGATGCTCTATACACAGAGGTCCAGCGTCAAGAATTAAGGCAGGTGTTTTATGAGCACAAGGAAATCTTTTCTAAGGATTCCTATGATTGTGGAGCCACAGACGTCCATACAGTCCGTATTCCCACAGATCCAAATGCCCCGCCCACCTTTGTTCGGCAATACAGAATACCACTCACCGCTTTTGACTCCATTCAGGAAATTATAGATTCCCTGTTAGAGAAAAAAATCATACGCGAGTGCAATTCCACCTACAATTCTCCAATTTGGCCCGTCTTAAAGCCAAGTGGAAGATGGCGTTTGACTGTAGATTACCGGCAGCTCAACAAACAGGTTCCCCTATCACGTTGGCCTATGATACATCTTGACCAAGAGCTAGCCAAGGTAACAACAGCTAAATACTTCTCCACAGTTGACGTGGCAAATGGATTTTGGACAATGAAGGTAGACCCGGCAGATCAGTATAAACTAGCATTTTCTTTTGGAGGTAGACAGTTCACTTGGAACAGGTGCCCATTTGGCTATTCAAACTCCCCTGCTGAGTTTAACATATTTCTACACAAGGCAATGGGTGATTCAGTCACACGTGGTAACCTGATCTACGTTGATGATATCCTTATGCGTAGTCAGACCTGGTCAGATCATCTAGCAGAGATACGACATGTTCTCACCCAGCTCATTGAGGCAGGTGCTAAACTGTCATTAGCCAAAGGACAGTGGTGCCGTACAAAAGTGGAGTATGTTGGACTGACTGTTGGCCCTGATGGTATTCAACCTCAGTCTAGTAGAATAGAAGCAGTAAAGAATATCAAACCTCCTACAAATGTTTCGGAACTGCGTAGCTTCCTAGGAGTATGCAATTACTCCCGTCAGTTCATAGAAGATTATGCACACATTGCCAAACCACTGCATGAACTGCTTCAGAAAGACAGAGAATTTAACTGGGAAGAAAGACAGGCTGAGGCCATGAAAGAACTGAAGGACAGGCTGTGCACTGCCCCATGCCTAGCCTACCCTGACAAAGACAAAGAGTTTTTCCTCCAGGCAGATTTTTCTGAGCACTGCCTCAGTGCAGCACTCTCCCAAAAGCATGACCAAGACAAGCGGGTTGTTGCCTATGCTAGTAGGGCACTCAGTAGTGTGGAGATTAAGTTCTCAGACTGTGAGAAAGCCTTACTCGCTACAATATGGGCAATTGAACATTTTCGTAGCTATATTGGCGGTCAGAAAGTCATTGTTGAGACATGTCATCAGCCCGTCCAGTTCCTAAATAGCCAAAGACTCAGGGAAGGTAGAGTCTCAAACAGTCGGATTGCCACATGGATGATGGCATTGCAAGGTTATGAGGTGGAGGTGAGATATGCACAGAACAATAAGATGGCACTAGGCCAAGGGTTAGCTATGTGCCAGCATTGCATTGATGGAGAATACCCAGCAGAAGCCAGCACAGTAATCACTACTCCCTCACTGACATCAAGCCATCATTACTATGATCAAAATGTCTGCGCAGGTCTTCCTAAGGCCTACATTGATGGGTGCTCTTATCACCATGAACAACACATACAGGCTGGAGTAGGATTAGTCTGGGAGGCTGATGCTCCCTGTCATAAACAGCAGTTCTGTTTAGGCTCCAAGTCTAGTCAGTATGCAGAGATTGCTGCTGCACTCATAACTTTGCAACAAGCAGCAAAGTACAGTATCAGAGACTTGGTAATTTGTTCGGACTCAAACTATGCCAGACACAGCTTTGTCTCTCACTTCCCTCATTGGAAACAGAACGGTATGAAAAATGCCAGAGGAAAGGAAGTTAAGCATGAGGAATTGTTCCTTGCTTGTGACAAAGTTGTTAGTCAGAATGGCATGACAGTGTACTGGAAAAAGTTAAAAGGGCATTCACAAGCCCCCAGCCCAGACAAGACAGGCAATGATGAAGCTGACAGGCTAGCCAAGTCAAGTGCCATAGCAGGAACTCCATGGCAGTTCCAGAAGGAGTGGCTTCCAACATCAGAGTCCACTCTTGTAAGTGTTAATGCGGTCACACGTAGGCAAGGAAAGAAAGCTGTGACAACCCCTGAAGACACACCTCAGACTGTGGTGATGGGCAGACAGCTAGCAGATACTGACCTCATTGCTATGCAAAAACAAGACCCTGTGATCAACACTGTTTACCTATTCATTTCTAACCCAGTAGAGCATCCGATAACTGAGCAAAATCTTGCAGAGTCAAGTGACCTGAAAATACTATACCTTATCAGACACCATTTAAGGTTAGAGAAGGGTTTGCTATAATATACTCACCTGATAAGAACACACCACCTCGATGGGTGGTCCATACAGCACACAGGGGGGTTGTGCTCCTGCATGCCCATGATGAACCTTGTGGAGGCCACAGGGGGGTGAAAACCACATATGAGACCCTTCGTCAGTTAGCCTACTGGCCACCGATGAAACAGGACATTGCAGCCTATGTCCAGGGTTGTCTAGTTTGTTGTCAGTTTCAGCCATCTAACCCCCCTCACAGAGCTCCTCTTCAAAAGGCAGGAATAACATTTCCCTGGTCTAACATTCAGATGGATTGGATTGGTCCGGTAATTAAGTCCTCCAGAGGTAACAAATACCTTCTTAATGTGACATGTGCATTCACCAAGTGGGTGGAATGTCTTCCAGCCCGAAATGACACAGCAGAGACCACGGCTATCTTGCTGATTAATCATGTGTTTAGCCGGTGGGGGCTACCCCTCTCTGTAGATTCGGATCGCGGTACTCATTTTACAGCCACTGTAATGAGTGAACTGTAGAAAATGTTGGGAGTCCAGGCAAAACTTCATATTTCCCATCACCCTCAGTCATCAGGACAGGTGGAGAGATCCAACCGCACAATTGTAGGAATGTTGAGGAAGTACATTTCAGCTAATGGAAAAGACTGGGATGTAAAACTTCCCCTGGTCCTAATGGCCATTAGGTCCACACCCCATAACTCTACAGCTGTCACACCTTTTGAAATGATGACAGGGCGGCAAATGACACTCCCTCTGCATCTTCTTTACCAACCTGAAGATGTTAGTGTGGCCAGCGCATATACTGCCCACCAGTATGTGTCAGACCTGAGGGCTCACCTCTGGAAGACTTTTGCATGGGCACAAGAGCAACTGGAGAAAAGTGCTGAGGGCAGGAAAGCATACTATGATCAAAAATCCATAAGTGGGAGACAAGGTGATGTATTTCAACTTCACAAAGCCAGTGGGTGTTCCCAAAAAGTTTCTCCCAAACTGGTCTGGTCCTCATGAAATTGTAGGAAAACTTTCACCAGTAGCATACTACATTAAAATCTCAAAAGGGAAAAGATCCCCTGAGTACAAGTGGGTACACTTTAACCAGATTAAGCCTTACAAACCCCAGATGGGAATACAAGGGGTGAACACCGCTCAGGAGTAACTTCTGTTAAGGTGTAAGATCTCAGGCAGTGTAGAGAAGTTTATACTGTTTCAGTACATTGTGGCCAGTGCACCCTTGAATAGTTGTTGTGGCTGGTCATAGTTATACTATACTTAGTTATACTCTGCTTACAAAGTAGTGAAAAGTGACACTCTGTATATGTGCAATTTCAGAATGAACCTGCTGAGCCTAATCATAGTGATCTGCGTACTCAATGCAGTCCAGCCCATGCCAATAGTGGAATCAGGTCCTCCTACTGGCATTATACTTCAGGATGCCCCTGGAATTTTAGTGACTGACTGTTATGTGCACACTCAGAGAGTCTTTGTTCGGCTCGACCCTGCTGACGTTTACAAAAAGCATGTGACCTCAGGGGGGAGGATCCCCTGGCATGTCACCCAATGGAGCAAGGACATCATAGGACACACTCAGTTAGACACAATCCACATGCTTAAACAGTTACAAAAAGTCACCATAACACAGGAAGAACTAAGGGGAGTTCGACGCCCAAAGCGCTTCCTTGATACACTGCTAACAGCAGCATCAGCCCTAAGCTCACTCTTATCAGTTGGCACTTCAACAGTTAACAGCATTAGCATATCCACATTGGAAAAACATGTGGAAGGGTTAAAAAGAGAAATGCCTGAGATACAAGAGAAAATCTATGTTCAGCAGAGGCAGCTGCAGCAGTTAGACAGAACATTGGAGGGAACAATCCTCGCTGTGAATGAACATACAGCCCTTTTGAATTATACAATCCGCAGTATAGGCAGAATAGTGGATGTCATACAAGATGACTGTGCCCATATGCAAATGGTTCAAATACTGATGCAAGACTTGCTGAGAGAAGTCAGCTCTGCTGTTGACAGTTTTGCATTAAACCGGATCCCTTCATACTTGGTACCGGTGGAGCTGGTGAAGAATATCTTGAGTCTGGTATTGCCGGGAACCATGCAAACACTGCAGATACATTTAGCTTACAGCCTGGGGAGTGCTATACCAATCCATGTTAACCATGGTAAAGAAATTGGTTTCCTGTTAAATCTTCCGATAATTGACACTAAAAACATATACAAATTGAAATCAATACTGAACGTAGGGTTCTGGTCTCAAGATATACACATAAAAAATGAGACACCCTCACTCATAGCTTATCAAGATGAAGATCCTGACATGTACCTGATACCTAACCTACATATGTGTACTGTTGTCAAATATATTCACTGACTGTGCCCCAGTAAACCTTTCGTAAGAGACCCCAGTGTAGGCCTATGCGGCATTAAAAGGTTAACCACGGAAGACAAATGCATTGCTGTTGCTACACACAGGGAGGAAGTGACTAACACCCAAATTGATAGAGCAGGAAATAAGTGACTAGTTAATACACCTGTTAGTGAAGCCATAATGACATATAACCACCAGGATGCAGCTATTCCGATACGCCTCCTTAATGAAACTATGCTAATTCAAATCCCTGTAGGAGCAATTCTCCACATCAAACATGTAGTTCTGTACCATCTTGATGCTGATTTACATGATGTGGAGTTTGAAATAGTGGATGCCTTTGAAGGACATACTTTGGAAGTAGATAAGTCACTCAGGAATCAAATCTCGTTTGAGGGACCTAAATTAGCAAGGATCAGTCTCCAGTTAGGTAGCCTCCGAGCTTCACCTGTGGAGTCAAAACCTAAAAAGGTGCCTTTCACTTGGGGGTGGGATATCAGTGACAGCCTACTACTCATCTTCACACTATGTGGGTGGGCTACAATGGGCACCCTGGGGTGGAAAATGTTCCAGCGGATCCACAAACTGCAGGCTAGCCTGTCAGAGCAGGAAAGGGTGAGACTTAGCAAAGCTCTTGAGCTCAAATCTAATATGTGCAGACCACTCCCTGAGCTTTCTCCTGCTATAACAAGCAACACTGACTAGATGGAAATAGCAAGAGATTACTTTATTCTGTAGACACCACTCACAGAATAGTCTTTATAATTTGTTGACTATCCATTGTTTCCCTTTTCTTACATGTAGGATAATGTATAACCTGTTTATTAGTACGGATACAGGATAGCATTAGTATACTCACGAAATTTAGTATATAAACTATGGAATTATAGTTACTCAAACTGCCAATGGTCGAAGGATGAGGTGAGGTTTGTGTTTTGCTCCTGCTGTTCCCCTTTTAGTACATCGCCCAGATCAACGACTCCAGGTCCTCAATCAGTTCGAGCAGGGGGGAGATGTGGTGAACATCAGTTAGGATGGCATTCCAGAGACCAGTTTATGGCAAGGCCCCTCTCTAACTACCGGTGTGGAGGAAGATGTGCCACACTGTGATTGGACCCTTGGTGAATGAACATAATCAAATGTTCAACAACATCAGATAAGATGCCAAGACAACTGCCAGATACCTCTTACTGGGCAGGAAGGGGGACCTTCTGCACCCACCACCACCAAGGAGAGGACTCTCATTGGTATAAAAGTTGACTTTAACCACCAAACTCATTCCTAAGGTTTAGGCAAGAGCTGCCATAAAAATTCCTTCAGGACCTCCTGAATGCAGCAGCAAAAGAGAGGCCACAGAGATCTATCTAAATCCATTCATACACATGTTTGGAGGCCTTAAATGTAAATAAACTGCAACTCTTCCACTTCATCTTCACACAAAGCACTGTTTATGTTAATGGTCATTGACTGTAAATGCAACAGTCCACGGGACAGATACAGATAACAGATAAACAAATGCACGGACGATGACTTAACCGTTTCGTATCATGTTTGGTCTCTATCTGTTCCATATGATGCCTTTTATATTTTAAAAGAGGTTTGGTAAAGAAATAATGCATGGGTAAAACATTAAAGACATTGTCTTGACATGCCACTTTATGCTATGCAAATAAGTTCCACACTAGGGTGGGCAACATCGGGGCTACTTCGGACATCAGTGGCCAATCACACTCCAGGATCGGAAAGGCGCCGGATTTCAATCTCCTCCTCATCAGAAAGGGATAAATATGTCCCCCGGGTAGACACACCCTTGTTCTGCGTTTCTAACCCGACGGGGAAGGAGACACTAACAGACACATCACGTCCTGAGTTTCTGACCTGACGAGGAAAGAGACTACAAGACGGTTGAGGTTAAGCTTTTGCGAGCAAAACCTTTTATATTGCTTTCGGCTGCACTCTAGCTGCAAGAAGGGCTCTCTCACTGAGAGATCTTATCTGACCCTTTCGACTCCTCCAGCAGCACAGCCCAGTCCCCCAAGGACCTCTGAATCGGCAGACATTGCCTGTCCCACACGGCTCCTCAGAGACGCAGCCAGCCTGCAACGGACCCTGTGAAGATTCAACTGACCCAGCTGCCTGGTCCATTTCCTAAGGACCCTCTCGGCGCAACCAAAGTTCTGCATCCTTCAGCCCAGCGTGGCAACGACTACTGGATCGCATCTTTGCGCCCCCCCACTGCACGCTACCTGCATAACCAGTGGAAGACGTCTCTACTGCCGGACCGATCACCCGACTGTGTGGAACGTAAATATAAACTTACCAAACCTCTGTCTAGAGACCTTGGCATTAGTTTATACATGCAGCATATGTTTTTCTAACCTGCTTAGATAACAGTTACCGGAGGTCAGCTTGTTACAAATAATAGGTTTATTATTTGTTTAATGATGAATAAGCATTTATTTATCACCATTTGCTAGAACCATTAGGTGGTTTCCATAGGAAGCATTCCCATTCGATTCTCTTCCATTGCTACATTCTGTTCAACAGCATTGCATTTATCCATTCTGTGTTCACATCATTTATCAGTTTTATTGTTTCACTCATTCCTTTTATTTTTGGTTATTAGTTTACTATCCTTTAGAAGTGTATATTCATTACTAGCATTATTAATCATTGAAGTATTTACTCTTGCATATCTATTGTTAATAAACTTCATTCATTTTATTACACTGTGTCTTCATTGTGTTGATGATCAAAGACTCTACTAGTTATCCAGACTCACAAATCCTTCAGATAAATCAGCTGACCAACTCCCTCTAATTTACATTAATTCTGAATTGTTGAACCGCTCCTTTGGGAGTGTTCTTATATTGTTAAGATAGTATTCTTAGCTGGTGCCCCGTATAAAAAAGGGAGAGGGGTCATCTGATACACTCATAACCACACCTTAAGTGACTCGTGATCTAAAAATCACTGACGTCATCGGTGAATTGAGTAATAATCACTACATGTGTTTTACCACCCCTTTAAATAGTCTTGAATTTAAATTCAGCGTGTTTTAACTGGAATGTAAAGATTTGGATCACATTTCAAGTTTCACTTCATTTTGTAGTACATTTGTAATGTATAATTATTCACATTTCCAAATATTTACTAACATCTTGTCTCGTGGTGGAAACCCCTGAGTTTAGAGTATTAAGAGTATTTCATTCTTTCTTCTGCCTATTTTCTTTCAGTAGTACTGTCCCATTTCTGTCTGATTTTAAGCCCACCTTGATCTATTTTTCATCATTGAAATAACATTATTTCAGGGCGCAAACCTGATGAAAAATCAATGTTAAATTTCAACACTGATTCAATGAAATTTTAGTTGATGCATTAACATTGATGATTCGGTGTTGGTCTGCTATCTGGGTGGTTTCATGTCTCTTGGTTTTGGATTTCTTGCCTGTTCTCTGGATTACCCGTTTGCCTGTCTCTGGACTGATTACCAGTAATGACTTCTTGCCTGTTTGTTGACTACGAGTGTGGATTACCATTTAATAAAGCTGCGTTTGGATCCTAAACCTTCTGTCTCAGAGTAGTACGTTACAGGTATGGAGCAAAGTGAGTGTTTAAACTTTTCAATGAATTCCTATGAAAGTTTAGCTTCCACATGCGATCTGATAACGCGAATGACAGCCACGCTTACCTCAGCTCTGCTCAGCTCGTGATGAATGAAATTCTCGTGATGAATGAAATCTGATTCCTGCTGCGTCTGTGACGTGACTTTCATTCGGCTCACTCACACTTTTTAATTGTAGTGTCTATTCTCTAACTGAACTAAATTATTTTATTACAATGAATATCAAAACGACGGTGGGCAAGTGATAACCAATAGCCGTGGCTTTGGGAGTGGCCTCGTAGGGCAGCGAAGCAAGTGCATTCTAGGAGTTGTTGTCTTTCATCCACAATAAATTTTCTGTCTTTTCTCAGTCTAGAAGGCACCAAATTCAAAAATAATTTCACATTTCTACTACATAAATGACACTGTTTAAATACACATTCATCTTCCCAGCGCTGAAGTGCCCCTTTAAAGCTATAGGTGCTATTTGGAAACGCGCTTGCCTTTAAGCTATAGTTGCTATTGATTCTTTAAAGGTCCCGTTCTTCGTGTCTTTTTGAAGCTTTGATTGTGTTTACAGTGTGCAATATAACATGTGTTCATGTTTCGCGTGTAAAAAAAAACAGTATTTTTAACACAATTTACTTATCTGTACACCGCTGTTTTCACTGTCCTGAAAACGGCTGATGACTTCCTTTATTCTATGAAGTCCCTCCTTCAGAAATACGTAATGAGTTCTGATTATGCCAGCGGTTCCCGTGTTTTGATTTGACAGCAGCTTAGCGAACGTAGCACGGTCCTGTGTAGTGATTCGACAGCAGCTTAGCGCACGTGGAAAGGTCACGCCTCTTAACGGGAGATATATGCGCGCTTAATGATCTCTACAGCGTCCCTGGGAAAGTCAAACAAAGGTGATTTGACTCCGGGATGAAAATAACAGCGTCTCGACGACATGGCGACAAACACAGTCAAACGCAACACTTCCTTTTCTCCACGCGACACGTCCTCTTCTCCACGTGGGACAGCAACAAGACCACGCCCCCTTTTTTCGCGTAGTCTTGTGGGCGGAGGTTAGTTCTACTGTTCTACTGACGTCATTTATGTAGGAAGTACCAGGATGTAGTCCAAGCCAGCCGTTCGCTGTAGGCTTTGAAAGGGAACTTCTGTTAAATAAAATATCTCGCTTGGCATTGAACTTTGAGCTTTATAATTTTACAGGTATTATTTATGCTCTAACAGCAACATTACACACTAACTAAAGTTTGAACAATGGGATCACGAAGAACGGGACCTTTAAAGTCCCAGTGAACCGGAAGTAGTAATTGAGTTTTCTTCAGTGCTGTGATTTCCAAGTGAAAAGGAATATTGAATAGTGGGCGGGGTTACTTCAGCACACCTCCTCTCCATCTCTTGCTCATAGCAGACTAATGGTTGGAGGAGAGTGATTAAGGATATTCAAACCCCAGCCGTCAAACTGATGTCATCGGAAAAGAATGCCATTCCAGACCGGAAGTAACTTTTCAGATTTTGATTAAAGATTACTACTGCAAACTTTTTTTTTTCTGTGTATCAACTTGCACAGATTAAAGGGATAGTTCACCCAAAAATTAAAGGAAGAAGATATTTAGAAGAATGTTTGTAACCAAGCAGAGAGAGCAACTATTGACTACCATAGTAGGGAAAAAAATACTATGGTAGTCAATAGTTGCTCTCACTGCTTGGTTACAAACATTCTTCTAAATATCTTCTTTTGGTGTTCAGCAGAACACAGAAACTCATACAGGTTTGGAACAACTTGAGGGTGGGTAAATGATGACAGAATTTTCATTTTTGGGTGAACTATCCCTTTAATTGTTCACCCTAAAACCTGTAATGTTTGCTAACAAAGTAAATAGGGTCAATTTTTTTTTTTTCATGAGGAGTTTAAGCTATAGTTGCTATTGGAAAAAAATGCTGTTCTTAAAGCTATAGTTGATATTGGAAATGTGCTTTTCTTAAAACTATAGTCGCTATTGGAAATATGTTTTTCTTAAAGCTATAGTTGCTTTTGGAAATATGATATTCTTAAAGCGATAGTTTAAAGCAGATAAAAGGTGTTCTTTAGACTTTATCCTGATCTATTGCTAAGTTACATTTTGCTCACCGCTCTCAACGCTTTCTCAGGTGGTGAGTTTTCCACACATTCTTTTAAGAATCTATTCTTTTCACATGACCTCACATTTCTGTGGAAAAGGGGATGAACAGTTGTTTTTATCTCTGAATCTGACACTGCTTTTTATGTAATTTATGTTGGCCTACCTGAGGAGCCATCCACAAGCTGGTCAGCAGGACCAATGGAGGGGACCAATGGGCTTTGCCATGGAGGAAAGCCCATGTCCAGAGCTAGCCTGGTCTTACCAGACTCTCGTACATTTCATTTGTACAGAGAGTCTGGCCACTCTCCATTGACAAGTGTTTACTTCCTTGAAGGCGGTACTCTGTTGAAGTTTAAAACTATTGGATCTGCGCAGAGCCACTCTGGATCTGCCATAACCAGTCGCTAACGTTTGGTCGTGACGTATGTCATGCGCCGTTCGCCTCTGTTTCTCACATGGAAGTACGTAAAAATAACTGTGCAGATTGTGCACAGTGATATAACCTAAAACTTGTGCATTCGGATTGTGATTTATTCACAGTGGAGGGGAGAGTTTTGTGATCAGGAACACAAAAGTTTTGTGAGCTGCTCAAGTGGTCCGTAACATGATTGTATGCAGTAAATAAAATGTCATATGCTTGGTATGATAAGAATAAATGCTGCCGTAAATAATGACCCAATTCAAATGTTTACGTGCTTTTCTTCTTTTTATTTTTTGAGCGGTGATGAAATATATTGCTCTTGTAAATACTTGCCAGCTTAAAGAAATACAAGTCTAGAAATGCATCCAAATTACAGCGAAGCACAACCGCACAGTGCTCTGCGGTGGTCAAAAAGGATATAAACTGATGAGCATAGATGCATGGTATATGAGCGGAATAGATCACCTGGATTTTTGGACATTTGTGGACCTGGTCGTTCGGAAGGCGGGGAGGGTTGTAAATGAAGCTGCAGCCTCCTCAGATGCAGCTATTGTTTAAACTTTGACTCACCGGCGCACACGAAGGAGGAGAGGAAAGGGCTCCTCTGTCTCCGTGAGTCCAGTGGTCCCTGTTCCGGTGGTTGCTGCCGTTCCATACGCGCTGCCCAGGCATCTTGCTCTTCCCGTGCCACCCAGGTGCCCTGCTCTGCCTGCGCCGCCCAGGCGCCCTGAACTCAGTGGGCCGCCCTGGCCGCCTGAACTCTGAACCCGTGATCCATGTTTTCGAATTCAGTTCTGTGGCTTGTCCTTGAAGGGAGATATGGCAGTGCACAGGGAACGATAGCAAGCTAGCAAGACCCAGCTGTCAAGCTGACCTCCCAACCGAGAGAGATACAGGGTAGCCGATGAGGTGAGGGAAGGAGGGGTCAATATCTTAATCCATTTAGCTGATCTTTGGTAATTTTCCGGACCATAATCAATCAATCCGTTCTGATCCTCAGCGTCAGTGGCGAGCGTCCGATTCGTGAATTGACTTTTCATCCAATTTCATGATCAGACCAGACATACTGCGTAGCAGTTCACTAGCCTGACCCCCGATGGAGCCCACTCTTCCCTGCATCTCCACAGTCCGGGCTGAGATGTTACGATACAGTTCCTCAATCTGTGTCACTCTTTGATCTAATATCTTCAGTCGGTCACACACATCCCCGAAGCACTCTTTAATTTCCACAGACAGCGGCTGGGTGAATTTACTGGCAGCTGTCTCACCAATCTTCCGATAGGTCAGGGCAATCCCAAGGCCGAAAAATAGGAACCCCACTATCAAAATGCCAATTATGAATAAATCCTCCACATCCTCCACGGACAGGACTTCCAGGCACACGACTTGCCAGTTGTTCCAGGCGTCCCGGGTATAGCTCGCAGCGAAGGTCCCGTCCAGGCAGGTGGGTTCTCCCGGTGCACCCTTCCTTAGTGAGAAAATCTTATCAATCGCGCTGAGAGACCAGTTAATTAATTCCATTTCAGTATTTTCAGGAGTCCAGCAAGCAGGGGGTCAGAAAAAAAGACAGCGCTAAAGCAGAGCAGGGAGCAGATAGAAGGCACGTCTGCTCTGTATGAGATCAGGAAGTAGAATATGAGTACTCACTCCTGTTTTCCTTTGTTTAACGTGACAGTAAAACTGCATTCTACCATCTTAAAAATATTTCTAAATTACGGCACATGCTTTCAATGCAAAAATGTTGTAATGCTCTACTGGATGGTTGCCCTGCTTGCTTAATAAATAAATTGCAGCTGGTCCAAAACGCAGCAGCTTGAGTTCTTACTAGAACCAGGAAGTATGACCATATTAGCCCGGTTCTGTCAACACTGCACTGGCTCCCTATTAAACACTGCATACATTTTAAAATCTTGCTTATTACTTACAAAGCACTAAATGGTTTAGCTCCCCAGTACTTGAGCGAGCTCTCTGTTTATCCCGAGGTCTACTGCAGTCAGCCGGATCCAGGCTGTATCCAGATCAGATGGTGGACCTGCGCCAAGACATGACCAACGCATCCCTGAAGTGTCTGCTGAGACCGTGTCAATTAGACTCCCCCTGAAATTGCCTCATCAACACGACATCCTCAGTAAACACATCTAACTTCGATAACTGAGAGCTTCGATATTTTGAATATTCCTATTTAATATGTAACAAAGCTGAAATACAAAAAACAAAGACAAATGTAATCTCTGCCCATTTCCGTTGCCAAATTGGAAAAGGAAATGAGGAAATCGGATAAAAGGAGAAATGTAAATGAAAAAATGGGGAAAAAAGAAAGAGGTTTTTTTTTGGAGAGAGGTGTTCGAGGTTGTGCCAGAGTGCGGGAGAGGTGAGAACCGAAAAGCCTCAATCCATGTGCGCTGAAAAGCCAAAAACTCCGTGTTAAATGGAAGAACTGTTGCTGTGGTGTTAACTTCACGAAATCGAAAAGGAAATGTGAAGGTGAACTTATTTCCACTTACCTGGGTGGCGGTGACGTTATTCCTCAGAATGCTGTTTGAACGCTGGGCCGTTGCTGGAGTGGAGGCAGGGGTGTAGTGGCGACTTGACTACACACTCACTAGAGTCAAGGTGTTTCCAGACAAGAGCGTTTGCAACAATCTGGTTTAACGATCGTCGGAATCATCTGTGCTGTTTCGCCAAACAGAGACTCACCATTGCAGAAAGTTGTGGCATCACTGCATACAAACCAGCTGGTTTTCCCCCGAACACACTAACACAATTCACCTCAGCACTTTCCACACTCCCTATTAACACAGTAACACTCAAACGTGAGTAGTACGTAGAACGTAAAGACGTGAGTAGTGTATCTCCATTTTTTTTTCATCTTATTTAATTTATTTGTTTGTTTTTTTCTTTGACTTCAGTTTGTTTTGCCATTTTTCTTTTCTTTACCCCAAAATGTTGACTGTTTTCTTATCTTGTTTATGGGAATATCCTGAATCTGTTACTTTTGAAATGAAAATTAATTTGAATTAAATTTGCTATTATGTTTGATGTGTTTATCAACCAGAATTGAGAGTGGATTGTGGTTAATATTGTTTGTTTGTTTGTTAATTTTCCCTTCTTCTGTGAAACAACCTTCTTTTCTAAACCACATCCCAAGTTCTTTGTGATTTTATATTGAATTTTGACTTTGAGTTGATTTACGTAACGAGTGGCATTTCATGTTATTTGTTTAAAATATATGATTTCCTGCCTGGCGCCCAAATTAATTGACCGAAATCTAAATTAAATAATTATTAGATTTTTATTTATTTATCGGGCCGTCACCGTTACAAATAATTGCTTCATCGACACGGCATCCTCAATAAACCCGTCTCCGGAGTGATGACTCCAATCTTTCGAATATTCCGATCTAATATGAGTTCCGACCTGTAATGTTGCCAGAATCATAATCATATACTGTTTGTTTGTTGGCCCCGACTGAGCCTGGTTTCTCCCAAGGTTTTTTTTTTCTCCATTATGCCACCTGATGGAGTTTTGGTTCCTTGCCACTGTCGCCTTTGGCTTGGCTTGCTCAGTTGGGGACACTAAATACTCAACTAAATATTCAAATAAATTTCCAACTAAATTACTAATCTGCCTGCAATGTCACTATATGGTAATTGAAATGAGCTGAATGACATCACCGTTTTCTCCAGAGCAGCTGTACAGCCGAATCAAATTCTGTTGCAATATTTTCCTGTTTAACACTGTGAAGCTGCTTTGAAACAATTTGCATTGTAAAAAAGCACTATATAAATAAATATAGTCTTCCTGCCTGCACACACCTGTGACAACCAGATTAATGTTTGTGTTACTCTTCTTCACTTAGTGGCTGTAAAATTATTAATCCCTCTTGAGCAAGTTTGTTCATTTTAAGTTTGTTTATAAAATTGTAATATTATGTTTCGCCAAATATTATGTTTGCATATTCAAATTAATTTAGAAATCTCCAACTCTGCTTTCCTCTTCTGCAGCAAAACAACTTCTCATTCAGCAAGCCCTGATGTAATTCTTCCCGATTTTGTGTAAAGATTGTGTTTTGCATATTCAAATTAATTTAGAAATCTCCAACTCTGCTTTCCTCTTCTGCAGCAAAACAACTTCTCATTCAGCAAGCCCTGATGTAATTCTTCCCGATCCCCTCTCCTCAGATGAATGTTAGAAAACAGAACAAATCACTTTTTATTTATTTCAATGATGGTATTGTGAAGCGTTTTTATTTTGACTCTTTTACTCGTTACCAAATGTGACACAGCTAACACCTAGATAATAACCTAGATGTTGCTAACCTCACAGCTGGATGGCTGGGAGCGTGGCTTATCGCTCCAGGATTATTCTCCCAGTTTGGGGTGGGTAGGCTGAACAAAATATGTAATTATTATTATTATTATTATTATTATTATTATTATTATATAGTACTCATCTGCATTATTATACCTGCTTCCCAAGCTGCTTTGAGGAACACCAGCAATACTGACTAGAGTAGGAGAATCCTTCCCTAGTATGTCTAGTACCAATTTAGCTGTATCGGACAGGTCTTGAGAGGTGGTGGCCGTCCTCCTTTACACAAAATGTTTATTAAAACATGCGGGCTACTTTTTTTGATACAAAATATCCAGTCACGTACAGTACATCACTTTAGCTGGAATGTAACTCACCAGTTTTTCCAGATTCTTTTTTATAGTTGTTTATTTCTTTTCTTGAGCTCACAACAACTACGTTTTGATAGCGCTGGTCTAGGCATCTGCTAGCCGCAGCAAACGGAACAAGAACAGTAAGAAATTAGGACTTTAGAAGGAGAGAGAAAGAGCCCAGGCCGCAGTGTGTGGTATGCAGCAAAGTTTTTAGCATTGAATGCATGAAACCACCACATCTCAAATTACTTACAACTGATCTAACTACATCGATCTGTGCTCGGCAAGTTGGCCTTCCGGATGACATATATCGATCTAACATTGTTTTAAAAGGTAATCAATCGATTATATCGATAATAGGAAATAACGTCAGACTTTATATGGATGTTTTTTCTTAGCACTTTTAATGATAAAGGCGTTAAACGTTACTCGATTCAGTCTGCCTATCTGTGACATCATCGCCACGCACCAGCAGCAGCGCTAAGAAAACAAAACATAGCATGGTGGATGGCAGAGGAGAAGCCAACGAGCGAGAAATTATCAAGCCACCAGGAGAAAGAGTTACCTGTACTTTCAATCCTTGCTAAATGTTACCTATGCATTCCTGGCACCAGTGTGCCAGCAGAGCAAGTTTTTAGTACTGTTGGCGACATAGTGAACGCACAGAGAAGTGTTCTGCGGTCAGATCACAAGTTCACACTTACATATTAGTCAGATAGAAAATAAATGCTTACTTGGTGTGCTGTCCGAGGAGAGGGCTCTGAGCTCGGTGTTTGGCCCAAACCCAGAGTACTCCCCCAAAAGTTGCAAACTAACGCGGGACAGCAGCCAGAAAATGATTTTGCTAACCCCTCAAAAACTTGCAGAGCACAAATGGCGATGTGCCGATCATAGGGAGAGGGTTAGTCACTGGATCGGGAGGGCTTCTTGCATCATCGGATGAGATTTGGTGGTCGTGGTATCAGAAAGGAGAACCTCATTGGTAGTCGGCTGTGGAAGGTTGCAGGTAGGTGAGATCCTGCAGGAGTTGGAGATATAACACTGCTGCAGGTTATATGAAAAAAAGGGGCTCCTGCGGGACTGGAGAAGATGGCTCTTGTATTTCCCAACTATCCAATGGACAAGTTGGACTGGGAGCTGAACCCCTGCGGGAGTGGAGGAGATAACACTGCTGGAGTAGTAGAGCAAGTTTGGCGGTGGAGAAATTTAGGACATAACAGCTCCTGTGGGAGCATGAGAGAATATCACTGCTGCGGCAGTGGGAAAAATTTCCAAAGAAACTGAGCTCCTGTGGGAGCATGAGGGAACATTGCCTGTGGCATTGGGAAATTTACCAGAGAAACTGAGCTCCTGCGGGAGCATGAGGGAACGTCAGTGATGCGGCAGTGGAGAAATTTGCCAGAGAAACTGAGCTCCTGCAGGAGCGTGAAGGAACATCACTGCTGCAGCAGCGGAGACACTTTTTTCCAAAGGAACTGGGTTCCTGTGGGAGCATAAAGGAACATAACTGCTGCGCCAGTGGAGAAATGTTTCCAAAGGAACTGAGCTCCTGTGGGAGAGTGAACGAACATCATTGCTGCGGCAGTGGAGTGCCAGAGAAACTGAGCTCCGACTGGGAGATAGTACTGCTGCGGCAGGAGAAGCAGAGCTTCTGTGGGAGCTGAGGTAGTATCGCTGTTGTGGCGGTTAGATGGTGAAGCTGATTCCTGCGGGAGCTGTGAGGGTGGATGCTGCAGCGGCAGTTTAGAATGGAGATATTTCCACTTTTTATTGGATTGGTGGTGTTAATTAAAGTGGATAAGGTGAGCCTATAAGTTTGGGTGCATGGAAACAGCTGGTGCTAAAGAACTTAGCTGATGAGGGTCCATTGAGCTTCTTTGATGTGGAAGGAATTTGCTCGAATGTAATTCCTAAAAGACAGAGTGCTTGGATCTGCTGCTGGGAAAGGCCTTTTTGGGCAGTTGTGGTTGTTGCATCTATACGATATGAATGGCTGGAAAAGTGCTCTGCTGGGATGCCGGAATGGATCAATATGGACTTGAGGTGTCTTTGGAACCAGAAACTTATGACAGGGCGATTGGAGTCATCTGTGAAAAGTGGGTTGGATGAGCTTCTGAAATTGAGGTAGGCTAAGAAGGATTGGTATGGTTGGATTGGAGATGCAAGATTGAAGATGTAAATGAAATTGCCTTTTTTCATGTGATGTCATCTTTGTTTGATGAAGTAAGAGATTGCAGGTTTCTTGCTCTAGGGAGGTGTGTGTGTGTGTGGGGGTGGGGTTTGCATGTGGACGCAAACCAACAGCCTAGATAAAATCTGCATCGGTAAACAGTTGAATATCCACGGGGAGAGAAACCAGATTATAATAAAAAAGCATCAAGCATCTGATTCGATTTCTTTTTTAATTAGGTTGTCAGGCTCAGCGAGAGCTGACTGGAGATTATTGCAAATTAAGCTCTGTGGTTCAAAACCATGCTCGAGACCAGACAGTGAATAGTTTGTAAAGTTAGGGTCCGGGTGGTGAGACAGTTCTGCAGACAAGTAATTTTTATTTTGGGAACTTTTGACAGGGTATGAGCACCGCCACAAAAGTTACAGGTGTGCATGAAGCGGCAATGCTGTCTTGAGCACTTCCCTGTGTTGAAATAGTTGCAGACCTGTTAGTGGAAGTGAAATAATTTCTCCTTTTAAAATCAGAAGCTGAGGAGTTGAAGTTGGTATTTGCAAGCCGTGGGACGCAACTCGTTGATTTTGCCTGTGAAGAATCTGGGCAGGGTGTAATTGAAGGGTTTATCAGAGGACAAGCTGTGATGGAGTGAATGACTGATCTACAGACTGTGCATGTGATGTTATGGATGTGCAGATCCATGTCTAAAGCTCACCAGTAAGGGCACTGGTTCCCCATTTGGCACAGAAAAGCTTGTGGTAAGTATAAAAGTGGATACCTCCGAATTATACCATGTGGGGAAGTACAGCGCAAAGAATTTCGCTATAGCGACTGAAAGCAATGAAAAATATGTGTTGAATTTTTGAGGGTGACTGCAAAAATCGCCCCAGTCAATATGGCGATTTGAGACAGAATAAATGACAGAAAGCCCCTGTGTTTTGGAAAGAATGGATAGATAAAAATTAACATTAAAGAGGTGTGTGAACTCGCTAGTACGATGTCAGAGGCTGTTTATTGTTCTGGTCCGCTCCCCGTTAGAAGGAGTGATGAGATAGTTAGCAGGCTATCATCACTCAATGGCTGGTTGTCTAAGTGGTGTCTGCAAAATAACATAGGGTTCATAGACAACTGGAAAAGTTTTTGGGGCAGACCTGACCTGTTGAAGAAGGATGGCATCCATCCCTCCTGGGGTGGTGCCGCTCTTCTCTCTAGTAATTTGGCACATAGTCTTAGAGCTAAACCTTGACTCACTAGGGCCCAGGTCAGGAAGCAGACAAACTGGCTAAACCGACCGTCTGCTAGCTGTCTCACGTCACCGGAGTCAGATAAATCCCAGCACATAGAGACTCTTTCACCGAGATATTATCATATAGAGACTGTGTCTGTTCCCCGAATTAGTAAATACAAAAAAACATCAAAACCATTCAACAGTAAAAATTTAATTGATGTCCAACAAATAAACAAAAGAAATAATACAGATGAACAATTGATAAAGCTTGGGTTGCTGAATATTAGATCCCTTTCCCCAAAAGCGCTTATTGTTAATGATATTATTAAAGATAATAATCTTGATGTGCTGTGTTTGACAGAAACCTGGCCAAAACCTGACGACTACATTACCTTAAATGAGTCCACCCCCCAAGATTATTGTTATAAACATGAGCCGCGTCTGAAAGGTAAAGGGGGAGGGGTTGCTGTAATTTATAATAATATCTTCAGTATTACTCAGAAGTCTAGTTTCAAATATAATTCCTTCGAAGTTTTGGTGCTTTATGTAACGCTATGTAGTGTACATTACAAAACCCGTTCAACATTGGTGTTAGCTACTGTATACAGGCCACCAGGGCATAATACAGACTTTATCAAAGAATTTGCTGACTTTCTATCAGAATTAGTACTGGCCGTAGATAAAGTACTAATTGTTGGTGATTTTAATATCCATGTAGACAACGAAAAAGACGTATTAGGATTAGCATTTAAAGATACACTAAACTCTATTGGAGTTAGGCAACACGTGTCAGGACCCACTCATCGCCATAATCATACTTTAGACCTAATATTGTCACATGGAATTAATGTTGATACCGTTGAAATTCTGCAGCAGAGCGATGACATCTCTGATCATTACTTAGTATCTTGTATACTTAATTTAGCTAAAGTTGCAAAGCCGCCCCCTCGTTTCAAAAATGGCAGGACAATCACTGCCGCTACTAAAGATTGCTTTTTAAATACTCTTCCTCATCAGTATCATCTCCTCAGCAACCCAGATAGCATAGAAGAACTCGATGTTGCAACAGAAACTATTGACTCTCTCTTTTCCAGTACTTTAGACACAGTTGCTCCTCTGCGCTTAAAGAAGATTAAAGAAAATAGTCCAACGCCGTGGTACAACGAGCACACCCGGGCCCTTAAAACAGCAGCCAGAAAAATGGAGCGCAGCTGGAAGAAAACAAAACTAGAGGTCTTTCGAAATTCGTGGAAAGAGCATATGATCGCATACAGAAAGGCCGTAAAAACTGCTAGATCCGCTTATTTCTCAACTCTCTTGGAAGAAAACAAACACAACCCAAGGTATTTATTCGATACAGTGGCTAAATTAACCAAAAATAAAGCTTCAACTTCTGATGATTGTAAACAGCACAGCAGTAATGACTTTATGAACTTCTTCACATGTAAAATTGATAATATTAGGAAGAAAATTTTAACCATGCAGCCGTCTACTACAGTATCACATCAGACAGAGCATTGTAGTGTCACTGAGGAAAAATTACAATCATTCACTGCTATAGGAGAAGAAGAATTGGCTAAACTCGTTAAATCATCAAAATCAACAACATGTATGCTTGACCCTGTACCGACTAGGCTATTAAAAGAGATGCTACCAGAGGTCATAGATCCTCTTCTTAATATCATTAATTCATCTTTGTCATTAGGATATGTACCGAAAACTTTTAAGTTGGCTATTATTAAACCACTTATTAAAAAACCGCAACTTGATCCTACAGAATTAGTCAATTATAGACCAATCTCAAATCTACCCTTTCTGTCAAAAATACTTGAAAAGGCAGTGTCTTCACAATTATGTTCCTTTTTAGAAAGAAATGGTATCTGTGAGGATTTCCAGTCAGGATTTAGACCGTATCATAGCACTGAGACTGCTCTCATCAGAGTTACAAATGATTTACTCTTATCATCCGATCGTGGCTGTATCTCTCTATTAGTGTTACTCGATCTTAGCGCTGCATTTGATACCATCGACCACAACATTCTTTTGAATAGACTCGAAAATTATGTAGGTATTAGTGGAATTGCTTTATCATGGTTTAAATCATACCTATGCGACTGTTATCAGTTTGTAGCAGTAAATGAAGAGATGTCGCACCGATCGCAAGTTCAGTATGGAGTACCACAAGGCTCAGTGCTAGGACCGCTACTCTTCACCCTGTACATGCTACCACTGGGAGATATTATTAGGAAGCATGGCATTAGTTTTCATTGTTATGCTGACGATACTCAGCTCTATATTTCTTCACGCCCTGAAGAAATTTACCAATTCACAAGATTAACGGAATGCATAGCCGCCATAAAACATTGGATGACTGGTAATTTCCTGCAACTCAATTCAGAAAAAACTGAATTTTTAATTATTGGACAAAAAAGCTCCACAAGTAGTAACCTAGAATACTGTCTAACACTTGATGGCTGCTCTGTCAAGTCTTCGTCGTCAGTGAGGAACCTGGGTGTGCTCTTTGATACCAATCTTTCGTTTGAAAGCTACGTTTCTAGCATCTGTAAAACTGCTTTCTACCATCTTAAAAATATATCAAAATTACGGCACATGCTCTCAATGCAAAATGCTGAACAGTTAGTTCATGCGTTCATGACCTCAAGGCTAGATTATTGTAATGCTCTATTGGGTGGTTGCCCTGCTCGCTTAATAAATAAACTCCAGCTGGTCCAAAACGCAGCAGCTCGAGTACTTACTAGAACCAGGAAGTATGACCATATTAGCCCAGTTCTGTCAACATTGCACTGGCTACCTATTAAACATCGCATACATTTTAAAATCTTGCTTATTACTTACAAAGCACTAAATGGTTTAGCTCCCCAATACTTGAGCGAGCTCTTAACATATTATACTCCATCACGTCTACTGCGATCTCTAAATTCTGGCCAGTTGTTAATACCGAGAATATCCAAATCAACTGCAGGCGGTCGATCCTTTTCCTATTTAGCTCCTAAACTCTGGAACAGTCTTCCTAGCACTGTTCGGGAAGCAGACACACTCTGTCAGTTTAAATCTAGACTAAAAACACATCTCTTTACTGTGGCATACACATAAAACACTTTATCAATTAATTGATTGTTAGGCTGCATTAACTAGGTCAGCCGGAACCGGGAACACTTCCCATAACACCTGATGTACTCGTCACATCATCAGAAGAATGGCATCTACGCTAATGATATTCTCTCTGTTTTATCCCGAGGTTTACTGCAGTCAGCCAGATCTGGGCCGTATCCTAATCAGATGGTGGACCAGAGAAGACCAACACAGGACCCCGAAGTGTCTGCAGAGACCGTGTCAATTATCCTCCCCCTGCAACTGCCTCATCGACACGGCATCTAAATAAACCCGTCACCAGTGTGATGACTCCGATTGTTCGAATATTATCATTAAATAATACTTAAATCGATATGTCATCCGCAATAAACCCGTCTCCAGCGTGTTGCCTCCGATCATTCGAATATTGCACTTTAATAATTATTTAATCAACATCATCCTCAATAAACCCGTCTCCAGCGTGTTGCCTCCGGTCCTTTGAATATTCCGATCTATTATGACCTCTGACCTGTAAAGCAGCCAGAATAATAATAATAATACGTTGTTTGTAAATTGGCCAGAGGAGAACTGGCACCCCGACTGAGCCTGGTTTCTCCCAAGGTTTATTTTTCTCCATTAGGTCACCTAATGGGGTTTTGGTTTCCTTGCCACTGTTGCCTCTGGCTTGGCGTGCTCAGTTGGGGACACTATATTTTTCAACTAAACATCGAAATAAATCTAATTAATAAACTAATTTAACCATGTAAACTAAATTACTGATCTAATTATTGATCTAAAGCCCACACTGTCACCGTATGGAAATTGAAATGAACTGATGACATCAAATGGCTATACAGCTGAATAAAATTAGGCTGCATTATTTTGCTGTTTAACACTGTAAAGCTGCTTTGAAACAATCTACATTGTTAAAAGCGCTATATAAATAAAGTTGACTTGACTTGACTTGATAAGAACATCAATATTCTTGAAGATCTTTATAAGGGTGATGCATTGATATCTTTTAAGAGACTAAAACAAAAATTAATCTTGTCTAATGATCAGTCCTAGATATATCTACAGATGAGACGTATGCTCACAAGTATCTTTGCCTCCCCTTGTATGCTCCCAAGGGGTAAAAACATTCTCAAGATGATCCGGAATATTATGGGTACTGGCCACAAGGCATCTAAATATTATTCCTTACTTATTATTAAGATGGGCCAAAATATTAGTTTTGCAGTTAAAATCATTTGGGATGTACATTCGAAGATGAAGAATGGTTACTGGTAATTTAAAAACAATGTCTAGAGATATTAGAACACGTCTCATACAATAAAAAAATGTACATACTCGCTGTGAGAATTGAGCTGAAAATCGATTTATATGTCTTAAATGTTCAAGTTAGCATGTAGCCTGATATGATAACATAGGAAATTAGTAGCGGTGTTGACCCTTTTATGATGGCCCGGTGGAAGTGTAACTGATCCTGGCACACAATAGTACGCTCGCTTTTGGCCCGACAATGGAAACACGCCTATTAAGGTCACTGGTCATCTCAACCATGGACGATTATTCCTCTTTTACCAGAAGCTGCTGTAGAACCCTCTGTTGGCACACCAGCAAACTCAGGAACAGTTTTTTCCCCACATTGTACATTGACACTGCAAGACTGGCATGCTGTCAGAACACAACCCCCTAGCCATACACTTTTGTGTATATAGTACAGTGACAATAAAGTGATTTGTTTCGGTTTAATTTGTTCAATATTTTGAAGGTAGCAAAATAAAGGTTGAAGTTGGTTCAAGTAAAGCAAAGTTGGTTAAGAAAATGTTAGTTGAGAGTGTACAGAGTGTACAGCCTGTTCAAACCAACATGAATTTGGTCTGATTTTCACATGAAATTTGTCTGTTCAGAGTCAGACAAATGTGAAAAAAAAATGGTAGACTGACTGAATGAAATGATCAATCCCTCAATTCACAGCACAAACATTAAGCTAAAGGAAGGGATTGAAAACTCCCAACTCTGCTCCTCTCATACCACTGCAGTGTAAACATACCATTAGAACTCGTCTCAAAAAAAGAAAATGTTGCAATGATGTATGTGCAAATGTTCCTGTTAGTCGCTTGTCATTAAAATCTTTTACAAATACTACCACATACATGCACTTACAGATCCATTGTAAATGACTCCACATGGAATTCTAAATTCACAGCAGGATAGTCATATCTCTTGATTTGTAAAATGCACTCTCTCTCTCTCTCTCTCTATATATATATATATATATATATATATATATATGTTTTTGGTTTTTTTTTTACTTTAAAAAAAATTAACAATTTATAATAATATAGATCTCTTTTTTTATGGCACTTTGTGTGCAAAACTCAAAGTCAGCTTACTTTCTGTTGTCAGTGTGGAAAACATTGAGGACATAATTACCTCAGAATGATTGATCTCTTCAGTAACATGGTTTAAAGTGTTCCAGCCATCATAGGACCACAAACACTGGTAAAATGCTATTCCCAGGGGTCTGATGCTCAGCTTGGTCCCATCGAAGGAGTTTTGGAAGCTGTTGGAGATGTCACCTTGAATGAATAGCACAACTCCCCCAATCACAATTATTATAAGTGCCAGCACCTTCATAGCCATAAATAACACTGTGACTGTGATGGAGGAGCGCACATTCAAGCAGTTCACAACTGTCAATACCACAATTCCTAGGGCTGCCAAACATTTCACTGCTCCATTTGGTGGTAGGCAATCATCATAGAAAGGTGCAAGGACATTTTGGGCAAAGATAAGTGCCACTGCAATCATGCTGGTTGGTCTCATCACAATGTTATTGGTGAAGGCACATATAAAGGCCATGATATTGCCTGAAGTGCGCAATATGTAAATATACTCTCCTCCAGACTCACGAATAACAGTTCCTAATTCAGCGTAGCACAAAGAAGCTAGCATGGCCAACAATCCACTGGCAGCCCATATGAACAGACTAGCCCCTGGACTCCCAATATAAAGTAGCACATACTGAGGATTCACGAAGATTCCAGAACCAACCATGACCCCTGCAATGAGAGACACTCCACCCAGCAGCCCTACTTCAGTCTTCAGTTTCAGCTCGTCAGGTGACCTGTCCTTTTCAGCTGCCATAGTGGAGAAATACAGGCTGTGACAGATCTCTTTGAGTTGATTTCAAATGGACAGTATGAACAGGACGAAGTAACAAATTTAAAAATGTACTAGTTTACTAGTTTGCTGTCAGCATGAGACTGCATTTGGACAGTACTGGAGGTCACAGTAATAAGGTTCAGAACATGCTGGTCTCTGGCTATTCATTTATCTTTTCCTGACTAATATTTTATTCAAGTTCTTGAGGTTAATGTGTGATAAAGAATGCAAGTTCATATATGCCACATTTAATAGAAATTTTGCAGTAGTGTTGGCACTATTTTCTAACATTCAATATAAATCAAGAAATACAAATGGTAACACTTTTTAAAAAGGTTTCATTAGTTTACATTACACTGTAAAAAAAAAAAATCAGGTCTCCAATTGAAAATGTTCTAGTGACCGATCACATCTAAATTTTTCAGTTGGCCCAAATGAATTTCTGTGAATTGATGCAATTTAATTAACAGAAATTCAATTTGGCCAACTAAAAAAATTTAGATGTGATCAGTCACTAGAAAATTTTCAATTGGAGACTTGGGGCCTCATTTATAAACGTTGCGTACGCCGCTGTCTACGTAATGATTGGTATTTATAAAAAGCAAACTTGGCGGTAAAATGTGCGGTCCTTCACGCAAGCTCTGACCCAGGCGTACGCACAAAAACGGGTGAAATGAGAAATGGCGACACCGTCGGCAGATGGAAGAAACAAGTGAAAGTGTGTGAAACTGTAGACCGTTGTGTAAAAGAAATGGCAATACTGCCTCTCATAAATAATGAAGACTTCACAAAGCAAGTCTAACAATTAACAGCCTACATGAAAACCCGTTTGATCAATCTGCAGTGTAAAACAAACAAAATCAAATGAAAATTACACAAAAAAAAAAGCACATTGCAAAAAGAAAAGTGAAATATGTTCTGCAATAATATTGGCATGTTATGCAATTCATCCTCATAAATAATATGGTAAACAGAACGAAATAATGTGCAAAACTGATATTCTTGTCAATGTGTCCGTCTAGCGGAGCAGATATACATGCAATTAGATAGACAGATAGATAGATAGATAGATAGATAGATAGATAGATAGATAGATAGATAGATAGATAGATAGATAGATAGATAGATAGATAGATAGATAGATAGATAGATAGATAGATAGATAGATAGATAGATAGATAGATAGATAATTAGGGAGATATACATGTCAGCGGCGAGAACACCATTAAATCTATTTATAGATGTAGAAGAAAATGTATTTGTACCCGACTACGCCACCTAGAGTTAAAACTGAGACCCCAGGAACTCACTATCAGCACAGGTTCTTTATCACGGGGAAGGAACAGTGGAAAAACAACTCCTGACAAATTCAAGTCAACGATTATTTATTACACTGAAAATTGGCAACCAAAGATCTGTACTACATGAGTCCAAAGTGCCCTCACGGTGGTCTGCGCTGTCTGATCTTTTGTGGGGACTGCCCATGCATAGCGTGTAAACATATCTACCATAACTAATATGTTTTGGTAGGAATCATTAGGCCGTCCTAAGGACAAAAAGTCTAAGGCCACTACTTCCAACGGACAAGACACGGAGATGGGATTCAGGGGGGATTTATGACTGTCCCTACCCTTCTGCAGGCTGCAGGCGACGCAACCAGAATGGAACCCTCGTCCAGTCTCCTCCATCTTGGGCCAGTAGAAGTGGAACCACACTCTGGACAGCATACATTCAACAACTGCATGGGCCAATGCTTCATGGTACCGGCTCCACACCTCCTCTCGCTTGATGGCTGGACAAACAATCTGCAACTGACACTCCTGAGTGTTAGGATCAATCATCTATCATCTTTTATATAATGCACCATCAATGATTGTAAGACGTGAGACTTGACGAAGCAACTGTTGCACCACCAGAGGCAAAGTTCTTCTCTCAAGGGTGGTTGGTACACTAGCAGACCTCACACACTGCATCAATAATTGAAGATCCTCATCCCTTTGCTGTGCCTCTCGCCACTCGTCAATTCCCAAAGCACCAAGAGGACTAATCTCCCCACTGGCATCAATCTTCTGGACCTCTGCAACTGCTTCCTGCTCTGTTAGGGGCACAGGTACTTGATAAACTGTCTGCATTTCCATTTTCTCGCCCCGCTCAATACTTCACTACAAAATCGTAACTGGCAAGTTGGGCAACCCAACGTTGTTCTACAGCCCCAAGCTTAGCGGTTTTCAAATGGGCAACAGGGTTGTTATCCGTAACCACAGTAAACTTTGATCCAGTCAAGTAATCTTTGAATTTCTCCGTTACGGCCCACTTTAAAGCCAACAACTCTAGCTTGAATGAACTATAATTTGCATAATTTCTCTCTGCAGGATGGAGGCTTCGACTGGCATAAGCAATAATATGTTCTATTCCCTCTTGTACTTGTGACAGGACAGCACCTAAACCTTGATGACTGGCATCTGTATACACAACGAATGGTAAAGAGAAATCAGCATATAATAATACAGGGGCTTCAGTGAGGCATGACTTCAAGGTCTCGAAAGCAGCCTGACATGCAGCAGTCCACTTTTATCTACGGAGATTCCCACCAAGAGAGTATTTAAAGGGTGGGCGATCTTGGAAAAATTTTAAATGAAGCGCCTGTAGTAGCCTGCAAGGCCCAAAAAGGCCCTTACCTCCCGGACAGTTTTAGGGGTGGGCCAGCCTTGAACTGCAGTTGTCTTTTCAGGATCGGGACGTACGCCAGCCTTATCCACCACATGGCCAAGAAACCTCACCTGTCGTTGGAAGAGCCGGCACTTATCAGGTCGTAATTTTAACCCATATTGGGACAGCCGTTGAAAGATCTGTTCAAGGTGGCTAAGATGAGTAGAAAAATCAAATGAGTATACAATAATGTCATCCAAGTACACCATTGAGAAATCTGTTATATAACCATTTAGACAACGCTGCATTAACCGCTGAAAAGTGGAAGGGCCATTGCACAGCTCAAAGGGCATCATTTGAAATTCATATAACCCCAAAGGAGTGGCAAAGGCAGGCAGTCTTAGAACGATCCTCTGGGTGGACACCCACCTGCCAATAACTGCTGGCCAAGTCCAGAGTACTGAACCACTCAGCCCTCTTCAAAGTGGTTAAAGTCTCCTCAATTCTAGGAAGGGGAAAAGCGTCTTTGTGGGTAACTGCATTCAGTTTTCTATAATCCACGCAGAAACGTCAGCTCCCATCCTTTTTCTTCACCATCACCGCAGGGGCCGCCCATGAACTAGCGCTCTCTGCAATAACCCCCTTATCCAACATGTCTGCCAACAAGACTTTCATTTCTTGGTACATCATAGTTGGTAAAGGTCGAAATCTCTCTCGAATGGGGGGCACATCCCCAGTGTGAATCCTATGCTGTATCACCTCGGTGTGCCCCACATCATCCTCACTCTCAGCAAAACTCTAGACCATTTATTCAAAAGTGCATCAAGATTGTACCCCCAAGTTGTAAGTCGCTTTGGATAAAAGCGTCTGCTAAATGCATAAATGTAAAAAATGTAAATGTAAGATCTTGGCGCTGCTGTGTAGTCAAATCAGATGTTTGAGAAAGTTGACATACCTCAGAGGAAGTTGTATCTTCTACCGTGGGGCTAGCTGCAATAAGACTCACTTCCACAGTACCGTCAGTATCCAACGTTAGTCCAAGGTCCCTGCCTCCATAAATATCAGGGCCATTGACCTCATATAGCCGTCCAAGTTTCTGATACTTCCCTACAAAAACACTGTAAGAATGTAGATTACAAAGTCTCACAGGAATTTTACCATCTCTCACCATGGCAATTGTTCGTGCGGCAGTCACAGGCTGTTCTGACACAGGCTCCACAAGCCCACAATAATCACGCTGTTGCAGGCCCATTCGAGTACGTCCACAGACTATGACCGCGCTCCTTGGAGGAATGCGTACACCTCGTCTGTTAGACAGCCACACATATCCCAGGGACCCATCTTGTTGTATCCGTGCCGCAACACGTTGGCAAACTGCTGTAATCTGCTGCCATGCTTGTCGTTCTTTAGTACTCTGAAACAGCAACAAAGACTGCCCCTCCTTCTTAAAGAGAGCACTCCAACATTGTGAAATGACATTCATGACAATTATTAAAGGATTTGTAGAACATTCGTCTTTCACAATGACAACGCCCGGCTCTGTAACTTGGGCTCCAGCAACCTTAAAATCAAACACAGCATATCCAATGTAGGGAATTTCAAGGCCATTTGCAGCTCTTAGAGTCAAAACAGGGGCTTGGCCCAACTTATACTGTGGAAACTTCTCTTCAAACATACTCTGCTGCATCAAAGTGACTTGAAAGCCAGTGTCTAATAATCCTGTACACGCAATGTACTGGATCAAAACGCTCACCATTGGACAATCCCAGATGAAAAAGTGGTCCTAGAGTTTCTGATGATATCGATGGCCCCACCGCCTGGACCTCAGCAGCAGGGCAACCTAGTTTAAATCCACATTAGGTAGAACACTCTCCCTACAGTACCTTGCTATGTGCCCTGACTGTTGGCACCGCCGACAGATGGGCCTCCCCTCAGCATCCCACATATTTGAGGCAGGCTGCCCTCTTCGTCGCCTAGAGATGTTTTGTGACTGAGAATGTGTATAATTTGGTTGCGTAACTGAATTGGATGACTTAATCTCCTTCATCATTTCCTGTGTCAGTCATCTGTCCTTTAACTTCCTCCAAGATTTCTCGTTTTAGCTCCGCTTTCCAATCGGTTTCCTGTAGGCGAGAGTCAATTCTACCAGGCCCACTAACAGCAGCACAAGCAAGTTCATACCTTGGTTGACCATATTCAGCTTCCAACAGCAAAGCCTCTTGATGTAGGTCTGCAAACATTCCTCCTGGATTTCGGCGAGCATATGTTCTCAGGGCTCTCAAAAAAAGTCCATCCTCCAACCCCAATAGCAACTGCTCCTTCAGCTGGTCTTCAACAAGGGCCCCATCTGGACTACATCACCGCAACCTACAATAGAGTTCTCGTAATCGCAACACAAACGTCTTGAAGGGCTCATCTTGTCTCTGTTTACAACTAAAAAAATGTGATCTAAGAACAAGGAGGGGTATTTCTCCAGCATACAAGGTGTCTAAATGCTCAAAAATCTTATTGACTTTATCCCTATCATCAGCCAAAACACTTATTTCCCTCTTTGCGTCTCCACCCAGAGCACCCATTACAATTTTAACTTTCTTTGTTTCAGCTACTTCTTGGGCTTCTAAAAGCCCTTGCATTTGTTTTTTCCAGTCTCCATACTTCAATTCATTATCTGTGCCTGTAAACTTAGGCACCCAAGGAGCACCAGGGAACACTGGTATCATCATCTTTACAGATTTTTGTTTTGTTTATATTTTGTCAAGTGCTGTTCCACTGTTCCCGTACCCGACCCTGCTCGACTACGCCAAAATTATGTCAGCGGCCGATAACACCATTAAATCTATTTATAGATGTAGAAGAAAATGTATTTGTACCCGACTACACCACCTAGAGTTAAAACTGAGACCCCAGGAACTCACTATCAGCACAGGTTCTTTATCAGGGGGAAGGAACAGTGGAAAAACAACTCCTGACAAATAAATGATTATTTATTACACTGAAAATTGATTGAGGAAAAGTGCATTTAGGTCCACAGTCCAAAGTCCATAGTCCAAAGTCCATAGTCCAAAACTCGATGAGCAATCAGGTTCAACTCAGTTTCTGCTGGGCCATCGAGTCGTCAATTAATTATCAGTCTCCCGGAAAAGCCGTAGAAGTGACAGCACTGGAAAACCAAAACAAAAACAACTGCCAGCAACACCGTCCGTTTCACAATCACTTCACCTTCACACAGTTTAAGTTCATTCAATCAAACAGCTCATTTAAAAAGATCGGCCGATTCAAGAGTCAATCATATAATAAAAACATTCCGATGGCAGCGCGTTCTCTTCCTTTAAGGGCAGCCAACTGAAACTGTTAGGCACACCGTTAAGTTAAAATCACTGGTACTCACAGCGTGAACGGATAGCAGCCCTGCTATCAGTCCAATGTAATCACGGGCAGAAGGACCACGTCAGTGTTCACTCTCGTCTCCACAGCACTCGCAGGCAGTAGGCACTCACAGCTCGTCACCAACTCGTCTCACGCTGTTGATCCGAACGGCGCTCCACAATCAATGATTCCCCCGCTTGTGTTTTCCTTCAGAGTACTGCACACTCACTTGGCCATAAGCCATCTCACCGCATCTGACTCACTCACTGCCAGACGCCGACGCATGTGCGAGCAATAAGTTTCCTTCGGTTCACCCTCTCGTAGGCCGCTTCTCATTATGCTTGCACACTGCTGCCACCTGCTGTTCCAGTCACAGCTGTCATTTTATAAAAGGATATTCACTGCCCAAACCCAATCATGTTCGTCACTCAGTTCAATTTGTTTGAATAGAGGCGTGGCTTGGAAATTTCATGAAAATTTCATGAGCTACGGAATCATGGTATTCATGCATATGCCTTTAGTTCTATTTTTGATAAAATAACGTATGACGTATGTCTCAACCATTCAGAAAGCTGCAAGACATTACATTTGCACTGAACTATTTCCCATTTCCACGTAGATTATAATCGACATCTGTAGCGTGTCAGATGCAATTAAATGGATGGAAATAAAATGCCCCATCACAATGCGTAATGACGCACAATGGCTGATCTTGCACTCTTAGAAGATGTGGCAAATGGAAGGATTCGGAGTGAATGCATCTTCAGACAGCAAGAAGACTTGCTGGCAAACGAGGACACACTCTGGCGATGGAGCGCTAGACGCTTTTTTGCCTCGACTTTGATGTCCGACCATTTCTTTTTTATTTCGGCCATGGTCCGAGGTTGTGAGGCTACAGCATTTACGGCGTCTGCAACCTTTTGCCACTCAAGTGCCTTTTTGGCATTAGTAATGCCCACACTGTGCCCTCCAAAACAACATTTTTCTCCTCTTTTCCACCTCGCCAACGATAACTTCTACTTCCCATCACGTTTTTTAAAATTTCCTCTCTGTGTTTGCCATGATTTCGCAATCAATGAATACTAATTTGTGGGCGTTTCACTGACTATTTATGGGCAACTATGGGTGTGACATGAAGCGGCAAAAGCTGCGCTTACTTTAGAATTGATTGTGATTTATTAAAGGAAAACTGCATAGGATGTGCGTGCGCACGGTTTTATAAATCCGAATATTTCTGTGCGTACGCATGTGTTTCATCCGTACGCCACTTCTGATGCAAATCCTATGCAAATCCTTTTTTTTTTTTTACAGTGTAGTTAACTACATTACTTAACATGAACTAATAATAAACCGCATTTCTACAGCATGCATTAATCTTTGTTAATGTTAATTTCAACTTTTACAAATACATCATTAAAATCTAATCAAAATTGTATTTGTTAACATTAGTTAATGCACTATGAACTATCACAAACAAACAATGAAGAGCTGTATTTTTATTAACTTACGTTAACAAAGATTACTAAATACTGTGACAAATGTACAGTATTGATCATAGATAGTTCATGTTAGTTAATACATTAACTAATGATAACAAATGAAACCTTATTGTAAAGTTTTACCATAATAATAAAAACCTGTAAGTCTAGTTGCATATGGCTGCAATGTTGGATTTTTGATCTAGCAAGTGTGTCTAAAGACACACTGAGACCATTGCAGAGAGCAGATGAAAGCCGAAAATTATCTTTTATAGTTATTTATTGAAACTATTACATCACTTAAAAATACCACTAAGTTCTACATTACTATTACATGAGCCAATGGCATGGTCAGTTAATAATCTTTTAGTACACTTGTGTCTTCCTTGTGTTAATAATACAGTAAGAGGCTCTACAAGTTAACGATATCTCACAAATCCTTCGGATTGATCAGATGACGAACTTCCTACAATTTATATAATTATAATTCAGTCAACAATCTTCCATGATTGTTCTTTATGGTCAAGGTGAAATTCCTTAGCTGGTGCCCTGTAATATAGGAAGGAATCATCTGACACACTCACACTCACGACTCACCTTATCATCATTGTCATGTTATCACTGTAAAGCTGCTTTTAAACAATCTGTATTGTTAAAGTGCTATATAAATAAAGGTAACAAAAAAAAAAAGCTCTGCACCATGGAAGCTTATGTAGCAGGGTGAGCAGGTTTCCTCCCCTGTATTTAGTGTGACAGCCTATCAGCATTCGAGGCCTGTCTATTTAAGACCGTGCATCCGCAACCTGAGGGTGCGTCATTGTAAACTCCGCCCCATGGCGAGGGTGCGCCACCATTCAGTAGTGATGGGCAGACCGAGGCTTCGTGAAGCACTGAAACAGTTGAAGCAAATGTGCCATATTGTTTCGAAGCTTCGAATCAATCCGACACCCGTCTCTACGGCGACATCTAGAGGTCACATGCATGTGTTGATCTGAAATACCTTGACAATGATCCATGTAAAAAAAAAGAAAAAGTTTTTAACATCTGTCTGACAACTACATGATCTTGGTTTTGTAACCTGTAGCCTCCTCATTGTGAATAACTAGTTTTGTTTGTGGTCATGAATAATGAACATTAATGAAAAAAATAAAGCCACAATGAGTCACATTTGTTACGTAACATTGTTACGTAGTCTTTTTTTCCATTATAGAAGAATATTATCTTCCAACAAAACCCTAGCCCCTTTAATGTTTTTTGTTTCTTGATTTGCCTGATATATTTTTCTACTGTACTTTCAAGCACCTGATCTGTATTTTGTAATACAAAAATGTTCTGTTATTGCCATGCTGTTATGATTATTTGTTCAGCAATCTCTCATGTGGAGCCTCCATTTTTATCTATTCTATTAATATATCTATCTATATATCACCTATGAATCTATATAATTCTATATCTCTAACTATATCTCTCACTCGTAGTGCCGCTGCTCCCGTTATGCGCATCACGTGCGCTCAGGGGGGCACCACAACAAAATGCTCAAAATATAAATAAAAATACAATCATCAATGTCCTGTCAATATTGAATTTGACTAACTTCCTAAAACAAAGAAGTATTTGCTGACTCATCTTACTCAGTCTTCTCATCTTAATCTAGCCTAGAAATTTAGACACACCCTAGCTGCAGCAATTTGCAGGCAGGGTCGTCTAGCAACTCTCCGTTGGCTTGCTAGCTGGAAAAACCAAACTCTGGTCAGGCCAATCACATCGTGTATAGAGTCGGTGGGCAGGCTTAACATAATGACAGAGTTGCGTGCTACTCCTAAACAAAGAAGCTGGCGAATAGGCTTTGGCCGCGACTCTGGAAGACTTGGAGTTAAGCTTTTCTTTGAGGAAAGAACAAAGAACAACATCGAAGTCATTCTTAAGAAAGGAAGATGTGTTTGGAGTTTTACCGACCGGATACGGCGAAACTAAAGTTGAATCTATCAACTAGCTCTGCTTCAGCTTCTTCGTTGCTCTGGTTGGTTGTAGTGCTATTGTCACTGTATGATAATGGAAATGAACTGATGACATCACCATTTTCTCCAGAACAGCTATACGGTTGAATAAAATTCTGTTGCATTATTTTCCTGTTTAACACTGTGTAGCTGCTTTGAAACAATCTGCATTGTTAAAAGCATTATATAAATAAAGTTGGCATGACTTAAAGTTGACATGACACTGCTACCTGATGAAAAACATTGCACATATCCTTAATTTTATCAGCACTCAGAAGTTTGAATTACTAAGCATATTAGCAGCCAGTGAATATGCAATATTGCATCTATGCAGCAGCAAGCAGACAATGTAGTTTGCCGTGATAATACAGAGACAAAATGGCATGTGAACTCTTTAAAATGAAATAGACTTTTGCCTTGTATTCACATATCTGATGAATTTGCAATTCCTTGTACTTTGGTACAGCAACAGCAGCATGTATAGCAAATTCAGATTATAATGTTAGTTAGAGAATATTATGAACAGCAACAACACGCTAGCAGACGTTGTGGTTAAGTAGACACTGCAGTTGAGTTGAGTTGAGTCAATCAAGTCAAGCCAACTTTATTTATATAGCGCTTTTTACAATGCTGATTGTTTCAAAGCAGCTTCACAGTGTTAAACAGGAAAATAATGTACCAGAATCTGATTCAGCTGTACAGCCGCTCTGGAGAAAATCATGTCATCTAGCTCATTTCAATTATCATACAGTGACAATGTGGGCAGATCAGTAATTTAGTTGATGAATGTAATTTAGTTTAGTAATTAAATTTATTTGGATATTTAGTTGAAAATGTAGTGTCCAACTGAGCAAGCCAAGCCAAAGGCGACAGTGGCAAGGAACCAAAACTCCATCAGGTGGCATAATGGAGAAAAATAAACCTTGGGAGAAACCAGGCTCAGTCAGGGTGCCAGTTCTCCTCTGGCCAATGAACAAACAGTGTATGATTATTATTCTGGCAACTTTACAGGTCAGAGGTCATATTAGATCAAAATATTCGAAAGATCGGCGTCATCACGCCGAGACGGGTTTATTGAGGATGAAATGTGTTGTGGCATATTCTAAGTTCTCTCAGTTCAGCATTCGAAGAAAATCTCTCAGAGTCGAAGTTCCAGGTCTGAGGATGTTAACTTTATTGCATGAACAACAAAGTGAGATGCCAGCTGAACATCCGATTTTCCATAGTAAAACTCCATAATTTATCCTGTTTTCTTATCTCCCCTCATCCAGTGGGCACCTTTCCAACCATCATTTCTTCTCTAGCTCCACCTTGTGATTTCGCAACACTTAAATGCAAACCTCTGCATCTTAAGATTTACTGGTGGAAAATCCCCAGAGCTTCTCTTTTTTTCAACAATACATATCATGTACCATTCGCTCCACTGGTCACCTAGGCCTCACATCCGTGCCCGTACACCAAGTGATATAATCTTCCAGTAGTTTTCAATTTTTTTTCAGGACCCTCTCCTTACAGAAGGCCCAGTCATTATTTTATTGATACATATCCTGATTCTATTTCATATAACCAGTAAAATCCTCCAACACATGTTGATTAAACAATTATAAAATAGGAATATTAGAAAGATCAGAGTCATCACGCCGGCGACGGGTTTATTGAGGATGACGTGTCGATTAACCAATTATAAAATAGTAATATTCGAAGGATCGGAGTCATCCCGTGTCGAGGCAATATCAGGGGGAGTCTAATTGACACGGTCTCTGCAGACACTTCAGGGATGCGTTGGTCATGTCTGGGCGCAGGTCCACCATCTGATCTGAATACGGCCGGGATCCGGCTGACTGCAGTAAACCTCGGGATAAACAGAGAGACTAACATTAGCGTAGATGCCATTCTTTTTGTAATGTAACGAGTACATCAGGTGTTATGGGAAGTGTTCCCGGTTCCGGCTGACCTAGCTAATGCAGCCTAAGAATTATTTATTTCTGCAAGGAATGGCGCTAAGCAGGGCCTGAAATTAACTTTTTTGACCACCAGCCACTGTGACTTTTTACTTTTTTTTCTCCTCGACATTAAGCCAGTTCACATGTTTGTCCAGATTTTTTTGTGTTGTAAATATAATTTATTCTGAAGAAAAATTCCCAACTCAGCTTTGACATATTTAAATCTGCATATCTTTGATATTTTTACCTTTTATAAAGGGCATTTTTTTCCATAATCTTAAATATAGGCTATGCTTCAGCTTACAGTTTATATTCTTAAATCTTATCTATAAATGAAATTAGAATAATAAGAATAAGGATAATAAGACACTGTAGGGCTGTTACCAATCAAATTAAATAATTTACACTAAAAAATTACAACTGCATAAACATTTTTTATGAGATTGTTTTAAATATTTTTGAATATACAAATAAGAAAAGTTGGAAAGAATGTTTAAACATGAAAGTAAACCACCAGTAGGTGGCAGCAGGTGACCGTTTTAATGAGTGAATCATTGAATCGATTCGTTCAAACGGCTGATTCATTCAAGAATGAGGCGGTCGTTTATAGGTAATTGAATCTTTGATACAAACGATTCATTCAAAGCGCTGAATCATCCAGTAACATTAGGCTTGTTCGACTTCACCCAGCGATGCGCAGACCGATCGGCGGCTGACTTGAAGCAGTGCATGCCGGTTAGAAATTTTGTCCGACTTGAGGCAGCGCCGACGCCACGTGACAGGTATGTCAACAAAGTGCCGCGAGAGCGATTCGAGAGCAGTCGGCTGATACAGCCGGTGCAGTTTCTACAGAGCAGCTGCAGGAGGCTGCACGGACTCTGATGACGACACAGCTGTTCCACGATTGGCTGTATTCACCGCATGACAGTGATCACGTGTGTTTCGTGTTTATTCTGAAACCTTCAGCTCCACTAATGCGCACAAATCTGTTTTTTATAACAGTAAAACCTCCTTTCATGTAGTCGCGATGTTATATTGTCATGTTTATCAAAATAAAACTGATTAAAAATGTAGACCCCACTTCATTGATAGTGTAGACTTATATGTTGACATTTATTCTTGTACAAACACACACTGTATTAAGCAGTACATAAAGTATTACATGACATTAATGTCTCTGAAACATCTGTGTATTGCCAAATATTGCATTTATTTCACTTCAGCTGATAAAGTATGCAAACACCGCGCGAGCATCACTACGGGAAGCAGAAAGTGTCCGACTTCACGGCTCCGTTTGCAGCTCCTCCCCGTCTGCACGCGGCTACTCTCGCCGATCAGTTGAATCCGGCCGCAGCCGATGTCGAACACACCTTTTGATTTCTCCTCGAGAGGCTGCGCGAGCGTCAACAGTGCAACATTGTTACCGTCAGTTTATTATACATTAGGCTATATATTATTATCCACTATTGATTGCCACTTACGCTAAATTAATGCAGAATCATTCTTGCATTTTGTTGATTCCTTAGTTTTTTGTTATTGATGTTTTAATCCCTCTAGTAAAATTCTCTTTCATTTGCCCCTTCAAAAATCCACTTGTCCCACAAAAATGTTTTAACTTGTAAGAATACACATTTAAGTGCTGTCAAGTTATTAACGAAATCAATATAAGTAATAATAACTCTTATAATATAATTGTTTTTTTATTCATTGATGATTAAATCTTTTTATTCATTGATGTCCCGTGTCACAGGCAGTCATAGCTACTGACCGCAGCTCGTATGTGAACACATCACACGCGGCTGTGTTGATGGCTGATTTAGTCACGTTCAGGAACGGTTAAACAGAACTAAATTAATATTATTATTACTGGTTACTGCGTACCGGACATTTTCTCACCGCTTCCCAACTCCCAACATGCACATGCACACGACTCACACACATCTGTGCAACTGTCGTTGTACTGTAGCCTACGGCAGCGTTGCATTATCATCTCGTCCCATCTCACCAACAGTCAGAGTAATACTCGTACATCCAAACGTAGTCAGAGAAGGGCCTCATCTTCTTTCCGATCGCATGAACGTAGTCGCATCCTCTCAAACTGCCCAATAAATCACTCAATTCTCATTGGCTACCTGCCAATGTGGCAGGTAAATTGACAGGGTTATCCGCCAATTGCAAAATTTACCCGCATTTGGCGCGTGGTCGGGTGTTAATTTCAGGCCCTGGAGCTAAGGGTTCAGAGAATGCCATATAAAATTCTGCAGTAATACCATCATTCCCCGCCGGAGACGTGTTGATTTTAAGATGATCAATAGAATCAACGATTTCCTTAAGGGAAATAGGTTTGTCACACCGATTTTGTCATCTGCCTCTATAATAAGATCAATTATAGAGTCTAAAAATTAGTCTTCCTCATCGAACCTAGAGGTATATAACAACTTGTAAAACTTATAGCAATAATTAGAGATTGTCTTGGGGTCATCCGTAATGATACCATCAGCATTGAGTTTAGACATTCTATTATAATTGGCATTAGACTTCTCTAACCTGAAGAAATATACAGAATTTTGTTCGCTTTGCTCCTTCCATCTCCTCCTAGATCGCACAAAGGCGCCTTCAGCTTTACATTTGTAAATATCATCAAGCTGGTTTTGTAAATTACAAAGCAAAGCAGTTTCAGCATTTGAAATATTTTCAGGGGGACCCTGAGCAATGGCAGCTATTTCACTAATTACCGCCTCTTCTTCTGCTTTCCTAAGATTGGATAGCGCACTCCATAGCTTCTCATAAATTTACCAATATCAAATTTTATTTACTCCCAATTATTACTAAAAGAACGTTCCCTTACAGCTTTTTTCCAATAATGGTAAATAAAATAGTTAATTTTAATTATGATTTATTATGAGATAATAGAGAGCTATTTAACTTCAAATATGATGTTTAAATAGAATTTAGAGTGCTTACAGAGAGCTTTATTTTTTATACAAATTGCCTTATGATCAGTTAGAGGTGTTTAGTATTAGTGAATTTGGTCTTCCAGATGTCAATCACATTAAGTCTCTCCATGAATTGTTTAAATTTTGAGTTAAGTGATGATGGTCGGCTGGATGGCCATTTATCAAGAGCACAGTCAATTGCAATATTAAAATCACCACCTATAACAAATAGAGAGTTTGGGAATTTTTTCAACCAGTATAGTAGTCTGCTTTCTATAAACTCAAGAAAACTAGCATTCTCAGACCTTGAATTAAATCCATAAATATTAGCCATAATAATAAGTCGAGATCAGATCAATGACAATACAAAAAAAATGTGAATCACTGTCTGAATGTAATATATTCCCTTTAAATGCATTCCTTAGAGTAGTAACTCTACGAATTGAAGAATTACAGGCCCCTGCTTGTCGGTGTGCATCCTTGAACCTAAGTGATGAACAGTATCGATCAAATCTGGAAGCTTGATCTTTTCCTCGGGAAGCATCTCCTGACAAATGAATAATTTCACCTCATACATTCTGATCTGCTTTCTCTGGGAGTCCATACAATTTCAGATTCCATCTCCTGTGGTACCCTTTCCAGCTATCGTATGCGGTTCTCGAGCATGTTTGAACATGCTTCAATGTTTCTCTTCATCAATGCATTTTTCTGCAGCAGTCACCTTTATCTTTAAGTCGTTTGCCTCTGAGCAAACGAAATCAACAGCAGGGACGTCGTTAGGCCTATTTTAGGGGGTCTGAAGCTACCCCAAAATGTTCCTAAGCCCCCCTAAATGATAAAAAGAACAACATAATTCGATTTATCAATAACCATATCCTCATTCATATTTAGACGCAACAATATCCAGGTACAAAAAATAGCCGAGAAGTCGGAAGTTTAAATGAAGATTAAATGTCCTTAGTTTTCGTCTTTGTCAATGTATTTCATAGAGCAAATAACGTTCAGCTACATTTCCTTTCCCTGCGTCTCTCACTCACGAGTCTCTCTCACACACACACACACACACACACACACACACACACACACACACACACACACACACACACACACACACACACACACACACACACACACACACACACACACACACACACACACACACACACACACACACACACACACACACACACACACACACACACACACACACACAGCCCCTCCCCTCCCTGCACACCCGCCCGCCGTCTCCATGAGAACGAGTGTTCGACGTTCGACGTAGAAAGCAAGTTCGCGAAAGGTTGGTATCTCGTGAACACCTTCACACAATCACACATTAAAAAGTGGTATAAAAATATTTTTAATTCTGAATATAATTTTGTCAGTGTGTTAATGTCGACCTGAGAAGCGATGGCTACTTTAGAAAGTTAATTAGTCGCAAATTTGAGGTAAAATGCACTTGGGTTGTCGATGTCAAAACACGATATAAGCTGTGATTCAAATATTAAATAATGTAATGTCATTAGTTTACTCTTACACTGAATGTTTGCTGCTTCAGTCTAGATGAGTGGGCTATTGTATAGGGTAAATTTAGTATAGGGTGTTAAAATTGTACAGCTGTGGTAGGGCCTATTTGTGTAGGTTTAGCTCAATTTAGGTTTAGGTTAAGCTATTTGTATTTTAGCTCAAAAATGGGTTGAATACATGCGGTTCATGTATGTCTTCTTTAGTCTGTTGGCTCTTTAGGTTTTTTTTTAGTGGCACACTTACACATTTTGCACTTACAAGTGTGACTGTTTACATATTTGTGCCCATATGTACATTTTATGTAAGTTACTGGTTTTATTTTTGAATGAATATTTTCTAAAATTGTATGATTTTTTTGTTGAGTTATTATTACACAATACTTTTTCTGACCTTTTTGAATCTTGCCCCTGACAAATAACCCAAATTACAAAAAAAGACTAAAACTAATAAAAACTAAACTAAAACTAAGCATTTAAAAAAAAAATTAAACTAAACTAAACTAAACTAGCAAACCCACTTTAAAAGCGAAATAAAACTAAACTGAATTTGAAAACAAAAAACGAAATAAAAATAAAAACTAATGAAAAATGCAAAACTATAATAACCTGTAGTCTAGCTAGAGTGAACAAGCAAAATACAAGAAATTGTTAACTTAGCAAGCTAATCAAAACTCTGTATTCTTTGCCAATAATACAAGCTATCTCTATAATAGGCATATTCTAAAACAATATCAATCCCCATAGAATGTTGTTGTCACTGAAAACGAAATGTCAGAGGGTCCCTGTTAATGCTATTACTGTTGTATTCTTCAATTCATTGAGCAGATGAGATGGATATTCGAAGATATTTTAGCAGAGAGAAAGAGAAGCAGCCGCAGGAGATTAGCAGGCCAGTTGATTCTGAGGGAGCCGGTGTGATTGAGGTCAGTAATGGTCTATAGGTCTAAGGATTGTTTTGTTTTCTTCTAACAATACGCTTTTGTTGGCAGGTCTAGGAAATATGCATAGCCTAAACAAAATTATTGAATTATATTTATTATATATGCTAGCTATATTCTCTAACCAATTTAGCTTTCTGCATTCATTGGCTGTGATAAATTAAATAAATACGTAGATGTTACCTAAATGTAGGCTAAAGATGAGCAAATGCCCACAGATACACATGTGAAACTAAAATGAAAGCAATCCTACATAGCATTCTGTGGACAACTTATCTTATATAGAGAGGAATTAGATATTACTTTATCATACATTTACATGAGCAGACAGATAGCATTTAAGTCATTGCTTATAGTAACTCATCAGGAGCAAAGTCTGGCCTAAGTAAATTCCCCCATGCAGCTTTGATGTGTCTAAAAGCTAACATTACAGTAACTTTTCTTTAACAGAGTAGAAACGGAAGAAGAGGATATGTCTGTCACGTTTTACTTGTTAACATCTTGGTTTCTTGACTGGTTGTTGACATAATTGTAGCTCTAGATGTGAGTGCAAAGATTTTGCAAACACAAGTTACAAATACCCTGGGGGCTAAGCCCCCCCTGTCTTCCAATCCTAGTGACGTCCCTGATCAACAGTATTTTTTTGTCCATCTATTTTCATTGCGTTGCTGTTGATCAGTTTCTCCATACCCTCCACCCTGGTGTTAAATCAGTTCAGAGAGAGTAGATATATCATCCTCACCAGATTTGTCTGGTTTCCCATGTTTGCTAGATGGAGGCTTGCTTGGGGTTACAGGCAATCAGTAAATTGCTACCTTCAGGTGACAACATGAGCTCGGAGCTAGGTGTCACACCATCGGATACTGCCAAACTTTTAACAGCTTGATCTAGCCAGTCTTTGACATTTTTTTTCTTCTAATTTACACTGTACGGTTAGATAGTAAATTAAGACAAAATCATACTATATATAACATAACTATATAAGGGTCACTTAAAGGGGTGGTAAACCACGATTTCACTTTTCTAACTTTAGCTAGTGTGTAATGTTGCTGTTTGAGCATAAACAACATCTGCAAAGTTACAACGTTCAAAGTTTAAAGCAAACAGAGATATTTGCTTTTAAAGAAATCAGTTTCTAAGGACTACAGCAAACGGCCGGTAGGGACTACTACACATTCCTCCAGGGTGTGCTGACATCACCAGTCCCAATATTTACATAAACCCCTCCTCCGAGAATATGAAATAAGGGGGGCGAGGCCATTTTGAATCGCAGCAGGGAAGCGTTGTTGTGGTAGGCTAGTTAGTAGGCTGGAGTGCTGTTGCCAATGCCGACGAAATCAAAGCACGAGACAGACAGGGGTCAGAGGAGAAGATCGGAAAATGTAACATAATGGACAATATTCGTCTGTATTTGCAATACAGGAGCCGCAGTTCAGATGCACGAGACAAACCAGCCAGTGTAAAGGCCTGTTCACACCGGGACGATTTTCGCGCGCGTTTATCGCCGACGTTTAACGCCTCGTGACTAAACAATGGGCGCCAATGTGAGTGTGCACACCGACGCGTAAAACGCCAGGCGTAAAAGCGTCATTTAAAAAAAACGCCTCGGGTTCGTTTTTTTATTTTGACACGGCGCGTAAAAAACTGTCCGACCAATGAGATCCGCGCTTTTGTTCACGTGCCTGGAGCTGCTGAAGTGACAGTAAAACACGACTTGGTGGCGCTCAAGCACAAAATCGGTCTTGCCGAGCACACACTGATACGACGAAGAAGTAGTAAGTAGACAAAGAAGAAGATAGGCTGCTAATGCTGCTTGCCAGTTAGCAAAAAGTGTGTGAATGGTTTTGCCATAGACATAATATATCTGTGGTTTTGGCAAGCACGTAAATACTGTCTCTCCTCTTCTTCTGTGTGACAAGCCAGTGTCAGAAGCGTAAAGTGCCGCAGCACCACCTTGTGTACCGGGAGCGCATCTACTGAATGTGCACGTTCACTCGGCGCAACGCCAGTGGAAATCGCTTGGGTGTGAACACTCAAGACGCGCCGAAAAACGTCACGAAAAACGCTGGCGATAAGCGCGTGCGATATTCGTCCCGGTGTGTACAGGCCTTAAGAGCCGCTGGAGCTCACAACTCCGAAAACCCCAGATAAAATGTACTATTAGGCACTCTTTATATAAATAAACCACAGATCTGAGCTTTAAACAACTACATTATCGACTGAAAAAGTCTTAAAACTCCGTTTTGTCACACATTAACAGTAGATTTTAACAAAAAAAGACGTAAACACAGCCCATGTCAGCCATTTTGGATGACCAAGATGGCGGCGCGAGTAGATCGCGAGGCTCAGCGTCTCTCCAGATTCTGCAATTTTGCGGTATTTTTCTTGCTCATCTCGGGTCTGTTCGTACAGAACAGTTGTGCCTTTACATCGTACACCCGCGCTGAGCTTTTGGATATTGGTTTGCGAATTTCCGACAGTTTTATGGACAATCTTCAACTCCTTCCTGAGATCGCTAGGACGCCCGAGGCGATGCGCGTAACCCGGCCGGGCGGAAGTGCACGCAGAAGGCGGCGTGATCGTAAACAAAGGCGGGGGAAGCGTGGAGGATTGCGGGCTAAGCTAACGCGTTCTCCTCATCGGCTCTCTTTACCCAGCATTTTCCTTGCTAATGTACGATCGCTAGTGAACAAAATGGAGGAGATTCGACTCAGCATCACACACAGTAAGAAACTTTTGAACTGTAACGTCCTAATCTTCACTGAAACCTGGTTAAACAGCGGAATACCGGACACCGCTATTGAGCTAGCGGGACGCCACACACTCCGGGCAGATAGAACATTAGATGGCTCCGGGAAGACCAGAGGGGGTGGATTGTGCATTTATATTAACAAAGCTTGGTGCACAAACTCTGCTATTGTTGGGAGTCATTGTTCAGCTAACCTGGAGTTTCTCATGGTTAAATGTAGACCGTTTTATCTACCGCGGGAGTTCACTTCCACCATTATTACTGCTGCTTATATTCCACCCGATGCTGATGCCAAGCTTGCTATGAAAGAACTTCACGCAGCCATCAGTAAACAACAGACTGATCACCCTGAAGCTGCGTTTATTGTTGCAGTTGACTTTAATCACTCAAACTTAAAGTCAGTACTACCCAAGTTTCACCAGCATGTTTCTTGCCACACCAGAGGAAACAAAACCTTAGACCATGTTTACACAAACATGGCTGGAGCTTACCTTGCAACACCCCTCCCCCACCTGGGACAGTCAGACCACATCTCTTTGTTCCTCAGCCCCAAATATGCACCCCTCATCAACCGTGTGAAGCCATCAGTGAAGACAATCAAGGTGTGGCCTGCGGGGGCAGACTCCACACTCCAGGAAAGGTTTCTAAACACAGACTGGAGTATGTTTGCTTCTCAAGCCACCAGTGGCGCTCACACGGACATTGACTCCTACACCTCCTCAGTATTGGATCATATCAATACCACCATTGACAGTGTTACAACCCAGAAACAGATCACCACATACCCAAATCAGAAGCCTTGGATGAACAGGGAAGTACGACTCCTGCTGAAGTTACGCAATACTGCCTTCAGATCAGGAGATGCACAAGCCTACAGCGCATCCAGAGCAAACCTGAAGAGGGGCATCAAAAAGGCCAAGCACTGCTACAAGCTAAAGATAGAGGGACACTTTTCCAACTCTGACCCTCGACGCATGTGGCAGGGCATTCAGGCCATCAGTGATTATAAACCCACCCACTCCACCCCCACAGCCACTGATGTCAACTTCCTGAACGAGCTAAATTACTTTTATGCTCGTTTTGAAAGAGACAACAGAGAAACTGCCACCAAGCTCAAACCCTCAGCTGACCACCCACCAATCACACTCTCCTCTACAGATGTCTGCAAGGCACTGAGCCGGATCAGCGCGCACAAGGCTGCTGGACCAGACAACATCCCTGGTCGTGTTCTCAGGGCATGTGCGGAGCAGCTCGCTGGGGTTTTTACAGACATTTTCAACCTGTCTCTCGCCCAAGCAGCTGTACCATCATGCTTTAAACGCACTTCCATTGTGCCAGTGCCGAAACACTCCAGCCCGAGGTGCCCTAATGACTACCGCCCTGTAGCACTCACACCCATCATTATGAAGTGCTTTGAGCGGCTGGTCCTGGAACACCTAAAAGACTCTATACCATCCACATTGGACTCACACCAGTTTGCCTATCGCAGCAATAGGAGCACAGAGGATGCAGTTTCCATGGCACTGCACTCTGTGCTCACCCATCTGGACAGTAAAAACACCTATGCACGCATGCTGTTTGTTGACTTCAGCTCAGCATTCAACACTGTCATCCCATCCAAGTTAATTGCCAAACTTGGAGACCTGGGCATCAACACTTCAATGTGTAACTGCATTTTGGACTTCCTAACTGACAGAGCACAGAATGTTCGATCAGGATCCACCTGCTCCACGTCCATCACACTCAACACTGGTGTACCACAGGGCTGTGTGCTAAGTCCGTTTCTCTACTCCCTCTTCACCTCCGACTGCAAGCCTGTGTATGGAACTAATTCCATCGTCAAGTTTGCGGACGACACTACGGTGATTGGGCTCATCAGCAACAACGATGAGACTGCCTACAGGGAGGAGATCCAGCACCTGGCCACATGGTGCACTGATAATAACCTGCTCCTCAACACCACCAAAACGAAGGAGCTCATCGTGGACTTCAGGAAGGAGTCAAGAGGCACACACGACACCATCCACATCAATGGAATGGCTGTTGAGCGTGTCTCCAGTTTCAAGTTCCTGGGGATCCACATCTCGGCGGACATGTCGTGGACGACCAACACCTCCAGCCTGGTCAAGAAGGCTCACCAGCGCCTCTTCTTCCTGAGGACACTGAGGAAGAATCAGCTCTCCTCGGCTATCCTGGTGAACTTCTACCGCTGCGCAATAGAAAGCATCCTGACCAACTGTGTGGCAGTATGGTATGGGAGCTGCTCTGTTGCGGAGCGCAAGGCACTGCAGCGGGTGGTGAAAACTGCCCAGCGCATCACAGGGACTCCACTACCTGCCATCGAGCACATCCAGAGGAAACGCTGTCTGCATCGAGCTCGCAGCATCCTCAAGGACTCCTCTCACCCAGCCCACAGACTGTTTTCTCTCCTGCCCTCCGGCAGGCGTTTCAGGTGCCTCCGGACCAGGACCAGCAGACTAAAGAACAGTTTTTTCCCCAGAGCTGTCTCTTTACTGAACTCAAACCCCCGTTGATCCACTTCCCTCATAAACTGCTAACTCTCCTACCTCACATCTGCCTTCACTTTGTTATTTGCACTACTGACTGTTTATTACAGTAACAACTGTTTACTTATGCATTTTGCACCACCATATCTTAACTGGAATATGCTCATTTGCACTGCCGACTGTATTTACAGTAACCATGTTTACATTTGCATTTTGCACCGTACTTCTAACTGCAATATGCAACCACTTTCCACTGCACTTTTACACTTTCTTTCGGATAGCTCTGTCCATAATTTATTGCACTACCTTAATCCACTGCTATATTCCTCATATTAGCCTAACATATTATTGTATACCTCTATCTGTAAAATTCTGTTCAAAGTAATAGCCATCTGTATATTATATTCATAGTACATATTCACCTGTACATTCTGTTTACATTCTGTTTATAGTAATAGCCATCTGTATATTTATATTTATTCACTGTATATATTCATCTGTAAATTCAGTTCTGTTTATAGTAATAACCATCTCTCTACTTATACATATTTATATATATATTCAGTACATTTTTATGCCCTGCACTTACGCAACCATTGTATATATCCTGCACTTGCTGCTATTGCACTTCTGGTTAGACCTAAACTGCATTTCGTTGCCTTGTACTTGTACTTGTGTAATGACAATAAAGTTGAATCTAATCTAATCTAATCTAATCTAATTTCTCACCGAGACGAGCCGCTGGCAGAAGCCCCTCCTATGACGCGACCTCGTGTCTGTTTTGAACTGAATGTCACGCGCGAATGAAGCGAGTAAACTCAAAATGTTCAAGCGTCCACCTTCACGCGAATAGTGCGATTTATTCACGTCCGGCGTGAACGCCACATGAGACGGGCGCGCGCGGCTCCCGCGGCTCATCTCCCGGAGGAAAGCTCCACAATCTTCACGAGCGCTATGAAAGCGGGATTCGCACAACGGCTTGTCCTGAAAGATGGATTAAAAAGAAGCTGTTTACCGGCCACAACCTGTAAATGTGATTTATTTTTCGTCGATGTGTTTTCCTGTAATAGTTTGTGTTGTCAATTGTAGTCTATGTTGTAGCAAGGAAGTAAACATGACAATGCTGCTCTGCAAACCAGTTTGTTAAACGCTCATTCATACTTAACGTTATCCGACAAACACCTAACGTTACAAACTTTTTAAATCTCAACAGTGAACTTGGCATTAGTGTAAATTATTCTTTGATTAGAGCTTTTATGTATTGTTTATCTACAGGCATGCTAAACATGGTTCTGTGTTTGATTTGGCTACTAGTAAAGCCAATGTTTAGTGTTCGTTCTTGCGACAGATATTTGGCAAATTGTTCTAAAAATACAAAAGTAACGGTGCCATTCAGTAGCGATCACTATAGATCCGCAGTCTTTACTCTTGAGGACTGAACAGGTTCTGCTCGATCATCTTCACTAAAATTGTCTGGGTCTGATTCGGGCTCAAATTGGGATGGTTTTATTGACGCCATTGTACTCCCCAAAGCACAGGCTCACAGGCTTACCGGTGAAGGTGAGGGGCGTGCCGTGACGTTCTGACAACGTGCTCTAGGCGGTTATCCAATCACAACACACTGGGCCAGCTAACCAATCAGAGCCCATTGCGTATTTTTGAGGGACTGGCTTCATAGAATCCGGAAACCATCAGACCGTTTTTACAAGGAGGGACAGAGCAGTGTAGAATAAAGGTAAAATATATGAAAAATAATGCAATTTTTTAAAAACGAAGCATGAACACATGTTACAGTGCCCCCCACAAACACAATCAAGCCTTCGAAAGAGTGTGTTTTACCACCCCTTTAACTAAAAAAAAAAGAAGAGCAATCTGTTGCAGAGATCGGGAAAAACGACCATTCAGAGCGCCATATCCCACGCGACCCAGTACTTTGATGCCACACGTCACAGAGACATCGGCACTGTCTCAAGTCAGACAACATTTCTAACCAGCATGGAACTACCTGTGCATTTAGTGGTTTTAAAGCATACCTCGCAGACAATCAGAACAGAGTATTCAGACAGCCCATAGTATAGATGCTTGGAAATAATAGCTGTGTCCCAATTCAGAGGCTGCATCCTTCGCAGGAACGAGTGTTGTTAAAGGGGGCGGTCAAGCCTATGGAGGATTGCTCTTGTCACCTAGCAACTGTGACAGCTGCTGTGGCCAGCGGCAGTCAGATTTGTACTGGACTTTTTTGAAAGTTATATTCAACTGTCTGAAAACAAAACAGGGTTCATATCTCACTATTTGAGAAAAGAAGTTAGCAATTATGAGATATAAACTCACAATTGCTAGGAAAAGTCAGTATTGCGAGTTTATATCCCGCAATTATGAACAGAACCGGTGACAAAGGGCAGCCCTGTCGGAGTCCAACATGCACCGGGAACAGGTCTGACTTACTGCAGGCAATGTGGACCAAGCTCTTGCTCCGGTCGTACAGGGACCGAATAGCCCTAAGCAGGGGGCCCAGGACCCCATACTCCCAGAGCACCTTCGACAGAATGCCACGATGAACACAGTCGAATGCCTTCTCCAAATCCACAAAACACATGTGGACTGGTTGGGCAAACTCCCATGAACCCTCCAGCACCCTGGAAAAGGTATAGAGCGGGTCCAGTGTTCCACGACCGGGACGAAAACCACACTGTTCCTCCTGAATCTGAGGTTCCACTATCGGCCGAATTCTCCTCTCCAGTACCCTGGCATAGACTTTCCCGGGAAGGCTGAGAAGTGTGATCCCCTGTAGTTGGAATACACTCTCCGGTCCCCCTTCTTGAAAAGAGGGACCACCACCCCGGTCTGCCAGTCCAGAGGCACTGTCCTCAACCGCCACGCAATGTTGTAGAGGCGTGTCAGCCAAGACAGCCCCACAACATCCAGAGAACAGCTGCCAAAGTTCCAGAGTTAAAGTAAGAATTAACTAAAAATGAAGAATTTTTACATAAATGCACTGCATGTTATATTTATAAAGTTCAGTTTAGATCAATCTCAGAATCAATTTCTCAAGAACGGTAGCAAATATCAAAAATCTGTTCAGTCATTTATGTGCGGCTCAGTCCAAAGATCATCTGAGCAGATTTTGGACAAAATTGGGAAAAATTGTGTTTTTCATTTGTTTCAATATGGCAGACAGTCACATGTTTGGAAAATGACAAATTAGATATCGTCAGAATCGGCATAAGCCAGGGAACAAAATGACATAAATGACATAAAATGTGGACAATGTTTCCAAAAGTTGTAAACGTTTTTGCAAAAAATATTATAATCGCTGGAACACTGGTTGGCGCTGTTTTGAAACTTCTCAGGTACGTTCAGGACATACTGTCGATTGTGCATACCAAAATTTGTGCAGATATGTCAAATATTTTAAAAGATATCGCAATTTATGATTCGGCATGACACGAGAAATCCATAGACACCAAGATTAAGATTATTATGATTTTCTGACAAAGCGTTCAGAAGTTATGAGCAGAAATAGCCATTTTCCATATCTCACGACCTGTAAGTGGCGCTGTTCCCAACTTTGGCATGGATCCCCAGATCATGGGTCTGATGAAGCGTACCAATTTTTGTTTTGATTGATCAAAGTTTGGCCGAGATACAGCCTCAGAACCAATTTTGGGTCGACCTTGTTAAGTTCACGACATCATAACTTGTTTTTTTACCTGAAAAAAAGAAAGAAAACTGTCTAGTCATTTCTGTTCAGCTTTGTCCAAAGATTCTGTCTGTCAAGTTTTGTAAGAATTGGACAAATTTTGAAGGAGGAGTAGCAAAAAAACTGAATACTGTACTTTTCAAAATGGCTGCTACTGTAATGGGCGGAGTTTTGATGTAAGATGCTGAATGCGATCAGCATGATCAGGTGTACTAAGTTTAATTTTTCTACCTTAAAGGGTTCAAAAGTTATTACAGTTTCAATGTTGAATTTTTGAACTGGTGGTGGCGCTATGGAGGTGGTTGTAGAGACTTCAAATTTGGTCCATTTATTTTTGATGAACATCTCTACAATGTTTCCAAATTTCATAATTTTCTGACTTATGGTTCATAGGGCTGCCATAGACACCCATTGGGGAGGAATAATAATAATAATAATAAAGTAAACCAACAGATGCTAATAATAAGCATAACACAATATACAGGTCCTTCTCAAAAAATTAGCATATTGTGATAAAGTTCATTATTTTCCATAATGTAATGATAAAAATTTAACTTTCATATATTTTAGATTCATTGCACACCAACTGAAATATTTCAGGTCTTTTATTGTTTTAATACTGATGATTTTGGCATACAGCTCATGAAAACCCAAAAATCTCAAAAAATTAGCATATCATGAAAAGGTTCTCTAAACGAGCTTTTAACCTCATCTGAATCAACTAATTACACCTGCAAAAGATTCCTGAGGCTTTTAAAAACTCCCAGCCTGGTTCATTACTCAAAACCGCAATCATGGGTAAGACTGCCGACCTGACTGCTGTCCAGAAGGCCATCATTGACACCCTCAAGCAAGAGGGTAAGACACAGAAAGAAATTTCTGAACGAATAGGCTGTTCCCAGAGTGCTGTATCAAGGCACCTCAGTGGGAAGTCTGTGGGAAGGAAAAAGTGTGGCAAAAAACGCTGCACAACGAGAAGAGGTGACCGGACCCTGAGGAAGATTGTGGAGAAGGACCGATTCCAGACCTTGGGGGACCTGCGGAAGCAGTGGACTGAGTCTGGAGTAGAAACATCCAGAGCCACCGTGCACAGGCGTGTGAAGGAAATGGGCTACAGGCGCCGCATTCCCCAGGTCAAGCCACTTTTGACCAAGAAACAGTGGCAGAAGCGCCTGACCTGGGCTACAGAGAAGCAGCAGTGGACTGTTGCTCAGTGGTCCAAAGTGCTTTTTTCGGATGAAAGCAAATTTTGCATATCATTCGGAAATCAAGGTGTCAGAGTCTGGAGGAAGACTGGGGAGAAGGAAATGCCAAAATGCCTGAAGTCCAGTGTCAAGTACCCACAGTCAGTGATGGTCTGGGGTGCCATGTCAGCTGCTGGTGTTGGTCCACTGTGTTTTATCAAGGGCAGGGTCAATGCAGCTAGCTATCAGATTTTGGAGCACTTCATGCTTCCATCTGCTGAAAAACTTTATGGAGATGATTTCATTTTTCAGCACGACCTGGCACCTGCTCACAGTGCCAAAACCACTGGTAAATGGTTTACTGACCATGGTATTACTGTGCTCAATTGGCCTGCCAACTCTCCTGACCTGAACCCCATAGAGAATCTGTGGGATATTGTGAAGAGAAAGTTGAGAGACGCAAGAGCCAACACTCTGGATGAGCTTAAGGCCGCTATCGAAGCATCCTGGGCCTCCATAACACCTCAGCAGTGCCACAGGCTGATTGCCTCCATGCCACGCCGCATTGAAGCAGTCATTTTTGCAAAAGGATTCCCGACCAAGTATTGAGTGCATAACTGAACATAATTATTTGAAGGTTTACTTTTTTTGTATTAAAAACATTTTTCTTTTATTGGTCGGATGAAATACTCTAATTTTTTGAGATAGGAATTTTGGGTTTTCATGAGCTGTATGCCAAAATCATCAGTATTAAAACAATAAAAGACCTGAAATATTTCAGTTGGTGTGCAATGAATCTAAAATATATGAAAGTTTAATTTGTATCATTACATTATGGAAAATAATGAACTTTATCACAATATGCTAATTTTTTGAGAAGGACCTGTATACTAACAGAGATAACTACTCTACTGATAAAAGACTCATTCAATTGTATATTATAAAGTAACACAAGTCTAAATATAGAGCTAAAAGACATCAATGCAATGATTCATAATGGTATGTCATTTTATTACTTTTTTTTGCACACCCAAAACTTTCTTTCTGCTGGACTAAATTTGGAATTTTAGCTTTTAGCTGATCCATAACATTATGCTTCAGATTATCACCCAACATTTTTTTTTTGTACGACATTTACAATGAATGGATTAATAATTTTCTTATTTTTTAATTGTGTTGCATACAATGCACAGAAATATTTATTTTGAAGTTATATTCATGGAAAAAGAAAAAGAGTGTGTTGTATGTATGTATGTATATATATATATATATAGAGAGAGAGAGAGAGAGAGAGAGAGAGAGGAGAGAAAGATGGAGAGAGGAAGGGAGAGAGGACAAAGGCAAGAGCACAGTGTAACATCAGGGTAGTTATGTTTTAGCATTTTCTTATCCCTGCAAATGGTTTGTAGTGGTCACAAAAGGACACTCCAAATTTGCATGTGACCTCATAAAATATTGCTACAGGCTCTATACAGTAGAAAACAGGTCACTAATGTTCAACAGTCAGCCATTGTGCATGATGTTTTCCCATTTTATTACACTTTAATTTTGTAGCTGCATTAACTCAACCAAATGATAAACAGAGAATCGGTTATTTATAAAACAAGCAAAGCCAGCGTTTGTTGTATGGGGACTTGTATGATGCATAGATATTACTCAAATATTTTCAGAATAACAGTAGAAAGGAGAAAGGAGTTTTTGTAATAATATTTTAAATATACCCTACATTTGATCATAACTAGTTTCCTTCGTATGATCATTAATAATAAATGTTCAAAATAAAAAGTAAGGGGCAAGGCAAAGACCACATCTGATAAATGTGCAAGTCAGCTGTCTGACATCTGAAACAAACATCAAACATTTAACTGTTTCGGGAATGCCTGTTCCAAAAACATTTGCAACTGAAACACTATCAACATCTCTGAGAAAAGCAATTTTGTGATTTATGAAATGCCCATTAAACAAATTTCACTAGTTCGGAAAAGAAAGAAAAAGATAAATTTAAAGGTAATATGTATGTGACAAAGTGTCTAAGGTCCCTTGTTCATAAATATCAAGTTAACAGTTGCAGGGAAAATGCATACACTGTATAAATAAAGCATACAATGAAACAGAAGTTATATACACAACCTCACCTGATCAGTTAAGGCCCAAGTGCAGAGGGTATGCAGTCATTCCCAATATCCCATAGTCTACTATGCTCCATAAAAAAGTTATATTTATGCCAAATGCAAAACAAGCATCCTGACACTTAGGCCATGTAATTATGTCTGCACTCACATATGGAAAGAGGAAAGATAGGCAACTATTTAAAAAAAAAAAAAAACACGAATTAGCTTTCCTTCTTATTTTCATTTTGTAGAACGATCATTAATACATATGTACATAACTCCTGAATCTTGCCAGAGGCATCTTGTGATCAAAGTCCAACATTTACAGTACACTGTAAAGTGCACTGGGGTGAGATGTTCATAAAAAAGAGGTTCAGAGATTACTCTCTGTTTCTGCCAGAGCTGGACTGATGTTCAAAGCATCCCAAAGCCCTCACTCCCCTCACTGATAGCCAGCTTCAGCAACTTGTGGAGCTCCTCGTATGAGTCATACGTTGGTAGGCACAGCTGGTTAAAACTGAACAGGAGAGGAGTAGTTAAACATACAATCCTAATTTAAACAGATCATTATTTCCCCTATAGATACTTCTGAAAAAACTATATTCGTATGGCAAGAAATATATAATTATATTTAAAGGGTTAGTTCACCCAAAAATTAAAATTCTGTCATCATTTACTCACCCTCAAGTTGTTACTAATCTGTATGGGTTTCTTTGCTCTGCTGAACACAAAAGATTATATTTAGAAGAATGTTTGTGATAAAGCAGATAGACCAACCATTGACTACCATAATATTTTTTCCCCTACTATGGTAGTCAATGGTTGCTCTATCTGCTTGGTTACAAACATTCTTCAAAATATATTCTTTTGTGTTCAGCAGAACAAAGAAACTCATTCAGGTATGGAAAACTTGAGAGTGAGTAAATGATGACAGAATTTTCATTTTTTGGGTGAACTATCCCTTTAACAATACTAAATACTGTTATAAAACTGATAGTTTCAGTCCTACATAGTTCCGCATTAGTTTAGCTCCAACCCTGATCAAATTTATCTGCCTGTAATTTTCCAGTAATCCTAAAGACCTTGATTCATTTGTTCAGGCGTGTTTGATTAGGTTTGGAGTAAAACTCTGCAGGATATTGTGTCTCCAGTGCTGGATTGGAAGAAACCTGTTCTATCTAGGGGTAGCATCAAAGGCTGTGTTAATCGAAAACTTACCATCATTTACTGAATTTTTTAGCAGTGACAGAAAAATCTGCAGGCCGTCCGTCATTTTGACAGGTTACATACATTTAAAACATAAATGAAATATTGAGGAACAGAATTTTTTTTATAATGAATATGTGATATCAGGGTTTCTGCAGGTTTCACCAAGTGAAATTTAAGACTTTTTAAGACCATTATGAATAAAATTTAAGACCTAGCCTATATCACGCAAAAAAAAAAACGTACAAAGAAAATGCAGAATCACAAAATTACTTGCAAAGCAAATTAATTTATTCAAATTGAACAAAGTATCAATAAACTTGCACTTCCCCATAGCTCAATCCCACCAGGATTACACACACACACACACACACATTTTTGCAAGTTCTCCCACTTAGAAATCATGGAGGGGTCTGAAATTGTCATCGTAGGTGCATGTCCACTGTGAGAGACATAATCTAAAAAAAAAAAAATCCAGAAATATCAATGTATTAATTTTTTACTATTTATTTGTATGATACAGCTGCAAATAAGTATTTGAACACCTGAGAAAATAAATGTTAATATTTGGTACAGTAGCCTTTGTTTGCAATTACAGAGGTCAAACGTTTCCTGTAGTTGTTCACCAGGTTGGCACACACTGCAGGAGGGATTTTGGCCCACTCCTCCACACAGATCTTCTCTAGATCAGTCAGGTTTCTGGCCTGTCGCTGAGAAACACAGAGTTTGAGCTCCCCCCAAAGATTCATCCTCTCCTTAATACAGTGCAGTCGCCATGTCCCATGTGCAGAAAAACACCCCGAAGCATGATGCTACCACCTCCATGCTTCACAGTAAGGGATGGTGTTCTTGGGATGGTACTCATCATTCTTCTTCCTCCAAACACGTTTAGTGGAATTATGACCAAAAAGTTCTATTTTTGTCTCATCTGACCACATGACTTTCTCCCATGACTCCTCTGGATCATCCAAATGGTCATTGGCAAACTTAAGACAGGCCTTGACATGTGCTGGTTTAAGCAGGGGAACCTTCCGTGCCATGCATGATTTCAAACCATGACGTCTTAGTGTATTACCAACAGTAACCTTGGAAATGGTGGTCCCAGCTCTTTTCAGGTCATTGACCAGCTCCTCCCGTGTAGTTCTGGGCTGATTTCTCACCTTTCTTAGGATCATTGAGACCCCACGAGGTGAGATCTTGCATGGAGCCCCAGTCCGAGGGAGATTGACAGTCATGTTTAGCTTCTTCCATTTTCTAATGATTGCTCCAACAGTGGACCTTTTTTCACCAAGCTGCTTGGCAATTTCCCCGTAGCCCTTTCCAGCCTTGTGGAGGTGTACAATTTTGTCTCTAGTGTCTTTGGACAGCTCTTTGGTCTTGGCCATGTTAGTAGTTGGATTCTTACTGATTGTATGGGGTGGAGAGGTGTCTTTATGCAGCTAACGACCTCAAACAGGTGCATCTAATTTAGGATAATAAATGGAACTTTTTGGTCATAATTCCACTAAACGTGTTTGGAGGAAGAAGAATGATGAGTACCATCCCAAGAACACCATCCCTTACTGTGAAGCATGGAGGTGGTAGCATCATGCTTCGGGGTGTTTTTCTGCACATGGGACATGGCGACTGCACTGTATTTAGGAGAGGATGACCGGGGCCATGTATTGCGAGATTTTGGGGAACAACCTCCTTCCCTCAGTTAGAGCATTGAAGATGGGTCGAGGCTGGGTCTTCCAACATGACAATGACCCGAAGCACACAGCCAGGATAACCAAGGAGTGGCTCTGTAAGAAGCATATCAAGGTTCTGGCGTGGCCTAGCCAGTCTCCAGACCTAAACCCAAAAGAGAATCTTTGGAGGGAGCTCAAACTCCGAGTTTCTCAGCGACAGGCCAGAAACCTGACTGATCTAGAGAAGATCTGTGTGGAGGAGTGGGCCAAAATCCCTCCTGCAGTGTGTGCAAACCTGGTGAAAAACTACAGGAAACGTTTGACCCCTGTAATTGCAAACAAAGGCTACTGTACCAAATATTAACAGCGATTTTCTCAGGTGTTCAAATACTTATTTGCAGCTGTATCGTACAAATAAATAGTTAAAAAATCATACATTGTGATTTCTGGATTTTTTTTGTTGATTATGTCTCTCACAGTGGACATGCACCTACGATGACAATTTCAGACCCCTCCATGATTTCTAAGTGGGAGAACTTGCAAAATAGCAGGGTGTTCAAATACTTATTTTCCTCACTGTGTATATATATATATATATATATATATATATATATATATATATATATATATATATATATATATATATATAGGTCCTTCTCAATAAATTAGCATATTGTGATAAAGTTCATTATTTTCCATAATGTAATGATAAAAATTAAACTTTCATATATTTTAGATTCATTGCACACCAACTGAAATATTTCAGGTCTTTTATTGTTTTAATACTGATGATTTTGGCATACAGCTCATGAAAACCCAAAAATCTCAAAAAATTAGCATATCATGAAAAGGTTCTCTAAACGAGCTATTAACCTCATCTGAATCAACTAATTACACCTGCAAAAGATTCCTGAGGCTTTTAAAAACTCCCAGCCTGGTTCATTACTCAAAACCGCAATCATGGGTAAGACTGCCGACCTGACTGCTGTCCAGAAGGCCATCATTGACACCCTCAAGCAAGAGGGTAAGACACAGAAAGAAATTTCTGAACGAATAGGCTGTTCCCAGAGTGCTGTATCAAGGCACCTCAGTGGGAAGTCTGTGGGAAGGAAAAAGTGTGGCAAAAAACGCTGCACAACGAGAAGAGGTGACCGGACCCTGAGGAAGATTGTGGAGAAGGACCGATTCCAGACCTTGGGGGACCTGCAGAAGCAGCGGACTGAGTCTGGAGTAGAAACATCCAGAGCCACCGTGCACAGGCGTGTGAAGGAAATGAGCTACAGGTGCCACATTCCCCAGGTCAAGCCACTTTTGACCCAGAAACAGCGGCAGAAGCGCCTGACCTGGGCTACAGAGAAGCAGCAGTGGACTGTTGCTCAGCGGTCCAAAGTACTTTTTCCGGATGAAAGCAAATTTTGCATGTCATTCGGAAATCAAGTTGTCAGAGTCTGGAGGAAGACTGGGGAGAAGGAAATGCCAAAATGCCTGAAGTCCAGTGTCAAGTACCCACAGTCAGTGATGGTCTGGGGTGCCATGTCAGCTGCTGGTGTTGGTCCACTGTGTTTTATCAAGGGTAGGGTCAATGCAGCTAGCTATCAGGAGATTTTGGAGCACTTCATGCTTCCATCTGCTGAAAAGCTTTATGGAGATGAAGATTTCATTTTTCAGCACGACCTGGCACCTGCTCACAGTGCCAAAACCACTGGTAAATGGTTTACTGACCATGGTATTACTGTGCTCAATTGGCCTGCCAACTCTCCTGACCTGAACCCCATAGAGAATCTGTGGGATATTGTGAAGAGAAAGTTGAGAGACGCAAGAGCCAACACTCTGGATGAGCTTAAGGCCGCTATCGAAGCATCCTGGGCCTCCATAACACCTCAGCAGTGCCACAGGCTGATTGCCTCCATGCTACGCCGCATTGAAGCAGTCATTTCTGCAAAAGGATTCCCGACCAAGTATTGAGTGCATAACTGAACATAATTATTGGTTGACTTTTTTTGTATTAAAAACACTTTTCTTTTATTGGTCGGATGAAATATGCTAATTTATTGAGGAATTTTGGGTTTTCATGAGCTGTATGCCAAAATCATCAGTATTAAAACAATAAAAGACCTGAAATATTTCAGTTGGTGTGCAATGAATCTAAAATATATGAAAGTTTAATTTTTATCATTACATTATGGAAAATAATGAACTTTATCACAATATGCTAATTTATTGAGAAGGACCTGTATATATATATATATATATATATATATATATATATATATATATATATATATATATATATATATATATATATATATATATATATATATATATATATATATATATAATTTTTTTTAGATCAAAATGACTGTCAAAATTATTTTGTGGTGGTGATTTCCAGCAATGTGCACGTTTTCAAATTTTTATTTTTATTTTAAGGATGCTACATTTACCATATTATTGTGCTAGATGGACAATAGTAACACATGACAATAAAACAAAACTAAATGTATAAATCTAGTTTGGTATCTTACAAAAAAAGGCTAGTCCAGTGCTATCTAGCTTTAATAACATGATCACTTAGAGTGGGAAATATGACTAAAATCTTACAAGTAAACACAGAAATAAGCAATTGCTTAATATAAGAAAACGTTCTTAAGTAGGCTAATTAAGTAATCAAGTAAACGGTCAGTGATAAAATACTGTCCTTTTGTAAGTAAATGACAAAAGGACAAATAATACAACAGAAAGATACAGATACAAACACTGCTTTAAGGTTTAAATACGTTTCCCGTTATTGTTGTTGTTTGATTAATATTAACGACACAGACAGAAGCGGGTCTAGGTTATATTAGGTTGTTTTCACTTTAAGACCTACAGTAAAACAGAGATATTGACACACGTCCCAAACTTGTTTGCTCAAGTTCTATATTGACATAACCGTCAATATAGACATAGGCATAATTATGTGTGCATTTGATTGTTCAAGGGTAATAAGCCTAGAAATAGAACACATTCGGTATACTCGCACGAGGACTGACAGGCAGCAAACGCGTCCACAGAATCTGCAGCCAGTGTGACATTTGTCAGTACCAAACTGAGTTCATGGTTTACATAGCTTTTATTAACTATTTTTAGAGCTATTGGGCATATAATACTTTTTATTCTGTCATTCATCCACCTTGCATAATTGCTAGGGATGCACCGAAATGAAAATTCTTGGCCAAAGCCGAATAATAATAAAACACTTGGCCGAAGCCGAATACCAAACACGGTTTTTCAATTTTTTTCCATTTATTTTGCCAACTTTTTCACCATTGCATGAATTAGTTTTTTTACTAGTTTGTCTTGCTTTAAAAAAAGAATATATATATATATATATATATATATATATATATATATATATATATATATATATATATATATATATATATATATATATATATATATATATATATATATATATATATATATATATATATATTTATTTATTTATTTATTTTTTAAGTAAAATAAAAATATTTTTATTTGGCCATCTTATCTTATCTTTGGCCTATTATGCCTACAGGTATCAAAATCAAATTTTGTTTGTTTGTTCATGAGAAGTTTTGTAAACCTGTATAACTCAGCCCTGAATAAAAACTGAGTGGAGTCTGACTAACTTAAAACATATTGGCCATTGCATACAAGATATCAACAACTATGTCACCGCTGCAGAAACACGTTGTAAATGGATACATTTGATGTTCTACAGACACAAATATGCACTGGAGCATTTGCCAAATTATTATTACAGTATCAACTAAGGGTACTTGCATTTGAGGGTGCTTAGACAATTCAGCAGAACAGTGTCTGCAAACGGGCATTTCTGTGTCTTTATCGGATACTTTAAAGCCTTGTTTATACTCTGCGCATCCGCACGAGTGCAAGGGTGCGCGCGGCAAAAATGACGTCATCGCAGAGTGCCAAGCAGACAAGGCGCGCGCACAGTCAGCGGTGGTGCGCGCTACGGAGCCAAACGAAAGTATAAACAAGGCTTAATGCTTTCACACTTCCGACATTTGCTGCATTCAGAAGCGTGCACGCCTCTCTCACACGCGCTTGTTGCTATATTTTATCGCGAAATTTTATTTAATTTCGGTTGCCAAACATTCGGTGCATCCCTGGTAATTGCTTCGCCCTGTCCTTAACGCTTATGCGAGATGACAGGTGAGAAAGGTTCGCCTTCGCTTTCACAATCGCGGAACTGGAACAATTGAAGAATTATTAGCTGAAGAATAAAATCTGTTTTATGTGTCTGTGGCACAATCCGAAATAAACTCGCGCCAATAACAGGAAAGCTGATTGGATACAATATAAATTGCATGTTGGTCTCATTTGTAGTCGTAATACAGCAAATTATATTTGGACTAGCGAAAGAAAAAAAAACATTCTAAAGCACTGCGGGAGAATTTCAATGAGCATTAGAAGTAGAGTTACATGGATGTAGGAAAATTAAGACCTGTTTAAAATTATTTCTCAATGCTTCAGCGAATTTAAAACTTTTTAAGGTCTAAAATTTTTATTTGAATATTTTAGACTTTTTAGACCCTGTGGAAACCCTGGATATGGGTGCATATGTTTAGCAAAATGTTCCTCTCTAGAGTCTATTCATTTTACATTTAATTCTGGGAATTGTATTTTGGTCCTTTTGTGGAAGTGAGGGAATGTTTGGTGCATTCTCACCAGGTGTGTGCGGTGGGCAGCGTGCTGTGTGTTGGAGCTGCTATAATCTGGAAGGAGGGGCAGAGTGTGTTGAAGCCGCCAGGTGGGAGCTGAGAGGATCCAGTGGTGAACTGCAACAAGCGCGCCAGTTCTTCCTGTGTGAAGGATGACACTACTGCCCAGAACCACTTCATCACCTATAAAAGAACAGGAGAATCAGGATAAATTCACACTTTCATCTCCTGCTGTGATCTCTTAGCATATTAATGTAAACTCAAACACATTCCCAATATCAAACCATTATATACAAAATATACAACATAGATAGGCATCAAACATTATCGGATAACATACAGTGTAAATACAGTGCTGTTCACATGTTTGACACCATGTTTTTCTGTATTTTAGCATATTTTGAGTCTTCAAGCACAACCTATAATGCATAAAAATGAAATAAAAATAAAAAACACGTCATGCATTAAATACATACAATATATAACACCCAATGTCCTTGTGTGAAAAAGTGATTGCCACATAAGAGCCAATAAGCAGCTACATACAGTATATAACACCCAATGTCCTTGTGTGAAAAGTGATTTCCCCCTAAGAGCCAATATGTAGCTACACCATGGCCGTCACTAGGCCCTTTTAGGGGGGCTTCAGCCCCCCCTAAACTTCTGCCCAGCCCTCCTAAAAAACGTGATTAAACTTTATAACATATGAAACTTGCGGGAGGCTTCGGCTTCGTCCCGTCTTTTAATCAGCATGTTCTTCAATCCGCGGCGGCGCCGAGCAGAGCACACGTCAGAAACAGAGGTGTGTGGGTTGATCTGAGCCTCATTGGTCTGTCACCGCTCATCAATGTCAAAATATTTGAGAAAACCAATCAAATCAGAGTAGGCGGGCTAATACAAGATGGCGCCGTGGATGGCTGCCTCGGTAGGGAGCTCTTCAGCTATTGTGTTGTTTTTGTTTGTTCTGCGTTTAGTCATTATTTTCCGATCAGTTTCACCAAAGACAAACTACTGGACATTAGGAAACACACACCAGACAACATTTCTACAGTTTTTGACTTTTCGGACGTTTTGTTTGATTTTCTCGTCGGAGCCGCAGCTGTGTGTTTAAAACGCGTGGCCAGACGCAAACGTGGGAAGCGAGCCGGCGCACTGGTTAAACTCCGCGCGTGCGGCTTCCGCACTGCACTCCCTAGTATTCATCTTGCGAATCTCCGATCCCTTCCTAACAAAATGGTCAGATTTCTTCTCCTCACCCGTGTTAACAAGGATTTTTCAAACTCTGCTGCATTGTGCTTCACTGAAACCTGGCTGAGTGAAGCCATACCGGACAACGCACTATATCTGCCGGCTTCCAGCTGTTCCGAGCGGATCGCATCACGGAACTAACAGGGAAAACGAGAGGTGGTGGATTGTGTTTCTAAATTAACGAAAGTTGGTGTTTAGATGTAACAACACTGAAGATGTGCTCTCCTAATCTAGAGGTGCACTTCATAAACTGTAAACTTTTCTACTCGTGACCGTGGCGCTACAACAGCTGGCTGAAAAAATAGCTGAAACTGAACAAAGGTATCCAGACTCTCTTTTAATCATTCTTGGGGATTTTAACAGAGCAAATCTCTCCCGTGAACTGCCGAAATACAGACAGCACGTTACATGTCCCACCAGAGACAGTAATATACTGGACCACTGTTATACAACAATAAAGAATGCATATCACTCTGTCCCACGAGCAGCTTTGGGACTCTCTGATCAGTGTGTGGTTCATCTTATACAGACCTACAGGCAGAAACTGAAATCAGCTGAAACTGTAATAAGGACTGTAAAAAGATAGACTAATGAAGCAGAGCTGGACTTACAAGCCTGCTTCAATTGCACTGATTGGACTGTTATTGAAGCTGCTATCACTGATCTGAATGAGCTCACAGATACTGTAATGTCATACATCAGTTTCTGTGAGGATACATGCATTCCTACCAGGACATTCTTATCATTCACTAATGATAAACCATGGTTTACTGGGAAACTCAAACAGCTCCATCATGCCAAAGAGGACGCTTACAGAAGTGGGGATAAAGTCTTGTATAACCAGACCAGAAACAGACTGACAAAGGAGATCTGAGTTGCTAAAAGAAGCTACTCTGAAAAGCTGAGAAACCAGTTTTCATCCAATGACCCTGCCTCAATCTGGACAGGCCTGAGGAACATCACCAACTACAAGTCACTATCCCCCCATTCTGTAGAGAATCAACAACTGGCTGAGGATCTGAATGCATTCTACTGCAGATTTGAAAAGCCCAGTCTCATACCACACACCCGCTCTGATCTGCACTTCACACGTCCCCCATCACCTCCTGCACGCCCAAGCCCACCCCCCCAACCCTGCCATCAAACCGGAGCTTAAGGTCTGTGTGGAGGACGTAACCAGAGTCTTCAAAACATAGTGAAGTGCTTCAAACGCTCCACTATCATTCCCGTCCCCAAAAAACCCAAAATCACTGGACTTAATGACTACAGACCTGTCGCTCTCATGTCTGTGGTCATGAAGTCGTTTGAAAGACTGGTTCTGGCCCACCTGAAGGACATCACTGGACCCTTGCTGGATCCTCTTCAATTTGCCTACTGAGCAAACAGGTCTGTGGATGAAGCAGTCAACATGGGACAGCATTATATCCTGCAGCATCTCGACAGACCTGGGACTTATGCAAGGATCTTATTTGTGGACTTCAGTTCGGCCTTCAATACCATCATGCCTGATCTTCTCTCAGCTAAACTGATCCAGCTCTCCATGCCATCCTCATTCAGTCAGTGGATCTCCAGCTTCCTGACAGACCAACAGCTCGTGAGACTAGGGAAACTCACATCCAGGACTCTCACTACCAGCACTGGTGCCCCCCAGGGGTGTGTTCTCTCCCCACTGCTCTTCTCCCTGTACACCAATGACTGCACTTCTAAAGACCCCTCTGTGAAGCTCCTGAAATTTGCAGACGACACCAATGTCATCGGCCTCATCCAAAACGGTGACGAGTCTGCTTACAGACTGGTGGTTGAACAGCTGGCTGTCTGGTGCAGTTATAACAACCTTGGTTCAACCTCCCACAGGAGCTGCTGATTCAGTTCTACTCGGGTGTCATTGAGTCTGTTTTATGCACTTCCATCACTGTCTGGTTTGGTTCAGCTACCAAATCTGACATCAGGAGACTACAACGCACAATCAGGACTGCAGACATGATTATTGGTGCCTCCCTTGCCAACCCTCCAGGACCTGTACTCTTCCAGAGTGAGGAAGAGAGCAGGGAAAATCATCACAGACTCCACTAACCCTGGACACCTCCTGTTTGAACTGTTCGTTCAACTGTTTGAACTGAATCATCAGGACAGCGACTCCGATCACTGGCCACTAGAACATCTAGGCACTGGAACAGTTTCTTCCCACAGGCCATTTCCCTCTTGAACAGTTCACGAGTTCACACTTATATATAATTTGTAGAGAGTTAATTGAATTGCGTATTTGGCGTGCTGTCCGGGGGGGAGGGCTTCGAGCTCGGACTTCGGCCCGAACCCAGAGTACCCCCCGTATGTAAGTGGTTTAGAACTAAAAGATAGGGCAAGATGTGGAGAAGGGGTGGTGGAGGGATGCTGAAAAAACTGTCAACAAAATGGAGGTAGGACGGCTGCGTATATATACCTCTTTGTTGATTAGCTGAGTACTCTCCACCTGTGTCAATTATCTGACATGTTCCTCCCGAACCTCGTTTAGTGAAACAGCATTTAAAATTAAGGCATATGCCTGTAATTGCAATACTCCCACGGTTTAGTGCAATATCTTCTAAACTCACAAGATATTTATATTTATTCATACTACTCACATACTGTAAATATGTTTAGAATCTGTAAATGTTTATTCTTACTAAACGTAACTGTGACCTAATATTTTTTAATGCTATTTTCATATTTTTATTCTTAGAATTTGTATTACTATGTTCTTGTTGTGTTTGTATTGTATATGTGCACTGGAAGCTTCAGCAACAAGAAAAATTCCTTGTGTGTTCAACACTTGGCAATAACACTTAAGCCTGTGTGTGCACATTTGGCAATAAAGCTCTTTCTGATTCTGATTCTTTATGTACGCACAGATGCTGCTGAGGCTGAGCACAAATTTTTGCACCGCGACTCGACGTCAAGTGCGAGATGTAAGTAGCTAAACTAAACATTTCATATTTGACAGCTGCTTCTTTAAGTCAGAAATGTTAAACAAATGACAAAAATATTCAGGCAAATTAATAAACTTTTGTCTAATTTCACCATTTTGAATTGAAATAGGCCTATGTAATGTCATTTATAATATAATTGACAGGCAAGAAATATTAACAAAACCGTTTTCTTCAGATTAGGCATAAGATTAATAGTAATGAAAGTGTGCATATTGTAAATTAATATAATTCCATTTGTAGTATTCAGTAAATAAAAAGCTCTGCTTTTTTCAGCCTGTATTGGGCACAAGATTAGTAATGAATGTGTGCATATTGTGAATTAATTTAATAAACTTAGTTACCTAGCTTTCCTGGTAGCCTTCAGTAAATTAACATGTCTATGAAAATGATTCATAAAACATATATATATCAGTTAAACATACGTTTTACTGTCTTCACTGACGAAAATGGAAAAACTTAATCAGTTATATCTGCCCACTGACATGGTTTTCAAGTTATTGTTATCTAATTTTTTTGGCATTCAGAACATCTTAAAAAGCATATATGTAGATCATGGAAATAAAAAATTTCTCGGTCCCTGGGTACTCGGTCCCTCACGTTCACCCACACAATCTCATTGATTATAAACCTGCCTGCATTAAACTGCGCCGCCGCGGATTGAAGAACATGCTATTGTTTCAAAGCAGCTTCACAGTGTTAAACCTGAGGACGAGCATCGCCCCCCCTAAACGGGTCCTTCCAAACAAGATGGACCGTTTTTCTGCCTCGGTCACCAGGCCATGTATAAATCCTCGGCCTTGGCTGTTAGGGCCCTCAATATCTCCTCCCTCCTCTCCGCTTACCAGGCGGAAATTCTGGATGACCTGGGCCAACAGCTGGACAAGGGATCTCCCTCGCCTGCAATATGGAAAGAGATCATTACAGTTAACGACCTTGTTCTCCGTAACGCTCGTCAGGCCGCCCAAGCCTGCGGGCGCTCCATGGTGCTTTCCATGGTAGGAGAGCGCTCGCTCTGGCTCAACCTGTCGTGCCTTCCAGACAGCGAGAAAAGACGCATCACAGGCACCCCGGTAGAGCCCGGCTTGGCTCTCTTTGGCCCTGCCGTCGCACTGATGCAACAACGTGATGACAAGAAGAAGGAGGACGAGGCCTTCAAGTTGTGTCTTCTCAGGAAGGCGGCCCCACGCCAGGCGCCCCCTGCGCGTTTGCCTAATCCCCCAGCCCTGGGACATAACTTCCATCATAGCAAGGAAAAGCACCACAAGAAGCCCACGGCACGGCAGAGCAACCCACCCTCTGCTAAGCCTTGGAGGAAACCTCCTGCCACTGCGGGAAACCCCCCGAGCTCTACCCCCACCGACCCCAAACACAAGCAGCCGACCTGATGTTAGGCCAACGGGGGCTCAGGGTCCACATTCTCGAGCGACACGCTCTTTGGACTCTCTTCCTGCCCCAGAACCCCAAAAGACAGAGGGTCTCTTCTGAAGGGTGCCCAGCCCATGTGTTTAGTGGACGATGTGTGTTCCCCCCCGTTCAGGGGGGCTGTTGTGAGGAAAAGTGCAAAAGCAGTGTCACCACACCGCACACACTGTGTTCCCCTCACCCTGTTAATAAAGGCAAAGGCAAACAAAACACACAAAAAACACATTAAATCAAACAAATTAAATTAATTTGTTACAGAGAGATACCCTCTCTCTACAGGGAAAGCTTTTTCTCTGCAAAAAGTGGACACCTCTCTGAACCCACGCATGCCGTCCCTAGTTTCCCCACTAGAGGGCGTCATTGCATCACAAATAAGCCAGCTGGGCGTGCACGAAGCCAGTACAGCTCGGGTAGGCAAGCTAGCGAGCTGCGTGCCAGCTTGGCGAACTACAGCGCCACCCAGATGGGTAATGCGTACAATATCGCAGGGTTATCGCCTGCAGTTTGCTATGAAGCCCCCACGTTTCAGCAGCATTCGTTTTTCTCACAGAAAAAAGCACGGCCCACGTTCTGAAGGAGGAAATATCTTCTCTTCTGAGCAAAGGTGCAATTCAGGTGGTATCCCCCAATCTGATAAACCAGGGATTTTATTCTCGTTATTTCCTGGTTGCAAAGAAGGACGGTTCCATCCGTCCTGTTCTGGACCTCAGCGTGTTGAACAAACATTTGAGGAAATACAATTTCAGAATGTTAACTCATGGTTCGCTCGCCTGCGCCATACAACGGAACGACAGGTTCACATCAATTGATCTGAAAGATGCTTTTTTCCACATAAGCATTTATCCACCACACAGGAAGTTTCTTTGTTTCGCCTATCAAGGCATTTGTTACGAATTCACTGTCCTGCCCTTTGGGTTAAGTTTTGTCACTACATTTCAGCCCATTTCACGATCTTTGCCGCTCCGTAACAGTGATGAATCTTTGCCGCTCCGTAACAGTGACGAATTCACTGTCCTGCCCTTTGGGTTAAGTTTTGTCACTACATTTCAGCCCGTTACACGATCTTTGCCGCTCCGTAACAGTGGCGCACGTGCACCTGCGCCACAGCTCTGCGCCACTGGAAGAGTGTGGACTTTTACACACAGGGAGCCCCTCTGGGGTTATGTTGCGTAAAGTTGTGACGATGGATGCATCCTTAACAGGCTGGGGGGCCACCCAAGAGGGCAGAACTGTGAACGGTTTGTGGCCGAGCAAACTACGTTCAGAGCTCATAAATTACTTAGAGCTTCTGACCATTTGGAAGGCTCTGAATCATTTTCTGCCTTGTCTGCGGAACATCATGTGTTTGTATGCTGCGACAATACCACGGCAGTGGCTTATATCAACCATCAAGGCGGCGTGCACTCGTCGAAGGTTCATGCCCAGGCTTACAAGCTTTTGGTATGCAGCAGGCGATTTTTCCTGTCGTTACGCGCAACTCATGTTCCTGGGATTCTGAACAGAGGTGCAGATCTTCTATTGAGGGGGAACTCTCTCACCCTCTTGACGCCTCCATCCTCAGATAGTAGACATGATATGGATGAGATTCGGACAGGTGTTCATAGATCTATTCGCTTTGTGCGAAAACAGCCATTTTCCTATGTTCTTCTCGCAAAAGGACTTGGCCCCTCAGGGTGGACGCACTGGCCATCCGTGGCCCAGAGTGCTGCTGTATGCCAGGGTGAGAGAGAGGCACCTGTCTCTCATTCTGATAGTACCCAGGTGGCCCAAAGCACCATGGCTGGAAGAGATAATCCCTCTGTTACATGCCCAGCTGTGGCGCCTCCCCCTCCACACAGACCTATTGTCACAAGGGAACGGGGGGATTTATCACCCACACCCGGACAGGGCAGCTCTCTGGGCCTGGCCCGTGAGAGGACGAACCTGAGCACGTTAGGGCTTTCCCCGCGTGTGGTGGCTACTATACAGAATGCCAGGGACGTTTCTACACAGTCCTTATATGACTGTAAGTGGCAAGTGTTCGATGAGTGGTGTGATGAGCGGGGTCTCACTTCATATCAGTGTGATATTTTGTGTTTCCTCCAAGACCTTATGGATAAGGGCAGGTCTTTTTCCACTATAAAGGTCTATCTGGCAGCTATCTCTGCTTGTCATGTGGGTTTTGAGGGGTCAACGGTTGGGCAGTATCCTCTAACCCGCAGATTTATGAAGAGGGTGCCTGTCACGCGTTGCCCGTCATTAGGAGAACGGTCCCTGAATGGGACCTCTCCATGGTGCTGGAAGCTGTCTCAATTCCCTTTTGAGCCTCTGTGGAATATTTCCCTAAAGTTGCTGTACTTTGGCTGCCTTGGCGTCAGCCAAACGTGTCAGTGAGTTACATGCACTCTCGGTTCACCCCTCGTGCATTAAATTCTCTCTGGGTGGAGATAAGTTTTTCCTTAAGCAAATGTTTCCCTGCGTTCACATCGGAGGTGTTAAAGCTGTCTGCTTTTCACCAAGGTTGAATGCCCTGTGTCCAGTCCGTGCATTACAGAAGTATTTGGCTTTACAGTATTTAAGCATTACAGTGCATTCCGGAAGAGTTATCAAATCGTTTTGATTTGAACGATTCTCATTCCGATTCTGATTCTTACTTTCGATTTCGGTTATTTTTGTTGAAGTCAAAACATGTCACAGGCTCATTTCACAGAGGAAAAATTTAGGAGTTTCACACAGAGTCTCCACCGGTTTAACAATAGCATTAGCAGCAGTCATATTAGGACTGCTACTAGTGTGGGCAATTTGCGTAAAGCTACATTTATCTATGAGGGGAAAAAAACAACAAAAACCAGTAACATTGTTGTTCACCAAAATTAGTAATTTGGTCAAGGGCTTTGTACACTACAATCACTTACCTAAATGTGACGAGGTAACGTTAAAAGGATAACGTTAGTTCACCCTGAAATGAAAATAAAGCCTTTAACTCACCCTGCTGTTGTTCAAATGCGTGCGTTTCTGTGTGTGCGCACTCAAAGCCGTCAGTAGCCTCACGCAATATTGTCATGACAACCGGTACACAACATTCACTTAAGGAGTTTATATTATTAGTATTATTTCTTATCATATACTTTATAGAAAAGACGAGAGTCGCATTTGTTTCTATTGAGCCTGATTTCTCAAAATGGTGTGTGTGTGTGTGTGTGTGTGTGTGTGTGTGCTTATCCTGGGTGCCAAGACAACCGTGTGAGTTATAGTAGGCATGAGCGCCGGTGCCTGCTGACGGCTCTGAGTGCGCGCACACACAGGAGCGTGCTCAGAGTAACGGCCGAGCTCAGTGTTTTGACTGAATAATACGGGTTCTTTCTCGCAAAACCTTATAGTATACCTCTGAATGCTTTCCATATTAGTCTGGTCGCTATTCACTGCCATAATAGGAAGGAGCGTGTGCAGGACAATTTTTTTTTATTTCTGCTTTTGAGGTCCGAAAAAGATAGAAGGACATAGGGCACTGGGACAACAGCAGGGTGAGTAAAAGAAGGCTTTATTTTCATTTCAGGTTGAACTTTCCCTTTAATAATGTTGGTTAGCGCAGGGTTTCCCAAGGAGGACGAGACAGTGGACCTGCGCAGCATGTCAAACACGCTACACTCGTTAATTTGTACACCACATATTTGTACATATTTGTAGTGCATCCTTCCGTGCAAGAAATAAGTTTGTCACATGTGTTGCACTGTGCCGACCCAGGCTTTTTTAAAAAGTGAAATAAAGTCACACTTTTGTGTCCATGGCTGCTACAGAATAAACAGGCACGGCAAACACTTCCGGAAATCCGGTGGCCACTATGGAAACCAAAACTTGCGCGTTTGGAACCGATGATCGGAATCGAAAACAAATTTTCTAAACGATTCCAATGGCATCATTATTTTTTAAACGGTTCCAAGTTGGAACCGGTTCTCGATGCCCAACCCTAGTGACCAACTCTTTGTTTCATGGGCTACTCCCCAAAAAAAGGGGATCCCTGTCTAAGCAACGACTTTCACATTGGCTTGTGGACGCTATAGTTTTGGCTTACGAATCAAAGGGAGTGCAACCCCCAGGGGACATCAGAGCTCATTCCACAAGGGGCTTAGCCGCCTCTTGGGCTCTTTTCAGGGGAGTATCACTGCAGGATATCTGCTCTGCTGCCAGTTGCGCTTCTCCCCATACGTTTGTGCGTTACTATAGGCTGAATGTCACCAGAACCTCGGCAACACATTCGGTTTTGGGAGTGGGGTCTTCATAACCCAGTCTTCTTTTGTGTGTGCCACACACGTTTCATGCCCTGCTTGTACACCGCAGTTACGTGTGTGCGTCGGTGTGGTGGGTTCTCTGAAACATTGAGTGGAGAGATCCACCAATATACTTACTGATGTACAGTAGCGCATGCAGGCTATATATACCCATGGGTAAGGGGTGGGGCCTTACAGGGCATTAGCTGCACGCTTCTGCCTGTCTTGTCAGACTTGGTGCAATTGGATGCTTCTGCAGAGGTCAGGTATGGATGCCCTTCCCATAGGTGGATCTCTCCACTCGATGTTTCAGAGAACCGGGGTTACGACAGTAACCTATTGTTTTTGCAGAACAGAATCGCCATGCTGTTCTCGGCTCTTAACCAAATACTTTTCACATCCATCAGCAGTCCTGTCGAGTATCATCTGCTTCGTCATGATTATTAGGTAAACTGACATAACATCAAGGCTTCTGACCCAAGTAGAGTTGCAATTAATGATGATTTTGATAGATTTTATTTTTTATCTAGATTAGATTTTTTACTTTTAAGAAAAACTGTCTAAACGTTAATTTTTAGTGTATGCAGACATACATACATTCATTCATCTGAACAACATAGTTACTGGTCTCATATAAATAACTGTTACATGTAGCATTTTAAACCTACACTCACCTTAAGGATTATTAGGAACACCATACTAATACTGTGTTTGACCCCCTTTCACCTTCAGAACTGCCTTAATTCTATGTGGCATTGATTCAACAAGGTCCTGAAAGCATTCTTTAGAAATGTTGGCCCATATTGATAGGATAGCATCTTGCAGTTGATGGAGATTTGTGGGATGCACATCCAAGGCACGAAGCTCCCGTTCCACCACATCCCAAAGATGCTCTATTGGGTTGAGATCTTTGATTACAGTGAACTCATTGTCATGTTCAAGAAACCAATTTGAAATGATTCGAGCTTTGTGACATGGTGCATTATCCTGCTGGAAGTAGCCATCAGAGGATGGGTACATGGTGGTCATAAAGGGATGGACATGGTCAGAAACAATGCTCAGGTAGGCCGTGGCATTTAAACGATGCCCAATTGGCACTAAGGGGCCTAAAGTGTGCCAAGAAAACATCCCCCACACCATTACACCACCACCACCAGCCTGCACAATGGTAACAAGGCATGATGGATCCATGTTCTCATTCTGTTTAAGCCAAATTCTGACTCTACCATCTGAATGTCTCAACAGAAATCGAGACTCATCAGACCAGGCAACTTTTTTCCAGTCTTTAACTGTCCAATTTTGGTGAGCTCGTGCAAATTGTAGCCTCTTTTTCCTATTTGTAGTGGAGATGAGTGGTACCCGGTGGGGTCTTCTGCTGTTGTAGCCCATCCGCCTCAAGGTTGTGCGTGTTTTGGCTTCACAAATGCTTTGCTGCATACCTCGGTTGTAACAAGTGGTCATTTCAGTCAAAGTTGCTCTTCTATCAGCTTGAATCAGTTGGCCCATTCTCCTCTGACCTCTAGCATCAACAAGGCATTTTCGCCCACAGGACTGCCGCATACTGGATGTTTTTGCCTTTTCACACCATTCTTTGTAAACCCTAGAAATGGTTGTGCGTGAAAATCCCAGTAACTGAGCAGATTGTGAAATACTAAGACCAGCCCGTCTGGCACCAACAACAATGCCACGCTCAAAATTGCTTAAATCACCTTTCTTTCCCATTCTGACATTCAGTTTGGAGTTCAGGAGATTGTCTTGACCAGGACCACACCCCTAAATGCATTGAAGCAACTGCCATGTGATTGGTTGATTAGATAATTGCATTAATGAGAAATTGAACAGGTGTTCCTAATAATCCTTTAGGTGAGTGTATATCCCACCCCTTGACAGGTGCCAATGTAATTATACAATCAAGGTTATTCACTTCACCTGTCAGTGCATTTAATGTTGTGGATAATCTGTGTATATAACCCATGTTAGCTGCATACCTTGAAAAACTAATAAAATACAAAATTTTTTTAAATACGTTAAATCACTCACCTTTTCTCTGAAGTGCCATGACCCTCCAACAATAACAGCATGAGCTTTAAAGTCCTGTACGTTAATATCTCCTGTACCACACATCAACAACTGAGAACAGGACAGATAAGAGTCAAACGTTTAACTTTTTACACATCGACTGTCTGTAAAAAAAAAAAAAAAAAAACTGTTAATGGTTCAAATTAGAGATGCACGATACAAAATTTATTAGAAGATACCGCTAGCAAATTATTCCGAATTATATCGGCCATTACGATACTTAGATTTTCTTTTGGAAAAAAACCCTCTCCCGAATAAATGCTGCAATCTATACAGCACCCTCACATTTGGTACACAATAATATTGGTTTATCAAATCAAATCAAATCAAATCACTTTATTGTCACACAACCATATACACAAGTGCAACAGTAGGTGAAATTCTTAGGTGCAGTTCCGAGCAACATAGCAGTCATGACATGACATGTGCAACATTTAAAGGTCCCATGGCATGGCATTTTTCTATTATTTTATAATGTTTCCTGAGGTGTACTTATATTGTTAGTATGATTTTTACATCATAAAATGTCATAATTTAGAAATAAAAGGCATTTTTTCAATACTGCTGTTTGCCCTGTGGCTGAATGCCCTGCTTCAAGAGGCGTGTCTGCTGTGAGACTTCAGTAAAAACGCCCACTGTTGTGATTGGCTGACATCTTTGCATTTGAAATGAGCAGAGGGGGCGTGGTTTAGCGAGGTCTACGACGCACGAACTGCTGCCAGAGAGACGGATGGACCTGTGAGTTCACTTCACATTAGTTCTCAGCATGTCTGAACTGTTGTAGTTACAGCATATACTTCAGGTTATTAGTCTATTTCTAGTCGGAGGGGCTGTCACTCATGTCAGAAAGTTAGTAACTTTAGTAAATTATGGATCAGCGCTGACTGGAGACGCGAACCGTTTAGAACGATTCAGTCTGATTTAGTGAACTGGTTCGGTTCACTAAAAAGAACCGATTCAAAAGAATGATTCGTTCGCGAACCGGACATCACGGAGACGGAGCGATTGCTAACAAAGTTATTTATAGTACCTACTGAGTTATGAGAGTGCTGTCTGTCAGCGCGAGTTTATTGTGTTTGTATCTGAGAGTTCTGAATAAACACGAGTCCCAGTCACACCGAGACGCCGAGTCCTCATCATTATTCTACCAACTTTGTAACACATGCAATGTACCATTACAGCGAGATCAAAGAGTTAGTAAGTTTGATTAAAGCATTATTTCTAGATATGTTCCAATCATATGAAAAGCGTCAGTGACGCGCATTGAGTAACTTACACAGCGCAAACAAAGACACAACAGCAGTAATCGAATGTAATCCAGTTTATTGTGGGGAAAGCTGGCTAGCCTAGCCCGGCGACCCTCACGCCCGTTTCACACATACTCCGTTTGCAGTGCGTATGAGGTGCGTATTTTTTTCCGTACCCATGTTAACGGATTACAGCTTCCACACTGCACGCGGATGCTGTCCGTCAGTCCGTTCCAGGTGCGGTGCGTCTGCAGCAGTCCGGCGATCGTTTCCGTACCGAGTCTATTTTTTGCTGTGCTGCACTGCGGAATTAAAGTGACAGCACATTGTTCGCTTTAAAATAAACATGTACTGACACGAAAATCTAGTAATTTTACCACAGATGTATGTAATTTAAAATATACTCTGTTTCAAAGTCAACACATGGCTTTTTTTTTTCTCGGGTAAAGCAAGGAAACAACACCTTACCTGACATTTAGGTTAAAAATTGAAATAATGGAGAGCACGCAACGTTACGTTCCTGGAGGTGGAAAAACATGCTTTTAAAAGGGTTTAAAAACGAAAGAAAAGACGAGAGTCGGCTGTTTCTATTGTAAGTTTCTAATTTAAAATGTTTATAGGCTATAAGTTATATTTCAATGTTTTGCCACTTGTGTGAGCTAAAGTATAGGCTATATAAAGTTATATAGGCTATATAAATATAAAGTAATGAATTGAATAAAACGTTGTTTAAATGTACTACGTTAAAACGTGACATCTATGAAAGTGTAAACAAAGAGAATTGCAATTCTGACAAGCCATGTTCAGTAACAACTTTTGGATTTGAAATAAAAATAATAATGAATAAATGCTGTGTTTGTGGTATACAACCGCGGATCAGTTGCGCGCTGCAAACGCAGCATATATGAAAGAACAACAGCGCGTGCTGCTCCTGCACCGCATACGCACCGCAACACGCACCGCATACGCACTGCAGACGGAGTATGTGTGAAACGGGCGTCATGTTTACCCCCCTTCTGCTTAATCTCACGCCGCGTTTGGTGCCTCCGCTGTGGGCCAGATGCAGTACTGGGGGTCGGGGATGTTGTAGGCCGAGCTTCGGCGTGCGTGAGGTTTATCTCTAAAGATGTGGCTCTGCTGATGTTAAACAGAAAAGACTGTATGTACATTTTAGAACAGATAGACGCGACGAGAACGTACAAAAACACTGACTCACAAGATAGAAAACACCGTTCTGTCTGGAGAGAGAGAAGCCGCAGTGTGTGCACGAATAATAAATAATTAGCTACACATCAGAAATCACTGATCACAGATCAGAAGGAACTGAAAAAAGACTTCTGTTTTCATTTGTACATCCAAACACTGAGAAACTGCCAGCATTCACTCGTTCACAACCCATGATCTCTCGAGAGCTTGCATGGGCGTGCCAGATTCTCTGGGCGGAGGAAAGGGAGGTAACCGTTCCTGCTTGGACGTCAAAACAGGAGACTTCAGGATTGGCTCGTCTGGCCTGTCATTTTCTCAAAGGCAGAGAGAGACAGCCAGAACACGGTTTTACACCGATCAACATTTCTATCCACTTGGGGACAATATTCAGGCTAGGGGAACTCATATTAATGTTGAAATACCTCATAAAATGAAAATTTCATGCCATGGGACCTTTAAAGCAACATCAGATTACACATCTGATGCGCCCACAATTACTCACAGCACAGAAAACTCTACAATAAACAATAAATAATTTACACAATGTGGGTGTAGTTCTCACAGCTTTAAACAATATACAAATACTTACAATATACATATACTTTAAACAATGTACACTAAACATACATTAAACAATATACATTAAGCTATAATAATAATATACAATGTACAGTATACAATATTAATCACAAAAGAGATCCAATGTACAATAGATGCTATATGATAAATAAATGTGTATATAATGTGTATCTACAGTGGGTTGTGCTGAGTGATATTCTGTCCAGTGTGTGTTATGATCCTGATGGATCAAGAGTTAAGAGGTCCGTCGCAGGAAGAAAAGGCGCTGATGAGCCTTCTTCACAACGGCCTCGGTGTGGACGGACCATGAGAGTTCCTCTGTGATGTGGACACAGAGGAACTTGAAGCTGCTGACTTTCTCCACCGGTGCTCCATTGATGGTGATGGTGCGGTGTTCTCTCTCATTCCTCCTGAAGTCGACCACCAGCTCCTTGGTCTTGCTGACGTTGAGGGAGAGGTTGTGCTCCTGACACCATCGTGTCAGAGTGTGCACCTCCTCTCTGTAGGCCGTTTCATCATTGTCAGTGATGAGACCTACCACCGTCGTATCGTCAGCAAACTTGATGATGGTATTGGAGCTGTGGGTTGCCACACAGTCATGTGTGTACAAGGAGTACAGGAGTGGGCTGAGAACACAGCCCTGAGGGGCTCCAGTGTTGAGAGTCAGTGATGAGGAGATGTTGCTGCCCATTCTGACCACCTGGCGTCTGTTTGACAGGAAGTCCAGGATCCAGCTGCATAACAAGTTGTTTAAGCCTAGAGCCTGGAGTTTCCTGTCAAGTATGGGGGGCACAATGGTGTTGAATGCTGAGCTGTAGTCTACAAACAGCATTCTCACATATGTGTTCCTCTTTTCCAGGTGGGAGAGAGCAGTGTGTATTGTTGATGAAATGGCATCATCAGTGGAGCGGTTTTTGCTGTATGCAAACTGCAGTGGGTCCAGTGAGGGAGGGAGAACAGAGCAGATGTGGTTTCTGATTATTCTCTCAAAGCATTTACTGATGATGGGGGTCAGAGCAACAGGACGCCAGTCGTTTAAGCAGGTGGTTTTTGACTGCTTCGGTACAGGCACAATGGTGGACGTTTTGAAGCATGTGGGGACCACGGACAGGGAGAGGGACAGGTTAAAAATGTCTGTGAAAACTCCAGCCAGTTGGTTCGCGCACGCTCTGATGACGCGGCCCGGAATGCCGTCTGGACCCGTGGCTTTACGGATGTTCACCCACCGGAAGGATCGGGTTACATCCGCTACAGATACAGAGAGTGAACTAACCTCTGCATCTTCAGCCACGAGCTCTCTCTCCGCGAGGGCGGTGTTAGTTCCCTCAAAGCGAGCATAAAAGGTGTTTAGCTCGTCCGGGAGAGAGGCAGCGGTATTCACGGTGGAGTTTGTGTTCCCTTTATAGTCCGTGATGGTGTTAATTCCCCGCCACATGCTTCTGGAGTCGGTGGTGTTGAACTGTCCTTCAATCTTGTCCCTGTACTGGCGTTTTGCTGCTCTGATGGTTTTCCGGAGGGCATAACTTGCTTGTTTATGCTCCTCCGCATTACGGAGTTAAAAGTGGAGGTCCGCGCATTGAGTGCCGCACGAACATCCCCATTTAGCCACGGCTTCTGGTTTGGGTACAGCCGTATTGTTTTGGTCGGAACAACGTCTTCTACGCACTTCCTGATGAAACACGTTACACTATCAGCGTAGACCTCGATGTCATCATCAGAGGCCGACCGGAACATCTCCCAGTCCGCGTGATCAAAACAGTCTTGTAGCATAGAGTTTGATTGGTCCGACCAGCACTGACCAGTTCTGAGGGCGGGTGCTTCCTGTTTCAGTCTCTGCCTGTAAGCGGGCAGAAGGAGAACGGAAGAGTGGTCCGATTTGCCAAATGGTGGGCGCGGGAGGGACTTGTAGCCATCCCGGAAGGGAGAGTAACAGTGATCCAAGACACGGTTCCCTCGCGTGTTGAAGCTAACATGTTGGTGGTATTTAGGTGCAATGCGTTTGAAGTTGGCTTTGTTAAAGTCCCCGGTCACAATAAACGCAGCCTCAGGATGCGCGGTTTCCTGCTCACTCACTGTCCTATACAGTTCCTTTAGTGCCCGGTCTGTGTCGGCTTGTGGGGGAATATACACAGCTGTGATGATGACCGCTGTGAATTCCCTCGGTAGCCAGAATGGTCGACACAGAACCATGAGAAGTTCCAGATCAGGAGAACAGAAAGACTTGATAGAATGTACGTTCCTCTGATCACACCAGGATCTGTTGATCATAAAACACACACCCCCGCCTTTGCTTTTCCCTGAGAGTTCTTTTTCTCTGTCCATTTGATGCACGGAGAACCCCGTGGTGTCGATGGCCGAATCTGGAATCTCAGCAGACATCCAAGTTTCTGTAAGGCAGATAATGCAGCAGTCCCTCGTCTCTCGTTGGAAAGAGATCCGTGCTCTCAGCTAGCAGAGTTTGTTGTCCAGAGACTGAACATTAGCCAGTAAAATACTGGGAAGCGGGGGTCGGTTTGCGCGGCGTCTTACTCTGATGAGCACGCCGGCTCTGCTTCCCCTTCTCCGGCTGCGTTTCCGCGGTCGGACCGCCCAGACAAAGGGCTCTGCTGCCGTGTTTGTAAACAGCTGGTCGTCACTGAAGAATTTAAAGTCCGGTTTTCGGTGTGGGATTGCCGAACCAATGTCCAAAAGTGTCTGTCTGTCGTACGCAGTAAGGCATACAACATCCAAGACAAAAAACACAAAAACTATAAACAGAACAAACAAAAAACTGCAATGTAGTAACGGAGCTCGCAACGCAGCAGCCATCCTCGGCGCCATCTTGAGTCATCAAGATGTTAAATGAACAACATTTGTTAAATGAACAACAAATGTATTATATTAAACTGCTATTTATTTTCAGATATAATAGGCTAATTACACTCAAATAAAAAACTTAAATGTACAAACTGTAAACGTAAAAACTGAAATTGCTCATATATGGTATCTTTTATAAGCACTTCTTCATAAGCAATTTATTCAAGTATACATATATAATTAACAGTAAGTAAGCTCTTTATTGCTATTTATTCTTTAAAATAAATAGCAATAAAGTAAACTGTGAACATTGGATGACCTTCATGAGGTAGGCTAAATACAATGTTATGTGACCTATTGTTTATAAGCTGTTTTACTGATGTCTTTCCACATTTGAAACACTGATTGAGTGATTACATGAGTTATTATACGGATATCAGTACGTTTTCCTGTATCTTTTGATATTTATGCATGTTTTTCAAGACATAACTTGTATTAAAGTGGAAGAGATGACTCACGCTCCACGCTCCCGCTTGAACTGAGACACTACAGCGATCTGTCATGTCACATTTGGGAGTGTCATAACGGCAGTTTGAATTTCATAATAAAAAGGACAGAATTTGAAAGATGACACTTTGTTTTCTGTTTTTTTTTAAGAAGTAACAAAGCACAGTGCTATTTGTAATTATTGGATGAGAGGCGTGCTGCAATTAATGTTTAGTGTAGGGAAAAACTGCAGAACTGGCAACCCTGGCTTGAACTACCAGTGATTCATAGGGTCAAAGGTGCGGTCAACATTTACAGGGTTCCCACTCTTTCATGAACACCAGATTCAAGGACTTTCAAGGACTTTTTCAAGCACCATTTATTTTATTTCAAGCACTTATCAGATTCATAACCCAGCATATGTAGCATCACGAAAGACCTCTTAAAGTAGACTACTTAAAGGAACACGCCGACTTTTTGGGACTTTAGCTTATTCACTGTATCCTCCAGAGTTAGATAAGTCCATACATACCATTCTCATCTCCGTGTCTGGTTGTGTCTCAACTCTGTCTGATGCACCCACCACTAGCCTAGCTTAGCACAAAGACTGGAGGTAAATGGCTCCAGCTAGCCTACTGCTCAATAAGTGACAAAATAACGCCAACATTTTCCTTTTTACATGTTGTGATGTGTATAGTACTAAGACCGACGGAAAATGAAAAGTTGTGATTTTGTAGGCCGATATGGCTAGGAACTATACTCTCATTCCTGCGTAATAATCAAGGAACTTTGAGCCGTACCATGGGTGCAGAGTGCAATGATATTACATAGCACTTGAAAATGGTCCCCAGCACGCTCTCTGTGCAAGCAAGTTGTCACGTTGGTTATGTTGACGGAAGTTAACCTATTTTCAGGCGCTGCGTAATATCATTGCTCTGCTGCAACCATGGTACGCAACTTTCAATTTTCAGCAAGTGTATGTACTGCTCTCCATCGGTTCAAGTTTTTTCCCCCCGCTACCCCTCCACCCCCCGAACATAAGCAATGTTTCATTCTGTCTTTGATAGCGCATATACTGTAGGACAATTTTTGAAATAACACCATTCTAAACAAAATTTATTTCAAATTGAATTCAAGCACATTCAAGGACCTATATTTGTTTTCAAGTACTTTCCAGGCCTTGAATCCCTGTGTCTGAAATTCAAGTACTTTTAAGAAGCGTGGGAACCCTGCATTTACCATTGCTTGCCGAAATTTCATAGGAAAAATCCAGTCTTTTAAATAGGAATCTGTCCGATCAGGAGTCTAACCTGAGGGTGAAAAAATGTTCAGAGCAGATTTCGCTCGTGTTCAAGTTGGTCAAGATTCGCCACATTCACCAACAAAAGCTGCTTGGTTTGATGTCTGTGTGAGCTAAACTTCATACATCACTACACTACTGACAATCACTTTTGCCAACTACTTTCAGTGGAAAGTAACAAAAGCCTGCTTGAAAAGCTAAATATTCATGACGTAATTGCACCATATTCACATTCTGGCTAGTGAAAAAAAGTCTGAAAAGTCGCTTAATTAGAAGCAAAGTCGGTAAGTTGGCAACACTGTTGACAATCTTTTTGCCCGTGAAATCTTGATTAATTTCAGTAATTTAAAATTACTAATGTGACCGCAACTTAAGAATCGACACATGTCAATGATTACAAATTAAAAGAATGAAAAAATGTTCATAGTTCCCTAAAGGAAGTAGAGTTTAGATTCTCTGCCCGAGCCCAAACTTGACCCCGCGGGTCAGGCCGAGATTTCCCGGCACTATCCACTATCCTATTTCTTTTCTTAACTATAAGTTAAAGAAAAGTAGACATTTCAAGCTTTCTATACACATATTTCTCATGTCTGTGAGGCAGTAGCTGCTGAGTTTCGTTTATTTATGAGACGCACTCCAGCTCATGTGCAATGCATGTGATCGCTCCCGCCCGACTTCATCTCACCGTTATAATCTATTACTCTATTTGCTTGTTATTTATTAAATCCAAGCAATTGGCTGACGAAACCTTGATTAAAATTAAGATACAATTTATACAAAACAAAATTCATTTTAAAGAAGGGCTTCATACAAAACGAAACTTAATATTAAACAAAATATAATAACCACCAAAATAATTTCTGACCCACTCTCCTCTGTGCACTTTTCATAATCAGATGAAATTGAAAAAATAACATTATAATATTTAAACATAAATATTAAACAAAATACATTGTTTAATGGCTACAACAAGTAGGCCTTTAGTACAGATGCATGTTATTTCTGAGCGGGATTTGAGCGAGCATTGTTTTACCAGTGAACGGTTCATGAGTGCGCACCTGCATAGAGAGGATTATTGAGCTGAGCGTCACACCCGTCCGCTTCGCTCATTACAGGCTTGTTCTCAGAATGCCCACGTATAAAAAAATGGTCGGGTTTAAATCAGGCTCAGGCTCATAATTACAGTTAATGTGTCGGGCCGGGCCGGGCTCGGACACAACGTGCATGGGCTCGGGTAGGGTCGGGCTTGATTATTTGAGCCCGATCTAAGCTCTAAAAGGAAGTATAGGTTAAATGTTTATTAGGGGATGTTTATGGAACAGCTAATCGAACTGTGATTTGAAATCCAAAAATATAGAGATATGATTAGTATGTAGATATAGATATAACACCAGTGTATGCAAACTGAACTGTACTTAGATAAAGAGAAACAGCTATGTTAACTATTGTCCTCACCTCCAATTCATTCTCATCAAATATGGCCAGAAGGTTTTCAGGGACCAGTTCATTCAAACCTGAACAGAAGAGGTAATTTAGTTAATTTGAGATTGTCTTCTCATAAAGACACTGAATTCAAGAGTCTGACCATGGGCTCTTACCTTTGAGGAAGTGCTCTACTTCATCTCGCACCTGACTGGCTAGTCTGTACTGGGCCAACAGGTTTAAGTAGTGAATTTTATTCTCATTGGTCACAGCAATTTGAGCACCACCAGATATCAATTCCACTACCTGTAACATTATTACTCTCAGTTAAGGTGCACAACTAACATTCACCTGTATCTTCAAATAATAGGGGTGTCCTAACTTGCTTCTGGAAGGCCATTGTCCTATAGAGTTTAGCTCCAAATCGAATTAAATACACCTGGACTTCCAGGCTGGTGTGTGAGCTGGCTGGAACTAAACTCTGCAAGACGTTGGCACTCCATGTACAGTATTGGACTTAAATGCATAAATTTATAAACTGTATAATATTTGGAATCAAGATTAAAATGGAACAGATTTAATTTTTAATTAATTTTTAATTGAATTAACAAGGACTACCTTTTCCAGATGTCCCGACTTGCTATATTTTTCCTCTGCAAACACCAGGTCCATTTCACTGACATCATTGTTCAAAATGAAGCAGACTTTAGTTTTGTAAAATTCCTCATCGTCAGTCTCAAAGTACTGGCAGAGCAAAGAACAACAAAAATTAAACAAACATTCATATTTTAATGTTAATGTATGTTATGTTAATGTAAGCAAGTCATGTATTTGCAAACCTGCAAACTCTGGACCAATGAAAAAGATATTGTGTGTGTGTGTGTGTGTGTGTGTGTGTGTGTGTGTGTGTGTGTGTGTGTGTGTGTGTGTGTGTGTGTGTGTGTGTGTGTGTGTGTGTGTGTTCTTAGAATCAGCAATTCTGATATTAGAATATAACTACATGTTGTTTAGTTAGCAACATTCTTTGAAACAACACCAATGTCTATAGTAAAATTGGCCCCATTTTATATTAGGTGGCCTTAACTACTATGTACTTACATCAAAAAGTAAGTACAATGTACTTACTGTGTTCAAATTGTATTGCAAAACACTTTTGCTGATATTGAGGTGGAATACGGGTAAAGTTAGGGACAGGTGTGGTGGTATGGGTAAGTTTAAGGGTAGGGTTAAGTGTAAGGGAAGTGTCAACAGTGTAATTACAAATGTAACTACATAAACTAATTACAGATGTAATTACATGCAGGTATTTTTTTAAATGTAAGTACAATGTAAAAACATGTATGTGTACACCATAAGTGCAATGTATCAAATGATTAATTAAAATGTTAGTACATAGTAGTACAAGGCCACCTAATATAAAGTGGGTCTGTAATATTCTAAGCTGTAAAATCTAAAGGTTTAAACTAAAGGGTTTATACTAAAGGTTTTATAATAAAGGTTTATTAAAGGTTTTATAATAAAACTCAGATTTCAGCCTAATAAATTAAACAGCAGACAGGCTAAATGAAAAATGCTTATGGAAAAGCAGAAATTTCAAATATATTCAAATACAGCTGTTTCAAATAAGAGCTGCGATAATAAACAATATTATACAGAGGTAAGATGAAAAGAAAATGCCATCAAAACTTTTCTGAAGACAGTCAGTTCCCTTCAGATATACAGTACATTCATATAAACAATGATTCCATGTTAGAATAGTGAATTTTGCCAAAAGTAGACGAGTTTGCAGGCATGATTTGCTAAATTTGCACCCATTACAGAGGGCACATGACTACACATAAAATGGAATTCAATTGTAAATGAGGAATGTATCAGTACAGGTTAACATTTATATTAATTAAAAGGCTATGAATCGACTTTCACCTTGTAGTTCATACGTAATCCAATAATCTGAGCCAAGAAGGAGCGGGTGAATCTGGCTCGTACTAGCTGCTTGTAGGCCCCACCTAAAGCTGATTCATATAGACATTTCCCAACCACTCGCCCTGCAAACTCATACATCTTCACCCTCAGGTGAGGGGGGCGCTCACCATTTGGGTGGACCTGCCCAAAATAAAACCCACAAAAAAAGCTCATAATACTGTATATTCAAAAGTCAATGTCTATATTACTGCAGTTCACTAAAGATCATGGTGTAATTTTATCCTTTAAAAATACTTCCTCCTATACCATAACTCTTTATATAATCTTTACAGAAAACAGAAATGAGAATAATTTTTTAACTCACAGAAAACAAATCAGAGGTAGATCCTGACTTACCAAGCCTTGGTTGTTGTCACTGAAGCGCGTGAAAAGCTGGTTATTGGTATCAAACAGAGCCTTACAGATAAGCTCAAACCACTCACGCCTTGGCCCTCCCCAGTCCAGAGCTAAAAAAACAACCAAACACACAAAGAACAAAGTATTAACAAATTAACCTTTAAATAGGATTTATATGTTTATTAACACTAAAAACAGAAACGTCATGAAATGTCACACTTAATTTAATATGTTTTTAATAACACCAATGAGTCAACCAACCTTCCTCATCCTGGAACACAACTTCAAAGTTCTTACTCCAATCAGACACAGAAAAGTTCCGTGTGGCCTTCAGAGACTAAACATTCGGGGAAAAGCATCTCTTTAAACTCCCATAAAATTTAGTGACTGTACTAAACAAAATAAATAAAAGATTCCAAGCAGGTTTGTGTGATTACGGCTATTTAGGGAACTTAGGTCTTTCTATATTGTTGTGAAACCTGTTCTATATAGACCATGAGTAAGGATCTGCCAGATTTGCTCACCGACTCAAGCAGAGAAGGACGGCTGATTTTCAGGCAGGTTTTAGTGCGAGGTCTCTTTGAATGAATGTGTCTCAGCTCCCGCTGAAAAAAGTTCACTTTATCCTGGAAAGTCTCTGATCCTCCTAGAAGATGCACAAATAACATTCAAGAAATCAAACACACCGATATATCTACATTTGATTGTATTTACTGACACACCAACATTAATACTAACCAATGTTCTTGTGGAGAAATCGAATAAAGGTGGCAGCCATGATATTTCTGTCCTTACAGCTGAGCTCTACTGGTGGTTGAATCCCATCATCTACCACCAGTGTTAGGTATTTATGAACAGGGTCTGGTCCATGGTACGTGAACTGCCAGAGACAGGGGAGAAGAAATTAATACCATAACACACACGCACGCACGCACACACACACGCAATCAAAATATTTCAACCCCACAGAAAGTGTAACAATTTACAGATGCAAGCTTTTCTAAAGTTAAAAAAACAAACATGCACCAAAAAGAACCCACTTTGATGACATTAAATTTTAATGTTAATATATAATTATAATGTTAATATATAATGTAACAATTATATGTTACAGGATTTTTTTTCATAATACAGCTATGCCATAATTATTCAACATTTCTGTTGATACTGATATATCACTTGGTAGGGTAGGGTCCAAAATTGTGTTCAAACACAATTAAGTTTTTAGGAACCCTATAAAAACACTTAATTAGCTTTAGTTGTGATACATGCATACATTTAGCCCATGCATGTGCTGAAGTTGAGTAGCAAATATGGCCAAGGCGAAAGAGCTTTCACAAAAGCTAAAAGAAGATGTTTTGTTAAAAATGCTATGGCTACAATAACTTTTTCAAGACACAAAAGTTTCTAGAGAGATCACTGGCAGTATTGTTTGTAAGTTTAAAATGTATGGTACCATAGCAAACCATCCATGAATGGAAGAAAATGCACCATTTCATCAAGGGGAATAAGATGATCACACAGCAGCTGAAAAAAAAACCCTTCGATTTGCTGCCAAAGACTTGCTAGATCAGGGGTTTTCAAACTGGGGTCCTCCAGAAGGTTCTAAGGGGTCCCCAGAACATTTCAGAGCATAAAAAGACAAAGCAAAAATGGTTAAAGTCTAGTCAACATTCTAACTGTTTAATTTCTAAATGTTTCTCTCATTTCTTGCCGTATAAATACTTTCCAGAATTGTTTGCTTTGTATCTTTCTAGTGAGTTTTCTCACTATAGTCCCCTTTATATCACTCACTGGGGTTTTAAGTTTTCTTAACACATTACGTAAGCTAAATGAACACGGCCCCTTTCACGGAATTCTGTGAAACCAGTTTGGAAAAAATATTTAAACTGTTAGATAAATAGTAAGTATAACATTTATAAATACAATAATATAAAATATATTGTTTCCAAACTTAATTTGGTTATACTTAATGTTGGAATTATAAACCTGAATAAGAACATTTGCAATTAAAAATTATTTGTATAAGCAACTTTCACAATTTCTCATACATAAAAATCTCATACATGTTTTTTCATACATAAAAATAGATGGATTTTAGGAAAGGGGTCCCTGATAAAAGGTTCAACATATTTGGGGGTCCTTGGCATCATAAAGTTTGAAAACCCCTGTGCTAGATGACCAGATGAAAGGGGGAAAAACTTTTCATTTCAGAATATAAGAAGAACACTAAACAAGTACTGACTTCATGCCTGGACACCTCAACGAATTACACTCTTGACCAAGAGAACATAAAAGGCTGACTTGAATATGCTAAAAGGAATTTAGATAGGCCTGTGGAGTTATGAAAGAAAGTTTTATGGATTGATGAGACCAAATTGGAACTTTTTGGACCCATGGTTCAGCAGTACACTCAGCTAAAGGATTATTAGGAACACCATACTAATACTGTGTTTGACCCCCTTTCGCCTTCAGAACTGCCTTAATTCTACGTGGCATTGATTCAACAAGGTGCTGAAAGCATTCTTTAGAAATGTTGGCCCATATTGATAGGATAGCATCTTGCAGTTGATGGAGATTTGTGGGATGCACATCCAGGGCACGAAGCTCCCGTTCCACCACATCCCAAAGATGCTCTATTGGGTTGAGATCTGGTGACTGTGGGGGCCATTTTAGTACAGTGAACTCATTGTCATGTTCAAGAAACCAATGTGAAATGATTCGAGCTTTGTGACATGGTGCATTATCCTGCTGGAAGTAGCCATCAGAGGATGGGTATATGGTGGTCATAAAGGGATGGACATGGTCAGAAACAATGCTCAGGTAGGCCGTGGCATTTAAACGATGCCCAATTGGCACTAAGGGTCCTAAAGTGTGCCAAGAAAACATCCCCCACACCATTACACCACCACCACCAGCCTGCACAGTGGTTACAAGGCATGATGGATCCATGTTCTCATTCTGTTTAAGCCAAATTCTGACTCTACCATCTGAATGTCTCAACAGAAATCGAGACTCATCAGACCAGGCAACATTTTTCCAGTCTTCAACTGTCCAATTTTGGTGAGCTTGTGCAAATTGTAGGCTATTTTTCCTATTTGTAGTGGAGATGAGTGGAACCTGGTGGGGTCTTCTGCTGTTGTAGCCCATCCGCCACAAGGTTGTGCATGTTGTGGCTTCACAAATGCTTTGCTGCATACCTCGGTTGTAACGAGTGGTTATTTCAGTCATAGTTGCTCTTCTATCAGCTTTAATCAGTCGGCCCATTCTCTTCTGACCTCTAGCATCAACAAGGCATTTTCGCCCACAGGACTGCCGCATACTGGATGTTTTTCCCTTTTCACACCATTCTTTGTAAACCCTAGAAATGGTTGTGCGTGAAAACCCCAGTAACTGAGCAGATTGTGAAATACTCAGACCGGCCCGTCTGGCACCAACAACCATGCCACGCTCAAAATTGCTTAAATCACCTTTCCTGTCCATTCTGACATTCAGTTTGGAGTTCAGGAGATTGTCTTGACCAGGACCACACCCCTAAATGCATTGAAGCAACTGCCATTTGATTGGTTGATTAGATAATTGCATTAATGAGAAATTGAACAGGTGTTCCTAATAATTCTTTAGGTGAGTGTATGTCTGGCACAAAAAAGATATGACTTGGTGGGTCAGTCTTATTATGGGGGTGCTTTGTTGCTGCACAAAGTGATAATCTTGACAATGTGACTGGCGTCATGGATTCTTGAAGTATCAGGACATTTTGGCAAAAATTATGATGCATTCAGTACATAAACTGAAGCTTCACTGGATCATTGGATGTTCAAGCAGAACAATGATTCCAAGTATACATCCAATTCTAACAAAGCTTGGATCGGTGGCCTGCTCAGTTTTCAGTTTTAAATCCCCTTGAAAATCTTTGGGGATTTGAAGAAAGCATTGGCAGCACAGAAGCCAAAGGAACAATATAAGTGAGCTTAGGAATGGGGCTTGAGATTCCAGCAGAGAGGCGTCAGAAGCTTTTAAGCGCTTACAAGCAACATTATCTGAGGTTATAAAGAATAAAGGATTCTCTACAAATTTTGACTTTTGGTGTTTGAATAATTGTGTATATGAATGTTTAGAGCCAATTCGATTTTATTTCATTTGAACTCAGTAACTCAACTTTACATTGTCAGAATTACTCAAATGTATATTAGTAAATTTTCTATGATGGTTTATAGATAAAACCAGAATGTCTTGCAAGTTATGGGGGTTCAATTTTGATTGCAAGTGTACATATTCTTGAAGGAAATAATAGTTTTTGCAAGCTGCAAAATAATTGTGTTTTTTTGCAAATTATTCAGAAAAGAGTTAGTCTGAAGAAACAATAACCTTAGTTCCGGGGCACACACGGAAAGTGAAAAGGCGCCAAGGAATAATTTTCAGGTAAAACTCCTTTACAGAAAATTGCTGAAACACAATATAATGAGTCAGTATCAAAATGAACAAAGAACCAATATTAACAAACACAATTGACCACAGAACAAGTTAGCACTAATCTATTTTCAAAATATTTTACCTTTGGTGAGATATAGCAATAGACCTTTTTTGGTTTCTTGACCTTCTCTGACTGGCCCTCTACAGGGGAGTCATGTTCCTCCTCCTCATCCCCCATAGAGGGCCGTCTCTGCAGGGCTAGCTGAGATGATGCTAGAAACTGCCAAGGACAGCTACTGTAAGTGCCCATGTTGTAGAGGTAGGCCTCAAAGTAGATGCTTATGCCTGGAGTAGACACGTTTTTCTCCACACAGTTCTTCTCATTTTCTGTGTAAGTCATTGAAAAAGACAATGATAAAAGATTACAGCAATGCACAACCACTTTTCAGGAAGCAATCATTTGATTCAACTGTGTCCTGCCATTTTGAGAGGTGTCATTGTTACCCTTGATACTCTGCAATACCCTAAAGTATATAGCTATATCCTAAACTACATTTTCTGAGATTTTAACAGAGTTACAGTGAAGAAAATAAGTATTTGAACACCCTGCTATTTTGCAAGTTCTCCCACTTGGAAATCATGGAGGTGTCTGAAATTATCATCGTAGGTGCATGTCCACTGTGAGAGACATAATCTAAAAAAAAAAAAAATCCAGAAATCACAATATATGATATTTTAACTATTTATTTGTATGATACAGCTGCCAATAAGTATTTGAACACCTGTCTATCAGCTAGAATTCTGATAGAGCTAAAAGACCTGTTAGTCTGCCTTTAAAATGTCCACCTCCACTCCATTTATTATCCTAAATTAGAGGCACCTGTTTGAGGTCGTTAGCTGCATAAAGACACCTGTCCACCCCATACAATCAGTATGAACTACTAACATGGCCAAGACCAAAGAGCTGTCCAAAGACACTAGAGACAAAATTGTACACCTCCACAAGGCTGGAAAGGGCTACGGGGAAATTGCCAAGCAGCTTGGTGAAAAAAGGTCCACTGTTGGAGCAATCATTAGAAAATGGAAGAAGCTAAACATGACTGTCAATCTCCCTCGGACTGGGGCTCCATGCAAGATCTCACCTCGTGGGGTCTCAATGATGCTAAGAAAGGTGAGAAATCAGCCCAGAACTACACGGGAGGAGCTGGTCAATGACCTGAAAAGAGCTGGGACCACCGATTCCAAGGTTACTGTTGGTAATACACTAAGACGTCATGGTTTGAAATCATGCATGGCACGGAAGGTTCCCCTGCTTAAACCAGCACATGTCAAGGCCTGTCTTAAGTTTGCCAATGACCATTTGGATGATCCAGAAGAGTCATGGGAGAAAGTCATGTGGTCAGATGAAACCAAAATAGAACTTTTTGGTCATAATTCCACTAAACGTGTTTGGAGGAAGAAGAATGATGAGTACCATCCCAAGAACACCATCCCTACTGTGAAGCATGGGGGTGGTAGCGTCATGCTTTGGGGGTGTTTTTCTGCACATGGGACAGGGCGACTGCATTGTATTAGGAGAGGATGACCGGGGCCATGTATTGCGAGATTTTGGGGAACAACCTCCTTCCCTCAGTTAGAGCACTGAAGATGGGTCGAGGCTGGGTCTTCCAACATGACAATGACCCGAAGCACACAGCCAGGATAACCAAGGAGTGGCTCTGTAAGAAGCATCAAGGTTCTGGCGTGGCCTAGCCAGTCTCCAGACCTAAACCCAAAAGAGAATCTTTGGAGGGAGCTCAAACTCCGTGTTTCTCAGCGACAGGCCAGAAACCTGACTGATCTAGAGAAGATCTGTGTGGAGGAGTGGGCCAAAATCCCTCCTGCAGTATGTGCAAACCTGGTAAAAAAGCTACAGGAAACGTTTGACCTCTGTAATTGCAAACAAAGGCTACTGTACCAAATATTAACATTGATTTTCTCAGGTGTTCAAATACTTATTTGCAGCTGTATCATACAAATAAATAGTTAAAAAATCATACATTGTGATTTCTGGATGTTTTTTTTGTGATTATGTCTCTCACAGTGGACATGCACCTACGATGACAATTTCAGACACCTCCATGATTTCTTAGTGGGAGAATTTGCAAAATAGCAGGGTGTTCAAATACTTATTTTCCTCACTGTATGTGTGTTGAACATCATAGAAGACAATGTTACCATCCATTCATTTTAATTGTCAGAGAAAGCTAGTTAATTATAAGCTTTTTGTCTTCCGGGTTTAAATTTGTCTTCGTGTCAATGTCACAGAACATGTCCTTGTACTTTCTTGTATTTTCAAGACACAAGAAAATACTTTCTTGTATTTTCTCCAGAGCGGCAATACAGCCGAAACAAACTTTGTTGCATTATTTTCCTGTTATCACTGTAAAGCTGCTTTGAAACAATCATATTGTAAAATCACTATATAAATGAAGGTGACTTGACAACTATAGTACATAGATGTATCATCTGTATCTCATAATTATTCATGAGACCATATGTCCTTATCCTATGAAAAGACGTCTAGCTTAATTATTCATTGCAGCACACAATTTCCTATGACAGGCGCTTCAAACAGTGAGATTATATACAGTAAGTGAGAGATGCATTAATGGGTCAAAAATGTGTTTATTTTTGATTTGTAAGAGTTTCTGCGTTGCATAAGTTGTCTTCCATAGGTCCAATGGCAAAATATGCCTCAAAAGTTATTAAAGATGCAACTTCATATATATTTTCGATGCAGCGTACAATTGACAATGGCTGTGCATTTAATTGTGCATTAAATTATAGCTGTCATGGGATATGTATGTATTCGTGTAATTTACGGTAAACTTACAAAACCATGTATAATATATGTATATTGTGTTGCACGTAGGGGTGTAACAATAGATTGTGCAATATGGCCGCCACATCATCCAGGTGATGCTGCACATTGGTGGAGATTCCCCCCTTCTATATGTAAAGCGCTTTGAGTACCCAGAAAAGTAGGGCTGGTCCGAATACCATTTTTTGAGCTTCGAAGCTTCAACATCGGTAGTAATCAACATCGAATATTCGAAGCTTCGGAGGGAAGGAGCTGAACATATTCTTCTCTCTAATAAAGGCAGGAATCTACAGAAGCAGCACGCCTCAAGAATGGACACTGCCCTAGTGATGCAAAACACACAGGTCTGTTACGTCCCAGTTTTGATATATTATAGTAGTAAAAATAATTTTATTCAGTTAGACAACAGATTAACTACAATTAAAAACTGAAAGTGCCGCGTGAGCCGAACGAGCATCTCAGCACATCAGCAGCAGGAGTCAGATTTCATTCATCACAAGAGTGAGGAGCTGAATGACAAGATGATCGTGGAAGATTTGGTTTCAAAGCGAACTGCAAAAGTGCCTATTTAAGGCAGTTTGTACTGTTTTGTTGTTGTGTTTTTCATTAAGTATAATAGGCTAATGAACCCCTAATTCAAGCAACCCGCTCCCGAATTGGCAAACCGAAAGTAAACTGTGCATGGCTGCACTGTCATTCGTTCAAAGCTGCTCAGTGCACACGCACAGTAATGTGACGTGAGGGAAAATTTTCTCACTGTCACATCCCTAACGGGTTAAAAGGCTAATACATTTTGATTCTATTATTCTATATACCACAATGTCAAACCAACGCAGCTTAACCCAAACTGCAAGCTCAGGCATGCACTTCTTCCATATAAGCTTGTGCAGTTGTGCCCTCTAGAGTATAGACAGAGAAAACGCAGTTGCAGGGAACGCTAAGAGAAGAAGCAAATATATTTATTAACCCCCTCGAGTCGGCGGTCACGCCGGTGCGATCGACTCGCTTTTTTTCTTATCAGTGCCAAAGAGACTCAAATAACACTGACGTTTTTTATCATTCAAGCAAGTGTTATACATCACAATAATCTGCTAAATTTCTATTTTTTGTGTACAGTCACAATAAAAACAAATTGTTGTGCTTTTTGCAAAATAAAGAAAACAAACATAATGCATGATCTTCAGCCTCTCTGTAAATTATGTCTAATCTGATTCTCTTCAGAAAATGACCTGTAGATTAGTGAAAACTTTGAGACATATGTCTAAAGAAACGTTAAAATGTCAGGTTTTAAATAATGTCAATCAAATGTAAAACAAATATTCTGTGTTTATGTAATCTGTTTGAAAACCAAGAGATGTCAGTCGTTCGCAAGCCTCTTCATTATCCGGTAATGCGACCACGCCCACGGAGTGGGCGCTCTTTGAGATTCAAATACACATCAACTCAAACACACACATCAAGTGTAGTGCTACACTTCAGCTACATCGTTTTAAGATGCGTTGAGGAATAATCCTGGAATAATTCTCCTCATGAAAAGCTGTTCATGTTCTGTTCAGAGCAACAAATTCAGCAGCTGATTGTAGTAGGCTAAGTTTATTCTGTTAGCATCTGTGAATATTAAATGCAAAAAGACAGTTTAAATATAAATCATGCTGCAACATAAAATGTTATAGACGCAAGACTGTTTAGACAAGATTTATTTGGCCTGTTTTCGTTTTGTATAAATTGTATCTTAATTTAAATCAATGTTTTTAATATATTTGCTTCTTATTTAATAAGAAGCCAATATAACAGACAATAGCCTTAGCGCTGGTGATCATGCATTGCACGCATGTCTCATAAATGAACTGAAGCTCGAAATTATATTTGAGTATTGTGTGTATGATAGTTCACAAAATCAAATGATTCAGAAAATGTTTGCCATTGAAATGACTGGGAAAATGTGTCCCAATCAACCTGAATTCACCCTATACTATTTTAAATCATAATTGCATTGCAATATGTCGTTTAAAAATCCCAAATATTTTACTTATAACATTCATCATTACCAATTATTCAGTTATTTGTATTTACTGAATACTGAATTGGGCTCAGTGTCACAATATTACAGGTTTTTTTTTTTGGACTTCTTTCAAAACATTTGTGATTGAAATATTGTTTCTTGTTTTGGCAGATAATTTAACTTGTTTTAACCCTCTGGAGCTATTCTGTCATTTCTGACCGGAAAATTTGAAATGTTAAAAATCACAGCTTCATCGGAATGATATGAAACTTGGTGACTTTTCTTGCATTATGTATGTAAACACACAAAAAAATTGGGGCCATGATTTGAGCATGCTAATTGGTCGTAAAAAAAAAAAAAAGTACCGTTCATTGTCTTCGGTCATAAATGACCGACCATAGGAAATTAATGGGAAAATACCATCAAATACAAAATTAAAAAGAAAAGATATTATTGAAGAAAAATAAATTGCATTGGTTTTACTGGGGTGGAGGAAGTTTAATTTTTAGGTGTCCGGTCACTTATGACCGGGAAGACAACCAATGCAACCCCTAAATGAAGAGCACCAGAGGGTTAAGCAACAACTCACTTAATTTTGATTCCCCCCATAAAATTGTATCTAGTAAATTAATCTTGATTTAAGAATTTTAAATATTGGACTGGAAACAAGAAAAAATACTAAATAAGAAGAGTATTTTTTTGCAGTGTAGTCAAATCTTTTGATCATTTAAAATGTAATAGGCATTTGTTGACTAAATTGTAAATACACTACAAAAATATACATTTCATTTGTCCTGTTGCTCCCTCTCAGCCACATACCTGAAGCTCATTCATTATGCAGGTCATTATGCAGCCCATTATGCATTCTTTTGTTATCCCAGGTGTGAAACCCAGCATTATTCACTAACGTTCACACCTCCTCGCATACTGCCTTTGTAAAGAAAAAATGTCTTACAAAATGTAAATTAATATATTATTTTATGTGAATGAGGAGGCTCAATGATTCTCACATCAGTTTGAAGCAAAAACTCTAGGCAACAACACCCATTAGTCAAAAGTCTTGTGGACATATATATATCTATTGTGTGCCTTAATTTTAAAACTTTTTTTTTTTTTTTCAAAAAACATTTTATGGTAGCCTAGTTTGTGCTGAAAACAGTGTAATTACACTTTTGCCATTAATATGTTTATAAGCAACTGAAAAAAGCACAAGAGCATGTCAAAACTTCTAAAGGGCCCCAAAACAGCTTCTAGGGGTTAAGTATAATGAGGTTGGGTTCCTATTCAAATGTCCATCCTATTAACCCCTAGGAGTCTGAGCTGTTTTAGGCCCTTTAGAAGTTTTGACATGCTTATGTTTTTGAAAGTAGTCTCATGCTAAAAAATTAAATAATAAATAATTAAAATTTAGATACAATTTATACAAAATGAAATACACTTTAAAGAAAGCAATTCACTTTCTACAACAAAAAAAATAAATCACTTTCTACAAAACAAAACTCCAGAATCATTTATTTAGAATGTAGTCAACAAAGGCCTATTATATTTTAAATGATCAAAAGATTTGACTACACTGCAAAAAAATGCTCTTCTTATTTAGTTGAAATTGTACTTATCTAGTAAATGCATCTTGATTTAAGAATGTTTAAATATTTAGACTAGAAAGAGCTTTTTTTGTACTATTTTTTATGTTTATGAAAGTAGTCTCATGCTAAAAAAATTAATAATAATTAATTAATATTAAGATACAATTTATACAAAACGAAATTCACTTTAAACTTTTTACAAAACAAAACTCCAGAATCATTTCTGACAAACCTTGCTATTAAATAAAAAAAAAAATAACATTAGGCTATAATATTTAAACATCAATATGAAGCAAAATACTTTTGACTGGTACTATATTTATAGCATCTGAGCAGACATTTGTGAATAAAAGCTTTATTGATGTGACACTAGGCTCTTTTAAAATATATATAATGTGTCCAAAACAGGCCAAATAAATCTTGTCTAAACAGTCTTGCGTGTATGATATTTTATGTTGCAGCAGGATTCATATTTAAAATGTCTTTTTGCGTTTAATATTCACAGATGCTAACAGAATAAACAGCCTACCTTAGAATCATCCGTTGCTCTAAGAAATGAACAGCTTTTCATGAGGAGAATAAATCCAGGATTATTTCTCAATGCGTCTCAAAACGATGTAGCTGAAAGAAGGCTATAGCAGTACTTGATGTGTTTATTTGAGCTGATGTGGATGTCGACTCTGGATCGTCAATATTTGAATCTCAATAGAACGCGCGCTCCCTGGGTGTGGTCGCATTACCGGATAATGAAGAGGCTTGCGAGTGACTGATATCTATCTCTTTTCAAACAGATTACATAAAAACAGTAGCCTGACAAGCCAGACCCACATCAAGATGTTGGGTCTGGAAACTCACCATTGACTTTCAAATTCCCTCTGTACGCCATTGGATAGCGCCATGAGCGCGACAACCAACCAGAGCAAAGAAGAAGGTGAAGCCGAGCTAACGTTAGTTGATAGACTTTCGCCGTATCTGGTAGGCAAAACTTTGAACATATCTTCTTTTCTTAAGAATGACTTCAGTGCCGTTCTTTGTTCTTTCCTCAAAGAAAAGCTTAACTCCAAGTCTTCCAGAGTTGCGGCCAAATCCGATTCAAAAGACTGCTGTTCGTCAGCTTCTTTGTTTACAAGAGGCACGCAGAACCTCCACAATTCTGCCGTGACGTGCCGTCAATATGTTAAGCCTGCCCACCGACTCAACACACGCTATGATTGGCCTGACCAGAGTTTGGTTTTTCCAGCACTCAGGTCTACCGAGAGTTGCTAGACTACACTCGCAGCAAAATAAATTTTGTGCCGCTAGGGTGCGTCTAGATTTCTAGGCTATAAACACAGAATATTTGTTTTCGATTTGGTTTACATTATTTAAAACCTGACATTTCAACGTTTCTTTAGACATATGTCTCATGTTTGTCAGACAAGTATTCACTAAGCTAGAGTTCCTTTTCTGAAGACTATCTGAATGAACGTCTTTGACAGAGAGGTTGCAGATCGAGCATCATGTTTGTTTTCTTTATTTTGCAAAAAGCAAAACATTTTGTTTTTTATTGTGACTGTACACAAAAAAATAGAAACTTAACAGATTATAATGATGTATAACACTTGCCTGAATGATAAAAAACGAGTCGATCGCACCGGCGCAACCGCCGACTCGAGGAGGTAAAAAACTGCTAGGCTATAAAATAATTGAAGGGCTGCACAATATATCGAAATATCGCAAATGTACAAATCGCAATATGCAATATCGCAATGGCACGCAATATCTGAATGATTTTCATAGGCTACTTCAACATTGTGAAAAGTGTACGTTTTAGATCGATGCGTATAGCAGAGAATAGACTGGGCACACGACTGTTACTTATGTGACTTTCTTGACGTTAAAAAGAGTTATTACAGTTTTTCTTGATTGCTTACACACTATAACCAGGCTTTTAAACTAAAATTTCAAAACCATAACTCCATTTATCAAAAAGCACACCCATTTCCCTAAACTACTGTATAAACACTAATCCCCTGTTTTGACACATGAATCAGATTTGTTGAACTGTCACTTCAAAACTCTACACACAAATCCCTTCATTTCTCATTGCCTACACCATGTTGTCACTTAGAAGGGGAATGGAGAGGAGGGGGTGGAGGTGGAGGGAGAGGAGAAGGTGGATGGAGAGGAGGTGAAGGGAGAGGAGAAGGTGGAGGGAGAGGAGAAGGTAACTTTTGAGTGCTGTAATCTGTGCTGTGACAACACATACACTGTTGCACATATGCTACTGTAATAAAGAAATGCATAAAATTGCCTTGCATGCAGAGAGTTTTAGTATGTTTCCATCATTCCCATAAAAAAGTATGTGTGACAGTTACAGTAATGATTGCTTCTATTTTTGTAGGACACAGAGACGACCACCTGGTGGAGGCAGGCTAAGGCTTTTGTCGGGGGAGCAAGAGAGGGAGCTTGTAAACATGGTCATTGCCAATAATGTACTTCGCCTGCGGAGGAGAGTGATTGAGGAGAGTGATTGAGGATAATCATCATTTTCGAGGGATAAACTCCATCAGCCTCTCCACAATTGATCGCATCCTCCGAAAGCACCGGTTTCGGATGAAACAGGCGTACCGTGTCCCTTTCGAACTAAACTCTGACAGAGTGAAAGACCAACGAGTGGAATATGTTCAGGTATGAGTTTTGATATTGTATGGAGTATTGTGTACCATCACAGTATAGTAGTTTATGCAGCCATTTGTGCCCTCTTGAACTGTGCTTCAGGGAAGTGATTTACTCTACTGTGTTTAGTGTTTTGCAGAGAATCTTTGAAATTGAAGGCAGGCCTGTTCCCCATGAAATCATCTTTGTGGATGAGGCTGGTTTCAACCTGACCAAAAGAAGGAGAAGGGGGAGGGACATAATTGGCCATCGGGCTATAGTAAATGTCCCTGGTCAGCACGGAGGGAATGTGCGCAGCTATAAGCCAACGAGGAGTACTCTACCGCCATGCCATTCTAGGACCCTATAACACTATGATTCTCCTTACTTTTCTTGACGTTCTAAGAGAGCAAATGTTCCAGCTGGACCTCAAGGAACCAGCACAGCCAGAGCAGCCTCACAACATTGTTGTTTGGGATAACGTCAGCTTCCATCGTGCTGCTCTTGTACGTGACGGGTTTACCAATAACCCAAGGGTTTCAAACATCTTTCTGCCTGCATACTCTCCCTTTCTAAACCCGATAGAGGAGTTTTTTTCGGCATGGTGGTGGAAAATCTATGACGAGAACCTTATGTCCGAGTTCACCTCCTCCAGGCCATGGAAGAAGCCTGCCATGACATAAGAGTAGATGCATGCCAGGGATGGATCAGGCATACACAAGGATTTTACCCTCGCTGCCTGGCTAGGGCCAATATAGCCTGTGATGTGGACGAGATTCTCTGGCCTGACCCAGACCAAAGACGGGATGCTAAGGCTGAATAATTTTTTTTGTGTAGTACATGAATGAATAAAAATGTGCAAATTTATACATTGGTTGTGTCTTTTGTGTTCATTGTTCATCATGTGAAAAGTTTTTTTGTTTTTTTTTGTTACAAGCAACATAACTTACCAGTTTTGGAAATGTTGTTTTGAATTTTTGCACCAGTGTGTAAGACTATGTTGTAGTGTGTGTTTTTCTGAGGGCTTGTGTGTTTTGTCTGAGGGCAAAGTTTGGTTTTTCAGCAAGAGTGAATGGTTTTGAGCGTAGAGCTTCATTTTGACCTGAAAATAGGATGGTATGGTCATAGTTTCAAGAAATGTGTTTAAGCAATCGAGAAAAACTGTAAATGCAATAACTTGCGAAAAACAACTCCTTGCAGTCTTGCGCTGTCTGCTGTCTGACACACACACACACACACACACACACACACACCGAAACGTGCACACAAGCCGCCTCTCTGAAAGTGTATGATCCCTTCAGTTCTGTTTCATGCCTTGTTACACACTCAAAAACACACACAGTTATGTCAAAATGGCTGTCTTGACAAGTATTCATGTAAACACAGTCGGTTATGCTTTAAGTGAATAATATCAGTTGGGGAAAGAAACCGAATGAGTGTCAATAGGATCTGTACATTAGGTCTGTGTATATTTAATTCATGTGAAGACTACCATTTTTAGTTCTTATTTTTAATAAAGATAAATTAAAATAACAAAAATAATCGTCCACCCCTAGTTCAGGTGTCTTTGTTTACCTGGATGTTCTTGATGTTAAGTTTTAGATTGATATAAATATATATTACCAAGTCAAAGAGTTTTTGGTATTTAAATATTGGCATAACATTTTTTGTTTGTTTACATTGATGTTAAAAATATATTGTCAGATTTGTGACATTTAAATTTTGCTAAAACACTACTGGTCATTTTCAGAAGTTGTAGTGATGCTTTCTTTTCCCAGAAAGAATGTGAAAAACACAAATGGTATCATTCTCAGTTTTTAAATAATTTTTTTAAATATAATTTAAATAGATTTTACACACTTAAAGCAATATCGTATTGCATTATTTAACAAGGTATTGCATATCGCATTTTTCTTCAATATCGCACAGCCCTAAATAATTGTAAAAAAAGAGTATTGTATTTCGCAAGATTTTACAGTGTAAACATATGCAAGTGTAAATGAGAACCATTTTGACGGGAATGCCAGGAGTGCGCGAAAAAACAAACAAACAAATATTTAAATCCCCAAATTGAAAATCGAATACCAACCGATCAAACAAATATTAGAATATTCTGGTCCAGCCCTACAGAAAAGTGCTATATAAATGTAACTAATTAATTATTATTATTATTAAAAATATCTAAATCAGAAGCCATTGCTGTGTTGTCAGTCTCCCATCTTCCCCCTCCATTCCACTCCACAGATTACCACACCAACTTTTGTAGCATTTTTCAAAACTATGGTGACAACTGACTGGTGCTGAAACTGACCACTGAAATTCCATGACTGTTCCATGAAATTTATACTCATTCATGATTATAGTGGCAATATTAATTTAATGTATATTTATGATCTTTGGAATTAAATCAACTATAATGATTAATGTACCAATACAAAAAAGACTTTCTGAATCCTGAGTTATCGGTAGCTAAGGCTGCCTAATGAGTCACACTGCCAGTTACCCCCAACTGTAATCATACTAGCTGTTGTGCAAGCAAGATCACTTGTACACTACAAGAAGTTGTACACTACAAAAGCTGCTACAAAATGGTTCCCAATTAGGAACTGAACACGGGTCTTTGTACTAGGAGCCCCACTCGCCACTTACTAAGCCAGCCAGGGCCTAGAGATAACAGACTTAAGTCAGAATGCATGAAAATGGTGAATCCTCATGTTCCGTGGTAACTGCAGTCTGCAAGTCAAAGGATTAACCCTAGGATTTTGAAAGGGCCTATACAACTTCAAACCTGACAGCATCATTGCACAAACTGTTTAGTCATATATACCCCCTAATCCAGACTTCTGTTCAGGAAAAATATAGGGTGAATGTCAAACTGGACCACAAAAGAAGACATAGCTGAAGAGGAAATGGGGGTGATATGGCCATATTCAGTGCGAAAGAGTTGGCTGCTTCAACATGCTCCTTTCTAACACAGTCTAACAAATTATCAGCAGTTCAACAGCTATAGGGAGAGTTTGGGGAGTTACACAAAATTGCAAGTTTCTTAAGCCAGGCATACACTGCGATTTCTGTGCGATTTCAGCAAGGTTATCAACTCGCACTGTACGAGTAGATTGCATGCGATGTAAATAGCGTATGGAGATGGCCTTGTTCTGACATGCCTCCCAAACTGTGGGACCTGAGGAAGGCACAATACAGGACGTGGACCAGGGTGCCATCGGAGGTGAGCAAGAGCGAGACGAACGGCAGCGAAACAGATAGACGAGAGCAACACTACAAAGTCCTCAGTAAACCAAATGCAGCCGGATATACCAAGTACAGACTGTGATGGAACAGTAGCCAGGGTGAAACTCCAGGAGCCAAGATTGGCCAGGCTTGAGGAAACAGATGTAGAACACTTTTTGAACACTTTTGAGAGACTGGCGGAAGTTTACTGGTGGCCAAGAAGAAACAAACACTGCTGCGCAGGCTGCTACACTGCAGCAAAGAGGGGTCCAGGAAACTTCCGCTATGCTGTTGTCCTGCAGGCCACCATGGGTAAGTCTGAGAGGTTTGGGGTGTGTTCAAGCACTCAAAGCCAATCTAAGATTCTGAAATCCACATACATTGAACCCACAACACCTGTCCCAAACCACAGTCAAAAATTAAGTTGTGTGCTTTAATTGTGGTGAGCCAGGGCATACTTGACTGCATTGCCCCCTTAAAAAAGCCTTGATCTCTGCAAGGTAAGTCAAGTGACCTTTATTTATATAGCACTTTATACAATACAGATTGTTTCAAAGCAGCTTTAGAGTGATAGCAGGAAAATAATGCAACAAAGTTTGTTTTGGCTGTACAGCAGATCTAAAAGAAAATAGTGTCATAGTCCAGCTTAAAGGTCCCATGACATGAAAACGTCACTTTATGAGGTTTTTTAACATTAATAGGAGTTCCCCCTAGCCTGTATATGGTCCCCAAGTGGCTAGAAATTCAATAGGTGTAAACTGAGATCTGGGTGTCCTGCTCTGCCTTTGAGAAAATGAAAGCTCAGACGAGCCGATCTGGAATCTTCCCTGTATGTCGTCAGATGGGGAAAGGTTACCTCCTTTCTAGATTGTTTAATACTGTTTATGCATCAGTGAATCAAGCCAGTGACTAAACGATAACTTCACATCGTTTCTGTTAGTAGCATGAAACAAATCTGTTATTTAATAGATGCTAGATTAGCGATCAAATAACACTCTCTTCATAATGTTCGGAGCTGTCAATCACACATCGCGAATGTATCTGCACACTTGCCCAAACTCCCGGTATAATTAATGACACTGTTATGCTGCACAACGAAGCTCTTACTGTATTCATGTCGATATTGTGTTTGCTGTTAGTTGTGGTGACAGCATTTTGTGAGAGAAAACGCATTGCAATAATGAGTTCCTTGCATTCACGCAATCAACAGACTGTCTGTGTACTCAATGCTCATCAAGAAAAGATCTAAAAATAATGCTATAATCAACACTTTCACGGTCAGCTTGCTCAGTTGGGGACACTACATTTTCAACTAAATATCCAAATAAATCTAATTAGTAAACTAAATTAACCATATAAACTAAATAAAAGAAAAGAAAAGAAAAAAGATCTAATTACTTATCTAATGCCCACATTGTCACTGTATGATAATTGAAATGAGCTAGAGGACATCATCGTTTTCTCCGGAGTGGCTGTACAGCCGTACTGTTGTATTATTTTCCTGTTTAACACTGTGAAGCTGCTTTGAAACAAGCTGCACAGTAAAAAGCGCTATATAAATAAAGTTGACTTGACTTCGTTCAACTCGACAGCTGTAATGGTAAAAAAACATAGTAAAAGTATTCGAGAGGGGTTCCACACAGGGCCTGAAATTAACACCCGACCACCTGCCAAATGCGGGTGAATTTTGCAATTGGCGGGTAACACTGTCAGTCTACCTGCCACATTGGCAGGTAGCCAGTGAGAATTGAGTGATTCATTGGGCAGTTTGAGAGGATTAGACTACTTTCATGCGACCGGAAAGAAGATGAGGCCCTTCTCTGACTACGTTTGGATGTGCGAGTATTAAACTGTTGGTGAGAAGGGAGGAGATAATAATGCAACGCTGACGTAGGCTACAGTACAACAACAGTTGCACAGATGTGCGTTGTGTGCGTGTGTATGTTGGGAGTTAGGAAGCACTGAGAAAATGTCCGGACCGCGGTAACTTTACCAGTAATAATAATATTAATTTAGTTCTGTTTAACCGTTCCTGAACATGACTAAATCATCCATCAACACAGCCGCGTGTGATGTGTTCACATACGAGCTGCGGTAGGTATCTGGACTCAGATTAGCAGCAGTCAGTATGACTGTCTGTGACACGGGACATCAATGAATAAAATGATTTTAAAAAATGTATATTGTAAGAGTTATTATTACTTATATTGATTACGTTAATAACTTGACAGCACTTAAATGTGTATTCTTACAAGTTAAAGAACAATGGCCTATGTTTGTGGGACAAGTGGGTTTTTGAAGGGGCAAGTGAAAGAGAATTTTACTAGCCAGATTAAAACATCAATAACAAAAAACTAGGGAATCAACAAAATGCAAGAATGATTCTGTATTAATTTAGCATAAGTGACGATCGATAGTGGATAATAATATATACCCTAATGTAATGTATAATAAACTGACGGTAACAATGTTGCACTCTTGACGCTCGCGCAGCCTTTTGAGGAAAAATCAATGTTACTGAAAGATTCAGTGTTTGAAAGAGTCGTTTGTATCAAAGATTCAATTACCTATTCATAAACGACTGCCTCATTCTTGAATGAATCAACCGTTTGAACGAATCGACTCAATGACTCACTCATTAAAACGGTCACCTCCTTCCACCTACTGGCAATTTACTTTCATGTTTAAACTTTCTTTCCAACTTTACTTATTTGTATATTCAAAAATATTTAAAACAATCCCATAACATTTTTTTAATGTAGTTGTAATTTTTCAGTGTAAATTATTTCACTTGATTGGTAACAGCCCTATAGTGTCTTATTATATTTATAGATCAAATTTAAGAATATAAACTGAAAGCTGAAGCATAGTCTATATTTAATAAGATTATGGGAAAAAATGCCCTTTATAAAAGGTAAACATATCAAAGATATGCAGATTTAAATATGTCAAAGCACGTGAACAGGCTTAATGTCGAGGAGAAAAAAAAGTGGCTGGTAAAAAATCACTGTGGCAAGTGGATTCAAAAAAGTTAATTTCAGGCCCTGGTTCCACATGATGCAAAGTTCGTAGAATAAGGAGGAAGAAGACAGGGTCGGCGTGACTGGGACTCGTATTTATTCAGAACTCTCAGATACAAACAAAATAAACTCGCGCTCACAACAACTCAGTACAATATAACTTTCTCAGCAATCTTTCTCCAGCTCTCCGAGTCTCCGTCTCTCTGGTCTACGAGTGCCCAGACCGTCTCTCTGGCAGTGCTTGCAGACCTCGCTAAACCACGCCCCCTCCGCCACACAATCTAATACTCATTTTAAATGCAAAGGTGTCAGCCAATCACAACAGTGGCCGTTTTCACTGACGTCTCACAGCAGACACGCCCCTTGAAACAGAGCATTCAAGCCAGAGGGCTAATATCAGGATAGAAAAAATGCCTTTTATTTCTAAATTATTACATTTTATGATGTAAAAATTATACTAACAATATAAGTACACCTCAAGAAACATTATTAAATAATAAAAAAATCCACGCCATGGGATCCATGCCAAGTTCAGTGATGGTTAATTTCTGTTGTGAAAAAGTTATTAATTCAGAGAACAATTTAAATTATTGTATCAATGCATTCTAGGGCACCTTTAATTTATTTATTTACAACTTATTTACTTATTTACAACAGCTCAGTTCAATTCTCATACAATAGTGTCAATGCAGGCAGATCAACATTGTAGAATATTTAGTGTCCCCACTAAGCAAGCCAAAGGCGACAATGGCAAGGAACCAATGTCTTTGAAGCCACTGAAGCCATAATCAAGGAACTTACAGCGTTTAATACCCTCAGTTCCGGGTTCTTCGATTTGTGCTTCATGGGGCTCTAGTAACATTTCAGAGAATGATGGGCCAGATTCTTCGGGGGACAGAAATGTTTATTGCGGCCTACTTGGACAATATTATCATCTTTAGTCAGAGCTGGGAGGAACACCTAAGACATCTCCAAGAGGTGTTAAAGAGGATAAAGACTGCTGGATTGACCATCCACCCAGACAAATGTGCCCAAAAATTCAGCTTTGAATCACAGAAATAAATTACATTTTAAAATATATAAAAATAGAAAAAGTTATTTTTACAATATTACTGTTTTTGCTGTATTTTGGATCAAATAAATGCAGCCTTGGTGAGCAGAAGAGACTTCTTTAAAAACATTAAAAACACTTTTAACCGGTAGTGTATGTTGCATGTTAATACCATTTGTTATGTGTATTTGTATAGTTTTATATTGCTTTAAAATTCCTCCACATAGTAGGTTCCAGAAGTATGAGGAGCCTAGCTCTATAAAATGCCTCCTGGTAGCCATTTTTGTAAAAGTTTTGCATGTGGAAGTACTTGCCATATTTTGGGCCTGGATATAGGCATAGCAGAATACATACGTGTATGTCTTATATATATATATATATATATATACACAAGACATACACGTATGTATTCTGCTATGCCTATGTCCACTGTGAGAGACATAATCAACAAAAAATTTGTATGATACAGCTGCAAATAAGTATTTGAACACCTGAGAAAATCAATGTTAATATTTGGTACAGTAGCCTTTGTTTGCAATTACAGAGGTCAAACTTTTCCTATAGTTTTTCACCAGGTTTGCACACACTGCAGGAGGGATTTTGGCCCACTCCTCCACACAGATCTTCTCTAGATCAGTCAGGTTTCTGGCCTGTCGCTGAGAAACACGGAGTTTGAGCTCCCTCCAAAGATTATCTATTGGGTTTAGGTCTGGAGACTGGCTAGGCCACGCCAGAACCTTGATATGCTTCTTACAGAGCCACTCCTTGGTTATCCTGGCTGTGTGCTTCGGGTCATTGTCATGTTGGAAGACCCAGCCTCGACCCATCTTCAATGCTCTAACTGAGGGAAGGATGTTGTTCCCCAAAATCTCGCAATACATGGCCCCGGTCATCCTCTCCTTAATACAGTGCAGTCGCCCTGTCCCATGTGCAGAAATAGCATGATGCTACCACCCCCATGCTTCACAGTAGGGATGGTGTTCTTGGGATGGTACTCATCATTCTTCTTCCTCCAAACACGTTTAGTGGAATTATGACCAAAAAGTTATATTTTTGGTCTCATCTGACCACATGACTTTCTCCCATGACTCCTCTGGATCATCCAAATGGTCATTGGCAAACTTAAGATGGGCCTTGACATGTGCTGGTTTAAGCAGGGGAAACCTTCCGTGCCATGCATGATTTCAAACCATGACGTCTTAGTGTATTACCAACAGTAACCTTGGAAACGGTGGTCCCAGATCTTGCATGGAGCCCCAGTCCGAGGGAGATTGACAGTCATGTTTAGCTTCTTCCATTTTCTAATGATTGCTCCAACAGTGGACCTTTTTTCACCAAGCTGCTTGGCAATTTCCCCGTAGCCCTTTCCAGCTTTGTGGAGGTGTACAATTTTGTCTCTAGTGTCTTTGGACAGCTCTTTGGTCTTGGCCATGTTAGTAGTTGGATTCTTACTGATTGTATGGGGTGGACAGGTGTCTTTATGCAGCTAACGACCTCAAACAGGTGCATCTAATTTAGGATAATAAATGGAGTGGAGGTGGACATTTTAAAGGCAGACTAACAGGTCTTTGAGGGTCAGAATTCTAGCTGATATACAGGTGTTCAAATACTTATTTGCAGCTGTGTCATACAAATAAATAGTTAAAAAAAATCATATATTGTGATTTCTGGATTTTTTTTTTAGATTATGTCTCTCACAGTGGACATGCACTTACGATGACAATTTCAGACCCCTCCATGATTTCCAAGTGGGAGAACTTGCAAAATAGCAGGGTGTTCAAATGCAAAAATAATAATAATAATTTTTTGGGACATTATTGCTTTGCCTTAGTTTTTGTCACTGTATGTATTTTTGTATTTTTCTTGGGAACCACGATTTTTTTGCACCAAAATAAAAACCCTGTATTGTATATTCTTTTTCATCGTAACATTTACATTTATATTACAATTAATTTGCCCCACAATAATTTCATAGAGTATCACTACATAACCGACGAGGATAATAAAAGATAGATTAGCTTAATCCTTATTGAAAATTATTTTAAAACATTTAGGTCTATTGTACAATGAATTATAGGTCTATAATTAAAATTATAATATGTCAACAGTATATAATACACTACTGGTCAAAAGTTTGAGAACAGTAAGATTTTTTAATGTTTTTAAAGAAGTCTCTTCTGCTCACCAAGGCTGCATTTACTTGATCCAAAATACAGCAAAAACAGTATTATTGTGAAATATGTTGACAATTTAAAATAACTTTTTTCTATTTGAATATATTTTAAAATGCAATTTATTTCTGTGATTCAAAGCAAAATTTTCAGCATCATTACTCCAGTCTTTAGTCACATGATCCTTCAGAAACCATTCTAATATGATGATTTGCTGCTCAAGAAACATTTATTATTATTATCAATCTTGAAAACAGGATTTCAGGATTATTTAATGAATAGAAAGTTCAAAAGAACAGCATTTATCTGAAATATTAAGCTTTTGCAACATTATAAATGTCTATTCTGTCATTTGATCAAATTAATGCATCCTTGCTGAATAAATATATTAATTTATTATTATTAAGTTCTTATTTATTATTAAGTTCTTTCCCCTCCAAAAAAATAAATTCTTACCGACCCAAAATTTTTGAACAATAGTACAATGTTACAAAAGCTTTCTATTTCAGATAAATACCGTTCTTTTGAACTTTATATTAATCAAAGAATCAAAAAAAATAATAATTCACAACCGAGCAGAAAATCGGCATATTAGAATAATTTCTGAAGGATCATGTGACACTGAAGACTGGAGTAGTGATGCTCAAAATTCAGCTTTGCATCACAGGAATACATTACATTTTAAAATATAATTAAATAGAAAACAGTTATTTTTCATTTTAATAATATTTCACAATATTACTGTTTTTTTTATATTTTTAATAACATAAATGCAGCCTTGGTGAGGAGAAGAGACTTCTTTAAAACATTATAAAATCTTATCATTCTCAAACTTTTGACCGGTAGTGTATGTCCGAACATTAATCAATAATCAGTCATCAATGAAAATTAGAGCAGCTTTATTTAAAGGGGTTCTATTATACCATTTTACAAAGTCGTGATTTTGTTTTTGGGGTGTACTAGAATGTTTTCATGCTTGATTGTTCAAAAAACACAATTTTTTCACACATTTTACATCATTACAGCACTTTTCTCCCCGAACGTGTCGTTTTCGATGAAGCCCCTTCTTCTGAAATACGAAATGTACTCTGATTGGCTAGCTGGCCCAGTGTGTTGTGATTGGCATTGCTTAGTGCGTATTCTGGAAATATCACGCCCATTACTATAACTGCAAGCTCTACTCAGAAGTAAATATTAAGGATGGTGTCAATTTCAAAACAATTAATGCCTGATTCAGACTTAAGAATGTTAACAAACAAGAGGATCATGCAGAACGCATTTCAGAAACTTATACACAGATTATTAAAAACTTGTACACAGATTTCACAGGACGTTTTAGAGCGGTATGTTTTTTATTTTCTTATACATTTTAGATACAATGTTAAACACCATATTTGTTGGAAAAGTAATACAACGTTTGTATTAAAAACAGTAATCACAAAAAAAAAAAAAAAAAACTGAATTGACCACAAAACTATGGTTAATTTTCCTATGGGGCGGTGAACAGCCTTACAAAAGCAAGAGCTTACAAAAGCTACAGTAAACCCTATACCAACGCTAATGTTGGCTTGCCCTTTGTTTACATTGTAGCAAGAACATAAAACTTATACACTTACAATTTGTGATCCACAAACAGATTGTGGGAAGTGGGAACTGCTCCATTTCAGGAGAAATGAACTGAGCTGGACGATGACATCACTGCTTTTTCCAGAGAAGCTGTATAGATGAATGAACTTTAAAATAAATTTTTCACTCTAAGTTCGTCAGCCTTAGGAAGGTCAAACAAATAAGTTTTGGAAACGTGGTGGAAAAAACAGCGTCTCTTCAACATAGCCATGCCAATGTCTTCTCTAGTGCAGCTCAACCACGCCTTGCACCTTTTTTGCATATTCTGTGAGCGGGAATTATTTAAAGGTCCCGTTCTTCGTGTTTTTTTGAAGCTTTGATTGTGTTTACAGTGTGCAATATAACATGTGTTCATGTTTCGCGTGTAAAAAAAACTGTATTTTTCACACAATTTACTTATCTGTATACCGCTGTTTTCACTGTTCTAAAAACGGCTGATGAGTTCCTTGTTCTATGAAGTCCCTCCTTCAGAAATAAGTAACGAGTTCTGATTGTGCCAGCGGTTCCCGTGTTGTGATTTGACCGCAGCTTAGCGAACGTGGCACGGTTCCTGTGTTGTGATTCGACAGCAGCTAAGCGCACGTAACTTGCACGGAAAGGTCACGCCTCTTAACGGGAGATGTATGCACTTAATGATCTCTACAGCGTCCCTGGGAAAGCCAAACAAAGGTGATTTGACTCCGGGATGAAAATAACAGCGTCTCGATGACATGGCGACAAACACAGTCAAACGCAACAATTCCTTTTCTCCATGCGACACTTCCTCTTCTCCACGTGGGACACAAACAAGACCACGCCCCCTTTTTCGCGTATTCTTGTGGGCGGAGGTTAGTCTGTTCTTCTGTTCTACTGACGTAATTAATGAAGGAAGTACCAGGAAGTTGTAGTCCAAGCCGGCCGTTCGCTGTAGGCTTTGAAAGGGGACTTCTGTTAAATAAAATATTTCGCTTGGCATTGAACTTTGAGCTTTATAATTTTACAGGTATTATTTATGCTCTAACAGCAACATTACACACTAACTAAAGTTTGAACAATGGGATCATGAAGAACGGGACCTTAAAATGAGTAACATTAGCCAGGTTTCCATCCAAGGATTTTTTTGTGTGAAAAAAGGTTTAGCGCATACATTTTTTTTTTCAGATATAGCTGATGGAAATGGTAATTATCAGATTTTTTTTTGAAAATGTCAACACAACCGTTTAACTCCGTATAAATTCGATACTTCAAATGTTGCAAAAAAAAAAAAAAAGTTTGGAAACACTTTTTGTTGAGAAAAAGGGCTGTAATGCAAATAAATGTGGTGTCACATGACAGTATTAGCCTATACAGCATTTGCAGTCACGATTCATGGGTTCATTGATTAATTTCTCTCGCTGCGTCCCAATTCGCATACTATCCATACTAAATAATATTCGAAAAAAGAATTAGTATGTCCCAAATCGTAGTATGTTGAAAAGAGTATTCCAAAGATTCCCGAATGGTCTACTATTTCCGGTTATAATTCGAAGTGCAGATCGATGCGCACTCTAACGGCTGATATTCCCCACAATTCATTGCGAGGTGGACGAAAATTAGATTAGAACTACAAACGCGGATAAAAAGTAAAAAAAAAGCTACAAACATGACGTTACGTGAGTCTGATGGTTAAGTAGAGAGGATTAGATAAAGGGGTTTGAGTGAGCAATTATCAGTATTAAACTTGACGAAAAGATATTTCTTCAATGTTAGTCACATTTTATTTCACCTGCAGCAGCATTGTGAACTTTTGTAATGATATGTTTGGCCATTAACTTAACACATGAGAGGAGTCTATGCATTAAAGACCCACGAATGGCAGATCAACGTGCGACTACGCTTCTCTCCGATAGGGTAGGAAATTAAATTGAATGTGGAGGATTTTTTAACATCTCTCTGTTTGTGTGGTTGTGTTGGAGGCGTGGCTACTGATTGCTCCTCTGATTATCACATCCAGCTGCACCTGATTACCTCTCCCCATATATTCACCTCACTCACTCTCACATGTTGTCAGATCGTTGCAGGCTTTGCTGTATCCTGTGTGTTTGTGTTTCCTGGGAGTTTTGCCCGTTCCGGTTCTGGATTCTCAACCGTGGATCTGCCCATTGCATCCCTGGGTCACAGCCCTGCACTCCGTCCACCTGTTCCTCTGCCTGCCCGGAGATCCTTGTCTGTCTCTGTGACTTCGGACATCCTGTGTGATCTTCCTTTGTGTGTTCTGAGAGCTAATAAAGCACCATTTTACTTGCTATTGTATCTTGCCTGTGTATCTTTCCTGACATTTGTGGCATTGCTCTTGTTAAACCACGGTTTCTCTGTAGTTCACAAGAGCAATACATCTATTATATTCATATTATTAAATTGTATATTAAATTATTTTATTACTATTGGTAAAAATAAGACGTGCTACCTCTCAAACATCATTCATCCTTTTTTACAATCTAATAAAAGTTCATAAAAAAAAATAATAGCTAACTGCTCCTGTTTCTGAATATTGCTTGATCAAGCATTGATATAAATAGTCTTTATAACAAAGTTAAAAAAAACAACAACAAAAAAAACATGACAATTTTTTATAAAAATAATTGTATGTATAAGGGCCTACAATTTAATAACATATAATACAATTTTGTTTCAAAACGGATAAGGAAAATATAGGCTACTGCCTTGAAAATATCTGCAGCTCGTCAAAACTAAAAATGGGGCGTCTTTCAAATGAAGGAAGCTGTTGGAGTTTCCAATACTGACACAACGAAAGGTAATATATAAAACATGTTACGTCTGTATCTGAATAAATAAAATTAATGCCATAAAAATCACAATTTCATGGTCAGGATCTGGCTACTTGACAAATGAAAATCACAAACATGACACTTGTTAATAAAATAATTGTATAAATAAAATTATTTTACATATTAATAAATTGTATCTCAAACTAATTAGAAAAAAAGTGGGTTGAATCCAAAAAGCTCAAAACAAATTTTAGAATTGTTAAGACAGCAGCTCTATATACCATTTTAAAAAGTTAAATATAGGCCTACACAAATAAAACGTCTCTGAGAAGAAAAAAAAAAAAATAGCAGCGATTTTGTGTTTTTGATCGATTTGATGTTATTGAACTCTGAAACCAGAATATCTTTTTTTGGTTTTAACTTTCTGAATATATGCGTTCTCGGCCACATCAAACCGTAAATGGCTTGACAGCATGTTCAAGACATAGTGTTGCTATAGGAGCAAACATTTTACTGTACCAATCTTTTTTTATGGATCTATGGATTTTATGGAAAATTTAGCATACAAGACAAATGAGCTGCCCTATGTACAAACCCATGGGCTTCATCACATAAATGCAGTTACATGCAGTCCTCTCAGACAAGCTGTCCCACTTCGCTGTGATTTTCTGATTAATATTTCCTAATTTAGTAGTAGACCTATTATTCGTGAGAATAGTAAGCAGTAAACTGCCGAATTGCAATTGTCTCATTACTCTCTGTATTTTACAAATATTTGGGATGCGAAAGATATGATATAATTTGCTATATATGGGGAGTGCATGTATGTTGTATGTGATACAACAAAACTTATGTTACAATGAGATGTTTTTAGGGATGACCTCATTCAATACACATTTTATCGGTAAAAGGCCAAATGGATGGAAACAGCCTGGAGACAGCAAATTTAGCAATTTTTCAATAAAAAACTGTGGAAAAAGTGGATTGCACCACCTGCTGGTGAGGTTGACTAACAGCAGATGGAGATTATGCTCGGTAATCTACTGCTATTCCTGCAGTTCCCGGATGTGAACTGTTGAATTTTCTATTAAATTTGTACCAATGAATTTGTGGAAGCGAATTTGTAAAGCGAAATAAAATGGACCGAAAACTGCCAGTCGAATATTATAGGTTGTATTTTTAAACACAATTAATATTTTGGAAGTGAAATCTGAGAGGTGAATATTATTATATTATATTATTGCATTTTAATTTAAATATTTACATCTTAAATAAACAACCATTTTGAATTCCAGCCCATAAAAATGCAAGCCCTAAAAATACAATGCATTAAAATGCAATCATGGTTAATGCAATGCACTTTTTTTTCAAGTAGTGCAATTCAACAAGCTTTTTGTAAAAAAACAAAAACAAACATTTGCCATTGTTTTACTTCCATAAAATTCCCTTAAACATTTCATCACAATGAGTAAAACCAAAGAATATAGTTCTGATGTGCAGCAAAATATTGTTGAGCTTCAAAAAATAGAAAGTGGCTGTAAAAATAGATAATGCTTTGAAAATCCCCATTTCCACCATCAGGGCAATAATTAAGAAGTTCCAATCAACTAAAGATGTTACGAATCTGCCTAGAAGAGGACATGTGTCTATATCATTCTAATGCACGGTGAGGAGGAGAGTTTGAGTCTCATTTACAGAAAGAAAACAGACTGATGAAACAGAATTGTATGGAACATGACCGATACAAATGCAGATGGTGTTTGAGGTTAAATGGGGTTCCAGAAAGAGAAGACGAGGATGCCAGAAGTGTCATGATTGATATTCTGTCACAGATCGTCCCTCACTCTCCTGAACAACTGCAGAATACTATGGACGCAGTTCATCATCTTGGCAAAAAAGTGAAGGGCGCAAGACTGCGGCAAATCAACATTCAATTTGGCATGAGAACTGTATGCGACGTGGTTTGGAGGAAGCCAAAGAATACACTGGTCTGCATGGAGAGAAAGATCCCCTTTAGAGAGGATTTTTGCAAGGATGACAGGAAGGCTCATGCTCATCTATGGCCCAAAGTTACTTAAGATAATACAGAAAGTATACTTGAACTGTCTTCATAGTAGTTCATAGGTCTAATGTTAAATTAATAGGGTTATACTGACCTTTAATGTGTTACTTTTGCCTGTGTAAAGCTATACTTTTTTTTTCATTCAAGTTCATGTCTTTTTTTCTGTTATATTTAAATGTTAAAGCTATTAAGTGTAATGTTAAATATAAGCCTTTTTTGTTGCAAGGAGCAGGTAAAAGTTTTTTTCTTCAAGAGACTCATTCAACTGATGTAGAAGTGATATACTGGAAGTCACAATGGGGTGGAGAGGGGTTTTTTATTATTATTGGAACTTCCCACTCAACAGTGTTTACGTGCTTTGTTTTTCTTGAGCACATGGTCTGTGTTGACAAGTTAGCCAGGTGTTCCGCTGTCTTTGTGGTGTTTTCCCTCCCACTCATCCTTAATTCTCATTTGTGTTCACCGTTACACCTGTTGCTAATTTCCCCTCATTATTCTCCCCTATATTAGATCCTCTCTTTCTCACTCTTTTGTCAGATCGTTGTTGTATGTTGTGTAAAGCTTTCGCTCATGACCTACTTTCATTATTGTCTAGTCCTACCATGTCGTGCTTTTTCAGACTCCTAGTGCAATTTGTTTTCTTGTTTTATTTTTTTATCTACTTCCTCTCTCCCTCTCGCCCGCCAGATCTTTATTCCTTTGCTACTTGCCCAGGCGATCCCCGCTCTGTGGAAGCTCGGAATCATCGTTCCAGTCCCTGTCTGCACGCTCACCACTCTCATCAGGGAATTCCCTCTCTGCACGCTCATCACTATCATCGGGGAATTTCCCCTCTGCGCGCTCATCGCACTCATCAGAGAACTTAGTGGGACTTCGACATTGCGTCATTGGTGACGTTGGGACCTGTTCTTGTTTAAAAGTACTCACCGGACCAGTGAACATTTGATTTGGATTATTTTTCTCCTTTTTGTGTTCCTGCTATTTTTTCCTGTGTCCGTTTTGAGCTCAAAATAAACTCTTCTGTTACCTGCAACTGAATCTGTATTATTCCCTGACAGAACGGTCTGACCTAAGATGGATTGAGCAGATGCGGACCAGGTCAGAACCGCAGTCAGTCAATGGGGCATTCTTCTGGGACAGCATTCCAGCCAGTTAACAGCCACTTCACGGGATGTTGAGTGCCTGTCCGCTCAGGTAGCTGATCTCAATCTCCAGATACAAGAGCTCCAGTGGGAGGCCATGACCAGCAGGTCAGCTGCTGCGTACGGCCATTCTCTGCCTCACGCTGAGCCGGAACCTCATGCCAATAGTCTGCCACCCTATGATGGTGACCCCAATTTGTGTCGGGCTTTCCCGTCACAGTGCTCTCTTGTCTTCGCTCTCCAGCCCCGCCACTATGTTACTGAGGAGTCCCAGGTAGCGTTTGTTATCACTCTCCTGAAGGGATGGGTCCGCGACTGGGCAACTGCTGTGTGGGATGCTCGTGCCCCTTTCTGTTCCATGTTTGAAGACTTCAGAGCCGAGGTGTTAAAGCTGTTTGACCGGTCTGCTCAGGGCGATGAGGCAGCTTCCCAGTTGGTGTGGTGTGGAGTCAGGGCAGACGTTCCGTTATAGAGTATTCAATCCAGTTCAGAACTCTGGCAGCTGCTTGTGATTGGAACGAGGCGGCATTACGTGCAAGGTTTTGAGAGGGGTTTTGACGAGATCATCACTCACAAGCTGCCTCACGATTTTGACACCCTTGTGGAGATGGCACGTCGTGTGGAGGCGCAGCTTCAACGTCGACGCCAGCGGTGGACAGGTGAACCCTTTCGGACACTGGATGAGGGTGCATCTGGTGCTGTTCCTTCATTTCCTCCTTCTTCAGTAGACCCTGAGCCCATGCAAGTGGGGCGTCTTCGTCTCACCCCAAAGGAGGAGCAGGATCGTTTGGCTCGGGGCCTTTGCCTGTACTGCAGGAAGCCGGGGCATCAGGCTATTCTGTGTCCTTTAAAAGCCGGAGCCCATCAGTAATCCGGGTAATCCTGGTGGGCGCTACTCCTGGTCTCAACTCCCCCGTCTGACGTAACCTGCTGAATGTCTCTGTTCAATATAAGGACACTGTCCACTCCTGTTCGGCCTTGATTGACTCTGCCTTGAATTTCCTGGATGTCTCTGTTGCAGCGCTGTGGGGAATTCCTGCCATTCCCCTTCCCTTTACTATCTCCGACTGTCCGTTCCCTTAATAGCCTCCTCATTACTTCCAACACCCAAGTGTTATGGTCTCAGGCAATCAGGTAATTTAACTGTACCTCCTAAATTCTCAGAGTGCCCCCATTGTCTTAGGGCACCCGTGGCTCATATGGATTGGTCAGGGAATTCTGTGTTATCCTCCTCATCAGCCGTATGACTGTGCCATTGATCTCCTCCCAGGCACTTCTCTGCCCAAGGGTTGCCTGTACTCGCTGTCTGGTCCAGAGAGAGAGGCCATGGACAAGTATATTCAGGAGTCCTTAAATGCCGGCCTCATCCGTCCCTCTTCCTCACCCGCTGGGGCTGGATTCTTCTTCGTTAAGAAGGATGGCTCCCTGCGACCCTGTATTTACTACAAGGGTTTCAATGACATCACCATAAGATACAGGTATCCTCTGCCTTTGATGTCATCAGCTTTTGAGTTGTTACAGGGAGCTAAGGTCTTTACCAAACTAGACCTCCGTAATGCCTACCATTTGATCCATTTACACGAGGGGGATGAGTGGAAGACAGCCTTTAACACCCCAACGAGATATTTTGAATACCGGTTTCTACCCTTCGGGCTCACAAACGCCCCAGCTGTCTTCCAGGCCCTGGTGAACAATGTGTTGAGGGACTTGGTAAACAGATTTGTCTTTGTGTACCTTGATGATATTCTTATCTTCTCTCCCTCCTTGCAGGTACACACTCAACACTTCCGTCAAGTGCTACAATGGCTACTAGAGAACCAGTGTTCCATGTTAAGTCTGTTTCGTTCTTGGGGCATATAATTTCAACGGACGGAATTAAGGCGGATCCCGCTAAGGTAAGGGCCGTGGTCGAGTGGCCAACCCCTGACTCTTGGAAGGCTCTGCAGCGGTTCCTGGGGTTTGCCAACTTCTATAGGCAATTCATCCGGAACTTTAGCCTGGTCGCTGCACCCTTAATAGCACTCACCTCACCTAAAGTACCGTTCAGATGGAATTCCCAGGCCCAGGAGGCCTTATGTTCTTAAGTCCCGTCTCATCTCTGCTCCTGTTCTCTGTCTTCCAGATCCTGAACGGCAATTCATTGTTGACGTGGATGCCTCTGATGTCGAGTTAGGTGCGGTCCTGTCTCAGCGGTTTTCCAGAGATGGGAAGGTGCACCCTTGTGCCTTCTTCTCTCACTGTTTGAGCCCCGCTGAGCAAAATTATGACATAGGTAAAACGGAGCTTCTGGCAGTCAGGCTGGCTCTGGGGGAATGGCATCACTGGTTGAAGGGAGCAGCGAAACCCTTTTTGATCTGGACGGATCACAAGAATTTAGAGTATGTCTGTTCGGCTAAGAGGTACTCTTCTTTGGGCGGTTTAACTTTTCCCTCTTGTATCAACCAGGTTCCAAAAATGTTAAGCCTGATGCCCTCTCTCGTCACTTCGAGGGTCCTCGGGGAGAGTTGACACCCAAAACCTTTCTCTCCAAGGAGGTGGTGGTGGGGTCCCTTTCCTGGGATGTCGAGCGACGGGTGAGGGAGGCCGTGTGGGGGGTCAAGGGGGTGTCCAGGGGGTCGGTTGTTTGTGCCGGTTGTGCTGCGTCCTGAGGTCCCTTCAGTGGACATGAGTCCAGAGTCGAGAGTCGCCTGTCATCCGGGGGTTCGGAGGTCGCTGGCTACCATCAGTCAGCGATTTTGGTAGCCGTCCATGGCCCAAGATGTCAGGCTTGTGTTGGCTCGTTAGTTCTGCCGTGTCATGCTTTTTCAGACTCCTAGTGCTGTTTGTTGTCTTGTTTTATTTTTTTGTTCTACTCCCTCTCGCCCGCCAGACCTTTATTCCTTTGCTACCTGCCCAGGCGATCCCCGCTCTGTGGAAGCGCGGAATCATCGTTCCAGTCCTTCTCTGCGCGCTCACCACCCTCATCAGGGAATTCCCTCTCTGCATGCTCATCAGAGAACTCAGTGGGACTTCGACATTGCGTCATTGGGGACGTTGGGACCTGTTGGATTATTTTTCTGCTTTTTGTGTTCCTGCTATTTTTTCCTGTGTCTGTTTTGAGCTCAAAATAAACTCTTCTGTTACCTGCAACTGAATCCGTATTATTCCCTGACAAAAGGAGCATTTATACGATCTAGAGCCAGGTGGATTGAGGAGGGGAGATAATTCTTCATATAACTTAGAAAAACACAAACAAGCTCTAAAAACTATTAATAAACTTAGCATTGATAAGTATATAAGTAAAGAGAAAACAGATTGATAATTACATCTATTCCTTATATAATGATTTATATAAATTTACATTTACAAAATTAATACTATTTCATGCATTCTGACTTATTTACACTGTTAAAGGGTTGGATTCTCATGCTAAACATGGGCAAATTTTCAAAAAACGAGTTGGACATATAATGGAGTATTTCTGTGCCAAATACACTCCTTTAGGATTCAAACAAGTTTCGGAACGTTTTTTTCGAGTATGGCCCTGTATGACTTCATAAAGGGCGGAATTTCTCGTATGGGCACCTCTCCGGGATGAGCGCATGCGCAACCAGAGGTTGAGCGAGAGCAAAAGCACGCCCATCAACAAGCTTAATTCATTCAGGTTACGGAAAACGGCGGCAGCGCTGTCATTTTGTTTTTAGACCACGAAATCAACAATGTCACTAAAGAAGTGTGTTTTTGGTTGTGAGGGAAAGATAACCTTGTTCAGCTTCTCAAATAACCCAGCGTTAACGAAACAGTCGATGCAGTTTGTTTGTTCCCGGTCACGAGTCGAAAGCACTGGCGGTGAATGAAACTGCATCAAATGTCTTTTGTTGGCAAACGGTGCGCTAGTGCATAAAATGTAAATCCCATGAACCAAAGGTTATCCAGAGATAATGCGGTGATGTATTGTGTGTGTGTGTGTGTGTGTGTGTGTGTGTGTGTGTGTGTGTGTGTGTGTGTGTGTGTGTGTGTGTGTGCGCGCCATAGACTGTAAAAAAATATGGATGTAGTGTCCGTGACGTCACCCATAGGATTCTGATGAGCAGTTTTGAAGCGCAAAGTAGGGAAGAGCTGGCATTGCCATCTTGGCAGCGCATCATCGCGTGTCACTCCCGGATAACAGAAAATGGGCAAAAAGACGGGACGTGGGCGGAGCTGAAGTGACGCGATGACTAACAGAAAGCAGATAAATGGCTATCCACCGGTCACTCGAAGTGGCCACACCCAAAATTATGCAGAACTATAATGCTTTATATAATGTAAATGAATGAGTTATAAAAAAATTCACCCCCCTCACAGTTGTCATGAAGGGCACAATTAGCCGTTTAGACCAAAACCACAATTTGTACCAGGCTGTAAACATGTGTTCTTCTGTTCTAAAGTTGGGCATTTTAACATGGAGCTCAATGAGGTTCTGCTCCCTTCTGGAGCCTGTCCCTAGTGGCCAGTCGATGAATTGCAGTATATGTCACTTCCGTATTGGCTTCAAGAGAAACTTCGGGAGGTTGCCGCTTGGTGTGCGCACTCATGAATCTTTAGCTCCACCCACTGCACGCCTGCATGAGCTCTGTGTTTTCGGAAAGAATCGGTACATCTGTCTTTTATAAATGTGATAAAACTAAAGACTCTTCTGAGATATGAAGGATGCAATACTAATCTATAGGTACTGAAGATTAATATGATATTGGCAGAAACTGTGTGTGTTATGTCACCTTTAATTATTCTAGTTCCAAAGTCCATCAAGTGTTAATTATTTATAGACAACTGGAGACCAATAACTCTTTTATGTAATGATTTCAAATTGCTTTCTAATGTTTTTGCAAATACACTTAAAGTCATTGGTGAAATAATAAGTGAAACACAACCTTCTATTATCAAAGGGAGAAGCTTGATTATAATTACTTAATTCCTCAGACAAGCTTACTTCTATTTCTAGACTTTTTCAAGGCTTCTGATACCCTCAAACACCCTTTTCTGTTTAGGTCTCTAGAAATGTTTGGCTTTGGCCCTATGTTTTGTAGAGTAATTTCCATGTTCTATAATTATATTTGGCAACACTTTATAATAAGGTTGTATTAGTTAGCATTAGTTAATGCATTAGTTAACATGAACAACACCTCTGTTTAGCATTAGTTAATCTGTGTTAACATTAGTTAATAAAAATCCAGCTGTTCATGGTTTGTTCATGTTAGTTCACAGTGCATTAACTAATGTTACAAGATTTTAATAATGCATTAGTAAATGTTGAAATTAACATTAACAAAGATAAATAAATGCTTTATAAGTGCAGTTTATTATTAGTTAATGTTAAATAATGTAGTTAACTAATGAACCTTATTGTAAAGTGTTACCTTATATTTTTTGTAGAGTTTCCCTTAATGTAGGTTCATCACCCAGAATTCAAATTAGATGAGGTCTAATTTAGATTCACCTTTACTTTTTAATCTTGCAGTTGAATTAATGTCTCTATTCATAAAATTTTTTGAGGATAATGTAGGCATTCTTGGCAGTACCTTTAATATAAGCCAATTAGCAGATGACAGTTTTATTTCGTAAAAATAAAGGGACGCTTCTATTAGTTATTGTTAAAATGTATATTTTTTTCAAAGGCATTAGGTCTGACCATAAACTCTAAAACGTGTGAATTAATGGCTATCCATAATTGTGATTAAAAAGATATAGAGGGCATTCCAGTGAAAAAGGAGGTTAAGTACCTAGGGGTTATGATTACCAAAAATGCTGTTAATAGAGAACAGTCAAAATTTGACCTTAAATCATTCGTTATCTCGAGACCTATCTATATTGGGTAGAATCCTCTTGACTAAAATTGAGGGAATATCTAAACGTATCTATTTATCTCATTCTTTGTATATCGCCCCAAAAGTAGTTAAATCTGTGAATTCAATTGTATTATTTAATTTAATTATAATTTATATGGAAAAATAAAATGCATGATTTATGATTTATAATTCCATATGGTTAAAGAGTAAGAACATTGATTGATTTCAAATCTCTTCTTGGTACATTCAGAACAAAAAGGCTGAAAGAGTGTTTAACAAAATCACATTCAATTTGGTACCATATTCCCAATCACATTTTTAAAAATATTGGCGGCCTTGAATTTGTGTTGAGATGCGATCTCTGTAAAATTCCTTTGAAGTTATCAAATTTTCATAAACAAGTACTGCTTTTTTTGAAAATTATATTTACCCATAACTTTTCCCCTCACAACTCCACTCTTTGGAATAATAGGGCTGTATTTATTAATAGGAAATCTCTTTTTAAAAGCGACTGGTATGGTAAAGGTATTATTTTTATTCATGATTTATTAGATGATAATGGGTATTTCTTATCTAATAATGATTTTATTAATAAATTTAGAGTTAGAATTACAATAAAAGGATATGATAAGTTATCCGATGCTATAACATTGGATTGTTAAGAATAATCCAAAGTTTTTCTGATCCTTTATCTAGACCTGTAGTTTATCTTCCCTCTTTAAAAATATGCATTGTAAACCTCTTAGACAGCAAGTGTAATAACAAACTTATTTACAAACAACTTAAATGTATTATCACTGGTGATTATCAGCTTTATTTTCTGGGAGATGTTGAAACCTCAGTAAGGGGTAAAGTTTTTACCTGTAATATGGCATACTCAGTGACTCATTACAAAATAATGTCTAAGATTTACTAGTGACTTTATTCAGAAACTATTTCATTTGGAGGTGGATCCTTGTGGATTTTGTTATTTTCCTGAAACACTTGATCACCTATTCTTTTACTGTGAGGTTACCTCTAAATTTTGGTTTGATATCCATAGCTGGTTGTCAGTAAAATGGAGACAATTCCTATTATAACCCAACAAGATGTACTCTTTTTTAAGTGTGATTTAAATTCACCCTTCTATTATGTTGTAAATTTTGTTTTATTGATGGGTAAATATCACATCCATACTTGTAAATGGAAAAAATGTAAACCCTGCTTTATATTTCTATGCGAGCTTGTTAAAATGTTTCAGAGCTTGAAATGCCTCAAAAACTTAATAGAAAGTCTGAAACTTTATGCTTCTTTTTGTCAAAATATGTATTATTTTTGTATGTTTTTCTTGGATGTCTATATCGGCTGTGTTTTTTAAAATTATTATTCCATGTTAAAATGTAAAATCTGTGTTCTTGTCCCACTGGAAGTGTCTTACATTGTTGGTTGTTCCCTGTCTTATGTACATTCTCCAATAAAAAACAAACAACCCCCCCCCCCCAAAAAAAAAAACCCATCTCCAATACCAATATTAACTCACCACTGAGTACAATGATGTCAAACTCCCCATTGCTGAGGGGCTGGTCCCTGTATGAGATGCAAGCTCTAAAGCAGCCTTTCTTCCTGAAGGTGAGCCTCATCAGAACCTGACACTGAGGCTTGTTTAATGATACAGATGTGCTGTAGCAATCATCTGAGCTCTCCTCCTCCTCCACTGTGCCCAACTGTAGGAACAGTAAAAACAAAATATTTGACTACAAAATCAGCTAATTCTATTGGACTTGAAACCTCTTTAATGCTAATACATATACACAAACCTCTAAAGTCTGAACTAAAAACTATGTAGTAAGTATGCAGTAAGTGTCCTTACTGGGTGGACATGCACGCTGTAATTGACCTCATCCACCAGTGAGACAGAGTTACTGGTGGGGTTGCCATACTCATCCCTTGGTTCTATCTGCAGTGTGTGCTGCTGGCCGTAAGTCAGCACCAGTGTTGAGAAGTGGTACGCTATCTTTGTTTTGGATGGGACCACTGTACCTGCAACACACATGCAATTCATGTCATGAGTCATCTACATTCTGTTCATGTCATCACATCTGTTCATTTTGACTAAGAGAATAAGTTTCTTGGAATGCACATCTTAATGCAAGCTTAAATATAACAACATATGACCTGGTTATCATTTAACATTACTGACAGAAAAATGGATATGCTTGTTCTATTGAAGATCTTTCATTGGCTTCTATACAGTAGAACGAACCTGTTTTTGGGACTGTATGCACACATATTTAAGTTGGCTTGGGAGAGCAAACTTATCAAACTGATATTGCTATTTGGAAATTTCTGACTCTAACTCCTCCTAGAGCTTTAACTCCACATACTCCAAACTCGGCTCAGAGCTTCAGACTGTTCTGACTCGGTGTGCTATATCTTTTCTAACTGATCCGACTTACGGTGTTCCTAAGAATGACTTATCAAACTCGGAAAAATCCCATTGACTTTCATTGACGGAATGTTCAGATGAGCCAAGACTGTTCAGACTCCAACTGACAAAATTCAAATCTAAACATGTACTATTTATAATCCACTGAGACTCACTTAAACTTCCATTCTATCTTATCTATTTCTATCTGTCTGTCTAAATCATGGTAAATCATACTAGAACATGGTAAATCATGGTAAACTATGGTAATCATACTAGAAACATGGTAAATCATACTAGAATCATGGTAAATCATGGTAAACTATGGTAATCATACTAGAATCATGGTAAATCACACTAGAACATGGTAAATCATGGTAAACTATGGTAAATCATACTAGAATCACGGTAAATCATACTAGAATCACGGTAAATCATACTAGAATCATGGTAAATCATGGTAAATCATACTAGAATCAGTAAATCATACTAGAATCATGGTAAATCGTACTAGAATTATGGTAAACTATGGTAAATCATACTAGAATCACGGTAAATCATACTAGAATCATGGTAAATCATACTAGAATTAGAGATGCTCCGATCAGCATTTTTGGGGCAGATCACCGATTACCGATCACCAAGATCATGATCTGCCGATTGCCGATCACTGCCGATCACAGAATGGCAGGGGAATGGGAATCTTTTATCTATAATCTTGCAGAGTTTGCACCATTTGTAGAAATGAAACTAACTCTAAATTAAAATTAACTGTATTTAATAGTTAAAATTAACTGTATTGAGAAAAAAAACTGTAGAAATAGGCTAGAGTCAAGATCTTGAAGAACCACCAAGTGTTTATTTTAGAAAATGAGATAACTTAAGGCTACTGTAGGCCATCTTTCCCAAATAAATGTATATAATAAATGTATATAATTATCTCACCTAAATATTTGATCATGCAGTGCATTTTTGTTTTTAAAGACAAATTTTCAGGTAGGTCTAACATTAGTATTGAGATAAGAAATACTAAAGACATTTAATAAGAAATCAAATGTAAATTTATATTGGTCTTCCCTGAATAAATTAAATTAGATTAATCCTTACACTTAAGGTTGCAAAAGTTAGTCATTCAAGAGCAGTGAGTGTCATAAAGGTTCATCAAACACCACAAGACAGAGAAACTCAGAGACAGCAGCAGTTTATTCGACAGCTGTCACTTTAAGAGTAAACACGGTTACAGTTGCAGTTGCACAAACGTTCACTCGCGAGTCACGACGGGGTTTACGTGCATACTCGTCACGACGGTAATTTAGTATACATTTGTGTGTATCTGACCATTTCACCACAATTTGTTCTCCCAAGCTTTTTGTGAGATGCGCGCGAGTGCTGAGCGGTTTGAACACTGGCAAGACTTAAAAATAAATGCAAATGATAAACTTTAGTGACGATGCGACACTGCCTCGATTGTGCAAGTGGCAAATCCTGTCAACTGTGCAGCTTGATTTTAGTGCAGATGCGATAATATGAAGCCATTTGAGCAGTTTGAAAGGGAGAGAGAGCGCGCGCACGCGGTGATTCACTCGCGCTGTTTGTGAACTTACGCAGTCATTTGAAAACTTTCTGTGAGACGTAAGTTATTTAATAGAAATATGAATTGTACCTCACCTTCAGCATTATAATTATTTTACCCGCGCTGGAAAGGGAATGAGACGGTGTCGCTGCATATCATGCCCTAGCTCTCACGGCAGGCGCGGGTTTATGTGTCGTCAGCATGAGATCGGTTCATGAGATCGGCCTTTTTAGAGACCGCCGATCAAATCATCCCAAAGCGATTATCGGCCGATCGAGATCGGATGCCGATCAATCGGAGCACCCCTAACTAGAATCATGGTAAACTATGGTAAATCATACTAGAATCATGGTAAACTATGGTAAATCATACTAGAATCATGGTAAATCACACTAGAACATGGTAAATCATGGTAAACTATGGTAAATCATACTAGAATCACGGTAAATCATACTAGAATCACGGTAAATCATACTAGAATCATGGTAAATCATACTAGAATCATGGTAAATCATGCTAGAATCATGGTAAATCACACTAGAACATGGTAAATCATGGTAAACTATGGTAAATCATACTAGAATCACGGTAAATCATACTAGAATCACGGTAAATCATACTAGAATCATGGTAAATTATACTAGAATCATGGTAAACTATGGTAAATCATACTAGAATCACGGTAAACTATGGTAAATCATACTAGAATCACGGTAAACTATGGTAAATCATACTAGAATCATGGTAAACTATGGTAAATCATATTAGAATCACGTTAAATCATACTAGAATCATAGAATCATAGTAAATAATACTAGAATCATGGTAAACTATGGTAAATCATACTAGAATCACAGTAAATCATACTAGAATCACAGTAAATCATACTAGAATCATGGTAAATCATACTAGAATCATGGTAAATCACACTCATGGTAAACCACACTCATGGTAAACTATGGTAAATCATACTAGAATCACAGTAAATCATACTAGAATCATGGTACTTCTGATAGACTGTATTTACTTCAAAACAGTCAACCTTTAAACTACTTTAAACTGAAAATTTTAAACTTTTTAAAAAACTTTTTCAAACTTTCTGGTCAACTTCCCAAGCCAACTTAAAGTTTGTCTCGATAAACTTTTTAATCTAGTCTAACTTACACTAGGAGACAAAATTACTGGGACAACAGCATGTTTCAAAATATGCATAAAAATGTACAATAAATGTTTGTTTCTTGTTATTTATTTTTAGGTATCTATGATTTTTATGGTGTTGTGAAAGGAATTGTGTTATTTATTTCTAAGATATTTTAACACATGTACCATCTTAGTTTTAAATCAAAATGTGATTTTGTTGAAGGAACAGCAGTACTCCACATTACTTATTATTATTTAGGGGTCCAGGCACCTTATTGTATTTGTTCCAATTTTCTGATTATTAGGGGTCTAAGCACTGAAGAACAAGCACCGAAAAGTTTTAATTAAGTTGGCTTGAGAAAGCCAACTTACTGAAATCCTAATAAATGTATTATTATTTTTCTGACTCAAATTTCTGACTGCTACTCCTCCTAGAGCTTTAACTCCACACACTCCAAACTTGGCTCAGACCTTCAGACTAGTCTGATTCGGTGTACTATATCTTTTCAGACTGATTTGAATTACGGTTCTTAAAAATTAATATTAAAAATCATAAAAATCCCATAGACTTTCATTGACCAAAGGTTCTACTAGCTAACTAATTAATCCATCTTTCTTTCTTTCTACATAATCCATCTTTCTTTCTTTCTTTCTTTCTTTCTTTCTTTCTTTCTTTCTTTCTTTCTTTCTAACTAATTAATCCATCTTTCTTTCTTTCTACATAATCCATCTTTCTTTCTTTCTTTCTTTCTTTCTTTCTTTCTTTCTTTCTTTCTTTCTAACTAGTCCATCTTTCTTTCTTTATTTCTGTCTAACTAATCTTTCTTTCTTTTTAATATATATTTCTTTCTTTCTTTCTTTCTTACTAATCCGTCTTTCTTTTTCAACTGCCGTGTGGGATGCCCATGCCCCTTTCTGTTCCACGTTTGAGGACTTCAGAGCCGAGATGTTAAAGCTGTTTGACCTCTCTGCTCAGGGCGATGAGGCGGCTTCCCAGTTGGTGCGGTTGAGTCAGGGCAGACATTCCGTTACAGAGTATTCAATCCACTTCAGAACTCTGGCAGCTGCTTGTGATTGGAATGAGGCAGCATTACGGGCCAGGTTTCGAGAGGGGCTGGACGGTGACATCCTGGACGAGATCGTCACCCACGAGCTGCCTCACGATTTTGACGCCCTTGTAGAGCTGGCACTTCGAGTGGAGGGGCGTCTCCAATGTCGACGCCAGCGGTGGACAGCGCGACCATTTCGGACATTGGATGAGGGTGCGTCTGGTGCTGTTTCTTCATTTCCTCCTCCTTCAGTAGATCCTGAGCCCATGCAAGTGGGGCGTCTTCGTCTCACTCCGAAGGAGAAGCAGGATCGTTTGGCTCGGAGCCTTTGCCTGTACTGCGGGAAGCCGGGCCATCGGGCTATTCTGTGTCCTTTAAAAGCCGGAGCCCATCAGTAATGCGGGGAATCCTGGTGGGCGCTACTCCTGGTTTCAACTCCCCCATCTCACGTACTCTGCTGAATGTCTCTGTTCAATATAAGGACACTGTCCACTCCTGTTCAGCCTTGATTGACTCAGGTGCCGAAGGCAACTTCCTGGATGTGTCTGTTGCAGCGCTGTGGGGTATTCCTGCCATTCCCCTTCCCTCTCCTATCTCTGTCCGTTCCCTTAATAGCCTCCTCATTACCTCCATCACCCATTATACACCTTCCGTAAGTGTTATTGTCTCAGGCAATCACCGTGAGGTAATTGAACTGTACCTCCTAAATTCCCCGAGTGCCCCCGTTGTCTTAGGGCACCAGTGGCTGGTGCAGCACAACCCTCATGTGGATTGGTCAGGGAATTCTGTGTTATCTTGGAGTCAGTCTTGTCTTGCGTCATGTTTTGGTGCTGCCTTGTCTCCTGGTTCTGTGTCTTCTGTTTTTCAGGTTGAGGAGGCAGATCTCTCCGGGGTCCCGGCGGAGTACCGTGATCTTTGTCGGGTCTTCAGTAAGTCCCGAGCCACATCCTTACCTCCTCATCGGCCGTATGACTGTGCCATTGATCAGACCGCCTAAGGGCCGTCTGTACTCGCTGTCTGGTCCTGAGAGAGAGGCCATGGACAAGTATATTCAGGAGTCCTTAAATCCCGGCCTCATCCGTCCCTCTTCCTCACCTGCTGGGGCTGGGTTCTTCTTCGTTAAGAAGAAGGATGGCTCCCTGCGACCCTGTATCGACTACAGGGGTCTCAATGACATCACCATAAGAAACAGGTATCCTCTGCCTTTGATGTCATCAGCTTTTGAGTTGTTGCAGGGAGCTAAGGTCTTTACCAAACTAGACCTCCGTAATGCCTACCATTTGATCCGTATACGCCAGGGGGATGAGTGGAAGACAGCCTTTAACACTCCAACGGGACACTTTGAATACTGGGTTCTACCTTTTGGGCTCACCAACGCCCCAGCTGTCTTCCAGGCCCTGGTGAACGACGTGTTGAGGGACAATCGACTTGGACAATCGACTTGGTTAATCGATTTGTCTTTGTGTACCTTGATGATATTCTTATCTTCTCTCCCTCCTTGCAGGTACACACTCAACACGTTCGTCAGGTGCTACAACGGCTACTAGAGAACCAGCTCTATGTCAAGGCGGAGAAGTGCGTGTTCCATGTTAAGTCTGTTTCGTTATTGGGGCATATCATTTCAATGGAGGGAATTAAGGCCGATCCCGCTAAGGTAAGGGCCGTGGCCGAGTGGCCAACCCCTGACTCTCGGAAGGCTCTGCAGCGGTTCCTGGGGTTTGCCAACTTTTATAGGCGATTCATCCGGAACTTTAGCCTGGTCGCTGCACCCTTAACAGCACTCACCTCACCTAAGGTACCGTTCAGATGGAATTCCCAGGCCCAGGGGGCCTTTGATGGTCTTAAGTCCCGTTTCATCTCTGCTCCTGTTCTCTGTCTTCCAGATCCTGAACGGCAATTCATTGTTGAGGTGGATGCCTCTGATGTCGGGGTAGGCGCAGTCCTGTCTCAGCGGTTTTCCAGAGATGGGAAGGTGCACCCTTGTGCCTTCTACTCTCACCGTTTGAGCCCTGCTGAGCAAAATTATGACATAGGTAACAGGGAGCTTCTGGCGGTCAGGCTGGCTCTGGGGGAGTGGCGTCACTGGTTGGAGGGAGCAGCGGAGCCCTTCTTGGTCTGGACGGATCACAAGAATTTAGAGTATGTCCGTTCGGCCAAGAGGTTGAATGCTCGCCAGGCCCGCTGGGCACTCTTCTTTGGGCGGGTTAACTTTTAGTCTTTTGGGGGGGGGGGGAGTACTGTAATGACTTTGGTCTGATCTTGTTTTGTCTTTTGTGTCTCCGTGTCTTGCGTGTTTTGTTTTTCTTGTGCACATGGTCTGGGTTGTCAAGTTAGCCAGGTGTTTCGCTGACTTTGTGGTGTTTCCCCTCCCACTCGTTTTCCCTATTCTCATTTGTGTTCACCGTTACACCTGTTGCTAATTTCCCCTCATTATTCTCCCCTATATAAGATCATCTCTTTCTCACTTGTTTGTCCGACCGTTGTTGTATGTTGCGCAATGCTTTTGCTCGTGACCGACTCTCGTTATTGGTCTAGTCCTACCGTGTCGTGCTTTTCCAGACTCCTAGTGCTGTTTGTTTTCTTGTTTTATATATATATATATATATATATATATATATATATATATATATATATATATATATATATATATTTTTTTTTTTTTTTTTTTTGTTTTTTTTTTTTGTTCTGTTCCCTCTCGCCCGCCAGACCTTTATTCCTTTGTTACCAGCCCACTCTGTGGAAACTCGGAATCATCTCTCCATTCCCTCACAGCGAGCTCACCGCTCTCTTCAGGGAATTCCTTCTCTGCGCTCCCTTCACGATCCCCGGGGAGTTTCCCCTCTATGCTCACTGCGCCCATCGCGCTCATCAGAAGACTCAGTTGAACTTCTACATTGTGTCGTTGGTGACGTTGGGAACTGTCCCTGTTTATGGGTGCTCACCGGACCTGTGGACATTTGATTTGGATATTTTTTCAGTTTTTGTTCCTGATATTTTTCCCTGTGTCCATCTCTGAGCTCAAAATAAATCTGAGCTCTTCTGTTACCTGCAACTGAATCCGTATTATTCCCTGACAAATCCATCTTTCTTTCTTTCTTACTAATCCATCTTTCTTTCTTTCTAACTAATCTATCTTTCTTTCTAACTAATCCATCTTTCTTTCTTTCTAACTAATATTTCTTTCTAACTAATCCATCTTTCTTTCTTTCTAAATAATCTCTTTCTAATTAATCCAACTTTTTTACTAATCCATCTTTCTTTCTTAATCCATCTTTCTTTTTAACTAATCTTTCTTTCGTTCTAACTAATCCATCTTTCTTTTTTTTCTAACTAATCTTTCTTTTGTTCTAATATTTCTTTCTTTCTTTCTTTCTTTCTTTCTTCCTTTCGTTCTTTCTAACTAATCCATCTTTCTTTCTTTCTAACTAATCCATCTCTCTTTCTTTCTTTCTTTCTAACTAATCAGTCTTTCTTTCTTTCTTTCTTTCTTTCTTTCTTTCTAACTAATCGTTCTTTCGTTCTTTCTTTCTTTCTTTCTTTCTTTCTTTCTTTCTTTCTTTCTTTCTTTCTTTCTTTCTTTCTAACTAATCAATCTTTCTTTCTTAATCCATCTTTCTTTTTAACTAATCTTTCTTTCTTTCTAACCAATCTATCTTTCTTTCTTTCTAACTAATCCATCTTTCTTTCTTTCTTTCTTTCTTTCTTTCTTTCTTTCTTTCTTTCTTTCTTTCTTTCTAACTAATCCATCTTTCACATATCACCTTCAACACTTCCTAGCCACGCCCTAGCAACCATTATCAAGCAGCCTAGCAACCATTTACCAAGACCTATATCTCTGCCTCAGAACATCATAGAGGCATGGGGGTAGGGGTGCACCGATCCGATATTAGGATCGGATATCGGCCGCGATACTGAAAATTGCGCTCAAAAAATGTTGACTCTTCTCTGACCAGCTGACATAAAGCATACTTTCAATAAACGGGAGACAAATTTTATTCAGTTATGAAGTGTTTTCTGTGTGTTGACATCTTTCTCAATGTTCTAACAGACGGGATTCACACACAACGCGTCTGCTAATGTCCGATTCACGACCTAATGACTCCTCAAGGAATCAAGGAGCTTTATTGCCAAGTACATTTTTACACATACACGGAATTTGTTTTGGTGTTGTGCGAGTCACATCGAGTCGCCATTCTACGGCGCCTTCTTGAGTTGGACAGAAAAAATATAGCATAACATGGAGAGGTAAGGAGGGGTGAGGAGATGGAAAAAAAAACACACCCAAACTATGCTCCTTTCGGGAGCACAGTGTGGGAACAGTAAAAAAAACATCTCAGCAACATGAGCGCATACACATTACAACATGAAACATGACTTGCAACAGGGGAGAGGAATGGGGGGTTGAGGTGTCCCAGCACAGCCAGGCGGCCGATCCTGCAGCCATTTCAGGCGCTGGTCACAGAACCGCTGGTCAGACTGGGGGTACAAAGCGGCGAAGGTGAGAGATGGGTGTGTGCATAAATGTGTGTGTGTCTGTAGAGTTCATGTGCATGTTTGTGTAGGCCTGGAGAGTCACGCCTGGCACCATAATCTCGGTGCTCCAGTCCGCAAGTTGCTATGGAGATAACCTTGATTAGATCCCAGGCCGAGTCAGCAGGTGATTGCGGGATGAATGCAAGAGCGTCTTCCTGCAGTGCTCTCAGGGGGAGTTGTTGTCCCAACAGCGGCCTTGGCCAAGGCCAGTGCTGGTAGAGGGAGCCGAAAGCAGATAAGATTGGAATTGTTTAGTCTGGGAGCGAGTAGCCACAATTTATGACTGCTCTCTTAGTTCGTTCTGGTCTCTGAAACGATCCTTTTGCAAAGCCGTGAGCTTTTCCATGATGATATCCATATTGCGTTGCATCTCCATGATGTTATCCATATTGCGGTTAATAGTCCCAGTTTGAGAGATGACCGCTCTGCCCACTGCTTCAATCATGACGGGCAGCCTTGTGGAGCTTTGAACAGCTGTCACCGCTTCCTGAATTCCTCGATATACCAGGGCAGAAACCCTGTTACCATGATTCCGAATAGGTAGATGTCTTCAATGTCCTCTACGGAAAGAGCTGCTAGACACACAACATGCCACTTCTCCCACGCGTCCATTGTGTAGCCAGCAGCAAACGTTCCGGCAGGGCAGTCAGGTTCCCCCGAACCCAAGCTTCTCGTCGAGAAGATGGTGTCAATTGCGTTGAGAGACCAGTTGATCAAATCCATAATTTTTAGTTCGAGAGCAGTGCGTGGAGAGTCTCTCAAGTTTTAAGACAGTAGACTAGACAAGACGAGAGAAGCAAGCAGGGGAGGAGGGAGGAGGGAGGAGGGAGATGAGAGGGAGAGAGGAGAGAATGCGACCACCTTCGCTGAGAGCCAGAGGGGAAAACACCGAATCAAAGTTCCTTTGAACCAAATCATTTTAACGACTGGTTAGAACAACTGATCTGTCCAACACTGAACTCATGAATCAGTTTATTAATTTACTCAGAACGCATCTGAAATGAGAACACAAGTGTGCTTACCCAATTAAGCAAGAGTGGGTAGTAAGAATTATTTTTAATTATCAACAGTATTTCAGCTTATTTCTGTTGACAATGTGTAGTAAAATAAATAGGCCTAGCCTACAATCATTTAGACAGGAGTGAGCTGAAACCAGAACAAAGTTGTTATTAGCTAGCTGATCATTTTTATTAAATTGCATATGGCATAAAATTAAGACTATTTGTTAATTTGTAATGCTACTTTTTAATATTGATATGATTATATACCAAAACAATTATCTGTAGTGTAAAAAATGTTTGGTACCTGTCAGATTACTATTGTATGTTTGACCAATACACTGTTTTTTGTTTCCACTGCTACATTTTATTTATTTAAAGAAGTTTGATTACATTCTATTTTAGATTTGAATGCACAATTGTTTTTTTAATAAATAAGAATTCAACACTTTACATACATCTGTTATTTTGTCTTAGTTATGTTTAGTTAGTAAAGTCTGGTGCCTTTAGTCTCTTCAAGGAAGGTATAAGGTGGAAGATATACAGTTTATTATTAATTATACTACGGGGCCGTTGAATGCTTGAATCTGATTAGCTGATGAACGTTCTGAGGTGTGCAATTATTTTCTGGGAGATGCACAGCGAACGTAGTTCCAGGCAGCTCTCTTGACCGCATTACAGTTCCATATCACTTCGCATAGTTAACTGTAATAACAGACATTACAGGACTAAAAAAACAACAATATGACAGACGATTTTCCTAAAGTAAATCTGAATATTTATGGTGAATATAAAACGTTCAACAACTGGGCGGCAGCAGTATTAGACAGTCCAGATGAAAACCAACAGACGGAAGCGGACATCAAAGGCAAGCTTTTCTGTCTCATTACTGAAATCACACCTGCTCGCACACGCACTACAGTTTGCACAAAAAGGTGTCAGCGCTGCCCTGACGATTTGATCAGTTAGCCCATAAAGTGGAGCAACTTAAAGGCTACACGTGACATTTTTTCACTAGTGAGGTAATAACAGCGCTGTTTAGAGACGCACAGAGGCAGCCTAATTCACACAAGCACTCTCTCTCTCTCTCTCTGAGCGGATGCTGTGAGTGAGTGGGCGGAGTTTGCGTGTGAGCGAGGTTGCTGCAGTGCGAGTGAGTGTGAGTGTCTCTTTTCTCTTTCTTTTTCTTTTGCTGTTCTCTGGTTTAGAATTGTTTTGTTTATACGTTTAGTTTAACGATAGGAAAGCTTAAGGAGGGGTTTTTGGGGTTGTGGAGCGCTGTCAATCAGCGTTTGCTGGTTGGCAATGGCGGGTCCACGCCAAACAAAGTTTGAGCAGCTTTCCCGAAGGCATGGGATAAAGCTCACGCCCGTGATGAACTGCTCTGTGGAGGATTGCAGCCTGGCCGTTGGTGAAGCTGTCGGTTTTGACAGTATTATGTCAGCTTCACGAATGAACAGTGCTGTTGTCATTTTCCTTGATACGACAGAGAAGGTAAACAGTGTAGTTCAGAGCGGAGTAGTGATTCAGGACACCTTTACTCCAGTAATGCCGCTGGTTCAGCCAGGTAACGCTGTCGAATGTGCCACCATTCATTAAAGATGAGCTCCTGGTTAATGAATTATCTAGACATGGAAAGATTGTGTCCCAAATTAAAAGGATTCCACTGGGGTGCAAGTCGCCTTTGCTCAAACATGTAGTATGTTTCAGACGGCAGTTACATATGATCCTAAAGAGCGATATGGATGAACTGAACGTGACTTTTAAATTCAGAGCTGATGGCTTTGATTATGTTGTATTTGCATCATCAGATACTATGAAATGTTTTGGCTGTGGGCAAGAGGGGCATGTTAGACGTGCATGTCCTGAGAGAGAGCATGAAGTACCAGACTCTGAGCCGGGCCCGAGCAGGGAAACAGTGTGTGATAGTGCTAGTGTAATAGCGACTGAGGATGATGGGCGAAACACAGAGAGTGAGAGGGAAGAAGCCCATATAGTGCTTACTGTTACTGGTGTAGGAGGGAATACAGAGGAAACAACTAATGCAATGTTGACTGATGATGTGGAGGAAAGTTTGGAGAGTGGGGAGAAGGAAACGGCATCTATTATGGAGGAGGAGATGGGGTCTGACATTGTTAGTGATGAAACAGTGTTTAAAGTACCCAATACTAAGAGGAAAAGGGTTAGGAAGAGTGCGGAAGCGGCTAAAGTGAGCAGAATAACAAGCACAAGTTGGACAGGATTTATTGTTTTAGACATCAGTTTAATGTTGTGAAAAGATGTTTTATTAAACCAACTGGTTTTTCTGATCATTGTTTAGTGTCATGTAATGTATATATAGCAAATGTGAAGCCAAAGAGTGCATACTGGCATTTTAACACCTCCCTGTTAAGTGATGTACATTTTAGAGATGTGTTTACTTCCTTCTGGAATAATTTTAAACTGAGAAAGTGTTGTTTTAAAAATTTGATTGAGTGGTGGGATTATGGAAAGATTGAAGTAAAAGCATTTTGTCAACAGTATACTTTCTGTGTTTCTCGGGACATCACTAGATCAATGAAAAAGCTTGAATCTGAAATAATAGAAGCACAAGGGTTAGCAGAAGTTACTGGGGAGGGAAGACATATTGAGACACTTAAAACTAAGACGTCTCTTCTTGCAGATTTGCTCGGCATTAAAGCGCAGGGGGCTTTGGTACGTTCTCGTTTTCAGAACTTAACACAGATGGATGCCCCATCTAAGTTTTTCTTTAGTCTTGAAAAAAAGAATGGTCAGAGTCGTTATATCCACTGCCTGCGCTCTGAGAATGGGCAAGAGCTAACACAGACATCTGATATCAGAAAACGAGCTGTACAGTTCTATGGCAATTTGTACAGTAGTGAATACCGAGAGGACAAGCAGTTATCTGCTAGCTTCTATGAAGGTCTGCCAAGTGTCCTGGAGGACTCAAAGGCAGAGCTGGAGAGGCCTTTTTCACCAGAGGAACTTCTGAATGCTCTGAAGGGCATGGAGAGCGGAAAAGCTCCGGGGATGGATGGACTCCCTGCTGAATTTTATAAGGAGCTTTGGGCTGTGCTGGGCGAGGACCTGTTGGCAGTCCTAAATGAAAGTTTGTCTGTTGGCTCTTTGCCCTAGCCTGGTTAAAACCAGACCATGAGTTATGGTCTGGCAAAGCTTCATAGACAAATCATTTCCAAAGGGGCATCACCAACGGGCGTCGCTCAAATGCCTCTCGGCGCAATTGGATAGACCTAAAACCAATCAGAGCGATGAGGGAGATGACGTATGCAGAGCGACGGAGAAACATCTGAGACTCTGGCCGTTTCTCAATATGTGTTCTTGTCTGTACTTGTGTTCTCAAATAGGAAATGTCCCCGGTTTCCATTTCAGAAATCTGGTCACTTTACCTAAACCACATATTAATGTTTAATATATTATTTTTAAAATGTAAACGAAAAGAGGCAGGGTGTTTTATACTTCGTTCTATTATAAATATATAAGATAATCAGTGTAGGCCTAGCTATGCGTTGCCTGAACCACATTCGTGTGGCTATTATTATGTTTAATTATTTTTATTTATTTTTATGAAATGAGGCAGTGGTGTTTTTTATGACATATTTCGTACGCGAACTTCTGACTTGCTTCCGTGACTTACCAAGTTTGACTCCGGAGAATGAACTCCCGAGGACGGGAGGAAACTAGTCCGCCTACTCTGCTAATGGACAAGCAGCGTTCTCGACAGTATCACTCAGTATATATTTGTATATGTAGTGCAGGCAATGCATATTATCTTCAATGCATGTTTATAACAAAACGAAATATAAAAAACCCAGCCTCTTTTCGTTTACATTTAAAAACACACACACACACACATAATATAGGCTATGATTATCACTGTAATAAATTAAATATGACACAAAACACAACCCAGTCTCTTTTTGTTAAATGTCAGTTTATGTGTGATCATCCATAGCAATCATAAAAGTATAAGTAAAAGGTATAAGAAGCTATACAATAAATAAAGCAATTCAGTCAAAGTCAGCGCTAGGAGACTACAACGGTAAAGTTTAATATCTTAAAAATATAAAGTTATGAAACTTCACTTTGCCCTCAGACAAAACGATCTGTCTAGGAACAAATTATAGATTAATGAGAGCAAAGGTCAGCCGTTAGATCTACACAAGACGAGACGGTTTAACCACTACAGAGACATCAGAGCCAGCAGCAGACGGCAGAAGGACTGGCCGAGGAAAGGCGCCGCTGAACCACTGGAACTCACAACTCCGAAAACGGCAGATAAAATTTTAAAAAAGGCGCTCTCTTTATAAATAAACCACATATTTGAGCTTTAAACAACTACATTCTCGCCTGAAAAGGACTTAAAACTATATTTTGTAAAACATTAACACTACCAGAGGGCTCTCGCTAAGACCCATTCGTTTAGCCACCAAAGGGCCAAGCTGGTATCAGACTTTTGCCGAATCCAGTCGGTAAGACAGCGATAACATCTTTTTTAGATATGAAGGCTTTGAGTGTTGTTCTTTGCTCGGGTTTTAACAAAAAGGAAAAGTTTAAATCGCTTAAAACAGACGCGATAGCTGATTCGAACGAGTGATGCTCCACAGTAGCGGCAAATCTGCTTCAATGTCGCTGTGCTGTCGTCATCGTCTAAAGCCCGCCCCAACGTTTCTGATTGGTGCCACGATTTCTAGGGTTTAGAAATGGGTTTGAATGGGGTCTTTGCCAGACTACTTGCAGAGCAAATCTAAATTTGCCGGAAGTTGTCTGGGTTTTCCCAGGCTATCTTTGCCCTTGAGCTGTAGGAGAGCAGTGATAACACTGATACCCAAAAAAGGTGACTTACAGGAGATCAAGAACTGGAGACCTGTGAGTTTACTTTGCTCTGATCTTAAAATTCTTTCTAAGACCTTAGCAAATAGACTGAAAAAGGTGATGGGGCAGGTCATTAATGTTGACCAGACGTACTGCGTGCGGGGCAGATCAATTATTGATAATGTTATTCTCATACGAGATGTTTTAAGTGTTTCGAGTCTTTTAGGGGTAAATTTGGGTTTTATCTCTATTGACCAACAGAAAGCATTCGATAGAGTGGAGCACCAGTACTTATGGGACACCCTAGAAGCATTTGGTTTTAGTTCTAATTTTATTGATATGATAAAAGTGCTGTACCAGGACACAGAAAGTTTGCTTGAAGATCAATGGTGGTTTGAACGCTCCGTTTAAAGTCAGTAGGGGGATCAGACAGGGCTGTGCACTGTCCGGTATGCTCTATCATGATATTCAGCATAAAATTTCTGCTTATGCTGATGATGTTATGGTCATGGTAAACGGGCAAGAAGACATTAATAAGTTGGTTTCTGTTATTAATGATTTTGAAATAATTTCAGCTGCCAAAGTTAACTGGGAGAAGAGTGAAGCATTGGCTGTTGGGAAATGGGAGGGAGGACTTCCCAAATTACCCAGTGGGATGGTTTGGAAGAAAGAAGGGTTTAAATATCTAGGTGTGTATCTTGGGAATTCAAACACCCAACAAAAGAATTGGGAAGGGGTTTTTGAAAAAATAGAAGGAAAATTAAAGAAGTGGAAATGGCTTCATTCACAATTATCTTTTAGAGGGAGGGTTTTAATTGTCAATAACTTGGTTGCCTCAACATTATGGCATAAATTATCTTGTGTGGATCCGCCTGTTGGATTGTTGTCCCGTTTGCAGACAATCTTAGTGAACTTTTTTTGGGACAGTTTTCACTGGGTTCCTCAAAGTGTGCTTTTTCTTCCTAAAGAGGAGGGAGGACAAGGGCTAGTCCACTTACCAAGCAGACTTGCTACTTTTCGTCTGCAGTTTGTCCAGAAATTTCTGACTGGGCCTGTGGATCTGGTGTGGCGGAAGGTGGCAGGAATAATCCTACACACAGTGGATGGACTCGGACTGGATGCTGCTCTCTTTTTAATGGATGTGAAGCAATTACGACTCGCTGGACTGCCTCAATTTTACTGTAGACTTTTCAAAGTGTGGGGACTGTTCAATGTGTGCAGGATGGAGGAAACCAAATCTTTATACTGGCTGTTACAGGAACCTCTCGTTAAAGGAGCTTGTATGGACATTGCGATTGGGAATGTCCCAGGACTCGTGCAGAGACTGTGTGCTACCAAAACTGTGACATTGAGGCACATAATTGATGTGGCTGCACCTGAACTGAATGATCTAAATGCGGTGGCCCGTTTGTTGGGTCAGAAATCAATCCGCCACACATCAAATGTAGTAGAGATGTGGAAAACAAGGTTAACAAACGAAGAATTGTCTTTGATTAAGGAGTTTCAAAATGGAAGAGCAACATTTGATGTAAGAGACCCTTTTCCAAAGCTTGGGATGACACCAGACCATAAAGAATTATCTGGTCCCTTGTTGGATCTTAATGGGTTACAAGATTTGGTATTGAATGAAGTGGGAGGGAAAGTGATGTACAAATGCTTTGTTAAGGTTTTAAATAAAGTAAAATTAAATGGAAGGATTGATACAGTTTGGAGAGAGAAACTTGGGTTGAAAGAAGAAATGAAGCCAGTTTGGAGAGTGCTGTATAAACCACCATTGATAAAACAATCTGGAGACTTACAATGGAGAATTTTACATGGGGCTGTAGCGGTTAACGCTTTTATTTCAGTCATTAATCCCAATGTTGATGATAAATGTGTGTTTTGTGGATTGAGGGAAACCATTTTTCATTGTTTCCTAGAGTGTGAAAGGCTCCATGCACTTTTTGTTTTGTTAGAGCTATTGTGTGGTAAATGGGGGGAAAATTTTACATCAGAGGTTTTTATTTTGGGGGCTGGGTATAATCAGAAACAAAAGATCAAATGGCAATTGATTAATTTTCTGTTTGGAGAGGCAAAGATGGCAATTTATAAAACAAGAAAGAACAGAATTGAAAATAGGCGTGGTCAAGAGATTAAAACTTTGTTTAAGGCTTATGTCAAGTCAAGAATTGTTGTGGAGTTTAAGTATTATAAAGCAATGAATGATATAGAAACTTTTAAATTACAGTGGTGTTACAACTCAATTTTTTGCACTGTGATGGAGGAAGAGCTCATTTTTTATTTGGTTTGGATGTGATGTGTGTTTAATATTTATGCTGTTATGATTGAATAAAGTTTGTTATAAAAAATAAAAAAAATAAAAAATCTATCTCTCTCTCTCTAATAACTTTATTAATAACTGCAGTAGAATGCTATCAACGGCTCAAGCCTTCGTTAACAGCTTTAAAATGACGTTTCGGAACTAACAAAAGAGCCGTTGGATGAGACGCTGAAGAAATAGTCCTACTCACAATAGCGATTTAAGTACAAAAACCGGACGAATCCCTTTAAATATATCTTTGGATCGATGTCTTGAGGTGTGGTAACCGTAGTATAAGCAGTATAAGCAGAATAATTGACACCGGGGCGTTCAATTATTAGAATAACAATTCTACTCCGCTTCGCGTCGTGACCGCATCAGCACCTCGGGTGTGCATTATTATTCTAATAATTGAACAGCCCGTCGTCAATTATTCCTTAATTCAACAATAGTATCGGATCGGTATCGGGTATCGACAGATACACAAAGCCCAGGCCACCCCTACATGGGGGTTGGTTTATATCATTCATACAGACAAGCAGCCTTTGGAGTATCATCATTGGATGCTGCCAAGCCAATCCATAGCAACCAAACAGAGTACCCTAGCAACCGCTTAGCAAGACCTATATCTCTGCCTCAGAACATCATAGAGACATGGGGGTTGGTTTATATCATTCATACTGACAAGCAGTATCATCATTGGATGCTGCCAAGCCACCCCATAGCAACCAAACAGAGTACCCTAGCAACCGTTTAGCAAGACCTATATCTCTGCCTCAGAACATCATAGAGACATGGGGGTTGGTTTATATCATTCATACTGACAAGCAGTATCATCATTGGATGCTGCCAAGCCACCCCATAGCAACCAAACAGAGTACCCTAGCAACCGTTTAGCAAGACCTATATCTCTGCATCAGAACATCATAGAGAAATGGCGGTTGGATCTTTTGGCTTATGCTAGCAAACTGGACTTTCAACATGCTACAAATGCTAACAGTGAATAGCTACATGCTAATAGTGATTAGCTTAGAGTTAGAAAATGCTAACAACATGCTAATCATGTTAACATGATTAGCAACATGCTAATCATGCTAATCATGTTAATATTAGCATTATGCTAGCAACATGCGAATCGTGTTAGCATCATGCTAGCAAAATGCTAATTGTTTTAGCTTCATGCTAACAAAATGCTAATCATGTTAGCATCATCATGCTAATCATGTTAACATCATGCTAATCATGTTAGCATCATCATGCTAATCATGTTAACATCATGCTAATCATGTTAGCATTGTCATGCTAATCGTGTTAACATCATGCTAGCAACATGCTAATCATGTTAGAATCAAGCTAGCAACATGCTAATTGTGTTAGCATCGTCATGCTAATCATCTTTCTTTCTTTTTAATGTATCTTTCTTTCTTTCTTTCTAATCCATTTTTCTTTCTTTCTTTCTAACTTATCTTTCTTTCTAAGAAATCTCTTTCTTTCTAACTAATCTATCTTTCTTTCTAACTAATTAATCCATCTTTCTATCTATCTTTCTTTCTAACTAATCCTTCTTTCTTTCAAACAAATTATCATTCTAACTAATCTATCTATCATTCTTTCTAACTAATCTATCTATCATTCTTTCTAACTAATATATATTTCTTTCTTTCAACTAATCTATCAATCTAAATTTAAACTACTTTAAACTTCTAACTTCTTTAAACTTCTTCAAACTTTCTGGTCAGGCTTTCTCAAGCCAACTTAAAGTTTGTCTCAACAAACTTTTTTTTCTAGTTTTTATTATTTTCTGTCCTAAAAGTGTATAGGTGTAAGAGACCGTAAATTGTAGAGACCCCAAACTTGGCAGGTTCTAAATGTGTGCATCTAATCAGACACACAAAGAGGATCTGGACGCCAGTGAGGGATTAGACCCTGAGGTGGTTAAAGAACTCTGCCAGGACACAGATATCAGCCTCTTTGCCACCAAGCAGATGGCTTGCTCCATCAGCCATTCTATGACTGCCATGGTTACTACGAAGAGGCATCTGTGACTCAATCTCTCGGGCATTAAGGAAAAAGAAAAAGTCTTTCTCCTGGAGACCCAGATTTTGCCTCTTGGCTTGTTTGGCAATGCAGTGAATGCTGTCATTGACAGGTTCCAGGAGGCCAAGAGACAGTTGGCAGCCTTCAGGCAATTCAGCCTAAAAGTGCAGATGGGAGTGGACAGTTCCACGCGTGATCAAATGACGACGCACAAATTAATGAAAACAGACGCAGCCGGATCATTTCCATAATGTCAAGCGCAATCTAACCGTTAGCGTCTGGTTTAAGACGCGCTTTTTGTGGGCGGTAAATCATGGCGCAAACACCAGTAAATTGACAAGCGCATACCTTTGTAAATCACCTTGCGTGATTAATTTAAACACTCTCCTCCAATGAATTTGCATCTGAAAGGGAAACTCCTACAAATGCACATGCAATAAGGTCAGCCGCAAAAAAAACCCTGTCCACGCTTTATCAGCGCTAATTTATCACTGCGTGTCTTTAGTGAATCCTGACAGTAGCTTTTTAATGTCAAAAGAGGGTTTGCGCTGGCGCAAACTGTTAGTAAATCTGGCCCTAAAGCTTATTGTGTCACAAATCCAGTCACAAGAATGGTTTGTCACAATATATCTATGGGACACATACTTTCATATCGAAATCCAGCAGTCAGGAAGTTTTCATATTTGCTTTCAGGGGTGAAGCATACCAGTACCAGGTTCTTCCTTTCGATTTAACTTTGTCACCTTGCACCTTCACAAAATGCATGGATGCAGCTCTGGCTTCGCTGTGACTCCAGGGTATTAGTGTTCTAAATTACATTGATAACTGGATATGATATTAGCTCAGTCCAAGGAATAAGCAGTTTGACATTTAGATGATGATGATAATGATGATGAAACTGTATGCACTAATATGGCAACTCTTCACATGTAGTACGGACAGCATCATTTGGACCCAGTTGGGTACAGTTGGTTCAGTGCTGGAGTTCCTGCAGGAGTGTCTTGCAGCAGGTTTGATCCCTGCTATCATTTAAGTTTATGCGGTTGCTATTTCGGCTAGCCATGCCCCTATAAATGGAGTTTCTGTAGGGAGACATTCTCTAGTTTCTCGTTTTCTATGCGGTGCCAGATGGCTGAGGCCTATCTGCAGACCAACACTAACTTCCAAGGACTTAAAATGTCTAATTACTCATAAATACAGTCTAAAATATTTCCATTATGCCTCTTTTGTGCTTGGCCCCTTAATTGCTGCGTGCAGCTATATTTAGGGACCAAGCACTGAATTTGCGTAAGCACCTATTGTATCCATTAATTTTCTAATTAGGCGCCAAGCACAGAAGGAAGATTTGACACCTATTGTTATTGTTAGTGCTCTTATTATTCTTCCTTTTTCTTCCGATTGAGTGTAAGGCAGTCCAGAGAAACAATTGCGGGAGAACACAGCCATTTTGGAGTCTCTAACTCAATCACTCTAGTGCCACCAACGGTCCAAATTAACAAAATAGCAAAATACTTTTTTTCCTCTGATTCCTTGGCTATACTATAATGTGCTATAAGATGCTTTAAGATGATTCAATAAACTCTGCTACTTTTTTGTCTCTCAGTGTAAGTTAAATTCTCCAATACCCCTTTTCCACCAAAGCAGAGCCAGAGCTAGATTGGAGCCAGAGCCTAGTTCCAAATCGGTTCTTTGTGTTTCCACACCCAAAGCTCCAGCTCCGAGCCAGGAAAAGTGGTTCTTAAGTAGCACCAAAACATTGCTGGGCTAGAACAGGGCTAGAAGTAAGAACCGATTACGTCAGGCACTGGGGGCGGGGTCAACAAGACGAACACAGACTTGAGATCCGCCATTGTTGAAATAGCAGCTAATGGAGCTAACAGCTGCTGCTCGTTTGTAATCTCCGTCTATACAAATTACGGCGAACTGCACGAATGCGTTGGATTCGCTGTGTTTTCGTTGTGTTTTGATGCCGATGTAGGATCGTAAAGCCATGTGAATCAATAGTAACGCAACATTTGCAGTGTTGATGGAAGGCTTGTTGGCAGCGGTGCTGTGCAGAGACCGATCGCCGTATGATAACGAGTCCAGCGAGAGCACACGACTCCTTATGCTTTTGATTCACTCATGCGTTTTTTTAAATATTATACGTGGATCGGTCTGCGCAGCGCCGATGCATCTCAAACAAGCCTGGTGTGTGTGTGTTTCCCGCTAGCGTTGCTGAGAAAGATGAGACGTATACAGTGACGTAAGACCTGGCTCTGTTGTGGCTCTCTAGCCTGTGGAAACGCAAACGGTTCTTAGCAGGCTCCTCAGTTGAACCAACTATGAACTGGGACTAGCTCTGGCTCCGATCTAGCTCTAGCACTGCCTTGGTGGTACAAGTTATCTGGTGCTGTATTAAAGTTTAAAATCTTTACATTGTTCAAATCTCTTGTGCTGGTTGAATGTATTTTATAGACTTTTACAAAAAAAAAAAAAAGTACTATGTGAATGATAAATTCTTCATAATGCTCATAATTATCTATTTTGCTGTTTATATGTAGTTACATTGTGATTGTGATTGTGATTGTGACCCTGGACCACAAAACCAGTCATAAGTCACACAGGTATATTTGTGGCAATAGCCAACAATACATCGTATGGAACAAAATTATCGATTTTTCTTTTATAACCAAAAATCATTAGGATATAAAGTAAAGATCAAGTTCCATGAAGATATTTTGTAAATTTCCTACTGTAAATATATATAAAAAATTATTATTAGTAGTAATATGCATTGCTAATGACTTCATTTGGACAACTTTAAAGGCGATTTTCTCAAATTTTGGGGGGGGGGGGGTTTGTTGTACCTTCAGATTCCATATTTTAAAATAGTTGTACTCTGCCAAATATTCCTATCCTAACAAACCATACATCAATGGAAAGCTTATTTATTCAGCTTGATGACATATTAATCCAATTTTCAAAAATTGACCCTTATGACTGGTTTTGTGGTCCAGGGTCACATATTAAAAAATTAAAACTTCAAACTTTATTCTTTGTTCAAAATTATTTGTGGCAGTTGAATTTACTTGAATACTTCATACTGTTACATCATAATGGTCTCTGGTATTGTGGGAATATTTAAATACTTTATACTGCATATAATTATCTCATGCTATTTAATTTTTCATTTTGTTCAAAATGATCTCCTGCGCCAGTTTTATTTACATACATTTTGCTTTTAGAAAATTATGCATCCTAGTATCTTTTAGGTGCTCACTAAAATACACATATACAAGCTTTCATAAATTGTATGGACAAAGCCTTTTTGGAGAAATCTGTAAACTGACATCGACATCAGACTCCAAACATACTGTTGGATTCCATCGGTTGGCATTAAAAACAGACCCAAAAATGTAAAGAAGGGGGTCTTGATCATTGATGAATAATACAAAAATGTTGTACTTTCTTTATGGTAGCATCAGGAAGAAGACAGAGGGCAATGAAGCTCATGCATCAACCTTGCTAATTGGCTTTATGCACAGCTGCACTACTTCCTGAACTTCAGCCAGCTCCTTTGTTTCCTGTTTGCCATTATTGGACAAACTGATTAATCCAGGTGTGTCTGATTATTGTTGTTGTGACTACAGAGGTCAGGCACACCTGGATTAATCAGTTTGTCCAATAATGGCAAACAGGAAACAAAGGAGCTGGCTGAAGTTCAGGAAGTAGTGCAGCTGTGCATAAAGCCAATTGGCATATACTGTATAAGGGATTCTGAGTAATATGGATTTATTTATAAATTATGTATGCAAACTCTGACATTACAGTGTATTAGGCATGTGATGGTATCAAATTTTCATGTTTTTTTTTTTTTTTTTCATGAATTTTCATGTTGCGATTAATTGCTGAAGCTTTTATCACGGTATAGGGTATTATCACGATTTATTAAGTTGCAAAAGAAGTGTTGTCGAACTATAACAGGTTTAATAACTTTTTCGTATGACAAAAAGAACTGAACATTTAAATACAATAAATCAATACGCAAAAATGTATAAAGTAAACAAATGTTTCAAACAGATTGAAGTGCAAAAGAATTATAAAGAACAATAGGTAACCTATCACTTGTAGTTAATGTTAGTTAATGAATTAACTAACATTAACAAAGAGCAAATAGCTACATTTGTTACAAAGTTATTATTCTTTGATAACGTCAGTTAAAAAATACAGTAATACAACTTTTGATTGTAATGTATTATTAAATGTTGAAATTTATATTTAACTAAGATTCATAAATGCTTTAGAAGTATTTTTCATTGTCAGTGTGTTAACTAATGAATTAACTAATGTTAAATAATGGAGCCTTATTGTAAAGTGTGTGACTGAACAATAAAGAATCAAAACATATTCAAACAATATCTAGGGAATGTAGTCCAGATTAAAATATAAAATGTTTAAGTTTGAAAATGAATAGCCTTAAGTTTTAAAGTATTACTAGTCAAGTATTACGAGTCAAGTTTTAAAGTAAAACGAGTCAAGATGGCGCCGAGGATGGCCGCAACGTCGCAAGCTCTGCTGAAACATTGTAGTTTTTTGTTTGTTCTGTTTATAGTTTTTGTGTTTTTTGTCTTGGATGTTGTCTGCCTTACTACGTACGACAGACAGACACTTTTGGACATTGGTTCGGCAATCGCACACCGAAAATCGGACTTTAAATTCTTCAGTGACGAACCGCTGTTTACAAACACAGCAGCGGATCCTTTTGTTTGGGCGGCCCGACCACGGAAACGCGGCCGGAGAAGGGGGAAGAGAGCCGGCGTACTCATCAGAGTAAGACGCTGCGCAAACCGACCCCCACTTCTCAGTATTTTACTGGCAAATGTTCAGTCTCTGGACAATAAACTCTGCGAGCTGAGAGCGCGGATCTCTTTCCAACGAGAGACGAGGGACTGCTGCATTATCTGCCTCACAGAAACTTGGATGTATGCTGAGATTCCAGATTCGGCCATTGAAACCGCGGGGTTCTCCGTGCACCAAATGGACAGAGAAAAAGATCTCTCAGGGAAAAGCAAAGGCGGGGGTGTGTGTTTTATGATCAACAGATCCTGGTGTGATCAGAGGAACGTACATTCTATCAAGTCTTTCTGTTCTCCTGATCTGGAACTTCTCATGGTTCTGTGCCGACCATTCTGGCTACCGAGGGAATTCACCGCGGTCATCATCACAGCTGTGTATATTCCCCCTCAAGCCGACACAGACCGGGCACTAAAGGAACTGTATAGGACAGTGAGTGAACAGGAAACCGCGCATCCTGAGGCTGCGTTTATTGTGACCGGGGACTTTAACAAAGCCAACTTCAAACGCATTGCACCTAAATACCACCAACATGTTAGCTTCAACACACGAGGGAACCGTGTTCTGGATCATTGTTACTCTCCCTTCAAGGATGGTTACAAATCACTCCCGTGCCCACCATTTGGCAAATCGGATCACGCTTCCATTCTTCTCTTGCCCGCTTATAGGCAGAGGCTGAAACAGGAAGCACCCGCCCTCAGAACCATCCAGTGCTGGTCGGACCAATCGGACTCTATGCTACAGGACTGTTTTGATCACGCGGACTCTGAGATGTTCCGGTCGGCCTCTGATGACGACATCGAGGTCTACGCTGATAGCGTAACGTGTTTCATCAGGAAGTGCGTAGAAAACGTTGTTCCGACCAAAACAATTCGGCTGTACCCAAACCAGAAGCCGTGGCTAAATGGGGATGTTCGCGCGGCACTCAATGCGCGGACCTCCACTTTTAACTCCGGTAATGCCGAGGAGCATAAACAAGCAAGTTATGCCCTCCGGAAAACCATCAGAGCAGCAAAACGCCAGTACAGGGACAAGATTGAAGGACAGTTCAACACCACCGACTCCAGAAGCATGTGGCGGGGAATTAACACCATCACGGACTACAAAGGGAACACAAACTCCACCGTGAACACCGCTGCCTCTCTCCCGGACGAGCTCAACACCTTCTATGCTCGCTTTGAGGGAACTAACACCGCCCTCGCGGAGAGAGAGCTCGCGGCTGAAGATACAGAGGTTAGTTCACTCTCCGTATCTTTAGCGGATGTAACCCGATCCTTCCGGCGGGTGAACGTCCGTAAAGCCGCAGGTCCAGACGGCATTCCGGGCCGCGTGATCAGAGCGTGCGCGCACCAACTGGCTGGAGTTTTATCTTTAACCTGTCCCTCTCCCTGTCTGTGGTCCCCACATGCTTCAAAACGTCCACCATTGTGCCTGTACCTAAGCAGTCAAAAACACTCTGCTTAAACGACTGGCGTCCTGTTGCTCTGACCCCCATCATCAGCAAATGCTTTGAGAGAATAATCAGAAACCACATCTGCTCTGTTCTCCCCCCCTCACTGGACCCACTGCAGTTTGCATACCGCACAAACCGCTCCACTGATGATGCCATTTCATCAACAATTCACACTGCTCTCTCCCACCTGGAAAAGAGGAACACATATGTGAGAATGCTGTTTGTAGACTACAGCTCAGCATTCAACACCATTGTGCCCTCCATACTTGACATTAAACTCCGGGCTCTAGGCTTAAACAGCTTGTTATGCAGCTGGATCCTGGACTTCCTGTCAAACAGACGCCAGGTGGTCAGAATGGGCAGTAACATCTCCTCACCACTGACTCTCAACACTGGAGCCCCTCAGGCCTGTGTTCTCAGCCCACTCCTGTACTCCTTGTACACACATGACTGTGTGGCAATCCACAGCTCCAACACCATCATCAAGTTTGCTGACGATACGACGGTGATAGGTCTAATCACTGACAATGATGAAACGGCCTACAGAGAGGAGGTGCACACTCTGACACGATGGTGTCAGGAGCACAACCTCTCCCTCAACGTCAGCAAGACCAAGGAGCTGGTGGTCGACTTCAGGAGGAATGAGAGAGAACACCGCCCCATCACCATCGATGGAGCACCGTTGGAGAGAGTCAGCAGCTTCAAGTTCCTTGGTGTCCACATCACAGAGGAACTCTCATGGTCCGTCCACTCCGAGGCCGTTGTGAAGAAGGCTCATCAGCACCTTTTCTTCCTGCGACGGCTGAGGAGGTTTGGAATGAGCCGCCACATCCTCACACGCTTCTACACCAGCACTATAGAGAGCCTGCTGACTGGCTGCATCACCACCTGGTACGGCAACAGTACCGCCCGCAGCCGCAAAGCCCTGCAAAGGGTAGTGCGCACGGCCAGCTGCATCATCGGAGGTGAGCTTCCCTCCCTCCAGGACATTTACGCCAGGCGGTGTGTGAAGAGAGCTCAGAGGATCATCAGAGACTCTAGCCACCCGAACCATGGGCTGCTCTCACTGCTGCCATCAGGCAGACGGTACCGCAGCATTAGAACACCCACCAGCCGACTCCAGAACAGCTTCTTCCCACAAGCAATCAGACTACTTAACTCCTGATCCATCAGGATCATAACACACACTGGACAGAATATCACTCAGCACAACCCACTGTAGATACACACACATTATATACACATTTATTTATCATTTATTATTTATCATATAGCACCTATTGTACATTGGATCTCTACTGTGAATAATAATGTATACTGTACATTGTATATTATTATTACTATAGCTTAATGTATACTGTTTAATGTATGTTTAGTGTATATTGTTTAAAGTATATGTATATTGTAAGTATGTGTATATTGGTTAAAGCTGTGAGAACTACACCCACATTGTGTAAATTATTTATTGTTTATTGTAGAGTTTACTGTGCTGTGAGTAATTGTGGGCGCATCAGATGTGTAATCTGATGCTGCTTTAAATGTACATGTCATGTCGTGACTACTATGTTGCTCGGAACTGCACCAAGAATTTCACCTGCTGTTGCACTTGTGTACATGGCTGTGTGACAATAAAGTGATTTGATTTGATTTTGATATTAAGTATTTGGTGATGTGATGAGCACCATAGTGAATACAGAAAACTGAATGGCTGTTTGAAACATTTAAATACTGTTTGGGAGCACGATTCTGCTTTGTTTACGAGGTTTTCGGTGAAACGGCTGCATTTCTGCTGTTCCATCAGCGTCATCTGCTGTCAGAGAGTGAATGTGCATTTTCATTCAGCTCGTCTCCTTCACTCGTCCTCCCATGCGCTGCTCATGCATGTTGGGTTTGTTTACATCAGTGCGCTTGTCTCTTTGATGCAGAATACAGCAGTGTTGTTCATTTTAAATGGTAGATAGGTAAAGTATTCTTAAAATGCATTCTAATGCATAATATTCAGAATTATAAATTCTGAATAATTCGTAATAAATAATTATTCATGGTAGGGCTGCACGATTAATCATATTTTAATCACAATTACGATTTCGGCTTCTCTCTCGATTAATTACAAATAATCGTCACGATATTGGCATGCTCGTTATTTATCCTTAAAACGTGTTTTTTCTTTGGGATTTACATTATCTTGCATTGGCTAAATGCGGAAGAAGTGCTGTGATTTGAAAACAAACATGTGCGCTTGAGTTTAGCGATCTCCACAGTGAAATTCTGCTTCAGTGAAAGTGTGGCCTTTGTTTCTTCACAAGCCACTTGTACTGTGACTAAATCTGCCATGATCAAACCTTCAGCAACGAGTTTCAACAAATGCAACACGGATCTGAACCTTTTTGCAGAATAAATGCACCTTTGCAACCTATTTGACAATTCAATCAGGAAAATAAACATAATTTAGAATTATTGGAAATAATATTAGGAGTTTCACCGTTTTATCTTTTGAAGTTCCTAAATGTTTTACCAGTTTTCATAATGTGAATCAGTTGAAAATGATATCGCCACTGGGACATTCTAAAACACTTCTAAAACATTCTAAAAATGTGAAAAAGCTTAACGTGGCTTAATTAACTAAGACCGTGTTATTAAAAAACAAACTTCGTGAACACCATACTAATAAAGCATACTATTAACAGAAAAGCAGATGAGCCCTGAATATGAACACAACACGTTTAATTAATTATTTTCCTCCCATAAAGAAAATGCTTAACGTGGCTTAATGTACTAAGACAGTGACATTAAAAGACCAAACTCAGTAAACACTATACTAATAAAGCATACTATACAGAAAAATTGGTTTGTGCACAATTTGATCTTTTAATATCTCTTAGTAGGCTACATTAAGTGACGTTAAGTTTTTTCTTTATAACGGTTTTCTATAGGAGGAAAACACTTGATGTGTAATTAAACAAATTGTGTTCATATTCGGTGCTTTGAAGTCATATACCGGCACATGTCTACAGTGTATGCATACTTATAAGATGATAGCTTGTAAGGCTTGTATAAAAGTGAGCATTAGGAATCTGTAATTGCATTTTACCTGGTTGGAATATTTTGTAGTAAGGGCTGTAGGCCACATTCAGGCCTCCAAGTTTTACAGCTACCTCGTAGCGTCCAGCCTTACGCACAGTGAAGGCCACTTTGACTACATTAGATTCAGGCTCTTGAAGGACTTCCTGGGTGACAGGGACTTCTAAAGCCAGCTCTATGTGAGTGATGTTCACCCTCAGTCCCACAGGTCTATGTGCAGGAAATGGCTGGCCATTTTTGTAGAAGAGCTGTGAGAAAGATTTAAAAACAACAGTAACGCTTTACAATAAGTTTTCATTTGTTAACATTAGTTAATGTATTAACTAACCATGAGAAATACATTTGTTACTTTACTTGTTAATCTTTGTTAACATTAGTTAATAAAAATACAGCTGTTCATTGTTTGTTCATGTTAGTTCACAGAGCATTAACTAATGATAACAAATACAACACTTGATTTTAATGATGCATTAGTAAATGTTGAAATTAACATTAACAATGATTAATAAATGCTGTAGAAGTGCAGTTCATTATTATTTCTTGTTAACTAATGTAGTTAACTAATAAAACCTTATTGTAAAGTGTTACCAAAACGACTAATACACAATACTGCAATTATTTTAATTGAGCTGCATGAAGTGATTTGTTACCTGCACACGGAAACTCATGGTTTGACCGACTTCCTGTGGCTCTTTCCAGTCCCAGGAGACCTTGCATGAGCGTGGGTCCAAATAATTACCCCGCACATAGTCGTAGATACTGCGGTCCCCATGACGGGTAGGGTCATCATTCTGTAAGAAGCTGACCACACGAGCAGCAAGCTCACACAGAAACTTGATGGTAAAGACGAATGCGATGATGGAAACAGTTATTCCACCTAAAGAGAGTACACAAGCCTTTAAAAACAGAATTTATAAATGTAATATTTTTAAAAATGGTAAATTGATTTTCCACACAATCTAACAGTATGAAACAACTTAAGATAAATAAAATGCTGACTTAAAAACGGCTGTCAAAACACACCATATTAATATGACTGATAAATGTTAGTACAACAGTAATAATGTAACAGAGTTAAATTTGTTAAAGGAACAGTTTACCCCATTTACTCTTGCACCTTTAACTTAAAAATTACAACCTAATCAATGCCACTGAAAACCACAGTGACTTAACCAAACTGCTTAAGTGTGCACATAATTTGGTATACTCTGATTAACTCCAAATAAATTGCCACTGTATCTTGAATTGGAACGCCACCACCGCCACCAGTGTCTGAAGCACGTGTGACAGACATGCCAATGTTATTGGCTGACGGACGGCCCTAGCAGAGCACCTATGAGTATAAGAATGCGCCTGTAATACACATCATCAACTCTTTTGTCTGAAGGAAATGCACAGGTAGGCCCAAGGCATGGCAACAAGAAGCAGTGTCTCTGTCCCTGTGCCCTTTCCACAGCAGAAACTAAAATAAATACTTTTGCTATAACACTGTAGAAAACAAGACTGCAGCAAATACAATTATTTTTATCTGTCATAAACCCTATTCGCACAGGATTAGTATTATCTGGGGACCTCGTTTGATTTCGAAATTACTGGATTTTGGCCGGACAGTCCAGATTTTAAGCCCCCTGTCCAGCGTCCGGTGCAGCCTCAACACTCATTTGTCCTCCTTTTTGGAGTTGCACTAAAAAGTTGCTAAAAAAACCCCACTCTAGAATTTTTATTGGGAAACAGCAGCATAGCGTCTAATGCCGTAAGATCTCTGGTCAAACAAATGATTGGCTGAAAGCGGTGTCAAATAAATATCTGATATATCGTTGGTTAAAAACGTAAACAAGCCTCCACGACATGCTGGCTACGTCATATCATATCGTTAACATGCTGAAACTTCAGACCTTTTTTAATCCGGAATGGACAAAAGACCACAAATTGATATCAAAAAGCACTTTTCATGGATTTGGCACTGTGCCAGAGTATTTGGTTATATATGTATTTCTTTTATTTCCAGAAGTCTAGAAATGTTATGTTTTCAGGCACTGTGCACTTTGCAAGACAGGTTCATCTCAGTGGTCAGTTTTTGAAACAGACATCACATTGTCTTGAATAAATACATATACTCTGAACAAACACTTTTTTGCCTCTTACACATAGGTCTACTTCAAGATATATCATAGATCAAATGGTCTGGCAATGAATAGAGTAGGCCATTTCAGAATCACTGTATCATGATACCATCGATATGATGGACAAAATTGTATTGTAGTTGCGAGTACACCAGAGTCCTATGCAATTATTCTTGCTTCACTAAATGCTGCAAAGTGTCCTCCTTTTTGGTGTTATGGAAATGGCCACCCTAGAGCTGCTATATGTAAATGGACTGTATTTATATAGCGCTTTCAACAGACCCATGGCCTTTCCAAAGAACTTTACATCTTGCCTCACATTCACCCATTCATACACCGATGGCGGTGTTAGCCATGCAAGGCACCATCCAGCTCGTCGGGAGCAGCTGGGTTAGGTGTCTTGCTCATGGTCAAGTGGAACCAGGATTGAACCACCAACCTTCTGGTTTGTAGACAACCTACATGAACCACTGAGCCACTGCCGCCGCCCCATATGTATCTAGACTTGTTGCTATAGTCTGTGTTACACCGGTTACATCACTTTCCCACGGTCATTTTGATTTTTTTATATTAATAAAAATCCTTTAGTTCAGTTAGAGAACAGACGTTACAATTAAAAGCAGCAGGAATCAGATTTCATTTATCACAAGAGTGAGGAGCTGACAATACGACGGAAGATTTGGTTTCAAAGTTAAATGTAAAGGCGCCCATTTAAGCGAGCTTGTCATTGTACTGTTCTGTTTTGTATTTTTCATATAAGAATAATATTGAACACACCTTTCAAGCAATTCGCTCCCAAATTGTCTCTGATTCTAAAGTGAAAGTATAATGTGCACAGCCACACAGGCAATTATAACGGGGTGCGTTATGAATGCAAAAATTATATACGACCCTCCAAATCCTGGCCAAATCACAGAGATGCCGATTCGCACAGGACTAATATTATCACAGGCGTGTATTACCTCTGTGTTTGGCGAAATATGGTAGTTCATTTGCGGGGGAATTTTTACTTTACAAATTACAGACATGGCCGATTCGCACGGTATTAAGATCACAGAAAACCTCCGCAATTATTACAAATGACTAGAGGTCACCGGGTAATACTAATCCCGTGCGAATAGTACTATACGGAACGACTGTTTAAGTAAACCAGGTTTGTGACAAGTTAACGCATTATGCCTTTAGACCGTTTTCCCCATATATTTAGCATTATTAATCAGCGTATTAGGAGCATGTTTTCTCAGTCCCAAGGCCTTTTGATGTGAAATACACGTAGGTGTCTAATTGTAAAAAAAACAAAGAAGCCTCATAAAATATTTTATCTAACCTTTTAATATTCAAATCCAATTAGGAGAAATATTTACTTTTTTTGGTAAATATTGGTAAAAATTCTTACACATCACTGCTTCTCATCTTTGATGACTATTATGACAAGTCACTTCAACTTAAATTATATTAAAACGACTTAAAAAAACAAGTTGAAACGTGTATATATATAAAAAAAACTTAAATAAAACTTATATAAAATTGTTGAAATTGCTTGATTTAATATCAAAACTTAAGTTGCCATGACTTACTGATCATATCATTTTTAATGTACATTTATTTTACATCATATAATTCATTTACAAATAAAAATATTTGTGTTAACACATTTTGGAATAACATAATTAAGCTTTAAAAGTAATGTTGTCAGGTAATCAACTCACCAATCACGTAAAACATGAGGTCCCTTATCAGAAAGCACAGGGCAATGGTACAGCCAAATATCAGAGCTCCTGCTGAGAAGTGAGACATAAAAAATGAATATGAACCACATCCTCATGAAATCATTAACACAACCTAATTTTTATCTCAGTTTTAATAAACAGTATATTTAAAGTAATGTGAAAATGTAAGGACACCCTATTGAATTCCATGGTTTTCTGTATCAGGACAAAAATCTGGTCCTTGGCAGATCTTAATTTGGAAAATAATACCTCAGATGAACAACAACACATGACATATTCAACAACACCATGCAATTATTTATTTAGCAAAAATAAAGCCAAAATAGAAAAGTCATGGGTGACAAGTTAGGACACCCTTACTGTTAACATAGGAATTAAGAGGGTAAGTAATGGTCAGGCACTGCTAATAAAATGACTTTGATTAACTGATCACCAGCAAGTGTGATCACCTCTATAAAACCAGAGGTTTTGGCAGTTTGCTGGTCTGGAGCATTCAGGTGTGTGTTAACACAATGCCAAGGAGGAAAGATATCAGCATTGATCTTAGACAAGCAATTGATGTTGCCATCAATCTGAGAAGGGGTACAATTGCAGACAACCCAAGAACTACACCTCACACTCTACAGGCCTCAGTCAGTCAAATGTTAAATGTTGATGCTCATGACTGCATACCGGTATGTGTATTATATATGATTAAAACAGCAAGTGATGAGTTTCAGCAACAGAAGCAGTTGAGGCAACAGAAGTTGTGGTTGCCTCCACCTTTTTTTTGTGTTTGAATGGTTATAGTTTGACAGCGTTTTCACTCGCAGTCTGGGAAGTGAGACCGACAGATTTTTACGGCGACTGTTCCTTTAAATTTATGGTGTGGTGCTGTGTATGAGTGCTGAACAACCAGTCAATTCTGTAACATTCTTTGAGCTTTTTAAATTATTTTTTATTTTAGGATATTAATCCTCTCTCTTTAGTGGTGATAGTTTGTTAAGGACTGATTGCTGATAATTAGCATGTCTTGTTTGTTTGTTGTTTTATAATATTATATTTTGAGTTATGTAGTTGGTAATTAATGTGTATTGTTTCTCTTTCATAACGGAGCGGACCAGCCACTGTTTCTTTCTTTGTGTATTTTACCCTCTGGGGTCAACAAACGTGCCGGTGTGTTTTGCTGGATTTTCTTCACATAGCAGCAAAATCGACTTAAAATACTCAATCATTTGTGGTCATACAGATAAAAGCAATATATAATTTGAAACTGTAGAATGTCTTTACAGTTGAGCTTTTGTAAAATAAGCTGTTTATGTAATCTGTATAGAAAGAGATGTCAGTCGTTCTCGTGTCAGCTCATTATCCGCTAATGTGAACATGCAGAGGTGATTCTTGCAAACACTGTCAACGCATTAAATTTACATTAAGAATTACATATAAGAATTACAAATTAAGTCCTTTTAAATTAAACATGTTCAAATGCAAGTAAAGTGTCTACTTTAATATTTCAAATAACTTTTGTGAAAAATAAAATGTCAACATATGGGGGAAATTTTTTTCCAAAATGCAAAATTGTAATTTGGCATAATGGTCCGGACTTTGATTTAGTCTGAATATATATTGAATATATTTGTTTTCTTAGCATTTTCAAATAAGTAACAGCTGTGTTATATTATTATATTAAATATTAATATTTAAAAGCATTTTTGTATCGTTTAATTTTGTGTTATTGATTCATTTTAGATGCCCACACACAGAGAGAGTTGAAAGGCACTGTAAAATGCCAAAAAGTAAATGCCTATTCACACCAAGAACAATAAATAATATGATAACTACAGGGAGTGCAGAATTATTAGGCAAATGAGTATTTTGACCACATCATCCTCGTTATGCATGTTGTCTTACTCCAAGCTGTATAGGCTGGAAAGCCTACTATCAATTAAGCATATTAGGTGATGTGCATCTCTGTAATGAGAAGGGGTGTGGTCTAATGACATCAACACCCTATATCAGGTGTGCATAATTATTAGGCAACTTCCTTTCCTTTGGCAAAATGGGTCAAAAGAAGGACTTGACAGGCTCAGAAAAGTCAAAAATAGTGAGATATATTGCAGAGGGATGCAGCAGTCTTAAAATAGCCAAGCTTCTGAAGCGTGATCATCGAACAATCAAGCGTTTCATTCAAAATAGTCAACAGGCTCGCAAGAAGCGTGTGGAAAAACCAAGGCGCAAAATAACTGCCCGTGAACTGAGAAAAGTCAAGCGTGCAGCTGCCAAGATGCCACTTGCCACCAGTTTGGCCATATTTCAGAGCTGCAACATCACTGGAGTGCCCAAAAGCACAAGGTGTGCAATACTCAGAGACATGGCCAAGGTAAGAAAGGCAGAAAGTCGACCACCACTGAACAAGACACACAAGCTGAAGCGTCAAGACTGGGCCAAGAAATATCTCAAGACTGATTTTTCTAAGGTTTTATGGACTGATGAAATGAGAGTGAGTCTTGATGGGCCAGATGGATGGGCCCGCAGCTGGATTGGTAAAGGGCAGAGAGCTCCAGTCCGACTCAGACGCCAGCAAGGTGGAGGTGGAGTACTGGTGTGGGCTGGTATCATCAAAGATGAGCTTGTGGGGCCTTTTCGGGTTGAGGATGGAGTCAAGCTCAACTCCCAGTCCTACTGCCAGTTTCTGGAAGACACCTTCTTCAAGCAGTGGTACAGGAAGAAGTCTGCATCCTTCAAGAAAAACATGATTTTCATGCAGGACAATGCTCCATCACACGCGTCCAAGTACTCCACAGCGTGGCTGGCAAGAAAGGGTATAAAAGAAGAAAATCTAATGATATGGCCTCCTTGTTCACCTGATCTGAACCCCATTGAGAACCTGTGGTCCATCATCAAATGTGCGATTTACAAGGAGGGAAAACAGTACACCTCTCTGAACAGTGTCTGGGAGGCTGTGGTTGCTGCTGCACGCAATGTTGATGGTGAACAGATCAAAACACTGACAGAATCCATGGATGGCAGGCTTTTGAGTGTCCTTGCAAAGAAAGGTGGCTATATTGGTCACTGATTTGTTTTTGTTTGGTTTTTGAATGTCAGAAATGTATATTTGTGAATGTTGAGATGTTATATTGGTTTCACTGGTAAAAATAAATCATTGAAATGGGTATAAATTTGTTTTTTGTTAAGTTGCCTAATAATTATGCACAGTAATAGTCACCTGCACACACAGATATCCCCCTAAAATAGCTAAAACTAAAAACCACTTCCAAAAATAATCAGCTTTGATATTAATGAGTTTTTTGTGTTCATTGACAACATGGTTGTTGTTTAATTATTAATGTTGTAAAATTAATCCTCAAAAATACAACTTGCCTAATAATTCTGCACTCCCTGTATAATGGTAACTATATCGGTGTCCAGACTAATGAAGTGTTCATTCTAAGTATGTACTGTAGTTTTGGATTATGACTGGCTGTCAATGTTTTGATCGTTCATTAGCTGAAAAAAAAGTTGCTCTGAAAGTGATTCCAAAATATTGTTTCTCTGTGCAGTTATCGTTATAGTTGTGGTGTGGACTCTACTTTTTAGAGTGATTTTTTTGGATTGCAAAAAAAGGATTGCAATTGTCAGAATAATAGCGTACCAATATTTCTGAACAGAGACCCTTGAGGGGATTCTTCACCCAAAATACTCATCCTGATAACGTAATTTATGTTGGCAAACAAAAAGTATTTATAAATATGGCTGCAAGGAGTAATTTTTTGGGCAGAGCAAGTCAGAAACAGAGACAAGCTAAGCAAGCATGGCAGGAAGCATCAGAACAGAAGAATAAAATGCTTATTATTTTTCAACATCTGCTTCTGCAGTCTTTTACTCAGGAATATTATTAAAACTAATTTAATGATACAGACTTATACTAAAAACATTGCAATTATGGGAACAATGGCAATTTTATCTCCCTTTTAGGCAAAATGTCATTCAGAGTAACACACCTGGTCATTCAGTGTAACGGATACAGTATTTACAGTGGGGAGAACAAGTATTTGATACACTGCCGATTTTGCAGGTTTTCCTTGTCTGTAATTTTTATCATAGGTACACTTCAACTGTGAGAGACGAAATCTAAAGAAAATCCAGAAAATCACATTGTATGATATTTAAATAATTAATTTGCATTTTATTGCATGACATAAGTATTTGATCACCTACCAACCAGTAAGAATTCTGGCTCTCACAGCCCTCCTGTTCAATTCAATTATCTGTATTAACATGCAAATAATGAACTTTCGTGATTGTGAATAAGCACTTATTGTTAGTGATATGATTACAGATCATAACCTAGATGTGCTGTGTTTGACAGAAACCTGGCTAAAACCAGACGTTTACATAACTTTAAATAAATCCACCCCCCAAGATTGTTGTTATAAACACAAGTCTCATCTGAAAGACAAAAGGGGAGGTATTTGTGTAATTTATAGTAATATCTTCAGTATTGCTGAAAAGTCTAGTTAAAATATAATTCCTTTGAAGTGTTGGTGCTTAATGTAACACTATCTAGTGTAGGAGATAAATCCTATTTGACATTTTTGCTGGCTACTGTATACAGGCCACCAGGGCACCATACAGACTTTACCAAAGAATTTGCTGATATCAGAGTTAGTACTGGCTGCAGATAAAGTCATAATTGTTGGTGATTTTATATCCATGTAGATAATGAAAAAGACGCATTGGGATTGGCATTTAGATACATTCTAAACTCAAAATGGATCTCCCATTACAGTATCACAGTTGAATATCATGACTTTTTTGCAATATAATCTACAAATGCATACACAAACAGATGCTCTTGCCACGTTTAAAGGTGTTTTACTTGAACACACCTAGTTTGCAGAATAAACTAAAAGCTCCCGTGGTCTCTGCCGCTAAGCGTTTTAATCTCACTGTGCATAGACTCGTCTGGGAAAAGCAAACATGCCGCACCGCATGAGCATCAAGACGCGTGGCTCGCCATTTTGTGACCGCATCTACATTTAAAATAACGAACTTGAGCGCGCAAAAGATGCAACATAAGTGCACAGCCCCTTAGACAGTGGTTAGATGAGCGTAGTAGGGGTGGCACGGTACATGAAAAAAAACCGAACCGTTCTGTTCGCTTGTCTCGGTTGTCCTTTTCGCGTAAAATAAGAGGTGTGTGTGTGTATGTGTGTGTTTGTGTGGACATACAGTAAAATAAAGTAAAAGTGGAGTGCTGCAGGTCACGTCACGTGTAGAAATGCAAGTGGGAGAGATAAGGAAGGCTGCCCGGAGTTGGAGGATGCGCCAGCGACGTATAGCTGGCAGGGCAGATGCATTCACACACTGGCAGTGTTTGTCTCGCGCAGCTGAACCGCGGCTCGTGTATTGCAAATACAGACAAATATTGTCCATTCTGTCACATTTTCCGGTGTTCTCCTCCGACCCCTGTCTGTCTCATGCTTTGATTTATGATGGGCAGCATATATCTGCTGCAGATGCGACCATGTTCCCCTCTGTCTCATACACACATGCATATAGCATGCTGTATATAAGTAGTTCACATGATAAATGTAATATTTAAAAGTTAAGATGCTTCTAGTTTTAATAATTTAAACATGCCTTTGAAGTTTGGGCAAAAACTTCTGGCAGTGTTGTGTTTTTGTGTATTTTTTTCTTTTTCTTTTCACAGCGCTGGATGTCATATGGTGATTGTGAAACACACGGAACACTTCATGGTGAAATTTGTTAATCAGGTCAGCTGAATTAAAGCCACATATGCACAGGTTTTGTTTATTGATTTTAGTTCCGCTTTTAATAATATTATACCAAAGAGATTGTGTGACAAACTCCTGGGGTTGGGGGTTAAAGGTCCCATGGCATGGCATTTTTCTATTATTTTATAATGTTTCCTGAGGTGTACTTATATTGTTAGTATGATTTTTACATCATAAAATGTCATAATTTAGAAAAAAAAGGCATTTTTTCTATACTGCTGTTTGCCCTGTGGCTGAATGCCCTGCTTCAAGAGGCGTGTCTGCTGTGAGACTTCAGTAAAAACGCCCACTGTTGTGATTGGCTGACATCTTTGCATTTTAAATGAGCGGAGGGGGCGTGGTTTAACTTGGTCTACGAGAGAGACGGATGGACCTGAGTTCACTTCACATCAGTTCTCAGCATGTCTGAACTGTTGTAGTTACTCACATATACTTCAGGTTATTAGTTTATTTCTAGTCGGAGGGGCTGTCACTCATGTCAGAAAGTTAGTAACTTTAGTAAATGATGGATCAGCGCTGACTCGAGACGCGAACCGTTTAGAACGATTCAGTCCGATTTGGTGAACTGGTTCGGTTCACTAAAAAGAACCGATTCAAAAGAATGATTCGTTCGCGAACCGGACATCATGGAGACGGAGCGATTGCTAACAAAGTTATTTATAGTAACTTCTGAGTTATGAGAGCGCTGTCAGTCAGCGCGAGTTTATTGTGTTTGTATCTGAGAGTTCTGAAAAAACACGAGTCCCAGTCACGCCGAGTCCGTATTCATCATTATTACCAACTTTGTAATACATGCAATGTACCATTACAGCTGTCGAGATGAACGAGTTAGTAAGTGTTGAGTATAGCATTATTTCTAGATATGTTCCAATCATATGAATAGCGTCAGTGACGCGCATTGAGTAACGTTACACAGCACAAACAAAGACACAACAGCTGTAATCGAATGTAATCCAGTTTATTGTGGGGAAAGATGGCTAGCCTAGCCCAGATATGCTCATGCTTACCCCCGTCTGCTTAATCTCACGCCGCGTTTGGTGCCTCTGCTGTGGGCCAGATGCAGTACTGGGGGTCGGGGATGTTGAAGGCCAACGGCCAGTGCAGCCCGAGCTTCGGCGTGTGTGAGGCCGATGTTGAGCAGAAGCTCATGACTGTATGCACATTTTAGAACCGGTAGATGCGACGAGGACGTACAAAAACACTGACTCACAAGATAGAAAACACGAAAACACCGTTCTGTCTGGAGAGAGAGAGAAGCCGCTGCGTGTGCACGAATAATAAATAATTAGCTACACATAAGAGATCACTGATCACAGATCAGAAGGAAGTGAAGAAAGACTTCTGTTTTCATTTGTACATCCAAACACTGAGAAACTGCCTGCGTTCACGTTAATGATCTCTCGAGCGTTTGCATGGGCGTGCCAGATTCTCTGGGCGGAGGAAAGGGAGGTAACCGTTCCTGCTTGGACGTCAAAACAGGAGGCTTCAGGATTGGCTCGTCTGGCCTGTCATTTTCTCAAAGGCAGAGAGAGACAGCCAGAACTCGGGTTTACACCGATCAACATTTCTATCCACTTGGGGACAATATTCAGGCTAGGGGAACTCATATTAATGTTGAAATACCTCATAAAATGAAAATGTCATGCCATGGGACCTTTAAGGAGTCCATATGTAAGTGGATTCTTGACTTTTTAACAAATAGATCGCAAGTGGTTAGGGTTAATAACCTTTTGTCAAAATCAATGTCCACCAGTATTGGCGCCCCCCAGGGGTGTGTTCTGTCTCCCCTTTTATACTCATTTTATACCAATGACTGTTTTTCTCATCATGACTCAGTCAAAATTTTTAAATTTGCAGACGATACCACTGTGATAGGCCTCATTACTAACGATGATGAATCGGCCTACAGAACAGAAGTGTCCTTGCTGGCTGAGTGGTGCACAATTAACAACTTGTCCCTTAACATCTCCAAAACCAAGGAGATGGTTGTTGATTTTAGGAGCAAAAATATTGAGTCGCTCCAGCCCCTGGCCATCAAGGACAAAACTGTAGAGTGGGTGGAAAGTTTCAGGTTCCTTGGGACCATTATATCCTCTAGTCTCAAATGGAACCTCAATGTCAGCCAGATTGTTAAAAAAAGCTCAGCAGCGACTTTTCTTTTTGAGACAACTTTTTTAAAGTGTCCAAGGCTGGAATGCTCCACTTTTACAGGGCTGTAATAGAGAGCATTCTCACTTTCTCCATTACTGTATGGTGGGGTAGTTGCTCGGCGGAGGATAAGTCTGCGTTGGACAGGGTAGTTAGTTCTGCGTCAAGAATAATTGAGTTGGACCTCCCTAAGATCTGTGACATTTATAACATCCGTCTACTCAAACCTGGTCTGAAAATACTCAAGGATTCATCACACCCAGCTAATTCCCTTTTCATCCCTTTACCGTCTGGTAGAAGGTTAGGAAGCATAAGATAGTCAAAAAAAATTGAGATTACTTCAAAATACATCATAATAGGTAAACAGGGAGCAGCAATGAAAATAACTGAAAATGAATTTACAAAAAGTTGGTTCAATGTACCAAATTCTGTTCCACATGTATCTTTATATACAGGAAATAATTGGGAAGCCAAAGATTTAGGGCCAATGATGAAACTGAACAATGCCAGTGGAATTCAACAATAAATCCATAAATTTTTACTCTGTTGACAAAAATTTCATAAAAGTCTTGTGTGAAACAAAATTAATGGGGATTCCTCAAGAAATAGTTATAAATCAAAAAGTACAAACATAAATGATAGCAAAATCCCAATCAATAGAGACTGTTGAGAGTGAGCTATTTAACGATGTTTAGTGGCGATACTTACTCCAGTAGTTCTGATAGAACCACAACCACAACTGGAAGATATTGTTCGAATACAGCAGCAAGCAGGCCCTTATGAACACTATGTGGCGTCAGAGGGGGGCCAAAAAAGATGAAAGATATTTGGCGTTCACATGAAGGACAGATTGTTGCACCAACAGCACTTTTGAACATTCTCATTTCAGATGCGCATGGATTCGATCACTGCGCAAGGGGGGAAGTAATACGAAAAATTAAACAACAAGGATATTGGTCTCCATATTTATATGCGATGGTAGACAATTTTCTGTCCACATGTGAAATATGTGCCAAATACAATGTTAGAAAGGGAACAGCGACACCAATTGGCCACATACCAGTGCCAGAAGGACCTTTCAGGCATCTAGTAATGGATTATGTGGACATGATAAAGCGAGTACAAGGTAAACGATATATGCTCGTGATAATTGATCAATTTAGCAGATGGGTAGAAGCAATACCATCTTCAGATGAGGGTTCAGGAACAGTCATCAAATTTCTAACAAGACAGGTAATTCCTAGATTTGGAATACCATCAGAAATAAGTTCAGATAACGGGTTGGCATTTATTAAAAAAAACTGTAAAACAAGTATTGCAGCAACTTAGGATAAAACAAAGACTTGGTTGCATTTATAGGCCTCACTTGCACTAATGAGTTGTCGCATGCAAACTAACAGAATCACGCATTTAACACCGCATGAAATGCTTACGGTTCGACCCATGCCTGTACCATATTGCAGAGGTCCCTACAAAGGACCGCCGTTAGAACAATTGCAAATGGAATTAACATCTTATATGAGGAAACTAACTGCAATATGTAAAGCTATATATTTACAGGAAAAAAGAAAGCAGCCCAGTAAGGAGACAGAAACATCTTGTCCAGTTGTCCCAGGTGACCAGGTGTATCTGAGGGTATTCAGGACAATGAAAACCTAAGGGATAATAAGGACTGGCCTGATAAATCAAACTGGATTTTACAAGCATTGGAAGTTGATTCAAGTACCTCCAATGAGGACGAAGAAGATGAATGATGAGCCAGACCCTGAGTGTATGTGCTAGCCTAACCCCTCCCCAAAAGGGTGACCCTCTACAATGCGCAAAGTATCTGGGTTGAAGAAGATGACTATGATATAAAAATAACTTTTAATAGTATAATGCATGATTTGATGTTTGATTATTCTACATAACTGTGACAACCACAGGCGAGGCTGAACAAATTGCACGCTCACGCTTATAACAATGTATTGATGATAAGATATAGGAATTAGGGAAATTAGAATCTTTTACTCCATTCCTGAAAAAGAGAACAAAGCAAAATCTGCAGAGAGGTGTTTGGTTCTAATATTCCTCCGGAGTGTGGTTGCATAATCTAGTCATTGGTAGTAAAAACTGAGTGACTTATTTAAACTCATTAGGTAGCATAACTGAAAAAACTGAATTCTGAAACTACACATCTGGGAAAAGGTTAGTGAAGGTGGGGCTTAGACAAGCCCCAGAGGGGGGAATGTAGAAGATTTTATTATTTAAAAATTAGCAGTTTAAGGCTAATGCAAAGATACTATTATGTTCATGTGTGCGTGCTGACTTTGAGAAAGCCCTTTAGAGCCACAGGACAGAATAAGAACTTAGAATGTGGTGATATGCGAGCCAGGTGGTTGAAGAGTGATACCATAATAGGATGACAACTATGGTATATATTTGACAGAAAATCCAGTGGCAAAGGAGGGCCGGTGGCCAACGGCCCTCAGGCTTTGTTGCGGTGGTTGGTATGAAAGCCTCTTCTGAAACCAATGATCCTTTGAGAAGAAATTTTTATAGAAAGAGAATTCTTCAACATCCTCTCTTGTTCACCTCTCTTGCCCCGTCTAAGATAGACTGACGGTCGTGATATCTCAGCACTTTAAAAATCATAGTGCGACCCATTTCCGTGGACCTCTGCTGTCCATAGATGCGGTGGGCTCTTTCGATCTCTATCGGCCTGTTTGAGAGCAAGGGGATCCACTTTGTAAGCATTACTGTGAGAAAGCGTATCACGTCGCCTCCCTCACTGTTTGGTGCGAGACCAACAATTCGAACATTATTGCGTCTTTCTCGATCTTCCAATTATGCCAGCTTTGCTTGAAGTTTAGACGCATCTGATTTGCAGCCGACTACGTCTTGTTTCAGGCCTCTCTCGTCTCACGTTGGATACTGTCCACTTTGTCGAAAAGCCAGCGCACAACAGTCATCTGTGATTGAAATTCGGCAGTCAGAGACTGCATGCACTGTGTCACATCTTTCATCGCAGTGTGCACTGCGTTCCGGACAACTTCTTCCAACGTATCTTGTTGTTTCGTTAATGCCAGAGAAATGGCGTCCACCATGTCTTCACTGCACGTTGAAGATTTCATCCGTTTTCCAGTCAGGGTTTTCGCGGGCGAGGATGCAGCCTTCTTGTTGGCATTTATCTTGTTTAAAGGTGTGTTTAGATGTTAGATCTGTAAACTTTAACCTGGCATCTTTGCAGGTAATGGGGACAGATACAGATAGGCTTCTGTGCATTTGTGAATCAAGGCCACGGAACGATAGTCTCAAAAGATTCCACAGCTACAAAAGAGCCTATTTAGGGGCATTCTAAGGCAGAACAACACCAATGCAAAAGACTTATGATTTACCGTGCATTAAATTACAGGTAGAGATAACTAACCCTTTACAATGTTTATAAGGCCACAAAGAGTAAGCTATTTTTGCATATGAGTGGTTTCAGTTGTTTCTACATTTTTCTTTTGTAAATTTTGATTACATAAAAAACAAAAAAACAAAAAAAACAAAGAGAGCATTATTTAATGCTAATTTAGACATGCATGAATATACATTACTAAAATCTAAAGTTTTATCTGTTTTTTTAATGGACCTGAGCTAACATGAACTAACAATAAAGAGTTGTATTTTTACTAACTTTTAACAATAACTAATAAATACTGTAACAAATGTATTGCTCATCGTTAGATGTTACTTAATGCATTAACTAATGTTACATTATTGTAAAGTGTTCCCGATTTCATTTCTTTATTTCAACCAGATAGCACTAATCGAATTGATGGCTCAATCGGACTGAAAAGCCTTCATGTAAACACCTTAATCGATCCGACTGAGCTCAATCCGAATGACATTTCGATCGGATTGAAAGGGGTGGTTTATTCCTCTTCTAATCTGACCGAGAGAACATGTAAACACGTAATTGGATTGAAAACCGAAACTGAAAGGACTGTGTATGTGCAATGACGTAGAAATAGCGTAATGGCATATGACACGTGGAATGAGTGGTTCTTGCTGTTGAATAAAGTGTCATATAAATGACTGTCACGTCAGTCTAAAATGATCCTTTCACTCGTCTGTGAAGTGGAGCAGGACAATGTCCCAACAGTCCTTGTTTCGGATTCTCATCCACAGATTTTTTTGTAATAAATATATAAAACTTTTTTTTTCGTGATAAATATAAGCAGCACAGCTCAACGGTTCATATGCTTGTTGTCTTCAAATTATAACCAGAAATGGATAAATATTAAGTCTGCTGTTTAAAACAAATAAAGATCCAATGTAGGAGAACAGTTATTATGTACAAACAGTGGGAAACTGTATATTTGTGCAGTGTGCGGATGTCAAAAAAGTCAATTCCGATTTGAAGCTTGTGACATATAAATGCGCACATAAACCTGATCATTTTGTTAAGCGTTCATAAATAAACACTACATTCAAATTCAATCAATCGGAATGAATTCGACTGAAGCAAAATTGTGCATGTAGACATAGCCAAAGTAAGCGCAAACTTTTAGCGCCAAGCACCATTTCGCAGTAGAAACCTGCAAATGCATTTGCCGCAGACGGCGACGATACCCACAGTGGAAAAATACTTATTCTGGGTGAATACCATCTGTAAAGTTAAAGGGTTAGTTCACCCAAAAATGAAAATTCTGTCAGTAATTACTCACCCTCATGTTGTTCCAACCATGTAAGACCTTCGTTCATCTTCGGAACATAATTTAGTATATTTTTGATGAAATCTGAGAGCTGTCTCACTCCTCCATAGGCTTTCAGAGGGAATGAAACTTGATGGCCCAGAATAGTAAGTAAAAACGTCATTTAAGGAGTCCAAATGACTACAGTGGCTCTGTATTAAGTCTATCATGCGACGAAAATACTTTTTGAGCGGAAAAACAACAAAAATAACGACTTTATCCCACTATTATTGTTCAATTTGAGCCTCTGACGAGAGTTCGCGGGAGTGCCACGACGCATGCGCGAGAACTCGCGCATGCGTCGTGGCACTCCCGCGAACTCTCGTCAGAGAGTATATAGTGGGATAAATAGTGTGATAAAGTCGTTATTTTTGTTGTTTTTCCGCTCAAAAAGTATTTTCGTCGCATGATAGACTTAATACAGAGCCACTGTAGTCATTTGGACTCCTTAAATGACGTTTTTACTTACTATTCTGGGCCATCAAGTTTCATTCCCTCTGAAAGCCTATGGAGGAGTGAGACAGCTCTCAGATTTCATCAAAAATATACTAAATTATGTTCCGAAGATGAACGAAGGTCTTACATGGTTGGAACAACATGAGGGTGAGTAATTACTGACAGAATTTTCATTTTTGGGTGAACTAACCCTTTAAAGGGATAGTACACCAAAGAAATGTATACAGGTTTGGAACAACTTTAGGGTGAGTAAATGATGACCCTTTAAGATGAGCCTAAATTAGCTCTCAAAATATTGTATTATACAATGCTAAACCTGCTCCCTATTGGAGTACCTCGATGTAAATGTGAATGAATTCCAACATTATGGCACATACCAAAAGACCACTTCTCATTCAGCCTCCTCTCAGCAAGGCTGTGCACCAGCTGAATCTCGTAGTCTTGATCTCTGCTTCCCTTAGATGCCTGGAGGACCCTCACGCCTGTGGAGAGTTTGATGTAATCCTCGTAGTAATAGCCCCACGCAGCCAGAGAGAGCTGAAGCTGGCTGTCAAACTGGGCTAGATCATCCAGGGTAGTGCAGCCCAGGGTCTTCAGACTGCCAAAATATAAAGAAGGGGAGCCATTATTTATTAGATACAATAGATGGGTGAATAGATGTTTGCAGAACTTCACAAGTTCCTGACATTTATCAAACATTCAAACATGTCAGAGATGGCTATAGCAAGGCTTGATGGTTATTTATTTTCCCAAGGAGCATGTGTGCTCCTAAAGCCTGGTTTATACTTGCTGCTTCCGCATGAACGTGAAAGTGTTCATGGCAAAGTGTGGATGATCATGCACATGCGTTGGATAATTTCACAGGTTTCACACCTATATGCTACAACTCCACACAACATGATGGGAGATATATCAGAGTTCAAAAGAGGACAATATGTTGGTGTGCGTCTCGCTGACTCATCTGTCGGCATATAACCACGTAGGACAAACCACATCCAAAAGGGGTAACTGTTGACACAAGAGGAATATGTTTGAAAGGGTTTCATTGGTGCCAACAGTGCAAATCATGGGCTGTGGACAATGTGAAATATATATTGTTCTCTGATGAGTCTACCTTTACTGTCTTTCCCATATCCGTGAGAGTTATGGTGTGGAGAAGCCCCAAAGACGCTTACCATGGACTTTTGTTTGACCAGAGTGAAGCACGGGGGTGGATCAGTGATAGCTTGGGCTGCAATTTTAATATTATTATTGGCATCCATTTCTTGAAAGGCAATGGAATCTGCACCTTGGGGTCTCTAGACATTTGTTAAGTTACAGCACCTGCTGTGACTGTAGTGTGTCAGATTATTTTTTATCTGATGAAAATACTTGTTACATCATAAGAAGAATGGCATCTACACTAATATTAGCATCTCTGTTTATCCCGAGGTTTACAGTAGTCTGCTGGATCTAGGCCTGATCCTGTCAACTATACTCTCCCTTGTGAAGGCCTCCTTCACTTCACTTTCCCTCTGTGCAGATGAAAACGTCTTCTCATCTACTCATCAAATATCTCATCTACTCGTCTCCTCCATATCGTTATAAATATTCACCCCATTGGAAAGCATATTTACACTGTCTGAATTTTGTGAATTATGTGCCATTCACCATATAGAGAACAGTGTGAAAATTGTGTGAACGAGTGATGATTTCAGCCGCAGCCTCAGTGTTTATTTACAGTGCTTACAGGAAGCTTCAGAGCATTTGATTGGACAGAAAATATGATGAGAAGTGCAGAGTAGGGTTGTGCCGTATCGTCCATCGTGATGGCTGACTGACATCACGATGGAGCGCCACCATCGTGATGCCACGCCCCCCATTGCGAGTCTTGTTGTGAGTGCGACGCACACTAATCCTCTTCTATAGTTAAACTAAAAACGTTGCAGGGATTGCTCTGTAAATTAAAGAGGATAAATGAGAATATAACTAATGCATATATTCTATTTTAAATACTGTAGTCTTTGCCAGATATAGCCTACATTTTGAAATAATAAACGATGCTCAAACATCCATTTCATAAGCATTCGTGTTTATTTCAGCACTTCCGTCAGTGAAACAACACACCACAGCCTGTAAAACATTTAAACGATTATAAGTAAATAATGGTAACCTAAAGAATATAAGAAAATTAAAAATTGAATTCTAAAAAATTGTTTCATTTCCCCTTGAAGATGCATCATATACCACTCTACACGAGATGAAACACGAGCTGGATAGACACCTTCTCAAATATCTTCGTCTTCATGTGTTCTCCTGATGTTGCAAAGCAACACTTGTTGTAAAAGTTCTGAAGAGCAAATTTTATCTTCCACAGGGTCAAGACATTTAAGATATGTTTGATTATTCACTGCCAGAGAAAACGAAAGTTAAATGGCCTGTGAGTGTGAAATGCACCATGCAAATAAACTTGACGCGCCTTACCAAGTCTAATAACAAGCACAAACTGTGTTAGATAAAATTAATTAAAAAGGTAGCCTATTTGTCCTACAGTGTTTTTCTTCTATCCCACAGTAAAGGAAGTGAATGGGTATAAAAGACTTAATTATAAACAAACAAAAGGAAGAAACGCTTATAATTCCCTGCGAAAATGGGTGTGACGCGAGTGAAGATTTGAGAAAAGAAACGAGATGTCCATGTGGGATAAAATGGACTAACGTTAGGCCTATTGTTAAAATTCACGGAAAATGCAAAACAGAATAAAAAAAGCTGACAAATCTTAAATTGGGCTCAGCCTACCTCTCTCATTCGGCATGAATCCATTCATGGCTGCAAATGTATTTCCTTTGTAAACAAAGCTTTGTGCTTCACTCAGTATTATTCACAAAACAGCATTAACATACAAAACACTGGGTTAGTAACAAAATTATAGTTTTGAAGTGGAAAATAGTATTTATGTAAAGAGATATATTAAAATCAAAAGTACACAACTCTTCTTAAGTGGAAGGAAGCTACTTTTTTCCCTCACGTGCAACCTAGCGTGGATGAGTCATTATTTGGGTTAGTAAAATAACGAAATTATATAGTTTTTAAGTAGAAAATAGTATTTATGTAAAGAGATAGTAAAATACAGATATAGTAAATAATATATTTGTATTAATAAAACGACGATATCATCGTCCATCACAATGTTTTACTGTAAACATCGTCAACTGCCAATTTAGGAGACATCGCCCAACCCTAGTGCAGAGTGATGTAATCAAAATCGTTGATTCATATTGGCGGAAGTGAGAGATTAAGTTTTGAATGCTTATATCTTAAAAAATTTGAATTTTGTCATAGTTTTGGAGGACACTACCACACAAGAATTAACACACCATTGCGACAGTATATGGTTTATCTGTGTTCTTCAAGACATTTGCGTATTTTCATAAGTATAATGTAAATTTTAATATCGCTATAATGCAAACGACATATAGAATACAAGGGCTGTGCGATATTGAAGAAAAATACGATATGCAATACCTTGTTAAACAATGCGATATTCGATATGCGATATGATATTGTTTTAATTGCGTAAAATCTATTTAAATTATATTTTAAAAAATGTAAAAACTGAATGATACCATTTATGTGTTTGCTTTCTTTTCCCAGAAAGAATGTGATCGCTACAACTTCTGAAAGTGACCAGCAGTGTTTAAAAAAAAAAAAAAAACAATGTCACAAATCTGACAATATAATTTTAACATCAATGTAAACAAACAAAAAATGTAATGCCAATATTTAAATACCAAAAACTCTTTGCTTGACTTGGTTATATATTTATATCAACCTAAAACTTAACATCAAGAACATCCAGGTAAACAAAGACACCTGAACTAGGGGTGGACGATTATTTTGTTATCTTTGTTATTAAAAATAAGAACTAAAAACAGTAGTCTTCACATTAATTAAATATACAATGATACATAATAAGGCTACAAAGGTTATTCAGCCAAGAGCACTGAGTGATTTTCTCTTTTTCTTTTGTTGTTTTGACAGACAGCGGCAGGTTTACTGTAATAGCAGGCTGTCACTTTAAGACCTAGCCTAATGCACGGTTCCTATTGACACGCATTCGGTTTCTTTCCCCAACTGATATCGTTCACATAAAGCATAACCGACTGTGTTTACATGAATACTCATGTATTTCTTTCTGCAGTCGAGAAGAAATGAAGGTTTTGGATGAAAATATTCCTGGGGTTTCCTCCATATAATGAACTTCAACGACACCATCGTAGATGCCTCATTCTACTGATCCGTGCAGGTGCTAATGAGGCATCTACGATCGATATATCTATGACCACGCTCGTATTTGACCTCACTTGGCGGAAGTTATGGCTGAGCTCAGAGATGATCACGTTCATCTGATAAGAGGTAAAATAATAGCATAAATACTGCTGGGTTTCTCTCAGAAACTGATGGTTACGCTAGATAAGACCCTTATTCATCGTCTGGTGTCGTTTAAAGCCCTTTGAAGCTGCACTGAAACTGTCATTTGGACCTTGAACCGTTTGGAGCCCATTGAAGTTCATTATATGGAGGAAACCCCAGGAATATTTTCATCCAAAACCTTCATTTCTTCTCGACTGCAGAAAAAAAGACATGGACATCTTGGATGACATGGGGGTGAGTAAACTATCAGCAAAATTTTATTTAAAAGTGAACTAATCCTTTAAGTTGTTTCAAACCTGTATGAGTTTCTTTCTTCAGCTGAACACAAATGAACATATTTTGAAGAATGTCGGAAACCAGACAGTTGCCAGTAGCCATTGACTTATTTTTTTCTACTATGGAATTCAATGTGTTCTGTTTACCGTTTGATTTCTGACACTTCAAAACGTCTTACTTTGTGTTCAGCAGAAGAAAGAAACTCATACAGGTTTAGAACATCTTGAGGGTGAGTAAATTATGTCAGAATTTCCATTTTTGGGTGAACTATGCCTTTTTCACCCAAATCTGTTTACCAACCTGTTTACACAGATGAAAAAAACATGTTTGACAATTGAACCATTAAATTTAAAGTGGTTTTCATGTTGTTTCTAATAAATTTTGCCTTGAATTGAACATATCATTCAGTCTCATTTTTTAGTTGTTTTAAATAATATACCCTTTTTCCACTTTTACAATTTAACTCTTAATAAAGCTTTTTAGTAAATGGACAGATCAAAAAAAAAGATGAACAACAACCAGTTCATCTGATTCACCACAAAAGGAGCGACTGAGGCAAATCACACGTTTAAACTTTTGCATGTAAGGGTTTGCTTGATAATTGTTTACTTTAGGGTAATACTTGTGGATTCTTTTGAAAGAAATCTTTTACTTTGTTGGTTAAATTATGAGAAAGCATTCATCCTTTTAAAAAAACTCTTTACAGAAATAATGTTAAAGACTTTAATGCTTTCCTGTTATCAGAATGGCTATATATTTTCAGATTTCACGTTGAAGAATAAAAAAAGGGTTTGTTTTTACTCTGTATTTGCATTTATGAATATGATATTTAGTGAAAAATGTTTAGACTTCAGTTGTCTCGCCAAGTCAGAAAACGAAATGAATCTAGCCCTTTGGAAGATTCAGCGCGAAGGCCGGTAAGCGCCCTCTGGAGGAAGGACACCGTATCGCATCTTTGCTGGACAGCTACAGATAGGCTTCTGTGCATTTGTGAATCAAGGCCACGGAACGACAGTCTCAAAAGATTCCACAGGTACAAAAGCGCATATTCTAAGGCAGAACAACAATGCAAAAGACTTGTGATTTACTGTGCATTAAATTACAGGTACAGAATACAGATAAAGCATTTGTGGATTGTGAGCAAAAGGAATAATGCATGATTGCTCTCTCTCTGTGTGTGTGTGTGTGTGTGTGGATCTCGCGTGCATTTGTAAATTGCCTTGTGTGTGTGGATCTCTCGCGTGCATTTGTAAATTGCTTTGTGTGTGTGGATCTCTCGCGTGCATTTGTGGATTGGTGCGTGCATGTGGATCTCTCGCGTGCATTTGTGGATTGTTGAGCGTGCATGTGGATCTCTCGCGTGCATTTGTGGATTGTTGAGCGTGCATGTGGATCTCTCGCGTGCATTTGTGGATTGGTGCGTGCATGTGGATCTCTCGCGTGCATTTGTGGATTGGTGCGTGCATGTGGATCTCTCGCGTGCATTTGTGGATTGGTTCGTGCATGTGGATCTCTCGCGTGCATTTGTGGATTGGTGCGCGTGCATGTGGATCTCTCCCGTGCATTTGTGGATTGTTGAGCGTGCATGTGGATCTATCGCGTGCATTTGTGGATTGTTGAGCGTGCATGTGGATCTCTCCCGTGCATTTGTGGATTGTTGAGCGTGCATGTGGATCTCTCCCGTGCATTTGTGGAAGGTTTTGAGACTGTTTTCACTCCATACAAGACAGCCATTTTGACATAACTGTGTGTGTTAGGGATGCAACAATACTGTTAGTCCACGGTTCAATACATACCTCGGTTTTTTAACCACGGCTTTCAGTTCGGTTTGGTTCGGTTCGGTTCGGATCGGGTGGCTAGTCACATCAGATTTTTTCTATTTTTATAGCCGACAGGAACAGCAAGAGCTTAAGGAGAATAAATACCATTTTTTATTGCAATACTCTTTCTTTATTTTACTTAAAAGACTTGAAAAACCTTACTTACACTTAAAACTTCACTTTAAAAAAAACCCTGTACACATTCCTAGTGTACTGTATAATATAAAATAAATATATATAAAGATTTACACTTGCAGCTCAGAGCTGTACAACAGCATTTAAGTATGAAATTGAATGAATAAATGTAAAAATAAAACACTACATAGACTTCACTATAAAATATACATTGATTCTTATTAAAGCTACTGTATTAAAGGTCCCATGGCATGGCATTTTTCTATTATTTTATAATGTTTCCTGAGGTGTACTTATATTGTTAGTATGACTTTTACATCATAAAATGTCATAATTTAGAAATAAAAGGCAATTTTTCAATACTGCTGTTTGCCCTGTGGCTGAATGCCCTGCTTCAAGAGGCGTGTCTGCTGTGAGACTTCAGTAAAAACGCCCACTGTTGTGATTGGCTGACATCTTTGTATTTGTACAGGCCTGTCATTTTCTCAAAGGCAGAGAGAGACAGCCAGAACTCGGGTTTACACCGATCAACATTTCTATCCACTTGGGGACAATATTCAGGCTAGGGAACTCATATTAATGTTGAAAAACCTCATAAAATGAAAATTTCATGCCATGGGACCTTTAAAGTTTTTCAGAGCAGTGAGTGATTTTCTCTTTGTCTTTTGTTGTTTTATTAACCACTAAAGGAATAGTTCACTCAAAAATGAAAACTCTGTCATCGATTACTCACGCACAAGTTGTTTTAAACCTGAATAAAGTAATTTGTTCTGTTGGACATAAAATATATTTTGAAGAATGTTGGAGACCAAACAGTTGCTGGTCCCCATTGTAGGAAATAATAATATGGATGTCAATCGCTACCATCAACTGTCTGGTATTCAACTGTTTGTGTTCAACAGAAGAAATGAATACAGGTTTGGAACAACATTAGAGTGAGTAAATAATGACATCATTTTAGAGGTGAACTGTCCCTTTAACCCTCTCGAGTCGGCGGTCGCTTTTTTTTCTTGTTTTCGCGTTTTTTATAATTCAGGCAAGTGTTATACATCATTATAATCTGTTAAGTTTCAATTTTTTTGTGTACAGTCACAATAAAAACAAATTGTTGTGCTTTTTGCAAAATAAAGAAAACACATGATGCGCGATCTGCAGCCTCTCTGTCAAAGACGTTCATTCAGACAGTCTTTAGAAAATTACCTCTAGCTTAGTGAATACTTGTCTTTTGACATGAGACATATGTCTAAAGAAACGGTGAAATGTCAGGTTATAAACACTGTAAACCAAATGAAAAACAAATATTCTGTGTTTATGTAATCTGGTTGAAAGCAGAGAGAGATTAAACGTTCCTGAGCGGCTCATTATACACTAATGCGACCACGCCCAGGAAGCATGCGTTCTATTGAGATTCAAATACTGAGGCTCTGGAGTCAACGCCCACACATCACATCACACCACACATCAACTCAAACAAACACATCAAGTACTGCATTCCTACTTCAACTACATCGTTTTGAGACGCGTTTAATAATCCTGGAATAATTCTCCATGAAAAGCTCCATGAAATTTCTGAAAGAAACGGATTCCACCGCTGTGTGTAAGTAGTAGGGGTGCACCAATCCGACTTTTTCAATCCCGATACTGATGCCTGGGCTTTGTGTATCTGTCAATACCCGATACCGAACCGATACTATTGTTGAATTAATAATAAACTGTATATCTTCCACCTTATACCTTCCTTGAAGAGACTAAAGGCACCAGACTTTACTAACTAAACATAACTAAGACAAAATAACAGATGTATGTAAAGTGTTGAATTCTTATTTATTTAAAAAAATAATAATAATTGTGCATTCAAATCTAAAATAGAATGTAATCAAACTTCTTTAAATAAATAAAATGTAGCAGTGGAAACAAAAAACAGTGTATTGGTCAAACATACAATAGTAATCTGACAGGTACCAAACATTTTTTACACTACAGATAATTGTTTTGGTATATAATCATATCAATATTAGGCCCCTAATATCATATCATATCAATATTAGGGGCGGCAGTGGCTCAGTGGTTCATGTAGGTTGTCTACAAACCGGAAGGTTGGTGGTTCTATACCCAGTTCCATCTGACCAAGTGTCGAGGTGTCCATGAGCAAGACACCTAACCCCAGCTGCTCCCGACGAGCTGGATGGCGCCTTGCATGGCTGACACCGCCGTCGGTGTGTGAATGGGTGAATGTGAGGCAATGTGTAAAGCGCTTTGGATGGCCATTGGTCTGTTAAAAGCTCTATATAAATGCAGTCCATTTACCATTTACCATTAAAAAGTAGCATTACAAATTAACAAATAGTCTTAATTTTCTGCCATATGCAATTTAATAAAAATTATCAGCTTGCTAATAACAACTTTGTTCTGGTTTCAGCTCACTCCTGTCTAAATGATTGTAGGCTAGGCCTATTTATTTTACTACACATTGTCAACTGAAATAAGCTGAAATACTGTTGATAATTAAAAATAATTCTTACTACCCACTCTTGCTTACTTGTGTTCTCATTTCAGATGCGTTCAGAGTAAATGATTAAACTGATTCGTGAGTTCAGTGTTGGACAGATCAGTTGTTCTAACCAGTCGTTAAAATGATTCGGTTCAAAGGAGTCATTAGGTCACGAATCGGACTTTAGCAGACGCGTTGTGTGTCTGTTAGAACATCGCGAAAGATGTCAACACACAGAAAACACTTCATAACTGAATATAATTTGTCTCCCGTTTATTGAAATTGCTTTATGTCAGCTGGTCAGAGAAGAGTCAACATTTTTTGAGCGCAATTCACAACCAGCGATAATTCAAGGACAAAATTGTCCGAATGTGTCACGTGCAACATGGTTTCGGTCTTCCGACCTTTTGATTTGGAATTGGATTAATATGTGAAATATGAGAGAGCTAAAACTGATTATTTTGAAGACCCAGAGAGCGTGCACCAAAAAGGTAGCTTTTGCAAACTGGTAGTATAAGCGTTACTTTTCCCTCGTTGAGGTGAAAGGTAAGAATGTTTACGTAACGTGCAGCTTATGTCCAGGAAGAAAGAGTCTCTCCACATCGGTGGCCAGTAATTCTAATCTAATGAAGCCTCACATCATCAAAGCCACAACATTAGTGGCTAAAAACCCAGGTGATAACGTGAGCTCCACTACCAGAGGAGTAAAAGTACTGATAATATTTACACAATATTTACACTATAGTAGGCCTACTGATAATATTTACAATAATATATTGAATTTGATAGGTGTCTCTCACATTGTCCCACAGCAACATTACAATTGTGTACATTAATGTACAATGTTTTATAATAATAATTTATTCGATTTAGCGTCCAATTCATTTATTTAACATATTGGGGGCATCCAAGTTATTTGACATATTTGAACATTTGAAAAATAAATTAAAAAGTAACACAATAGTTACTTTCCCTGGTAATTAGTTACTTTTATAATGATGTAACTCAGTTACTAACTCAGTTACTATTTGTAAGAAGTAACTAGTAACTATAACTAATTACTTTTTTTAAGTAACGTGCCCAACACTGCTCAGGACATATTGAGGATACAAAATCAGCTGAGTTTGATTCTGTTGCAATCTGTTCACCTTTTTTCCTAAAACGCCTGGACTAGTAGGCTATGTGCTTGCTTCAATAAAAATGAATACAGTTATGATGAAGCTAACTAGTTACTAGCAACCTAGTTATAATGAAGCTAACTAGTTACTAGCTAGCTAGTTATTAGTTATCTAACATTAAAAACATGTTTCTATTTAATGAGAGTCATACGAACCTCAAAGTGTTAACCTGTCACCTCTGACCTTCAACAGCTGTCACAGCTCCTGGTGCATGGGATGTGTTGTTGCAGGAACTGATTTGCTAAAAGCTACTTCTGACTGGTCGAAATCTCATGCTACTTAGGACAAATGTAATGTACAGAAGTAGCTGCACTGCTTAAATACAAAATAAAAGTTTTTGAAGGAAAATATAAGTAAAGTCACTCTGACAATTTTTATGTGAAATGTGCATATTTACCCCCAATTGTCATGGTATGGGGAAAATTTAAGTTTTTTTAAACTTGAAACCAATTTTATTGGATTCCCTGACCCCCAAAATGTACACTTTGACACCAAATTTGTCATTATAGCGATAACAGAAGCAAAGATATGGGCTCTAGAGTATTTTCTGCGCATTGGCGGCCATCTTTTGAAAAAAACTGTTTATTTCAGATACAAAGTGTGATCTCACTTGTGTCTTAGGATACATTTATTTGTATGACCCTAAGGTACTTCCATACCAAAGGCGACATTTGCATCATGACTTGAAGTCAAAGGCCTATTTTTTGGGCTTAACCTCCCTACTATATTTCAAACTGGTTGCCATTAAGTGTAATTGTTCCTTTTGTATGCAATGGAGTGATTCTTCAAAAAAGAATCACACCTTTGAAATGAATTTTACTCAGCATTATTTTTATTTATTTTTTTCAAGATTAGTAGTGAAAAATTTGATGTCATGACAGCCCTAGTCTGAAGTATTTCACTCAGTTCCCTGATCATTCCATTTCAATTTCAGCAAGTGAAGAACAAATTTATACTCAAGTGTGTCATGTATTATGCACATTAAAAATCGGTCTGACAGAGAGCATGTTGAAGTCGCTCAGGCCGCCTTTTTCTCCCTCTTCTTGGATGACACATTGAAAACATCCAGTAGTGTGGGTTTTCAAGGAAATGCACTTACCTCTGCTTCTTGTAAATACTACTGTGCATTGGTCATCACGTTGAATGAGATATTCAAGATGAGGATTTGAAAACACGCGGATCGTAAGGTAATAATTATTTATTTCTTAGCCAGCAAGTATTCAGTGAAGTGATCTATGGCATGCCCATGAGTGTGTATTATTGATGTTTTTAGTTCTTTTAGTTCCAATATTCCAACCGACAGCCAGCTAAATTTTTGGCGGACATGATAACGTGTGTGTCACGTGTATATTCTGTTTTTAAATCAGTTTTCATTTTTATTTTTCAGTTTGCTAATTAGTTTTGTCATCCTAGTCCCTTGCTGGTTTGCTTCTAGACATGTTTTACATATTGATTTGAGTATTCTGTCCAGGTGTGACTTATTAATTATCTCGTCAGCTCCTTTGTCTGCCCTTCTATTTAAGCCCTGTGTGTCTTTCAGTTCTACGTCTATGTAACGTCATGTTTAGTTGGTTGTTCTGTCTAGTTCTTGAGCATTATATGAAGTTGACATTATATCAATTAAATGAATTTATTTCTGAATAAAGACTGCTGCACTTAGTCTACGTTCAGACTGTCAGTCCAATTCTGATTATTTGTGTATCCGATTAGAATCTGATTTTAAATTATTGTTGTCCACACTGTGTATCGCAACTGTTCAGATCCGATTTGTGTGTCCATGCAGCTCTTTAGTTTTCCGGAATATCTGCATTGGTTTCTATGTCAATGACGTTGCGTTGGTAGGCATAAGTCAAAAACAGCAACAACAACCGCAACACAGAGGGGTTTGCAATACAGATGTTGTCTTATTTACAATGATATTGTGTAGCCGCTGCGTGCTGGACAACTGTGTCTTCTGAGGCAGTGGCAGAACCGTAGGAGAGGCTTCATTCCACGCTATCGCCTGCTGGTTTCAAAACATGTCTCTGTTATATTGTGATTTGATCAGATTTCAATCAGATATGCACAAAAATCGGATTTGGACTGACAGTCTGAAAATAGCCTTAGATCCTGCTTCATCTCTGCTGCAACCAACGCTGACAGGGTGAGGGGGTAAACTATGTTTGATTTTTGGGTAATTGTAAAACGTGCTGAAAACATTTTAAATGCTTTTTGCATAGTTATTTGCATTATACTTATTTGACGGAATTAAGTTTATTTGGAAATGTAGATCCTGTTGTAAATAATAGTGAAAAATTCCTTTTTAAAAGTGCTGTTCAATTATTACCCCTTAGAAGATTTTGTCTTCACATCAATTTTAGAGGGAGGTCTGTCCTTAATAATGTCACTGTTGTGCCATATTTGTCCCACTGTTGATGACTGTCTTTACCATTCCATGGTATATCTAATGCCTTGGAATTTTTCACCTGATTGATATCTGTAAACAGTTAAAACATTTACAGTTCAAAAACTGTAATAAAGTTATTATTATGCGGATGCTAGTAAAATATACATGTTGAAAAATGTGTAAAAATATATTTTTTGTCTTTCCTTACTGTCATGGGGCAGCCCTGACAAAAGGTATAAGAGTTTATGTTGAATTAACTGCCAGATATAGTTTATTGTGTAACCATTTTAATTATAGTTTTAATTTTTAGTTTTAATTATAAACAAGCCTGAAATACACCTGATAGAAATCTGATGTATAGATTACTGAATACCAATATTGTGTGTATGAACTCACGTGTGATAGTAGTGCTCCAGGCTCTGGGAACAAAGCCACTCCTGGAAGGCAAAGTCTCTGAGCAGCTGCACGTGGGCCTCAGTGATCTCCCTCCAGTGATGCTTTTCCTTTACTACTTCCTCCAGTCGAGACAGCACACATAAACTCAGCTCCTCCAGAGTCTGAACATCTATAAACACAGGAACATACACATTCATAAACAAACAGACACAAATAGAAGCAAGATTTGACCAACCAGGCAGACAGTGAAAGTGCTCCAACACGTTGCTCAGTGTCACATACAGTCATGTGTAAAAGAAAGGACACCCTTTAGAATTGTATTGTCTTACGTCAATCAGAACATAATAAAAATCATCTGGTCGTTAGCAGGTCTTAAAATTAGGTAAATACAACCTCAGATGAACAACAACAAATTACATATTACACTGTGTCATTATTTTTTTTAAAATAAAGCCAAAATCTAAGATCATTGCTGCAGTTTTTTCTTCCTTGGCATTGTGATAACACACACCTGAATGCTCCAGACCAGCAAACTGCCACTTTTATAGAAGTGATCAATGATCAATTTGATGACTCAATTAATCAAAGACATTTGATAAGCAGCGCCTGACTGCTACTTTTGATAAATAAATAACGACACAGTGTAATATGCCACGTGTTGCATTTACCTCATTTTAAGACCTGCCAAGGACCAGATGATTTTTTATTATGTCCTGAAACATAAAACCATAGAGTTCAATAGGGTGTCCTTCCTTTTTCACATGACTGTGTGCGGGCTATGTGATCCAGTCAGCACAAAGTCCAAGCGCCTTGTGCATACAGTGCCCTCCACTAATATCGCCACCATTGGTAAATACAAGTAAAAATGTCTTTACTAGATCCTGCTGGTCTTTCATTCAAAATATTCACAAAAATATTTTGTAGGGATGCACCGATATGAAAATTGAGGTCGACACCGATAATAATCATTTATATTTGAAAGCCAATAAATCTCATTTTTAACATACTTTGTGAGAGTTTGATTACAAAACCAAAAGTCTCACCATTAAAAGCCATGTCCCAAGCACACAATTATGATGTTCTCATTATTTTATAGGGCTGTCAAGCAATTAATCGCATCTAAAATAAAAGTTTGTGTTTACATATTTATGTATTGTGTATAATTATTATGTATATTTGAATACACACACAAACATGTATATATTTAAGAAAATATTGATATACTGTATATTTATATAGTTTATATTATAAAATAAAAAAATTCTTAAATATATACATGCATATGTGTGTATTTATTAGTGGTGGGCCGTTATCGGCGTTAACGCAAGACTCTTATCGGGCGATAAAAAAAATATCGCCGTTAATCTATTCTCAAAGTTGGGTTGGGAGCTGGGTCTATACTACACAAGCTATGATGACTTTCACCTTGATATTTTAGCGCGGATGTACACCTAGCCAAATTGCACTGTAGAGGGCGAGAGAACGAGTCTTCGAACTTGTGTGTATGCCTACTAGTGTTGTCAAAAATATCCATATTTCGCTATATATCGATACTGAAATATCTGAAACGCTATAATACTCATTTTCTACAGTATCGATATCAACTGCGCTCTCCTCTCCGACCGACAGTGAGTGACACGCACCCGCCTCCTCTCATTCAGTCCGTTTAATCCTCTGAACATTGCGAACGGGTGTTCTGCTGGACTTTTGTTAGTATTGGTGTGACCGGTCTGAATTTCGCGCAGGGTTTCACATAACGTTAATTCTACTAATTCCCGCAGATTTCGCGCTCGCATCTGAAGCGCACACACCGTAATAAAGCCGCCTCTGACATACAAGTGCAAAAATTAGCTCCTTTTTCCAGCTTATTAATGGTCAAATACACGCAAAAATGTCTCAATGACCATCTTGGTGAGTTTTAACGTAAACACAGTCGTAACCAGCTCACAGGAACAGTGTTTGGGATCCATGTGTGCGTCAGGTCTTAAAGGGACAGAAGTTATTTATTATTCAAACTACAAAAAGACAAACGATCACTTACGAGCACACATATTCTGAATGCCTTCGGCAGAATTCAAATGAGCCACTTTAATCTAGATTAATTTTGGAATTAATCTAGATTAAAAAAAATAATCTATGCCCACCACTAGTATTTATATATACACTGAACAAAATTATAAACGCAACACTTTTGTTTTTACCCACATTTTTCATGAGCTGAACTCAAAGATCTAAGACTTGTACACAAGTGTACACAAAAGGCCTATTTCTCTCAAATATTGTTCACAAATCTGTTAGTGAGCACTTCTCCTTTGCCAAGATAATCCATCCACCTCACAGATGTGGCATATCAAGATGCTGATTAGACAGCATGATTATTGCACAGGTGTGCCTTAGGCTGGCCACAATAAAAGGCCACTCTAAAATGTGCAGTTTTACTGTATTGGGGGTCCAGGTGGTTATGTGTAAACACAATAGCGATTAATCGTTTGTCAGCCCTATTATTTTATGTAGCCTATATGACAGACTTGCGCTGCACATGTTGCACTTAAACATTAAAAATTAACATATCGGCTGATACAAATATGGCGGCCGATATATCATGCATCCCTAATATTTTGTTATTTTGTTCTTTCTTTTTCTTTGTAATTGACCAATAATCTGATTGACAAATAAACAGCTTACTCTTACTTCAGTTTTTTTGCATTCAGTTCAAGTCAAGTCAAGTCATGTCATGTCAACTTTATTTATATAGCGCTTTTTACAATGCAGATTGTTTCAAAGCAGCTTCACAGTGTTAAACAGGAGAATAATACAACAGAATTTTATTCAGCTGTACAGCTGCTCCAGAGAAAAAACGGTGATGTCATCAGCTCATTTCAATTATCATACAGTGACAATGTGGGCATTAGATCCGTAATTAGATTTTTTTTTTTTTTTGGTAATTTAGTTTATATGGTTAATTTAGTTTACTAACTAGATTTATTTGGATATTTAGTTGAAAATGTAGTGTCCCCAACTAAGCAAGCCAAGCCAAAGGCGACAGTGGCAAGGAAACCAAAACCCCATCAGGTGTCTTAATGGAGAAATATAAACCTTGGGAGAAACCAGGCTCAGTCGGGGTGCCAGTTCACCTCTGGCCAATTAACAAACAGCGTATGATTATTATTCTGGCAACTTTAAAGGTCAGAGGTCATATTAGATTGGAATATTCGAAGGATCGGAGGCTACGCGCCGGAGACGGGTTAATTGAAGATGATGTATTGATTAATCAATTATTAAATTGCAATATTCGAAAGATCTGAGCCGCCAGGCCGGAGAAGGGTGGGTTTATTGAGGATGCCGTGTCGATGAGGTAATTTCAGGGGGAGTCTAATTGACACGGTCTCTACAGACACTTCAGGGTCATGCGTTGGTCATGTCTGGGCGCAGGTCCACCATCTGATCTGGATACGGCCCGGATCGCTCAAGTACTGGGGAACTAAAATGGAACAAACCATTTAGTGTTTTGTAAGTAATAAGCAAGATTTTAAAATGTATGCAATGTTTAATAGGGAGCCAGTGCAGTGTTGACAGAAGCGGGCTAATATGGTCATACTTCCTGATTCTAGTAAGAACTTGAGCTGCTGCGTTTTGAACCAGCTGGAGTTTGTTTATTAGGCGAGCAGGGCCACCACCCAGTAGAGCATTACAATAATCTAGCCTTGAGGTCATGAACGCATGAACTAACTGTTCAGCATTTTGCACTGAGAGCATGTGCCGTAATTTAGATATATTTTAAGAGGGTAGAATGCAGTTTTACAGATGCTAGAAACGTGGCTTTCAAATGAGAGATTGGTATCAAATAGCACACCCAGATTCCTCACTGACGACGAGGACTTGATAGAGCAGCCATCAAGTGTTAGACAGTATATTAGGTTACTACTTGTGGAGCTTTTTTGTCCTATAATTAACAATTATGAGCAATTATGAGCAAGGTCCTCATCCGGGAGATGCTCTTTGCCGATGACGCCGCCCTCACTGCTCACACGGAAGCCGATCTCCAGCGACTCATCACCCTCTTTGCGGAGGCATGCACAGAGTTTGGCCTCACCATCAGCCTTAAGAAGACCAACATCATGGGTCAAGATGTCAGCACCACTCCCATAATTACCATCGGAGATCACACCCTGGAGGTGGTGGATAAGTTCACATACCTCGGCTCTACAATCTCCAGCAACCTATCCCTGGATGCCAAGCTTAACGTGAGGATAGGCAAAGCAGCAACCGCCATGGCCCGCCTAGCGAAGCGTGTGTGGGACAACCCCATGCTGACCCTCAACACAAAGATGAAAGTGTACCAAGCGTGCGTGCTGAGCACCCTTCTGTACGGCAGTGAGGCTTGGACCCTATACACGCACCAAGAGCGAAGACTGAACGCCTTCCACATGCGCAACCTCAGACGGCTCCTTTGCATCACCTGGCAGGATCGTGTCTCCAACGCAGATGTTTTGGCCCAGGCAGGCTTGTTAAGCATTTTCGCCACCCTCTCTCAGAGGCGCCTGCGCTGGCTCGGACACGTATGCAGGATGGATGATGGCCGTATCCCGAAGGACATCCTCTATGGCGAGCTCGCCATCGGTACACGGCCAACCGGTCGACCAGCCCTGCGCTACAAGGATGTATTTATTTAAATAAATACTCAGGTGCAGACTCCATTGTCTCTAGAGACAGAAGGATGCCATAGACAATTAACAATTAAGTTTTTTCTGAATTGAGTTGCAGGAAATTACTAGTCATCCAATTTGTTTATCAGCTATGCATTCCGTTAATCTTGTGAATTGCTAAATTTAATCAGGGCATGAAGAAATATAAAGCTGAGTATCGTCAGCATAATGAAAACTAACGCCATGCTTCCTAATGATATCTCCCAGTGGTAGAATGTACAGGGTGAAAAGCAATGGTCCTAGCACTGAGCCTTGCGGTACTCCATCCTGAACTTCGGTGTGACATCTCTTCATTTACTGCTACGAACTGATAATGGTCAGATAGGTATGATTTAAACCATGCCAATGCAATTCCACTAATGCCTACATAATTTTTGAGTCTATTCAAAAGAATGTTGTGGTCAATAGTATCGAATGGAGCGCTAAGATCGAGTAACACTAATAGAGAGATACAGCCACAATCGGATGATAAGTGTAAATAATTTGTCAATCTGATGAGAGCAGTATGATACGGTCTAAATCCTGACTGGAAATCCTCACAGATACCATTTCTTTCTAAAAAAGGAACATAATCGTGAGGACACTGCCTTTTTAAGTATTTTTGACAGAAAGGGTAGATTTGAGATTGGCCTGTAATTGACTAATTCTGTAGGATCAAGTCGCGTTTTTTTAATAAGTGGTTCAATAATAGCCAACTTAAAAGTTTTTGGTACCTATCCTAATGACAAAGATGAATTAATGATATTAAGAAGAGGATCTATGACTTCTGGTAGCATCTCTTTCAATAGCCTAGTCGGTATAGGGTCGAGCATACATGTTATTGATTTTGATGATTTAACACGTTCAGCCAATTTTTCTTCTCCTATAGCATTGAATGAGTGTAATTTTTCCTCAGTGACACTACAATGCTCTGTCGTATGTGATACTGTAGTAGACGGCAGAATGGTTATAGTTTTCTTCCTAATATTATCAATCTTACATGTAAAGAAGTTCATAAAGTCATTACTGCTGTTTACAAACATCAGAAGTTGAAGCTTTATTTTTGGTTAATTTAGCTACTGTATCGAATAAATACCTAGGGTTGTGTTTGTTTTCTTCTAAGAGAGTTGAGAAATAAGTCAATCTAGCAGTTTTTACGGCCTTTATGTATGCGATCATGCTCTCTTTCCACGAATTACAAAAAAACTCTAGTTTTGTTTTCTTCCAGCTGCTCTCCATTTTTCTGGCTGCTGTTTTAAGGGCCCGAGTGTGCTCGTTGTACCACGGCGTTGGACTGTTTTCTTTAATCTTCTTTAAGCGCAGGTTAGCAACTGTGTCTAAAGTGCTGGAAAAGAGAGAGTCAATAGTTTCTGTTGCAACATCGAGTTCTTCTAAGCTATCTGGGATGCTGAGGAGATGAAACTGATGAGGAAGTTTATTTAGAAAGCAATCTTTATTGGCGGCAGTGATAGTCCCTCCATATTTGAAGCGAGGGGACGGCTTTGCAGCCTTAGCTTAATTAAGTATACAATATACTAGATAATGATCTGAGATATCATCGCTCTTGAACAACTTGAGGCTGAGTAAATGATGACAGAATTTTAATTAGATGAAAGAATTTTAAAAAATCATTGTAAATAATTTATTACAAGTTAGGATAACCTCCCACCTGATTTTTTTTACTTCTTTCTTAAGAAGATTTTCGTGAATCCAGCCCAGGTTCTCAAGTAATGTCATTCCTATTACCTATTTCAGGGGTGGGTGGCCAAAATTAAAATTTAAAATGAATCAGAGCTACAGAAATATATCTTTATATTTACAAGTAAAGCTTCATACTGATAGCATACTACTTACTATTTTATTTTCTACCAGCCTCAGTTGCCTACCAATTTTATAGCAGATAATAAAAGTAAGTGGAAAATCAAACTAACATTCTGCCTAAAATTCCTATTTGTGTTCCATGAGAGAATTTAATACTGGCTGAATTAAATATTTTTAATTTTCTGATTTTAATTGCCTGTCTGCACCAGTCAGGTCATCTGCCCGGCCTGCTCCGCCCTGGAGCAGCAGTATTTTATTTAGTTCAAACCGGTAACCATGGGAACAGAACAAAAAAATAGCCCTTATAATCCTGATTTGAGAATAAGTCTATATTATTACTTAATTATAGGTTAAAAAAATAGCAGTAGAAATGTTGCAATTAATGAAATTAATCAGGAAAATTCATAATGAAATACATCTACTGAGGCAATAACAGCAAAAAGAAAACTTGAAAGAGAAAAAAACAACTTTGTGAATTTTTTTTATTCAAGTTATGTTTATCGTCTCATAAATAAAACCACCAGTGTTGTTTGGCAGGATTTTTCCTGGTTTTCTCCACAAATTGCACTGCAAATACAGTGAGGAAAATAAGTATTTCAACACCCTGCTATTTTGCAAGTTTTCCCACTTGGAAATCATGGAGGGGTCTGAAATTGTCATCGTAGGTGCATGTCCACTGTGAGAGACATAATATATGATTTTTTAAACTATTTATTTGTATGATACAGCTGCAAATAAGTATTTAAACACCTGTAAATCAGCTAGAATTCTGACCCTCAAAGACCTGTTTGTGTGCCTTTAAAATATCCACCTCCACTCCATTTATTATCCTAAATTAGATGCACCTGTTTGAGGTCGTTAGCTGCATAAAGACACCTGTCCACCCCATACAATCAGTAAGAATCCAACTACTAACATGGCCAAGACCAAAGACACTAGAGACAAAATTGTACACCTCCACAAGGCTGGAAAGGGCTACGGGGAAATTGCCAAGCAGCTTGGTGAAAAAAGGTCCACTGTTGGAGCAATCATTAGAAAATGGAAGAAGCTAAACATGACTGTCAATCTCCCTCGGACTGGGGCTCCATGCAAGATCTCACCTCGTGGGGTCTCAATGATCCTAAGAAAGGTGAGAAATCAGCCCAGAACTACACGGGAGGAGCTGGTCAATGACCTGAAAAGAGCTGGGACCACCGCTTCCAAGGTTACTGTTGGTAATACACTAAGACGTCATAGTTTGAAATCATGCATGGCACGGAAGGTTCCCCTGCTTAAACCAGCACATGTCAAGGCCCGTTTTAAGTTTGCCAATGACCATTTGGATGATCCAGAGGAGTCATGGGAGAAAGTCATGTGTTCAGATGAGACCAAAATATAACTTTTTGGTCATAATTCCATTAAACGTGTTTGGAGGAAGATGAATGATGAGTACCATCCCAAGAATACCATCCCTACTGTGAAGCATGGGGGTGGTAGCATCATGCTTTGGGGGTGTTTTTCTGCACATGGGACAGGGCGACTGCACTGTATTTAGGAGAGGATGACCGAGGCCATGTATTGCGAGATTTTGGGGAACAACCTCCTTCCCTCAGTTAGAGCATTGAAGATGGGTCGCGGCTGGGTCTTCCAACATGACAATGACCCGAAGCACACAGCCAGGATAACCAAGGAGTGGCTCTGTAAGAAACATATCAAGGTTCTGGAGTGGCCTAGCCAGTCTCACTGATCTAGAGAAGATCTGTGTGGAGGAGTGGGCCAAAATCCCTCCTGCAGTGTGTGCAAACCTGGTGAAAAACTAAAGGAAATGTTTGACCTCTGTAATTGCAAACAAAGGCTACTGTACCAAATATAAACATTGATTTTCTCAGGTGTTCAAATACTTATTTGCAGCTGTATCATACAAATAAATAGTTAAAAAATCATACATTGTGATTTCTGAATTTTTTTTTTTTTAGATTATGTCTCTCACAGTGGACATGCACCTACGATGACAATTTCAGACCCCTCCATGATTTCCAAGTGGGAGAACTTGCAAAAAAGCAGGGTGTTCAAATACTTATTTTCCTCACTGTAAGTAGTTTGTTTCGATACAAGTTCTCACACAGTTGAGTTCGGCAGAATGTCCCATCGTGAGTGACTAACTAATCATTAAGAGTGTTGTGTAGAGGACTGACTCAGTCATTAGGTTTGTGCTCCACTCTGACAGTAAAAAGACAAAAATATGCTCCAGTCGATGGAAACAGTCTTTAAGTGCGTTGAGTTCAGTCTTAAAATGTTTCAGCTAGTCGTTAAGTGTGTCCCCAGCTTAAAGCAAGGAACACACCAAACCGAAGCCGACCAACTACTGGCAACGAAAGCAGACTGCTGAGTTGGCTCACGTTGGCTAACGTCAGCAGCGTCTGGGTCAAAAGTTGCCCTGACACAACAAGCAGACGCTTGACATCCGACCACCAAGTAGCACGTCCGTTCTGCGCCTGCGTAAGAGTAAATAGCTTTCTTAACCAGCTGGTGACAGAAGTCTTGTTTTCGTTTTCCTGTACACACGTCATGCATTTATATTGAGCAATCCAGCCAGTTACATCTGTTGTAGCAGCTCTTCATTTGTTTTGGAGGCCATACCAAGGTTTTGCCAGTTTTGAAACAGAGACTATCTCACAGCATTGAACGCATAGTTGTCAACAGACCTCAACTGCATGCACGCTGGAAGAAGTAGAAGAAGAAGATGAGTGTAAACTATCTTTGCCGGTGTTACAAAAAATTATTTAAGGATCCCCGGAGTTCTTACCAACATGATCATCATTTTTGAGAGAAATGGTAAAGGTCAATGCATATGCGAACAAGTTCTCCATTTAGTAGACAAATTCAACTCAAGCACTCTTTGGGGACGAGGATGATTACGTTACTGTTGATCAACTGTCCATCATCGTATAAAACCCGCCCTGACAATTTGATTGGCCTGAACAGCTCTGGATCGAGCATAGTTGCTCCACAACGGATCAAGTCCAGACCGAACTTCCCGACCTCAAATGTTGTGGGCGGGGCTAAGTTCGGCTGCCATCCAGGCTATACCAAAGTATCAGTACTATTGACAACAATCAGAACTAAATAAAACAGGCTATGTGACTGCACTAGTTTGCCATGCTGACCACTGCCTTATACTGTATCAAAATGATTAGTTAGCAAGTTACTGAATTAATGTGAACAAGGTTAGCTAGCGTCTTACCAGTTGAGCAAACATTTGAGCAGCTAACAACATTAGCTACCTGCTGGCAAGTGCTAATTCGAGACTAAACGTCATCATTCAAAATACTTCTCTCGTGTGTCAAAACTCATTCTGCTACTAATGCTAATTGTTTTGGGCCAGTGATAAACTCTTTGTTCTCTGCTTTCAAATAATTTTCCAGTACAACAACAAGATTTTCAAGTACATTTTCTCAAATTTTTCATGTGTTTTCCAGGACTGGAAAATTAGTTATCGATTTTCCAGGATGTGTGGAAACCTTGTTAATTAATCAGTTATCGGCAGGTACTGCTTAGTAATCAGTATCAGCAAAATCCAGTATCAGTTGACCTCTAAATGTTACTGACGGTGTTACACCAGCACGGATGATCATGGTTAGCGAACAGTGCTAAAAAATCCAGGACCAGGAATAGTATGTAATCACACCATTATGAACTGGGCTTATTTGGAAATGCATTAGGGTAATGAAACTTTTGGAGGGGAAAGTTCTTATTTGGTATGAAAATAATGCAACATGCAAACAAATATTAATGACCCTAGAATTATAATATCTTATTTCGTTATTAAAGTAAATGTTTTCAGAATTTTTATCTGTGACAACCAATATGTTTATTAATACTTTTTTGTTGTTGTTGTTGCCTACTCTCTATATGGTAAAGCACTAAGGCATTATAGACATAACAGTATGCATTCCTGCATTGCTTTGAAACAATGTGTATATTGTAAAACTAGACTTGATTTGAAATATGACCGAGACATACTATATAATTCCCCACATGCTCTCAAGAACTAAAAGTTCTTGTTTTTTAAGCACTTAACTAACCTTCAAACAAATGCTTGTGTTTGGATAGGCTGTGCCCCTGGAGCCATTCTTCAATCTGACTTCCCTTTCCTTTCTTCCAGCGCACCTCCCAGAACAAAACCCACAAGACTGAACAGAAGACAAAGGTCAGAAAAAAGAGGCGGTCCATCAGACCATGTTCAGCCTCCGCTCAGACCTCTGTGAGCTCAGAGTCTGCCTCGACTTCTGCGGTCCTATCTGGTCCTAAGCACCTCTCCCATGTCTTCTCCTATTGGAGAAAAGGACAGGATACACACAATACAGGCTTCGTGAACAATTTTTGATTGAAATGTACAAACATACACAGAGCATTCAGAAAGCATTGGAACATTTGATTTTTTCACACTTCGTTATACTGCAGACTTCAGCTAAAATTATTTAAATATTTTTTATTCGTATTAATGTATACTCCATACCCCAAGATGACTGATTTCTGATAACTTTGCAAATGTATTTAAAATATATATCACAGTCTTAACTCAGTTGAGGCACCTTTGGCAGCGATTAAAGCCTAAATTATTTTTGGGTATGATGCGACAAGCTCTGCACAACTGGATTTAGGGATTTTCTGTGAAACACAAACAAAAATGATATTTTGAAGAACGTTGGGAACCAAACAACACTGGCGTCAATTGACTTCCATTGTATTGAAAAAAATAACCCACTGAGACATATCTCAAAATATCTTCTTACTGTTTTGGAATGACATGAGCCTGAGTAAATAATGGCAGACATTTTAATTTTTGGGTGAACGATCACTTTAAAGATATCTCTATTTTGCTATGTTCGGTTTTCCATCTACCAGTTACCCATTCTGCCATAAAACTCAGATTGGTGAAGTGTTGCAGTGATGGTTGTCCTACTGAAAGTTTCTACCATCACTACACATGACCATCAGGTTCTTGGTCACATATCTTCCTAAGGTTTGGGTTATCAATTAGTCAGCTCTAGGAACAGTCCAAACTTCTTTCATTTCAGAATCATGAAGGACACTGTGCACTGGGACCCATAAATGTGGTAATAAATGTTTCTCCAGATCTGTGCCTCGACACAATTCTGCCTCTGAGATCTGCAGGCAGTTCCTTTGACCTCATGGCATAGTTTTTGCCTTTCAGTTTTTCCTTTGAAAATTTTTGCAAAGTTATCACATCACTTATCTAATTTTTGCTTTGTCATTATGGGTCATATATAGGGTGTAGACTGAAGTGGAAAAATAAAACTTTTTAGTGCAACTTTGCAACATAACAAAATGTGCAAAAAGAAGCGGTCTGAATGCTTTTGAAAGCAGTGAAGTTGGGAAACAGAACTGTGTGATCTAGACATTTGCAAAAAAACATTGCTGCAACTCAACTAAATTATTTAAAGGAACGATCATTATTTTGTGTTGTGTTTTAAATATATTATAATTTTCAAGATGAGTGTGTGTTTAATCAGTCATTCAAACATACAATAACAATAGCATTCATTCTCAAGCCCTTAATAATGGAGCGCCTGTCTGCATCTGTCAAGAAGGGAGATACACGTGCACTAGTTTCACCAAGTGACAGGCTTCTGCTAAATAATTACTGTAGCCGTAATGTCATGTTGGTCTATAAACATTTTTAAAAATTCTGTTATCAACACAGGCTTTCATATTATATTTGCACACTAGTGAAGCAAAATACAGAGAAAATGTTTAGTGTATGTTGCCTAATGAAATACCAATCCAACCCTTAACATACACAGAACATATGCGACGCAAAATAATCAAACAATGTCATTCATAGAGCCAACGCTCAGTACTGACATACCCACAATTGGGTAAAAGTAAATAATAAACCTATAAATAATGTAAGACAGTTCATATAACAATTCATATTTACAGAACAGCTGCAGTATTGTCCTCTAGATTATTACCTTGGTGGATGTCTATAGAGAACCGGAAACACCGCAGTATCTAGCGCAAGAAATGACGTAGCAATTTAGCAAATGGCGTAGGAAATGTCGCACGATAATGACGTAAAAGACTCTTTGTCGCAAAGTTTAGCACACGAGGGCTAAGTTAGAGTAAATATTCTCGAGGATTTTCAGACGTCATGGTAAAATTAAGGGTTTATCTCAACAATATTCAACAGCGTTTGTTAAATAATGTACATAATCGATTTATTTTGTCTTTGGTTGAATGACAAATTTTGTTTTTGTGAATTAGGGGAAACAGAAGAAACAAAAAAAATATGCTACCATGAAAAGGATGATCAGTTTGAAGGATCAGAGGATGTGAGTATCATTATTTGTATTATTCAGTACTGACATACCCACAGTTGGGTAAAAGTAAATAATAAACCTATACATACTGTAAGACAGTTCATATAACAATTCATATTTCGAGAATAGCTGCAGTATTGTCCTCTATATATTTACCTTGGTGGATGGATACACCGCAATATCTAGCGCTATCTTTTTTAGCGCAAAATTTTCTCATGGTAAACAAATCTCTTAACTAATGCTGTAAACTATGGGAGTCAGTTGTAGCCTACTATAATATTGAAGGTAAAAATGACTGATTTGTATACAAACACTTAAATCACACTCAATGGGGGGGGGGGGGGTTATCTTTTTTTTTTAATGAATATGAAATATAAACATTTAAATGGTGGCTGTCATAAAACACATTTACTCAAACAGATGTAAAACAGATGTATTCAAACGTGCATTAAATATTGAAGATATAAAATACATTAAAATATAAAAGTATAATGATTATATGTAATATGGTGCATATATTTAGCAAAATGCTCCTCTCTAGAGTTAATTTAAGTTTGTGTTCACTGGATATTTTTTTTTCTGAGGTAAATGTGATGTTACATGACATTGTTTACAAGCTGTTTTACTGATATCTTTTCACGTTTGAAACACTGATTGAGCGAGTCCACGTGACATGATTCAGATGATTTGTTTTAACACACTTGCAGATAGGGCTGGGCCATATGGCCTAAAAAAAAAAAAATAAATTCCCCTCCTACTGAAAATCAATCTGCAGATGACAAAGAAATTGTTCAAAACAAGTTAACTTTATTTTGTTTTTGTAAAATGTTTGCGGCTTGGTAGCACATACCTGGGGTCCAAACCGTTTAGCATGTGAATAAACTAGTCAAAGGTTTATGAATTGATATGCAGATAAAATAAATTTTTATTAACAACAGTAATGTGCAAAAAATGATAGGGAAAATTTAAATATTCTGCTCTTATTAAATATAGGTTACCATTGTTCTTTTATAGTATCACACTGAACTGACTGACAGCTTCAGTGACTATTAAAGGAGCTCCTTACTTGGTTTCTGGGTAATTCAGTCACAATTTGAAGAAAAACAATTTGTTTTTCATTAGACTTTGTGACTTCCTACTTTTGTCCATCTATTAGGGAGTGGCTAATAAGTCAATGGCTGCGTCCTAAACCTGCAAAATGCTTCCTTCGGAGGACACATTTCAAGGCAGGAAGGCATTGAGGCACGTCCGAATCTAATGTTAGCTTCACTTCCTGTCTTCTGAGATGCCTTCATCTGATCGATTTTCGAAGGCAGCATTTATGTATCCTTCGCTGCCTTTAATATCCCACAATCCTGTGCTTTCCATTCTGTGACAGTTAAGCTGGGGAAAAAAGATGGCGTCCGAAAGTTGCGTTTGCTGGTCAGTTTGTGTGTAAATGTACGTTATTTTACCAACATTTTCCACTTCTGATTTAATTTACTACACTAGTAAGTGAGAAATTACTAGTGTAGTAATTAAATATTTGTTTAGTTCTCACCAAAGCGCTCTTTATTTTGTTGTAGATAATTATATGGTTACACTGCCTAAGAAGTCTGTCCGAAATTAGTTTGTGCCTTCATGCACAAACGCAGCCTTACAAGCCATTGTCTGATAAGGCAGCAAGGCAACGAGTCAGCTGCCTAGGTTTTTTGACGCAGCCCATAAGTGCTCCTATGCCGCCATCTACTGGTTATAGTGGTAATTTCATGTCTTTCTAAAATAAAAGTGCTTGTTTGCCACAAAGTGGTCTACACCTTTTAAACTTTTAGTTTTACAAATCATCACATTAAAAATAACATTCAAGTTGGATAATATTTAGAGCTTTGAAGTGCTGGAAAAAGTGTGAAGCACTTGAAAACCCTTGTGCTTGAATTTCAATCTCAAAAGGTTGTACGAAACGAGATGAATAATGAACACAATTTTTTTTTTTTGACTATTTCTTCCACAATACCATGTGGTGTTACTACATTAAATCCATGGTGAATGTTTATGATTTGTGGACTGAAACCCCTGAACATCATTCATGGCTCAATGGTTTCTCCTGGTCTCCACGTCAACACTGTTTGATCTGATATCTGTTGTATAACACTTCCACTAGATCTCGCAGTAGTGATGTTATTAATTCTGTGGTGAATTCAAACACTTTCTTACTGGATCTCCCAGCGCTGTGTATCGGTGTCACGAGATCGGCTCATGTATGAGCTTGCGCTGCGCTGTCTATTACTGCTCCGAGCTGATAAATGGTCCACGCAGTGCAGCTCAAACGAGCAGCACAGTTCCGTTCAGACTGCAAACACACTGGCGGGGTATTGTTTGTTCTGCGACTGACGCCGGAAAACTGAAACAATTACAAATTATACTGTATGTTGTAAGATGACACTGTCCTTGTTGTTTGTGTTTCTCTATGGCAAACGGGGAGAGGGCTGAGCCCAGAGGGGAGCGTCGGTGGATGTTAAAGAGAACCGATTTTCATTCAAACAAGTCGATGTAAACTACACTTTCAAGTTAAATGATTTATCGACCAGCCCTACTTGCAGATGCTCTTTCATGTTTATTTTGCGCTGTAACTGATATTAGGCGGAAGAGAAGATCGGTTCATGTGCGCTCCGCGCTACCGCTTCTCTTGAGCTGAGCTGCGCCAGAGCGTTCTCATGCCACAGAGCCAAAACGGTATTTATGTTTTTGAATTTCGTAATAAAATGGATGAAATTTGAAATCGCTTTTTCATATCAATAATGACAAAGCACAAAGATTATTGCGATTTTATTGGATGGGAGGCGCGCTACAATGTTCTATTTATCAACTGAACACAGGATGTTTAATCGTTTCTTGGGAATTAAGAATCGATATTGGTTCATAAAAATGAGAATCGATTAAAAAAAGAGAAATTGATATTTTATTAAAATAAAAACGGACAAACTGCTCAGAGCGCTAGCTACTCTTTGCTGTCTCAGACAACAACATATTTGTCCTGTGTCTGCCACCATAGCTTCTCTGTGCTTTGAAAGGGAGGAGTGGGTGGTTGCAATTCGCAACTTCAACTAGATGCCACTAAAATTTACACCGTGCACCTTTAAGTTAAGGCTTAAGGCTGAGTTTTATTTTTGTCCCTCTTCCAGAATGACTGTTCACCATAGCCAAAATGTCATATTTGACCAAACTATTATAGCCTTTCCATGTGTTTTATCCTGCCACAATATGCAACTCCATTTCTAGATTACAGTTGTTGATCACGTCGATCATGTTGTAGGCAATGGTCTAGATTACAGTTGTTGATCATGTCGTAGGCAATATAGGTAATATAGTAGAATCATAGGTACCGAAGGATGCCTCTCTTCTAAAAACAGATGTCTTTCAGTAGATAGGATTTGATACACTAGATTGTGGATGTGGCCTATTGCCTTCCTACCTTCTTATGCTGTTTGTGGAGACAATTTTTTTCAGCCATTGATTTAAGTCGGCATGAAACGGAAATTGCGATCAGCATATATCCACGAAACACGACTTCTCAAATGAGAAAAAAAATGTAGGGCAGGAATCAGAAATTTATTTAATCATTGTCGTTTGATAATTGTGTTGACCTTTTAATGTGAGTGACAAGTTTCTGGAGGGAAAAATTTGAAACTCGTCTGGCCAATTGACAACCTTATTGCTTAGCCCCCTCATCAGTATACACTGATTTGTATTCACTGATCATCTGAAGAGACGTTGCGGGGACAGACATGCTAATGTTTTTGATTAAAGATTACAAGGGCACATGTTTAAAAAAAATTATATATGCACATTAAATCATTTATAATAAATGCTACAACCTTCCATAAACAAAGTCAGATTTGATTTCATGTTGACTACTGTGTGAATTACCTGTATCTGTGCAGCTGTCATCAGTATTGGGCAGTATACAGCATCTCTAATTGAAAAAATATCACCGCTAACTCCTTGGTAGAATGTCGTGTAACTTATCTTGTGAAACCTTTTTCTGGATAAAGTAACTGGGCAGCACTGACAAAAGGTGTGTGTGAATGTATACATCTGGCTCTGTCTGTCTGTGAATGTGAGAGACAGAGAGCAGTAGAAAGAGAGTGTGCTTAATTGCATGCCTTAGAATGTCTGTCAGCCAATCATAATCAAGCGTTCAACAGCACAATGGTGTAATCTTAAAATAAATATTTTACTTATAAGTACTGTAAAAACAGCAGGTTATTGGCAACAGCATCACTAAATACATCAGCACATCACCGTATTACTCTTTGAAGCTATGCTTTTTTTTTCTCTAGAAAAATACAGGACAGAGCAAAAACACAAAAGGAGAAGAAAAAAGATCCGTCAGCCATTAAAGAACAAGAAGTGTAAGTTTGAATTCTCTCTAATTTTGTGTTTGTTACCTTTTAGAGATCACCATGCATCAAATGAAATTGAAATCTTCTTATTTGAATGCCACGACATAACAACATTGGCTCACAATTAGAGTTGTTCCGATTCCGATACTAGTATCGGAAATATCACCGATATTAGTATTTAGTTTGCACATCGGGATTCTTTAACATTAGAGATAACTATTTTGTCTTGTACATGTTAACATAATAATAATAATAATAAAATTAATTATGAATAAACTGTGGCAAGGTGTGAAAGTGGATGAGAATAAATACATGCGTTACGTTTAGTCGATAAAACACTTCTGCAAAGTATACACCTGTGTATCCTCGCTCATGACTCCTCAAGAAGCCTCCTCACTCCTCCATCCTCGTCTCCTCACAGTGCAATTAGAGAATTGAGATGTCCTACAAGATGGCTGAGCTCGGTCAGTTTCCGGGTCATAGGATGGAGGATGGAGGAGCGAGGAAATGAGGAGAGATGTTCAGAAGCACCCAGGGTCACTGCATTCATCCACTGTGAAGCAGTTCTGAGAAGTGGAAAACGCAAAATCACGGGCTGATCACGTGAACTAAGTTTGCACTTTGCATTGAAAATGCATCAAAAAGACATATTTAATTAAGTCATAGCCATATTGTGCTATTGATTTTAGTTTGTTTGACACATTTTGCCAAATCAATGGTGCAAAAAACAAAGTATCTTTTATGTTATAATAAGTTTAAATATATTTTTGGTTCATTATGAAACTGGGGCAAGACATATTAGAGTGTCAGGCCAAATGGGAAACACTGGAGTTATAGACTTAAGGGGGTGTTGGAGTCCAGCCGCTTCCACAGAGGATGTGGTCAGGGGTTCATTAGCCTATTATTCGTAATGAAAAACACAACAACAAAACAGTACAATGACACACTCCCTTAAATAGGCGCTTTTACACTTTGAAACCAAATCTTCGATAATCTTGTCTGTCAGCTGTTTGTTTGCTCGATCGGCTCGTGCTGTATTGAGCAGACACGTACAGTTTTTAATTGTTTTATCAGTTCTCTAACTGAACTAAATGATTTTATTACTATACAGCGGGGCGGTGCGGCAGTGGGCAAGTGATGTTAACAGTGTTTGCCTAATCTGTATTAAAGAGAAAAGAATCACTTCATCTGACATTTAAAGTGAATAAAATAGCCTTGACAGCTACTTACTGGTGTATCACAACTGCTGTCTGAAGAGCCTTGTTCTCTCCCCAAACTTGTGTGGTAGTTTTTCTACGGTCTATGGGTAATGTTAGTTGAGGTGCACGGTGGATCAAACCACTGTGAGGCAAGGGGGGAGGGGGGACTCAAAATGTTTCTAAACTTAAAACGCATTTTATGTCCCGTTTGCGCTTGTATTGTTTCACTACTTACACATTTATTTTAAGTATATATTGTTATATTATTTACAATACTCCGCATGGTTTTTAGGGGGGGACAGCCCTCAGATTGGGGGGGGTCCTGTCCCCCCCCGCGATTTACGCCCCTGGATGTGGTAATATATTAGTAGTCCAGGGAACACTATAGAGATATTTATAGTAATATGTTGAGTGTTTGGATTAGTTATGTTAGGAGCAATAATCTATGCCTCAACCCATCTTTTTTACCTTTTTCTCCAGAGCAAAGTATCCATCTTGTCTGTTCTTTCAATACAACACCCAGCTCGGACCTCCGTATTACATCCTTGTTGATACCAACTTTATCAACTTTTCTATTAAGGCCAAATTAGATGTTGTCCAGTCAATGATGGACTGTCTCTATGCTAAATGTAAGTCCCCACATTCTTTTCTCAGAATTATTTACAACAATGCTAATGTGAAGTGAGTGAATGTATTTTGGATGTTGATCACTGTAGGGATTCCTATGCAGCAACAGAAATGAGTGTTCAACACAGTTCACAGCATACACTCTGTACACATTCCACACACGGCATACAATTCACAAACACTTATAAATATTCGTAACGTACATATACAGTTAAAGACATAGTTCTATGCCTCTGTCGCTTTTGGCTTGCTCAGTTGGGGACACTAAATATTCAACTATATTACTGATCAGCTCATTTCAATTATCATAGTCATAATTAAGAGATAAAATGTTGAAAATATGATTTTAAAAGTCCTCATTATTAGATAAAAAGATTTTAAAAAAAGTAATTGTGAGATGAACAGTTGAAATTAGGAATTTAAAAATTCAATTTTGGATTTAAAGTAAAATTATGACTTAAACATCTAAATTATGAGATAAAAAGCTGAATTTAGATTTAAAAAAAAAAGTCTAAATTATGACCAAAACACGCATTAAGACATTTAAGAGATGAAATCATGCTTATTTTTTTAAATGCGTTTAAAAAATTGATTCACAATTATAATATTAATATTTACATTATTTTTCTCATTTTGTGCAATATATTTTTTTACATGCATTTTTACATTTTGTAATGAGTTTTTACAACAGAAATTAATCAATCAAAAACTTACTTTAGCTTTTCATCTAAAACAAAGTTAATTTCCTATCATTACTGTAAAGCTGCTTTGAAGCAATCTGTGTTGTGAAAAGCGAAATAAAGGTGACTTGACTTGACTAAGCACACATTTAACAGCTTTTTTCGAAGATCTGTAACATCATTTGAATGAATAACTACACTTTTAAGAAACATCAGTCAGTCAAGCATTTTTATGATAACTAAAGTAATTAGGGGTGTAACGGTACACAAAACCGAAGGTTCAGTACGTACCTCGGTTTTGAAGTCACTTTTCGGTATGGGTTCGGTACAGCAGTTTTACAAAATTGCTTTTTGAAGATATTGCTGTAAACTATATAGGGAGCCATTACTTGCACATTACTATAATATTAAAGGTTAACAACAGAGCCCAAACTATTAGCCTAAATTAATTTGCTATTTATTTTTTAGGTATAATAACAAACACTCAAATAACACATTGTGTGCAAACATTTAAACTTCACATAAGGCAGTTTTTGCATTAACTTCTAAATCTAATTATAAAATGTTTTTTTCTCCTATTCATTGTTGAAATATAATCTTTTATACACAGTGTCTCATTTTCATGACAGGTTGATTAAAACATACATGAAATAATCAAGACATCACTAACAGGTTAAGTAGAATATAATGAATATATAGGCTAGTATAGTGCATATATTTAGTGAAAGTTGATTTCTCTAGTGAATAAAATGCTGTGGACACTGAATGACTGCCTGAGATAAATGTGATGCTGCATAACATTGTTTAGTTTACAAGCAGTTATATTGAGGTCTGTCCGCCATTGAAACACTGACTGAGCGATTACAAAACGGCATTTATCGTTTGAATTTCGTGATAAAATGGACTGAATACTTAATATGTTTGTCAAGTTGACTTTATTTATATAGCGCTTTTTACAATGCAGATTGTTTCAAAGCAGCTTCACAGTGTTAAACAGGAAAATAATGCAACAGAATTTTGTTCGGCCGTACAGCTGCTTAAACTACCATACAGTGAATGTGGGCAGATCAGTAATTTAGTTTATATAGTTAATTTAGTTTATTAATTAGATTTATTTGGATATTTAATTGAAAATGTAGTGTCCCCAACTGAGCAAGCCCAGCCAAAGGCGACCAAGGAAACCAAAACTCCATCAGGTGGCCTAATGGAGAAAAATAAACCTTGGGAGAAACCAGGCTCAGTCGGGGTGCCAGTTCTCCTCTGGCCAATTAACAATCAGCGCATGATTATTATTCTGGCAACTTTACAGGTCAGGGGTCATATTTGATTGGAATAATCAGACGGGTTTAGACTAGGGCTGTAATCAACCAAAGAAAATCTTGGTCGACTGAAGTCCTGAAATTTTCGACTAAAAATTGTTTTAAATTAATTAGCTGCACACTGTGCGCAGTACTTGGTAGCCTTGTTGTCTGCCTAAATTAATTATAGATAAATATAAAAAACTAGTAGGTTAGTTGCAGTATATTAAATCGTTTTTGACCTAATTATTTTGCACTGAAATGAGTCTGACACGCGAGTCTTTCGGCTCTGACAGCGTTGCATCACGTGCACCATCATAGCCTATGATTTCCGAAAATATAGTACTATGTTGTCAACTAGTGATATCATCACAAGAACTTTTGAGGAATATGCAACATAATTTAGACAATTGTTTTTGTCATATGTATTATACTAACTGACAGACACTATCATTTCAGCCGCTCTGTGCAGGCTGCAGCTCGAACATGGGATCAGCTCAGCTTTGCGACTTAAAGCTTTTACTCTTAAACACAAAAGGCACGTCCACTTTAATAAAAAAGGAATATTTATTAAACAAGCCAGATAAAGAGCATAAAAAACGCTCTCACAATTAAATAAATAATATACAGCAAACTAGCCTTCTTCAATCTATCTCTCTTCTCCAGTGGGTTGGGCTAATCCAAAAGAAGTGGAAACAAGGGGGTGTTCTGAAGACAGACTGTTACCTGTGAAACAGGGGTGCTCTGAAAACACCCTCATTAGCAATTAGTGCTTTCAACCTGATGAAATGAACTCGGCAAAACCGACAGTACCGATCCACTTTTGCGGCACGACTGAAGCGTGATGTTGTGACGCTTCCCCTCGTGTATGTTGATGGGCGTTCCTCAAGTTTACCGTTATGGGTGTGCGTTTGAGCCAGCGGGGAATGAAAAACAAAGGACCAGCGAGAGACTTCTCTTCACCAGTGGGTTGGGCTAATCCAAAAGAAGTGAAAACAAGAGGGGTGTTCTGAAGACAGACTGTTACCTGTGAAACGGGTGCTCTAAAAACACCCCCATTAGCAATTAGTGCTCTCCACCTGATGAAATGAACGTGGCACGGCAAAACTAATTAAATGAACGCGGCAAAAAATCGACCAATCAGAATTTTGGTGGAGCCAGAACATATCGACTAATAATCGACTAATCGACTAATTAGCACAGTCTCTGCAGACACTTTAGGGTCATGCGTTGGTCATGTCTGGGCACAGGTCCACCATCTGATCTGGATACGGCCCGGATCCGGCTGACTGCAGTAAACCTTGTGATATAAAACAGAGAGACTAACATTAGAGTAGATGCCATTCTTCTGATGATGTAACGAGTACATCAGGTGTTATGGGAAGTGTTCCCGGTTCCGGCTGACCTAGTTAATGCAGCCTAACAATCATTTAATTGAAAAAAGTGTTTTATGTGTATGCCATAGTAAAGAGATGTGCTTTTTGTCTAAATTTAAACTGACAGAGTGTCTGCTTCCCGAAAAATGCTAGGAAGACTGTTCCAGAGTTTAGGTGCTAAATAGGAAAAGGATCGACCGCCTGCAGTTGATTTCGATATTCTCTGTATTATCAGCTGGCCAGATTTTTGAGACCGCAGTAGACGTGATAGAGTATAATATGTTAAAAGCTCGCTCAAATACTGGGGAGCTAAAACATTTAGTGCTTTGTAAGTAATAAGCAAGATTTTAAAATGTATGCAATGTTTGTTTAATAGGGAGCCAGTGCGGTGTTGACAGAACCGGGCTAATATGGTCATACTTCTTGGTTCTAGTATGAACTCGAGGACCAGCTGGAGTTTGTTTATTAAGCGAGCAGGGAAACCACCCAGTAAAGCATTACAATAATCTTGCCTTGAGGTCATGAACGCATGAACTAACTGTTCAGCATTTTGCATTGAGAGCATGTGCCGTAATTTAGATATATTTTTAAGATGGTAGAATGCAGTTTTACAGATGCTAGAAACGTGGCTTTCAAATGAGAGATTGGTATCAAAGAACACACCCAGGTTCCTAACTGACGACGAGGACTTGACAGAGCAAACATCAAATGTTAAACAGTATTCTTGTGGAGCTTTTTTGTCCAATAATTAAAAATTCAGTTTTTTCTGAATTTAGTTGCAGGAAATTACTGGTCATCCAATTTTTTAAATCAGCTATGCATTCCCTTAATCTTGTGAATAGGTAAGTTTTGTCAGGGCGTGAAGAAATATAGACCTGAGCTCAGGCTCAAGAGTTTATGTGGGAACTCGGATTGAAGTGTGTTCCGCACTTAAAACAAGCCTACTGTTAACTGTTAAAGACTGCATTCGGAAGCTCTGTACCGAAACGGTTCGGTACGAATACGTGTACACAATTTCTACACTGATTACTAATAAAGTATGATCTGATCTGAGTCAGAACACAATCTGACTAAACTAAAAATATACATTTGTACTTTTCAAGCTAATATGTTTTTTATGCATTTTGTGGGGGGGTTTCCATGATCATGTAATGTGTAGTAATTTCTTTTTTTGTGTGTTCTTTAGGTGTTCCTTGCATAACAGACTGTGTGATGGCTGAGCTTGAGAAATTAGGGATGAAGTTTCGTGTGGCTTTGCGGTAATACACACTTAAATGACATGCATGTAACAATAATAGTGTCTCGGACCAAACCAAACTATTTGCAACCCAGGCAGTCAATGTATATAAGAGAGTGTGTGCAGTCATTCAGTCCACAGCTGTTAATTCACTAGAGAGATTAACTCTTTCGCTAAATATATGAACTATATTAGCCTATATATTCATTATATCATACTTAACCTGTTAGTGATGTCTTGTTTATTTAATGTATGTTTAAATAAATCTGTCATGAAAATGACAGCCACTGTGTATAAATTATATTTCAACAACGAATTGGAGAAAAAAAAGAAGAAGAAAAAAATAGATTTAGAAGTTAATACCAAAACTGCCTTATGTGAAGATTGAGTGTTGATTATTATACCTAAAAATAAATAGCAACTGAATTTAAGCTAATAGTTTGGGCTCTGTTGTTAATCTTTAATAGCAATGTGCAAGTAAGGGCTCCCTATATAGTTTACAGCATTATCTTTAAGAAACTTTTATTTATAATTGAATTAATTTAAGGACAGACACAATTTTTTCAGTAAACCACTTTTGAATAAAAATAAATAAAAATCAATTTTGTAAAACTGCTGTACCGAACTCGTACTGAACTGTGACTTAAAAACCGAGGTATGTACCAAACCGTCAGTTTTGAGTACCGTTACACCCCTAATATATATAATATAATATAATATAATATATATCTTTATAGGTCAGTAGCAATACTTTGTAATTGATATGGAACTTAATAGGTAACCAGTGTAGAGATGATAAAATTGGTGTTATATGATCATATTTTCTTGACCTAGTAAGAACTCTAGCAGCTGCGTTTTGGACTAACTGTAGTTTGTTTATTGAGGATGAAGGACAACCAGCTAATAAAGCATTACAGTAATCTAATCTCGAGGTCATGAATGCATGAACTAACTTTTCTGCATCAGGAATAGATAGCATGTTACGTAGCTTAGCAATGTTTCTAAGGTGGAAAAATGCCGATCTTGTAACATACGAAATATGATTTTCGAATGTCAGGTTGCGGTCTAATATAACACCCAGGTCTTTTACTGTAGTGGATAAAGTGACAGGACATCCTTCCAAGGTAAAATTGTATTGTGAGAGGTTTTGTGGGCAGTTTTTTGGACCAATAAGTAATACCTCCGTTTTTTCTGAATTTAATAGCAGAAAATTACACGTCATCCAGTATTTAATATGTCTTTAACGTATGTCTGTATATTAGATGCGTACAGGTCTTAAATTGACAGCAGTGCAGCCTAGTGAACATGCGTACTGCTTGTCCTTAAAGGGACAGTTCACCTCTAAAATGATGTCATTATTTACTCACGCTAATGTTGTTCCAAACATGTATTCATTTCTTCTGTTCAACACAGACAGTTGAATACCAGACATTTGATAGTAGACATTGACTTCCATATTATTATTTCCTACAATGGGGACCAGCAACTGTTTGGTTTCCAACATTCTTCAAAATATATTTTATGTCCAATGGAAGAAAGAACTTTTTTCAGGTTTAAAACAACTCTAGCGTGAGTAATCAATGACAGAATTTTCATTGTTGAGTCTTAACCGAACCAAACCGAGAACCGTGGTTAAAAAACAGAGGTATGTATTGAACAGTGGACTAACTGTATTGTTGCGTCCGTATACATACAGTGCTGGTCATATAATTAGAATATCATCAAAAAGTTGATTTATTTCACTAATTCCGTTCAAAAAGTGAAACTTGAATATTATATTCATTCATTACACACAGACTGATATATTTCAAATGTTTATTTCTTTTAATTTTGAGGATTATAACTAACAACTAAGGAAAATCCCAAATTCAGTATCTCAGAAAATTAGAATATTACTTAAGACCAGGGCCTGAAATTAAATTTTTTGACCACCAGCCACTGTGGCAGGTGGATTTTTTCCCATAATCTTATTAAATTTAGGCTATGCTTCAGCTTTCAGTTTATATTCTTAAATTTGATCTATAAATTAAATTAGAATAATGAGACACTGTAGGGCTGCTACCAATCAAATTAAATAATTTACACTGAAAAATTACAACTGCATTAAAAAATGTTATGAGATCGTTTTAAATATTTTTCAATATACAAATAAGAAAAGAATGTTTAAACATGAAAGTAAACCGCCAGTAGGTGGCAGCAGGTGACTGTTTTAATGAGTGAGTCATTGAGTCGATTTGTTCCAACGGCTGATTTATTCATGAATGAGGCAGTCGTTTATGAACAGGTCATTGAATCTTTGATACAAACGATTCATTCAAAGCGCTGAATCATTCAGTAACATTGATTTCTCCTCGAGAGGCTGCGCGAGCGTCAACAGCACAACATTGTTACCGTCAGTATATTATACATTAGGCTATATATTATTATCCACTATCGATCGCCACTTACGCTAAATTAATGCAGAATCATTCTTGCATTTTGTTGATTCCCTAGTTTTTTGTTATTGATGTTTTAATATGTCTAGTAACATTCTCTTTCACTTGCCCCTTCAAAAATCCACTTGTCCCACAAACATTGTTCTTTAACTTGTAAGAATACACATTTAAGTGCTGTCAAGTTATTAACGAAATCAATATAAGTAATAATAACTCTTACAATATACATTTTTTAAAATCTTTTTATTCATTAATCAGGGTTCCCGCGGGGTCTTAAAAAGTCTTAAAATGTCTAAAATTTTTATTTTTTAAATTTAAGGCCTTAAAACGTCTTAAAAACGGCCAGATTTTCACCCGAGGTCTTAAATTTAATTTAGTTAGGTCTTAAAAAAAGTGTTATCCTCGTTCATTTCCAGAAATGCTGGCCGCAGAAAGTTATTAACGTTACACTGTAGCAAAAAAGTATCGAATCGCGAAAGCGGAGCTCAAAACGGAGCTCTAGAGTCTTTGCTGCGCCGCCCTCAGCACATTTGTTCGGTGTGTTGTAGTTCTTTCTGGGGGTGTTGGTACACGTACTCGGTGATAAAACTACAAATCTCGTGATAAATGCAATTACCTGCCCGCAAAATACGTCTACATTTAATAACATTGTATTTTTCTGGACAGAATGAGGCAGACATGCATTGATTTATATTATTCTAAACAGTGATAAAGTCTGCACTCAATCAGCACTGCATACCTTATTATTATGACAACAGTGAAGGCTTTTAGCCTATTTTCATTTTGGGCCTAAGGTTTTGGGCATTTGGCTCGTTGTTGGCTGTGGAGGGTTACTAACGTCATTGCTTTATTGCTTTTTTTATTTTTTCTTTGATTTAAATAATTTTGGTAATGCGTCGTATAGGTCTTAAATTTCAATCTTTATGGTCTTAAAATGTCTTAAAAAGGTCTTTAAATTTGACTTTCTGAAACCTGCAAGAACCCTGATTAATGTCCTGTGTCATAGACAGTCATACTGACTGCTGCTAATCTGAGTCCACAGATAAAGCCCTACCGCAGCTCGTATGTGAACACCTCACATGCGGCTGTGTTGATGGCTGATTTAGTCACATTCAGGAATGGTTAAATAGAACTAAATTAATATTATTATTGGTAAAGTTACCGCATTCCAGACATTTTCTCACCGCTTCCCAACTCCCAACCTGCACACGCACACAACGCATACACATCTGTGCAACTGTCATTGTACTGTAGCCTATGTCAGCATTGCATTATTATCTCGTCCTATCTCACCAACAGTTTAATACTCGCACATCCAAACGTAGTCAGAGAAGGGCTTCATCCTCTTTCCGATCGCATGAACGTTCCGAAACAGCAGTTGAATCCTCTCAAACTGCCCAATGAATCACTCAATTCTCATTGGCTACCTGCCAATGTGGCAGGTAGATTGACAGTGTTACCCGCCAATTGCAAAATTCACCCGCATTTGGCATGTGGTCGAGTGTTAATTTCAGGCCCTGCTTAAGACCAATACAAAGAAAGGGATTTTTAGAAATTTTGGCCAACTAAAAAGTATGAGCATGTACAGCACTCAATACTTAGTTGGGGCTCCTTTTGCCTGAATTACTACAGCAATGCGGCGTGGCATGGAGTCGATCAGTCTGTGGCACTGCTCAGGTGTTATGAGAGCCCAGATTGCTCTGATAGCGGCCTTCAGCTCTTCTGCGTTGTTGGGTCTGGCATATCGCATCTTACTCTTCACAATACCCCATAGATTTTCTATGGGGTTATGGTCAGGCGAGTTTGCTGGCCAATTAAGAACAGGGATACCATGGTCCTTAAACCAGGTACTGGTTGCTTTGGCACTGTGTGCAGGTGCCAAGTCCTGTTGGAAAATGAAAACTGCATCTCCATA